>OX421968.1:9409591-10047318 GCA_949128115.1 Anaspis maculata
TGATGCCGAAATACGTGGAGTTTATACGGAACTTATGCGGGATTTATGCGTGGAACTGAAGACCCTAAAATAAAATACGTAAGCCCCTGATGATGCGTTTCATGATGTTCTACCTTTTCCAGACTCAGATGACTGCTCAGTTTTCATAAATTAAATAATAATTGACTCCAATACGATATACCATATACAAATTTGGACTTGGTAGTCTGCGATACGGCCTAAAACACAAAAGATAATGACGAATTCCGAGGGTTCACAGAATATCCAACTTACAATTAAGCGATGACTAGCCTAGCCCACAAAATGGTGGCGAAAGTAGTTTGATACGGAATCTTCCTCGCTCTGAACGAAACTTTAACTATTTCTTTAACGGTACTGGGCGAGGAGATTATTTCTGGACGAGAAATTACTTGGGAAGATCCCTGAAGCCCGCAGCTTGCTTTACTCGCGTCCAGCTCCGTTAGTTTCAAAATCTACTCTGTTTTTCCCAGCCTCGCGCTTATCGATCTTTTTTCCTCGCGGCAAAATACTTCAATTATTTACAAAAAAGTACACTAAAACCTTCGTTTAAACCATAGGCGGGTACTCAGGAATATTCATAAATTTCAGACCGTAACATACCCCTCCAACCCAAAGAAGGAATCTTCTCTTCTCTTCTTCTCTCAAACTAAAATAAATGACTCAATAAAGGAAAAACACGTAACCCCTAAACTTAACTACTATTAACAAAGATTTATCTACATAATTGATTACGTGATACCGGGATTGAACACATAATACAAGCTCTCTTCAATTCCGGAGTTCAAGTCTTTAGCATGCCATATACCAGATTCTTTTCCGGCCTTATCACGCAAGTGATAAGTCCATGGGGACAACTTTTTCCAAATAACAAATGGGCCAACATATCTCGGCGCCAATTTGGCCATATACCCCTTGGCTTTATCTGAAAGTGTATAATTCTTCCGCCACACGGAATCACCTACTTTAAATTCATGATTTCGCCGTCTGAGATCGTAGTGCTTTTTGGTCTTAACGGAAGCTCGTTTTAGTCTATCCCTAATCTCGTAATACAGAGTTCTGGATTGCGTTTCTCTGTGTAGCATTCGCGCATCTAGATCAGCATTTGTATCATCTGCCTCAACATCAATATTCAGCTTGTCTCGATTTCCGCTTAGTACCATTTCTCGACCAAAGACCATTTTGAAAGGAGTTAAACTCGTAGTTTCACATATTTGGGTTCGTAAAGCACATGTAATTTTTGACAAATTTTTATCCCACGCCTTATGCTCTTTTTGAATGTAGCAACGCAACATTGTGCCGATATTTCGATTCGTGCGTTCGGTTGGATTACTTTGGGGGTAATAAAGCGGGGTAAACGAAATTTCAACACCATAAGAAGACATAAGGTCGGAAAATTTGTTGGAGCGGAACTGTTCTCCATTATCGACAATAATTCTAGATGGTGCGCCAAACATCAACAATACATGTTCCTCAATTGCGCGACATACGTGATTTGCTGTAGATTCGCGAAGAGGGACAATAACTCGGCTGAGCAAATGTTGCACAATTTGAGTTGGCAGTTCCTAAATGTTCAAGGGAACATCTCAATCAGTAACATTTGTGAAAGTTGCACTTTTTATCGTTTGGGGGCGGAATCTGGGGGCGGCGACTAACCAAAAGTAGCCTATCCTTTCTCATTTTTAGTCAGCTATTTATATACCGAAAGAATCAGATCGCTATGTCTTCGGATTTATGTTTTTCATTTTAAAGTGATTGGGGGCGGTTTTTAGCAGTTTTTTCATGTCGGCGGCGCATATTGAAGACGGAATGTTTCTTGGCTTACGTTTATAAGTGGCAACTATGTATTATTTAAAAAATGAGAACACCAGAGCATCAGGTCTGGTAGAAAGTGCAATATTATGTTATTTCAAGTTTATCGGGGGCGATTTTCTCTATGTTGGCGGCGCAATATAGACATCCAATATAGCCTAGCCCTCCTTTGGGAGTGGCAGCTATGTAATAGCGAAAAAATTAGGAAGCTAGGTCGTCTAGTTTGGGAGGAGTTCGAGGAACGGACGGACGGACGGACGGACGGACAAAGCGGTTGCAATAGCGATTTTCATCAAGATGGAAAATGCGCTAAAAATCACAACAAAAAAATCAATAACTCTGAAAAAATTAGAAACGAACAAAACGTTTGCAAATGCTTCGAGATATTGATGTAAGCTTCTTAAACATGTGACGAAAAAATTCTGCGACTTGAAACGGCACCTTGCTAAAGTCGGGTCATTTTTGGACTTTCATTGTCACCCTGTATATTGTATATAAAGGCCACAATCAGGTGATCAAGATGGTGCATTGTATTTAGTCAAATATTTAATTATTGCCCTATCAAGCACCACCAAGAATTTCTAAAATCCGGCAAATTTTCCTCCAGACATCCTCATTACAACCGAGGGAAAATTTTGGGGTGGCCCACTTGAATTTTTGCCCAGATTAGCAAAATCGAGGGAATTTGAGAAAAAAATATTGGGAAATGTCCAAGAACTAGTCATCTTCTGTTTAAAAGAAAATGATGAAAATCGGTTTACGGTCTAGAAAGTTAGAAATCTGCAGTTTTTTCCAGGGCAAAAGACTCGAAAGCAGTTCGTCCGATTTCAATTTTTTTTATCATTTCTCCAACTTTCATTCGCGGCATCTCGGTACTTCTGCATTTGTTTTTAAATTTATGGAATGTGCAAATTTCGTATTGAAAAAAAAATCACCGACGGATAAGCGAAACCGTGTCGCACTTGAAAATGAACCTAAGCGACGCACAGTGCAATCTACTTTACATATCAGTCGGAATTTTGCAAAGAAGGTCGATCCCTCAACAGAAAATGTTGCCGAGGTGAGTCCAGCACCTAACGCCAAAATTCCCAGCCAAAAGCCACGCGTACAGCCGTCCAACGTAGTATCGGCTTGTAAAATTTTTCAAAATTCGTGGCACCCGACTGGAAAATGGTGGAAAACTCCAAGTGCTGACTCGATTTGTTCTTTCGTTGTGTTGCTTTCAGTCGAACTTGGTTCGAATCCATGAGAAGTTCTTGAGTTTTGAGATATCGAAGTTTTTAATTTGTCATTTTTCAATTTTTGACAGATGACAGATGGAGAAATATTTACATTTGTTCAATACAGTTTTCCAAAAGCTTTAAAAGCTTTCAAATGACATATTTCGAGTCAAGTTTCGCGAGATAGAGCTTCTGTCATTTCAAAACAATGGCACTTCTGTTTGATAGATGTCAGCCAAAAACTAATCAGCTCATTCAACAGTGAAACCAGATCTGCATACCAAATTGCAAGTCGATCGGATCAATGGTTCGGCAGTTATCGTACAAGGTTGCAAACAGACAGGCAGACAGACATCATCATCAAATTCTAATCGTCTTGGGAGACCTCAAAATGGATATATCCGTCGAAATCTTGATTTTTTCTACGCGATTACAATACTTTCCCTTGCATGTTGGTGAGGGCCGGAAAAGTAAATAATGAATGTTGTCGGTACTTTTATTTGCCATCGTTGGGATAGGTGTGTACATTATTTCGTAAGGAGTAAAGCATTCGTCCTCGATATAAATCGCATGAAATCTGAAAGGCTGGGGCTTTTTAGAACAATTACACTGTGCACAATCGCTCAACCTGCAGCAACATTTCCTCATCATCACCGTGCAGATTGGAACGCCCCTTGACTCTCGAAATAATAGAAATATTTATGGACTATCGCGTGTGCAGGACAAATGGAAGAAAACAAGCGCGCGTTGGAAGGGTAATTGAAAGACGTCGTCAACGAGACAGTTTCTCGGGACTCGACAGCGTCTGGTAATCCCTGGATGCAGCAAGGTGCTTTTCGGTAATTCCACTTCGTTGCACCCCACCACTAAAGTGTATCTATCTAATGTACCAATTTCTGACTGTCAATCTTTTAGCGTTATATACATGCGAAGATCGACTGCTTCTCCTCCCATTGTATCGATCATTTGACGTTCGACGTATACAGGGTGGTTCAGTTATGTTGCGTCGAACTTCAAGCAGGAGGTGATTTCTTTCATAAAAATCAACTAGAAAACATGAATGATATTTTTGAAGTAAAACTTTTATTCTCGCGCCTAGCTCACAACACACAACTAACGCAGAACCACACATGGGAGTGAAATCAGTTCATCGCATCAGTGGATGTAACGAACGCTTGTAACGTTATTGTTAGACCTTGGGGCGACCAGCGTCGTCCTATGAAATGGGAGAGTAGGCTGTTGCGGCGTTCGGTTCTATTTTTTACAGTTATGCCCGATTGCACAAAAAAAAATTGATACCGAACTTGGTAGTTCCGCATCAAATTTTGGTGCGGTTTTAAATCGTAATCGCATTGCAGAAAGCAAAATTATACACCCAGGATCAACTAACCCCGGACCAAGTGTGAACGAGCCACAAAAAGCATCGAGGCGACCGTCATATTGACTTCATGCGGCTGGCAACTAAAATATAGCCGTCATAGCATGGTGATGAAGGGTAATGATTTCCGATGCCAAAGGATCCAGGTTAGAGGCCGAATCTTTTTTTGCGTCATTTTGTTTTTAGCGTGAAATATAAGGGCCACACTTTTCAAGTTTATTGTTCTGATATGAAAAATTGAAAATGTGACATTATTCTTGAATTTAAAGGTAAAATGGTTGAAAAAAAAGTGGTCTCGACGGGATTCGATCTCGGTACCTCTCGCATACGAAGGAAAAAACCCTAATCGCTCGACCAGCCAGCTCGGAATTTTGCCTTAGACTGGCACGCACATTAGCTGTGTGTGTGTCTAATACAGGCAGGAGGTCTAATACATACAGGCAGGAGATTCAAGATGGCGGCGCAAGTAGATGTGCCGGCCTTTACCTTGATTCTGAAACGTTTGAGCAAAGATGATTTGATATCGATTATTGTGACGAAAAGTGTAAGCTTTGATTGTATTTCGGGAATGAGTGTTAGCTCGTTCGACAAGCTCAAAAGTACCGTGCAACTTCATCTTGACAAGTCGGGGCCTGAAGAGGTTAGGATTCCCCCGTCTGGAACTGGATGGTCCGGAAACGCAGAGAGTGAGCTGAGAGAGCATGGGCTGCTGACTAAAATGGTTCAACAACTAGAAGACAGAATCCAGGAACAAAAATCCATGATTCACATTCTTCAAAGTAAGTTCAAGGACTCGCCTGTTGATGAGGCGTCAAAAGACAACGCGCGAAAAGCGTCTTCGATGGGTCGTGCACGGGCGGGTGAGCCGAAGCGAAGAAGCCCCGAGACAGGAGCATCGATGGCTGCTGATGGGTCAGATAAACCCGAGAATATTGTAAACATCAACAACGTCCCGAAGGAGAGTCACTCAAGGAAAAACAGGGTTGTCGGTGATGGTGACGTTGTGTCAGGAGCTGACCCGAGTGCCTCCTATGCTGCGGCGGCTCGTAGAGCCTGGATTTATGTGGGTAAAGTGAACAAGGAAACAGAAGCTTCTCAGATTGAACTTTATTTGAGAAATAAATTCGAAAATAACCAATTTATTGTTCAACCTTTGCCTGTCCGGGATGATGCTTCGAGTGTAGCTTTCAAAGTGGGAGCCGACATCAGCCTCAAGGAGGAGCTGTATAAAAGCTCTACATGGCCTCCGGGCGTCGTGATCAAGAGGTTCACCTTTTTTCATGGCGCTAGCGGTGCAGCGAGGTTTTGGGGAGAGCAGCGAGGGACCTGTGGCGGAAGTGCGGGGTGCTCAGATCAGCGATGCGTCCAAGCGTCATGAGATGTGCATTTTCTATCAGAATGTCCGTGGGCTGCGAACAAAAACATCAGTGTTTCATAACAACATTGCCGCTGCTCAACATCACATTGTAGCGGTGTCGGAAACATGGACCACTCCCGACATTGAGGACTCCGAACTTTTTCCGGCAGGCTACACGGTCAACCGCAGAGACAGATGTGCCGATGGTTTGTTGCGGGGAGGTGGTGTCTTGTTGGCTACAAGAAGCGACATAAAGGCCGCAGCACTGAATTTACAACGAATAAATGAGAGTGCTCCTCTTATCAATATTGTAGGATCCCGACTGACTTTCTTAGATTGTAATGTTGTTTATGTTTTTGTTCTGTATATATCTCCGTCTGTTTCTTTCGATCAATTTGCACTGTTTTTTGACATGTTTACTTCTCTGGACTATGTTTATGAGAACAGTGTGATGCTAATTGGTGATTTTAATGTTCCAGCTTTCGCTTCGCCCACCGCGGGCGATAGATTCTCCAAGCTCCTGAGTGATTATCTACATTTGTTGAATGCAAATCAGTATAGTGAGGTTGTGAACGGTCATGGACGACGACTTGATCTTGTCTTCGCCACAGAGGAATGTAGCGTGACGAGGGCTGATGGTCCTCTGGTGGATGAGGATGCCCACCACCCGGCACTGCTGGTGTCTTTTCACATTTCAGGGTCGCCGCAGCTGATTCGCAATTATTCGGGAGGCAAAATGTTCAACTTCAGAAAGGCCTGTTTTCCGCTGCTGTATGAATCTTTGAGTTTGACTGACTGGAGTAACTTGTATGGTATCAATGACGTCGATTTAGCTTGCAGCGAATTCTACAAGATCTTGAACTCAGTTTTCCAGAGTGCAGTTCCTTACTTCAAGCCTGTAGAGAAGAACAGATCTTACCCACATTGGTTTTCGGGTGAGGTGATACGCTTGTTGAGTCGGAAGCAGCGAGTACACAAAATGTACAAAAAGAGTGGAGATCAACATCTGCTGAAGAAGTTCCGGGACATAAGAGCCTCCGTAAAGTCCGTGTTGCGGCGAGACTATCGTGACTTTTTGAGTGAGACTGCGAATCGCCTTACGACGGATCCTCGGGGGTTCTGGTCGTTCGTGCGCGGTAAAAGGGGTGGCTCCGGTCAGTGGCGGCTCGTGACTTTTTTGCAAGGAGGGCTCAAGTTAATAACAAATTCGCGAGCCGAGAACTATATTGTTCTATCTGCACTTCTTTTAGAAAATGTTTTTCGAACTTCGAACCAGCAAAACATGGACAAAATGTTTCCTGATATAAACAATATTAGATCAGACACTAGAGAAAGAGGCTTTTATTCCTTTCCCGTTTCTGATCTAATTGTTCAAATCATGAAACATTTCGTCCATGTTTTGTTGGTTCGAAGTTCGAAAAACATTTTCTACAAAGAGTGCATATACCGTATGTTCATTAAAAACTTCAATAAAGGGAGGCTGTGACGCAGGCCATTCGATCCGAAAACGGCCAGGTTATCATCGGTCCACGGCCTCCCATTATTGAATTTTTTGATGAACATACTGTAGAACAGTTCTCAGTTCACGATATGACTAAACTCGAGACAAAAACTTTTTTGTCGTATCCGCATCACAAACATATGGAGTTTTAGCATTTACTGTTTTGTCAAAATTACGTGTGAGTTAATGTATCACGAATTTATTCTTGCGGGTTCGATTTGCTCTATATCCAGTAAATCAATGCTGTAATCGGACGTCCGTTGTTTTTTTTGCATTTATTTCGTCTTGTAGGCTTGATGACCTAAATGTAACTTTTTTAGGTCAGCTATCTTCATGTTTGCAAACTGTTGACTAATCGAAGAGTACATAAATAATTATATCGATTATTACAATCGGCTGCGGGCTCGAGAAACGGAGCCCATATCTGCAGTATAGAGCGGGAGCCGCGTCTCGCGTTGCCATGGTTACGGCACATGTTTTGCGCTGGTGCACCCCGGCATCACCGCATCGGCGGTGGGCGCCGAATGCGGAGCCCAAGACAAACTTCTTCGACCGTGCGATCGCTTAGAATTATTTTGTTAAAATATTAATTGACCAATGACTGAACTTTTTTGCACTAAACCAAATCTTTGGAATGAGTATAATTAATAAAATGCATTCCATGTCTTCCTACCGATAAAAATCTCTTGCCGCCTTTAGCGTTGGGGGGGCGCCGCCCTTGAGCCCTCCCTCACCAGCCGCCACTGGCTCCGGTGTCCCCGGCGTCGTGAGGGATGCAGATGGTGTTGAGTACGATAGTCCTGATACCGTAGCAGAAGCGTTCGCCAAGTATTTCAGCAGCGTTTACACTTTACCCGATGCTTCGCTAAGCGTGGACCCGCAACTTTTCTCCGGGGGTGGAACTCGGGGCTGTGTTGGTACGGTGCCGGTGACTGAGGATGACGTAGTCAGAGCATCAAGAAAGTTGAAAGATAATATGACCTCGGGTGAGGATATGATACCTGGTTTTCTGGTTCGGGACTGCTCCCGCGTCTTTGCCGATCCACTACAATACCTCTTCAATTTGATTATATCTACTTCAACTTATCCCAAGATCTGGAAGCAAACGCGCGTCTGTCCAGTGCTGAAGAAAAGTGACTCCACAATGCTGAACAATTACCGACCCATTTCCCTTCTCTCTAATTTTGCTAAACTTTTTGATATCATTCTTTATGATCAGATTTACCCATTGGTCAAGGGTCACATTTCATTGTCTCAGCATGGTTTTATGGAGAAGCGATCCACCGTCACGAATCTGGCATGCTTTTCGCAGCATGTGTCTGAGGTTTTGGATTCGCACGGACAGGTCGACGTGATCTACACGGACATTTCTAAGGCTTTTGATCAGATAGATCTGAACCTGCTGATGCGTAAGCTTGATAGACTTGGCTTTTCCTCACCACTGTTGCAGTTGTTTCGCTCCTATCTCTTTGATAGAGAGCATCGTGTCACGTGTCGCTTCACTAGGTCCGGTCCATATGTTCCAACTTCTGGAGTTGCTCAGGGTGCCAAGTGGGGACCACTGCTATTTCGAATCTATATAAACGACTTAGCTGAGGCAATAAACTGTAATAAGCTGATGTTCGCTGATGACCTGAAAATTTACTCTACGATAGATACGATGTTTGATTGTGCTGCATTGCAGAGATGTGTGGATGCTGTTTGTGAGTGGTGCAGTGGAAACGGCCTCTCTCTGAACGTTGATAAGTGCGTTGTGGTCACATTCACCAGAAAGCTGAGACCAGTCACACATGACTATAATATAGGCCGGGTGGTCGTAAGGCGTGGTGAGGTTGTTAGGGATCTCGGAGTCGTCTTTGACAGTTCTTTTTCTTTCAGGTATCACGTGGATGATGTAATTTCGTCTTCACTCAGGATGCTTGGTTTCGTATATCGCACCTGCAGAGAGTTCAAGAGTGCTTCTTGTCTCAAAGCACTTTATTGCAGTCTAGTAAGATCAAAGCTGGAATATGCTTCATTGATTTGGTATCCCATATACAGCACTCACGTGAACAGACTTGAATCAGTCCAGAGAAGATTCTTAACATTTTTGTCTTTCACGCTTGATGGTGTGTATCCTCCTCAGGGGTTCGACCACAATTTGTTGTTGATCAGGCACGAGGTTATCTCGCTGGAGAAAAGATACACAGTGTTGAGTGTCAGATTTTTGTACAATTTAATGCAGAATTCTATCGACTGCCCAGAGCTTCTTGAGCGACTCAAATTTTTGGTGCCTCGATTAAATGCGAGACACTATTGTACTTTTTACTGCGACACTCCCAACAGCAATGCTTTAATCAGGAGTCCGATATACACTGTGTGCAGCAATTATAATAGACATTTGACAGACTGTGATATTTTCTTTGATTCCTTTAATGTTATACAGACCAGTATTTTAAATTATTGTGACTAGTGATATTCTTCTGTGATTAATCTATTGTTGTATTTTCCTATGACTGGGCACTTTTGCCTGTTGGAAATAAATCCTTCTTATTCTTATTCTTATTCTAATACATTATGTGAAAACA
Organism: Anaspis maculata; assembly: GCA_949128115.1. Taxonomy (NCBI): domain Eukaryota; kingdom Metazoa; phylum Arthropoda; class Insecta; order Coleoptera; family Scraptiidae; genus Anaspis; species Anaspis maculata. The sequence goes on from OX421968.1 coordinate 9,419,445, forward strand.
ATTTTTGAATGAAAATGTACAATTAATAGCTTGCATGCACATAAAACCTGCTAATACATGCGCTTGCAGTGATTTTATGCCGAATCAAACGCACGGATCACACTGAAATGATCGAATTTCCAGCGATCTGTCATTCTGTCAATTTAATACCGGGGTCGAGGTGATACCAGATTTAATGTGGTATTAGTGTGTTTAGTTCGGTATCAAATCCTTTGTGCAATCCAAAATGGACGTAATCGGCGTTTGGTGCGAAATCAGAATAGTTCGATATCAAATTTTGATCCCATGTCAGATTTTTTGTTTCTGCACTCCATTTTGTTGTTTAGTCCGGTATTAAACGATTTGATACCGAACTAAATATTAATTACCACGTTTGTGCAATCGGGCATGAGTATTCTTTTACCGCTTACGTTGTGTTTCAAGTACGACAGCTTCCATCATAAACTAAAATTTGATTTCATCGATGGATTCTCACTCACGGTAGTGTCATTTGCAATCGAAAATGATTAATTTATTTTCGTAATGCATATCGCCGACACTGGACTGCTCTACTTGGTGTTGTGGTGCTGGTCGCCTTACAGGAATGGTTCTCGACTTGGCTAAAAGTTATCATTGTATCCATTGTGTGGCGCTCTCATTCGCCGTCGTTTCTGTCATTTGTCTGCTTCATGGCAACTCATGTTCACATGTGCAGACGATTACCGTTACCATTATTTTTTTACCGCTTGCATCGTGTTTTAAGTACCTACTTCAGATTTCATCATGAATAAAAATTTGATCTGATCGATGAATTCTAACTTACGAAAGTGTCGATTGCAATCAGAAAATGATTAATTTATTTCTTTTATCGGTTGCCGCTCCTGTGTTGTCTAACTAATGCGGCGACCTCTACCATCGAATATACAAACTTCCATTATTGGTATTTGCTGCCGGCGGTGCCGGCATAATACGTTAGTCTCAAAATAGAAACCCATTTATTCATCATTCTCAACTTTTCTGTGTGCCTGAACTAGAGATGTCAGAATGTTGTCAGTGAATCGATTACTGTTAGTCGAGCTGAATCGCAATGAATAGTTTGATTCGATGAAAAAAAATCGTATGAGATGAATCGAGAACCGATTGTAGGTGAATAATTGTACTAAATCAATGTGAAAGCTCTAAAAAAGCCTCGAAAAAAACTTTTAAGCAAAAAGATACAAACGATGGATTTCATCCAGACTTGACAAACCAACCAAGTTAGCAGGCGGAGCGAGTTGCTTTGCCAAATAGGTAGGGGGTAGGGGCTATCTGATTTTGATTTTATAGACATTTGGCCACTTTATTCTGGGATACCTGTACGTGTAGTAAACTGTATAAGTATTATACAGGTTGTTACACTTTTTTGTCAATATTTCATGAGGTAGCAGAGCATCAAAAAATAAGTGAACTATATATCTTGAAAAAATAATATCGGAAACGCTTTATAACGGAGATAGAGGCTTCCAAAGTTGATTTTTTAAAATGGTTTTTAGCGCACTTTCTCGAAAATTGGGAAAAAAAGCGCTTTTAGCTTCACTTTGCCCGTCCGTCCTTCCGTCTGTCTGTCTGTACCCGGGATATTAACTACCTCAGGAAAAAGAGATATCGATGTGATGTAAACGCTGATCAATGGTAAATATGTCTAGGACGTCAAGTTGACTTTTGGTTTTTTGTTACTTTGCCGCCATCTGATCCGCCATTTTGAATTGTTTTAAAAGTGATCCGATTAGAATGAAATTTTCAGGCAATGTAAATCACATCAAGATCCATCCAATTTTTGACAACTGATGCCCGCCGCCATCTTGTATTCTCCTTCCTTTTCATAGGACTAGCCTTTGAGACACTGGGGCCTTGGTGTGAAGATACAAAAAAATTTATAAATTTAATAGGGGGTTCCCTAAGAAAAAAATCTGGAGAATCGCGAGCTAGGGAATATCTCTCGCAGAGAATCTCAATTGCTGTGCAAAGAGGAAATGCTGCAAGCATTAGAGGAACTCTCCCAAATAATATGGAAATGGAAGAAATTTACAATTTATATTAATTATTACATATTAACCACTTATTATCATATATATTCTCCATACATATTGAACATGTTTCAAAGTTACAGAACTAGAAGAATCATGCCGCAACGAAAAAATATATCGATGGGGTGCAAACGCCAGTCGAATGCGTACGTGCCCACCATATAAAGTTGACCAATGATTTTTGTCACTTGGCTGCCATCTTTGATCCGCCATTTTGAATTTCTCTAAAAGTGGTCGATTTGAGCGAAAGGACCCCGCACGATTCCTATGGAAAATGGGTCTCGGTCAAATTCCCTAATTTTCTAATATTTTGTAGCCCAATTTTACATGAGCCAAAATCCACAAAAAAATGGAGTTTTTTTTCTATAAGGGGTTGAAGATGGGTTATTTCAAGGAAAAGAAATATGTTCCAACGTAAGTGAGAACATTTCAACGTCCTTGATAACATATGGCTCATGACAATTCCCTTTTTCTTATGTGAAAAAATCAACCCCCTCCCTTACCCCCAACCCCTACTTGTGAGTATCAAATTCGAAATTACGTTTGGAAGTCATGCAGATGGTTCTATTTTGTCGAATTATGAATTTTGGCTCAAATTGTTTTTCCAACCCCCAAATAGGCGGTGGGGTTGAAAAAAAAACATCGGTCAATTCGGCTGAATTTCTGATATTGTGCTTCATCAGTTACGCTGAACAAGATGACCAAAGAAAAACTCATTAGTATGACCAGTTTCCACCCCATAGAGGGTTGAAGTTGACTGGTTGGTTGGATGCAATGTGTAGGGAAAGGGTTCCATCTCCCCCCAAAAGGAAGCTGCCAGTCCTGACCATCAAGGAAATCCTGGAAGACATGAAAGAAGAGCAACTTCCATAAAACAATTAAAAAAATCCACAAAAAATTAGCTCTACATTAAATATGAAGTTGTTGTAAATCACTTTTTTGAGTAATATTGTAGTTTAAGGGCAGAAGGACCTCGGTCGATAGCCTTTTGAACAACATAACAGTTCAATAAATATCATTTATTATATTAAAAAATTCTTCCATGTCATCAACCAAATGAATGAAAATAGTGGACTTTCATATCGTCTTGTTTTGTAAAAATGTCTATTCTTCAAAAATAATTTCAACCCTGTCTCTCATGCCCTATCCTTGTTTCTGAACATCATATTCGAAATAAATCTTGAAAATGTAGGAGAAGGTCTATGGTCGGATTATCTGCATCTGATTGTGAATCCCCTCTCAAAATTCACTTTCACTACGCTTACGTTAGAGTGCTAACATAAGCAGGGTGGGATATATTTTTTTTATGATTTTTGACTGGATTATTATTTAAAATATTGGTGTTTCTATCAAGTTTCAACTTCACAGCAGGTTAATTATGTTCACCTATAATAATTTCTAACTTTTTTCTTTTGTACGGATACACCTCTATTTATAGTTTAGATTGAAGAATTTAATGTCATTTGAAGCGAAAGCTGCTCAATCAAGGCAAAATATTATGTCACACTCTTATTCCAGCTACTGCGACCATGTGAAGGATGAAATAGAATTTATTATAATTTTCAAGATTTATTTCGAATATGATGTTCAGAAACGGGGATAGGGGATGAAGGACGGGGTTGAGAGTATTTTTGAAGAATATACATTTTTACGAAACAAGATAATATGGAAGTCCACAACAATTTCCATTCATTTGGTTTATGACATGGAAGAATGTTTTATGCTTCATTATAGTCAACTTCAACCCTCTGTGGGGTGAAAACTGGTCATACGAATGAGTTTTCCCTAGGTAATCTTGTTTAGCGTATCTAGTAAAGCACAATATCAGAGATTTAGCCGAATTGACCCATGGTGTTTTTTCAACCCCACCTCCTATTTGGGGGGTTGGAAAAATAATTTGTGCCAAAATTCATAATTCGACAAAATAGAACCATCTGCATGACTTTCAAACGTAATTTCGAATTTGATACTCACAAGTAGGGGTTGGGAGTGAGGGATGGGGTTGATTTTTTCACAAAAGAAAAAGGAATTGTCATGAGCCATATGTGTTAGAAAGGACGTTGAAATGTTCTCACTTACGTTGGAACATATTTTTTTACCTTGAAATAACCCATCTTCAACCCCTTATAGACAAAAAACTGTCCATTTTTTTGGTAACGGACGATGGTTTTTGGCTCGTGTCGAATTGGGCTACAACATATGAAAAAATTAGAGAATTTGACCAAGACCCATTTTCCATATGAATCGTGCGGGGTCCTTTTCAGCAAAACCGTTATTTTGAAGAAAAAAAATTCTGGTCCAGCTGAAAGTCACAGAAGGCGTGTTGTGGGTGAGATCATCCATCAAAACCACCAAAGGAACAATTACGCAAAATTATATATTGCTATCGTCAAAATATTCATCTTCTTTGTCATCTTGATCTTGGAATGCTTAAATTTGTACTACCTTCTTGCATCAAAACATTCGACCATGTCATCAGTATGTCATTGCACATTGCAGTCACCGAGCGTACCAGCTATCCGGAAGAAGTCAGTCGTAACGCCTATAGCCAAAGCTGTCTGACCCAAAGGACCTTCTGATCTTAAGTCTATGATCTATGAGCACTCTCCCAGTCTTTTCAAAAATAGTGGGAAAAATTTGTGTCCAAGCAACTCTACGACTATGCAGCAAAACACATACTACCGTCAACCTAAAACTTTCTGTGCAATGAGAGTGTTTTATTCAACTCCAACTTCTTCGTTTCACTCCTGAACAAAATCGGACACAGTGAAGGGTTTAGACGATCACTGGCCAAACAAATAAAATGTCAGGGGGGGCGTACCATTACACTAATATGGATTCAGAAAAAGTATCAGCACAAACGCGGCGTGCTAAAGGTGTCAAATGATATTTCAAGAGCCATGGATAATTCATCTGTCACTTTCCTTGTAAGCATTATAATTTCTACATCTACGATCGAATGGTTCAAAAGCCAACCACAAGAACAAGAAGAGCCCGGTGCGTCGGTCAAACTGGACGGCGTGTTTTCCAGCCACCGAAAAATCGGCAGGGGTGTTCCACAGGGAAGCGTCCTTGGGCCCCTGCTTTTCATTATCTTTGCGGCCGATCTACACCAGGATGTTGTAAAGGAGTGCCATATGCCAAATGCAGCAGTTTGCTGACGACACACAGATCTAGATTTCGTGTCATCCAAGTGAAGGAAATTCCATAGCGAGTGTTTTGAACAAAAATCTTGAGAGTGTGAGCGAGTGGTCTCGTTAAAACGGCATCTTTTTTGATCCACTAAGAACTGTTTCTTTGTGTATAGAATCAAAATCCAGCGCTATCGTAAAAGCGCCCTTCGTGACTCAAAATGTGGTATAATAATTGAAAATACTGTGATAGATATCAAATCTATTTTTAGTTCTTGACATCTGAATACATTCAAAGATTTCAGAACAGTTGCCTTAGCTGCATACAGTGTTCCTCACTGTGACCATGTTACCCCTGATTACAAGACCATGTGTATTTTAAACAAGTAGCAAGTCCTCACGGGAGTGAGTCTCATAAGTGTATTTTCGGAGTGCAGATGAGTAGACTTTCATTGTTACTTGGTAAACAGATTGTCCCAAAAGCACCAAAAGAAATCATCAATATTTATTAATCGCAGGGCGGAACCCGCTTTTTGCAAAAATTGTATCGTCTATAGCAATTTAGGATTCAAAATAATTCTTTTGGTAAAATTCGGTAGTGAAATGAAAATTTTAGAAAGAAAAATTGCGAGAACGGTTTGATATGGCGCCGCCTCCAGCTTCCGCCCCCAAAAGAAAAAAGTGCAACTTCCAACAATTTTCACTGATTTGGGTGTTAATGTTACCTCAAACATAGATAAACTCCCAGCTCAAACTGTGCAAGAATTTCTTTGCCAAACTCTGCCGCTCCCACACGCCGCCCCCAGAGTAAGAGATAAATTGTAAAACATAAACCTGAAGGTTAACGATCTAATTCTTTCGCTATATGTATATATGACTAAAAATGGGAAGAGATCGGTCACTTTTGATTAGTCGCCGCCTCCAGCTCCCGCCCCAAAACAAAAAAAAATGCAACTTTCATAATTTTCACTGATTTGTCATAATTCCTTACACATTTGGAAACCCCCAACTCAAACTGTGCAACAGTTACTTTCCCGAATGCTGCCGCCCCCACACGCTGCCCTCAAAGTAAGAGATGAATGAAAAACATAAACCCGAAGACATAACGATCTAATTCTTTCGCTATATGGATAGCCGACTGAAAATGGGAAAGAATAGGCTTCTGTTGATTAGTGGCTGCTCCCAGCTTCCGCCTTCAAACAAAAAAATATTGATGATTGAAAGAATTTTCATTCAAATCTGTGTCATTGACAAGTACCCCATTCTGATAACAAAAAATCACAATGAGTTTCAACTGAAGAGAGTGGATAAAGAATGATGTTTCTCCTTCAACCAAATTTCTTTACATTCATAATATGCCTCTTTAAGAAAATGCGCTACTGAGACTCACGCACGTGAAGGCATATTCACTTGTTTTCTGATAGGCTACTTCGTTTGGGCAGGTGCGCATGCTTGAAGGCTCCACATTTTGAAAACTTTCGTACACCTGTCAGTTGAATGGCAACGCTGCATTCTCTGTCTAACCGCCTGACCAACAACCGGTTCCTGGCTGTCACTTTTATACATAACGTAAATGCATCTCTTCGTAGCTTCTTTGAACTTCGTTCTCGGTACAGCCATTTTCAACAGGTTCTGTTCTTTCGTCAAAACATGAGCAAATGAAATGTAGGTCAGGTAGAAACGAGAAGTGTGATCATAATTGTCACAAGTGACAGTTGCGGCGCCGATGTCTTGTTGTTTTGAGCGCTGTTGCCATTTTCGTTGTTCCTGAACTTCCACAAATGATCATTGAATTTAATTCCAACGGAACATTTCCTTTGAATATAAAAAATGGTATCCAACATTCAACCAAATTATTTGTGAAATTTTAGGTGCACTACAATATTTTTGTGTGTTAATTTTCAATACTGGTGTACGAAACTATGAATTTAGCGCCAGACATGCGCACTTGAAAAAACCGAAACGAAGGGACCTATTCAATCGACCTCTTACGGTTTACGAGATCCCAATGGTGCGCGTCGATCATCGAATTTCGATCACCTGTATAATGAAAAGTATAATATTCGTCTATATGTATATGTACCTACAACTTCTCAACAAGATGGGCTTTATCCCAAAATTCCCAAGTGCTTTTCTTGTACCTACGATTCGCGTTTCCGCGAAACTGCTCCTCGGCGAAGTTATAATGCTCCGGTCTCTTCCCCGTGGTTATTGTAAAAGTTGCCCCCTCGAGCTGATGGGCGCCTAATTATCCGCAACCTCAACGTATATGCACAAATTCGAGATGGAGCACCACGTACCGTATTGTAAATGGCAAGGAAAACGGCTCAACAGCTCACATTATCATAATGGTCGTAAAGATTCATTTCGATTATTAAAACCAGTTATATTATTATGTTCACACCCACTGAATTCTTGACTTGAAGCAAGAACACGCCTTTCTCCATTGGTACACGGCTCAACGTAGGTACACAACTTTATACGAACCCTATGGTTCAACACATCCACTTCAAATTAACCAGACTTGATCGTTGCATATTATTCAATGTCTATGTACAATATCAAATGCATTACTTTCTCCGGCATACAGAACGCTAAGATCAACCACCACAACTGTATAATATTATACAAACATACATTCGTGCATTATTATATCCGTACCATAACATATCCATCCAGTCTTCATCAAGGCAAAAACCAAAAGAAGCAACTCAATGGCATTTCCACTTTCCAGCACTTTGATGTATTACAGCGTCATATACTTACAAGCATGCAAATTGCGCTACTGTTTAGAACTTACTATAATTATTATTGTCCAGGTTTTTAATTTACCATTATTATTTGATATTTCAATAGGCAAAATTCAGTGCCATTTCTGCGCTTGTGCAACCATGCGAGGAGATTTGAGAATAGTGCCGTATGCTAACACATGTAAAAAACATAATTCCAACATTGTATATTATTGAAACGGCTGGAAATGGACCTTTCAAATAAGTTATGGAAAAAGAGCGTTTCTCGATCTTTTATTGTGTTCAAAACCAGCAATGATGGATCAGTTTTAGATACACAATGAGCGAAAATATGGTAACGCGTTTATCAGTTAGTATTTTTTTGAAAATACCGCCCTACTTCTAGTATTCTTTTGTGCCTTACGGTTGCCGTCCTGTCTGTCAATGGCATGAAACTGCAAGTAAAGAAATGGTAAATAAAATTTTATCGGGTTATATAAGAGGTTTTGTGCTTTCTGTTTGTTTTTTTCAAAAAAGACGGACAGTTTGTTGAGTGTCTGGCTGCAAAAACCGTACGAAAAAAAACAGTGCAATTTCATTCCATGTGTGTTCCCAAAAAAACATCACCTTCTAGGCAACCAGTTATACACTGAAAACGGCTTTTTCGTCCTTTTTGGAACACTACGCGCGGAATTCATTTTTTCGACAGCAATGCACATGGACAGCATTATTTCGCATAATCTAGCATGGAAATCAGGAGTTTCTTGTCATCTATTTTCCTTTGTTAAATCGGTGGCTGAAAATCTGCAGGTTTTGACTTTTCCTAGCTCGCGCAGACGCATGAGTTCTATCCCCTAGCTTTGCGAACCTACAGCGCATGTCGTGCCGCTGAATATCGCATATTAGTACGGCCATGGCGCCAACCTGCAGAATACGGCACACAAATAATGGAACCATTATCAGTGACAATGTTCAGAATAGCATCGCGCAGGGGATAAGGAGGAGGGGGAGGAAAGAAGAACAATCATACGAAGCGCAAATACATGATACAAACGTCCGGCGCCAGAGTATTGTTAAATGTACTGTGAACTTGATAGTTTTATTTTTTATCGGGTTATTTCCAGGCTGGCATTTAGTGGCACGAGTTTTAAAAAGAAATAATAAGAGACATAAGCTCGGGATTACAGTAAATAGCAGGCGATTGAAATACTCATTCTGGATGCAATCCAATTGCACAACTGGCGGCTGGGCAAAGCAAAGCAAATTCGAGAAACGTTTGCTAGTGGAATTGCCCGTCTGCAATGGTCGCAGAACGGAAGCTACCGTAGAATAGGGTTGCTTCCAGCGCATTTAGTGTTTTTTTGAGTAAAATTATTTCATTTGACTCACGAAAAACCATCAAAAAAATAATACAGGGTGATTCATGACTAATGCGACATGGTTGAATGCCAGGTAGAGGACACTGAGGCAAGTCTAAATCTGCTGTTGTGGTTAGTTGTAATTTAACTAAACAACACCTACTCTGCAATACATACATCAAATTAAAGGGAATTGAATTCTCTTTCTGAAAGCAATTTTTTTTGTAATTTTCAACCCCATCCCCATTAAATTGGACATTTGAGGTATTTTAGTAGAAGAGAAACGGGGGGGTTATAACAATTTTGAATGAGAATTTGATTTCCTTCAGTTTGGTGTACATATCACAAAGAAGGTATCGTCATTTTGGTGAGAATCAAAAAATAATTTGTTTTTGGATTTTGGAAATGCCAATGGGCTCAAACCAAGTACATCCTTGTAGCTTTCGAAATAGACCTAAATGGACCACAGGGATTTATTCCGCGACGCTTATTTCACCAATACTACTCCGTCCTTGAGGGGTTTCTGATGCGACTAAAAAAGTTGTTACGGGAATCGGTTTTATTTTATTTTTTTCGTCCAGTAAAAACTCCTCCAAAAAGAAAATGTACGGGCATTACTATCAAATTTTGAAAATTTCCAAAAATGTTTGGAAATTGTCTCGTAGAATTTACACTTTTTAAATTAAGGCGATGAAAGTCGAACAGCTGTTGCTGACCGGCTAGCTGGTTCAGTGGCGTGCGACCAAGCCAAATCAAGAGAGCTAGTGTGTTGTGCTGTGTTATAAACTCTGCAAGTTTCTTCCGTCGTTCTAAGCACTGCCATTACGTCTGCTACGATTTTTTTTTTAACGTCGGCCTATTTTCGCAACGAGGCCTAACACCGACGCCGGTGAATGCTTTCCTCCACTATACAAGAAATTTTGCCGAACCCCTGTGTGTTCCAACACAGAATAGGGATTTTTAACGACCACCAACATCGCATGGGTTCGGCACCATCGTTCGTATTTTACGTGCTGTGCGACACACGTCTTGCATTCAGCAAGCATTCCAACTAAATCAAAGAGCTTGTTTTTTGGGGACAAAAATCCGAGCGTCCACAGAGGGACTCGACCCACGACCCCTGGAGTGGTAGTCGAACGCGCTTGACCACCACACCACAAGCTCCTGCTACGATTAAATTTTATAATTTCAGTATCATTTATTACCTAGAAATTACTGATACTTATTCTCCTTTCGGCGTTCACTGTTTGTTTCGAGGAAGAGAAAGAGCGAGGAGGGCGATATACGATATACGATATACGGTATATTATACGTTTTGTGATCTATGTGAAAAACTTCAACACTAGATAGAGGACTCCAAGATAAGTGAAGACCAACAAAAAAAAATTTTTTTGGACCGTTGGTTACGAAGGTACAGGGTGTTTTGTACTTTTAGTCACAATTTTAGAAGTCCGATTGTTCCTCAACGGCTTCGTATAATCGATTGAAGCAGAAACGTGCTGAAATTAATATTGCACTTCGAAAACTGTGACTAAAAGTACAAAACACCCGGTATCTTCGTAACCAATGGTCACTAACATTTTTTCTTGTTGGTCTTAACTTATCTTGGAGCGCTCTATCCACTGTTGAAGTTTGTCACATAGATCACGGAACACCCTGTGTAAGTTGAAGGACACAAGAATTTTCTCTGAGTCTGATTGAGGTTGTTGTTCTGGCGCTAGATAATGAGCAGAAAAATATGGCATGGCCGTGCAGCGTGAGATCTGATTAGGGTGGAGAGAGGAGAGAGAGATAGTCGGAACACTCGGAACTCGATATAGTTTTACGGCCATCGGGGATGGTCCGGCGAGTTTGTTTACTAAATCCTATAAAAAGTTGCTGGCCGCTCGCCGGCTCTCCGCTTCTCTCGTACTACATATCGGCGAATTATCTTTTTATTTGAGCTTTGAATTGCTCATCCAGAATGACTTAGTCGCCGGAACGCCAGCATCAGTGCAACATTTGCGGATTAATTTGATGGTAATTAAAAGTGGTAATTACCAAGGAAAATATCGATTAGCTAGTGAATAAGGGTTAATCGCGAAGAAAATATGGCGGCGACGTGTGGAGCGTGGCCTCTTTCGCTCCTCCTGGGTATTATTTGCGGTTCCGCCGAAGTGCTCTCCAATTCATTCTTGGGCGAATCTTTTATTTATTTGCCCATGAACGTTAGAATTTCGCGATCGGCCTATGGCTCGCACCGTTACCCAGATACAGCTCTCAAAGTTGAATATTTGGGTTATGCCTACCTATTTATTAAAATTTAGTTCGCAAGTCATATCACGAAAATGAAGTGGGAGTTTATCTAAAACAGCTTTTTTATGTTCATGAAATTTCTAAAAATGATCGATCGGATTTGGAAACAGGTGGCACTATTCTTAAGATACATAAGGTTTGTTCCAACGGTATACAGAATCGTACATTGAATGGGTCACCGTCATGCGCCATTGAAAAAACGCGTTCCAACCGAGAATAGGTGTTTTCATGAGGATTTTGTGTTTAAGTGGACATGCGCAAGATTTGACAGTTCGGATCGGCTAGCATCAGAGGTATAGAGTGGGGAGAATGATTACAGAGCTGCGAGAGTCTGGCAAGCACGCGAAGATCGAGTTTTTGCCGACCGGCAAGAAACGTGAGCATGCGCTCTAGACCTGATGAAAACTACTATTAAATAAATAAATAAATAAATAAATACTTTATTTCCAAAAGGTGTTACACCCTATGCGAAGGAAAAAATATAAAAACAATACTCATATTTTACAAGAAAAAAAAAAGAGGAGGACAGAAAATAGCAGATAAATTAAAATGAGGTACATTCTGCAAAACATGTCAGCGCATCCATCACTGCCCAACATCAATGCCGTGTGAGTCGTGAATGCTAGAAACAATAAAACGTAAAGAATGAAAATTGATATCGCACTGTCGGGCAATCTTATTGAATTCACAGCATAAGATTGAGACGGGAGAGTTGAAAAGGAGGTTGGTTTTGGAGGCCTGGTTATAAAAAGTGACACACTGCCTGGAGTTGGCACGTGGAACATAAAAATTAATTTTTGACAATAGATATGAACAGTCCATTTTATTGTGCAAGATGTTATGTAATAACTTAATGGCCAAAATAGAGCGGCGAGTTTCCAAGGAAACAAAGCCAAATCTAGACAACAGCAGACTGTATTCAATACCCCTCGCAGGATAGACGCCATCAAACAAGAAGCACAGGAACTTCAAAAACCGTCGCTGGACCCGCTCAATACAATGAATATGGACTTTATAGTAAGGGTACCAAATGATCGAACCGTACTCCAATCGGGATCGAATCAAAGCAAAATACAGTTTCTTCAGAGACTCACTGTTGGTAAATTCCCGGCAATTCCTGTAAATCATTCCATACATTTTGTAAGACTTACTGACAATCTCAGCTCTGTGATTTGAAAAGTCTAGTTTTGGATCAAAAATGATGCCCAAATCCTTCACAGACTTGGCGTGTTCCAAAGTTATACCACTGATGTTATAAGGATAAACGACGTAGGAATGTCTTTTGGTAAATGTCATGACTGTACACTTGTTAACATTGAGAAAAAGACGGTTATTGGAACACCATTCAACCACAGATACAATGTCTCTCTGCAACAGGGCACAGTCAGATACTGAGTCCACTCTACGGAATAACTTTAGATCATCAGCAAAGAGGAGCTTGTCAGAGGAAACACAGTCAACGATGTCATTGATAAATAATAAAAACAGCAAAGGCCCAAGATTGGAGCCTTGAGGAACTCCAGAAGTCGGCGTGAAAATTTTGGAAGTGTGGTTGCGATATCTCACGGATTGCTCTCTTCCCAAAAGATAAGAAGTGAACAACGAAAGCAGTTCTGGAGAAAAACCCCAAGATCGAAGTTTGTTGAGAAGGATATAGTGGTCTATTTGGTCAAAAGCTTTCTGAAAGTCTGTATAGACAACATCAACCTGACCCCCATCATCAACCACCTCTGCAACATACTGTTTGAAAGCGGCTAGGTTAGAGGTGGTAGATCTCTTCTCCGTGAAACCGTGTTGGTGCGGTGAAATGTGGTGTTTGACGGAGGAATATATTTGACTGTATAGCATTGATTCAAACACCTTGGAAAAGTTGCATAATAGCGAGATCGGTCTATAGTTTCCAACATCTGTGTTGTCGCCTTTCTTGAAAATAGGTGTGACAAACGACCTCTTCCACACAGAAGGGAATATGGAATGCTGCAATATTAAATTGTAAATTCTTTCCAAAGGCTTGCTAAGCACATATGCGCAGTCCCTCAACAGAAAACTAGGAATCCCGTCGACTCCGGCCGTTAGAGTATTCTTCGAACGCTTCAAAGTTCGGTGGATCTCGTCGCTAGATAAGTAATGAATAGAGACAGTCGGTACCTATATCGAACGATCCCTTTGGCGTTCCAACCAAACTTGGGATCGTTCATGAACCGATTCCTGTACGGTCATTTTGGTGCTTGGCCAAATATAGGAACTGTGCAGACTGCACGACCTGCGCATTTCGAATTTTGCCAGCCGGTTGATGCATGATGCGTTTTTTGTCAAATTAGATTGCTATTGTCAAAATCCTTGCGCCTTGTTTACGTTTACTGCTGTACCTTTGTTGTACGACCGGCCAGAAAAAATGACCTGAAAAATGTGTGGCCGTCGAAGGCCTGGACGAAAGATTTCGGCCGGTCGTCCATTTCCGGCCGATTTTTTTCTCAGCAAGTAATTTTTGCTTTCTCGAAGAAAGTACGCATTATTGCAATGCAACTGCAATGTTCAATTTATGCAAAATAAACTGCTCCACAATGAAGTTGTCGCCACCAAAAAAATCGCTTGACTTTGACGGTCAATAACTTCCGATTGCCAAAAGTGATTTCCATTCTGTTTGTTGCGTTTACTAGCCCAATCTATCCTCGACAGATCCTGTAATTGTGAATATCAAGAGACTGCATGTAACATTTATACAGGGTGGTATGTAAAAAGGTGAAAAATTGCGACAACTTCATCGAATCCCCATTTGCAAAAAAATTTTTTTTCAAATTCCAATGTGAAAATCATGAAGTGCGATACATTGTCTCAAAACGGTTATGAAATTACCAATATTGGAGGTCTTACACAGAAGATATGAATTTTTATATGGAATGTAACAGATTTGCCCTATTTTCTCGCAAGATTGAATCACTCCTAATGAATGGGTGGTTGAAATTGAGCACGATTGTTCCTACAACTGTTCCGGATTATTTGAATTTAAAAACAACTCGAAAATTTGGTGTGGGGTCAGGCAGGGGGCATTTTTTGAAATGCTAGTCACTGTCTGGTTTTGGCACGTTAAATTTCATCAATATTACAGATGTCGAACATGTTTTTTGCAAGTCTAAACCCCTGAATATGGAGGTTTACTTGTGCTTGTACTATGCCTGGGCTTTACCCCTGATTGCGTTTTTCTGCGGTGATACCGTGCTACAAAGATGTTTGAAAATGTGTGTTGCTACAGTAACGCTGAAAACCTATATTTATGCCATTGTTCATACTGACACGTCAAGTCACTCCAACAATGCCGAGAATTGTGTTTCCAGCGTTACTGTAGCAACACACATTTTTGATCATCTTTGTAGCACGGTTTCATCAGAAAAACGCAATCAGGGGTAAAGCTCATCAGGCATAGCACAAGCACAACATGTAAACTTCCAGGAGGCTCCCTCTTCCACAGAAAATGAAGTTCAACCATATTCAGGGGTTTAGACTTGCAAAAAGCATGTTTCACATCTGAAATATTGATGGAATTTAACGTGCCAAAAACAGACAATAATAAGCTTTATTGTCCAACAACAAGAAGTCATATAAAGACAATGATTAAAATGAATAAATAAATAATAAGTAGGTTTATTATAACGAGTAGACAAACAATTGCGTACAAATACATTGCGTACAAATACATTGCGTACAAATACATTGCGTACAAATAAGAACAAAGTACAACACACATAAAAGAACAAGTGAAAAGCCTGTCATCTTGAGAAGGATCTAGGCAACCTGGAGGGCTCGCATAAGAACACCTAACGAAGGGGAGCTTAAGTCCGTCTTGTGACAGACGTCGTTGAAGGACATGGACATAATATAAACCGGAGATCTGATGATCGCATTCGTGGCGGCAGCAGGGAGCCGGAAAAAACCGCAGCCTCTGGTACTCAATCGCGGCACCAAAATGAAGAATTCCCCCAGGAGCTCACTGCAATTAGCAGTTCCGTTAAAGAGCTTATAAAGAAAGATAAGAGACGCACGACACCTCCGAGACTCAAGAGAAGCCGCATGGCAAACTCATCCAACAGAAGGTCACCGTGAAAGCCTTGGTCCGAGGAGACACCATGCATGCTGCCTGAAATAGAGGTATTTCAGGAACTTCCTCTCGACACGCTGCAGCTGAAGGCTGTATCGTTTGTAGATGGATCCCCAGATCAGACTCGCATATTCCAGCCTCGACCGAACGAAGGCGAAGTAAAGGGACTTGAGGCAATCGATATTTGCTATAGACCTGCCGCTACGAATGATGAATCCTAGCATCCTGAGAGATGAATTGCAGACTTGGTCAATGTGCGGTGCGAACGACAGCTCCGCGTCAAACAGGACGCCAAGATCACGGAAGGTACTGCAAGACCCCAGAGCAACACCACCCAGAATATATTCATGACTTATGCGACGAGAAGTGTTTTTGGTGAAGGACATCACTTTGCATTTTTCGAGGTTCAAGTGAAGCCTGTTGGCCTGGCACCACTTGAAAACGCCGTCCAGGTCTCTTTGCAGCAAATTACAGTCCTCCACGGTACGGATCGCCCTGAACAACTTTACGTTATCGGCAAACATCAATCTCCTACCATTCACCCGATCCACTATATCATTGATAAATATGTCAAACATCAGCGGCGCCAGGTTTGCACCTTGAGGGGCACCGCTGGTTGGCGAAAAGTCTGATGAGTGGCGACCGTCAATCTCAACATACTGGCTCCGGTTGGTAAGGTACGAAGTGAGAAGAGAGAGACAGTGACTAGCTCTTCAAAAAGTGTCTCCTGTCTGGCCCCACACCAAATTTTCGGGTTGTTTTTAAATTCAAGTTACCCGGAACGGTTGTAGGAACAATCGTACTTAATGTCAACCACCCATTCATTGGATGTGATTCAATCTTGCGAGAAAATAGGGCGAATCTGTTACATTCCATATAAAAATTCATATTTTCTGTGTAAAACCTCCAAACTCGGTAATTCCAAAACCGTTTAGAGACAATGCATTAAACTTCATGATTTTCACATTGGAATTTGAAAAAAACATTTTTTTGCAAATTGGAGTTCGATGGAGTTGTCAAAATTTTTCACCTTTTTTACAATACACCCCCTATGAATGTTACGTGCAGTTTCTTGATATTCAAAATCACAGGATCCACAGGTTTTGTGAAAGTGCTGCGACAGAGATGCTTTCCACTCAGGTGACTCAGGTGTTGATAAGTGCACTTTCGTCCCGCGAGGCGAAGATTGACATCTCTTCAAGAGCTCTGGGCTTCTCGTACGTACGGTTCCTCGGTTCCTTCTCAAAAAAATCTGTTTATCTTCTCGCTACGTCATCTGTGCTGTGATTTATGGGATTATTGATGGCCAAAATAGACACGACGCCCTGTTCTTTCTCCCAAACATGTATGATGGTACGTTTATATCTTTTGGTGTTTTTTCGAGGACACCGCAGCAAGAGCAAGAAAACCGTCAATAAAAGCAAAATATAAACTAAAGCCATCATTCAAACGAGGCGGCGGTGGCTACATTTTAACATGGAATTTGTACCTCGGGCATCATCATTTCCAATTGTTACTTTGTATGAATTCTAAGCCGTAAAAATGTGTGTATGTGTAGTATAATCCTCCATAAAACTTTAACAATACCGAAAAAATTACGTATTTTATGTCATAAATCATTTAAAAATTTATCTTTTGTCCTCTTTTATTCGCGTCACTTGTTCGGCAGTCGGCAGAGCGCCGATCCCTCTCCGTCGTCGTCGATTTTTGCTGGCACAATCTATAAATTTTAATTGCACCTACCTATGGAGCATAAAACGTGGCTTTACCTGTTACGTCCATTTCCGGAATCCGAGCAATAAACGCCGCCGAGGTCGAGAGTTCAACATATCCATAACTTAATCAAGAAATTAAACGTAACGTATACTAGTACGTAGAGTCGTAACAAATGGCCTACACCGGACACAATACGGGCGGACGTAATTCATCAACTTATACTATCAAACGGGCCGAATTTTTAATCCACACTCCGATGCACTGAATTGTCGGCGTTTTGTTCATTGTCGTGTCTACTCTAGAACCTTGCAGACTTGCATTTTCAGTCTTTTGACCGGGCGGAGGTTTTTCCCATCATGTGGTTCACAGGTGCCCGGAGTGGTGGGAGGGGGCAAGAAGATGCCTTTCGCCAAAGAAAGTTTTTTCCAGAATGAACAAAAAAAATTAGTACGTGCCATGTATGTGCCTACCCACTCACTGTTCATTCAAATTCATGAAGAATTTGGAACCTATAAGGAGTACGAACCTCTTCTCGATGATTTACAGGCGGAAGCTGAAATTTGATATGAATATGAGCTTTAAAAAAACCAACCGGAAGAAGAGAAGAACAATTTCTTGTTCCAAAGCATTTCAATCGAAAACACTCTACCTTCCACTACCTTTGCCGTTGAACGCACTTTCCGTTGCTTGCGGCTGGTTAAATGTTGTTGAGGTCAACCACAGGAGATGACTAACTGGACTCTTTGTACAGGTGACTGAGCACAGAGGTCTGATCCATGAAATCGGTGAATGTTCAAAAAATCATTGATGCTTTTGGAAAGAACTCATGCTCGGTTTCACAAAAGCGGTTTATCCGCATATGACGTGTTTATACTCGGGGACTTCACAACCGCCGTCGTATAGCTGCTATAAGTGAGCACAAAATGGATGTGGCTAAGGCAGACACAGCATGCACACGGCTGCAGCGACTTTGGAACTACGGTACATATATGGAAACTGGAGGCCCCTGGATTATGGAGGCCCCAAAATCTCAATTCACATGAAACTTAATAGTTGACAGTGTTGACACACAAAAGAGTACAGTGCAAGTTATATTAATAATACGCGTCACGTTTTCATCGTCGTTTTCACGCTTATCAGTACCTATTACAAAATGTTTGTCCACGCCGCCGCTGCGCTGTTCCGACTCGGCTTTATCAGAATTATAAAATGCGTGTGATTCCCGCTTGTGATGTGCTCCGCAAATGATAGGGCGCAATGATATTTCTTTTTCGATATATATCACTGTATTTTAATGCTCCGCCAAAATCCACCAGCAACAATCCAGAATTCGTCCAAAATAGCGGATTAGTCGCGAAAAAGTTGCGATTTTCTGCTTTCTGCACATGGAATCCAGCACTTATTATTATTTCTGCTCTGGCCCTGTCCTCAATACTCCTCAGCATCAGCATCGACTATGAATTGATACTACAAGACCTACCTACTGTTTTTACCGTATATCTACCGCTTTCAGTAGAAAATTTCCCACCTACAATTTTTGTCGCATCATTCACCGTTTTACCCCCCCCCCCCTCTTTCTTTCATTGTCAGTACCTACCTCAGTTCTTACTACTTATAAATATCTCAAAAATTGAGTTCAATTTCCAAATACAGTGGTTAACAATTGAAGTGGAACACCTGAAAATTTTGGTCAAATTAGAATTGTCGTATTTTCTTGAGAAAAAACCGAATTGCAATGAGCGTTTTTTCCTGGACAGCTGATGTCTTAGACTACAGCATGATAGAATTTTTTCTTGTTGCAAGCTTGTCATATTATTTATACAGGGTGTAGTAGTGAGGTACTTCAAAAAATGTAAAGTTTGCACCTCTTCCGATCCGCGTAAAAAATTTTTTGAATGTTTTCAACTCGTTCTGGAAAAACATTGAGCCCATACCTCGAAATGGCTTTTTGGGTTTTTGTCTAGCTGTGTTAATTACAATGTGATCTCAAAAAAGTGATATTTTAGGCTCTCAATGATACCTTTTTCCATTGTTGAACTTTTTCCATTGTTACCCGATTTTAAACATCTGTAGCTCTTATTGAAGCTGAAACTTCAGGCGAGAACGTTGTGAGGTCAAAACTCATTGAAAACATTAATTCAATATAAGGGGACGTATCAAAAGTGACCCGAATGCGAAATAGCTTCCGAGTATCTGTTTGATGAAAGACAAACACAAATTGAAACTTGTCCTCAGAGGATCCGCTAATTTGGACCATTTCGATCTGCTTCTCGCTTTAGTTGTCTGAGAAATGTCCGTGGTAGAATCAAAACTTGACTGCGTGTTTTCGCGAAAAAATCGCATACCTTATTTACCTGAAAGCGGCCGTAACTCAAGTTACAAAATTCACAACAATTCCAAAAATTCTCCTTGGCGATAAAACACGTATACCTGCCAGATGTGAATTTTGTAACTTGGGTCACGGCCGCCTACAGGTAAATAAGGGATGCGATTTTTTCGCAAAAACACGCAGTCAAGTTTTGGTTCTACCACGGACATTTCTTGGACAACTAAAGCGAAAAGTAGATCGGAATGGTCGGAATTAGCGGATCCTTTGAAGACACGTTTCAATTTGTTTTTATTTGGTTATTAAACGAAAAGTCGGAAGCTGTTTTGCATTCGGGTCACTTTTGATACGTCACCTTATATTGAATTGTTGTATTCAGTGAATTTTGACCTCACACCGTTGTCGCCTGAAGTTTCAGCTTCAATATGAGCCCAAGAAGTTTAAAATCGGATAACAATGAAAGAAGTTACCATTGAAAGCCTAAAATATCACTTTTTTGAGATCACCCTGTAATTAACAAAGATAAACGAAAACCCAAAAAACCGATTCGAGGTATCGGTTCAATGTTTTTCCAGGACGAGTTGGAAAAACTCAAAAAAATGTTTTCGCGGATCGGGAGGGGTACAAACTTTACATTTTTTGCAGTACCTCACTACTACACCCTGCATAAATAATATGAAAAGCTTGTAACAAGAAAGAATTATATCATGCTGTAGTCTAAGATATCAGCTGTCCAGGGAAAAAACTAATTGCAATTCGGATTTTTCTCGAGGACTTACGACCATTTTAATTTGACCAAAATTTTCAGGTGTTCCACTTCAATTGTTGAGCACTGTAGATTGTCCCACTGTTCCAACAAATATTTATTATTCGTAAAAAAATTTGCCTGAGGCGCTGTGCGGGAGTGTGCCCTTGGGACCCTATGTCCTGGGCTTATTTGTGATTAGTGGTGGTTAGGTTCCATATAACTATTTTCCATGATTCCGTATGGTGATTCCCCGGCCAAACACAAAGTGTGATTCTACGCACAAGACCATAGAAAATAATTGCATTGGTACTGCCAAATGTATCGCAGCTCTTCCAGTGGCATCTTGTAACTCATGACAGTCATAACAATATTATCGAAATATCAATACTGTGGAAAGAGGCGTAGAGCGTAAAGTAGAGCGGGCTCCTCTTTCCAGAGTTTCAAACGCATCAGGAGCGCGACTGAGAAATTTTTAATTATTGCACGGCATATCATTAATAATGATGTTGCATTACAGCACTGTTCCAAATGACATTGATTAATAACAGCCATCTATAAACCAGGTACTTAATGTAAAATATATCGTTTTCAAAATATGCGCAGTATCCCAGAGTTTTAATCAGCACCACCACCCACAGCAACAATTTATGAAAATCTCAAATTCAGCGCATTCAAATAGTGAATGAAATCATTTCCACCGCAGATGATAGATTACTCGGCGTGATGGAGGCAAGCTAAATAAAGATCAAAGTTGGAGCTTTTACCCAAACCATCACCACACTACCACCACCGCGAAAAACCCTGCATGGTCCGGATTAATCTATTTCTCGGCTGTATGTGAATTTTTGTTGTTGAGAGAGGCCCGGCAATTTTCGCCGCCGATTCCAGGGGTGATGAATAGAACAAATAAATGTATGTACGAAGAAGTGTATATAAAAATTGCTGTAATAAATCTCGCCCGTCGCGGCCAGAGACTCTCATTTCGTAAGCAAAAGAGGGGTATGGTTATTTTTGACGACAGGAGTCGGAGAGGGCCACCATTATCTGCTAAAACCAGACTTTGCCAGGCGATATAATATCCATCCATCAAGTGCCCCCCCCGCACACGATGATCGAATGGGATTTTGCTTATTGTACGTGGATACGTATATACCACACTAGGTACACGAAAGTAAAAATCGTACATCAAAACAAAAGCTCATCATCAATATCGCTTTCATAGCGTATCGGTGTTTTTGCGAAAATCCATTGTTTTTACACGAATTTGGGCTATTAACTCGCCTCCCAACGATCCCTTCGTCGTCCCATTGTATCCCACAGGGGCTGGGCAGCGAACAGGCGTGGGAGGGGGAGGAGATGGGCACCGTATACAATGAGCTTTGACACTGTACTGCCGCCATCTTGCCGGCATCACAATAACGACGTTTTTAATTTCCACCTAAACCGAGTGAAAAATTGCGCCTCACGCGTCTTTTCAACAATGTTTACATCATATTTAAAAACAGAGAAACTTCACAAAAAGTGAATTATTATACAGCACGTATACACCTACGCAGCAGGACTTCTCGATCCGGGAGGGAACTCCTGCGGTCAGGGCCGTTTCTAGACATTTGGCCGCCCTCGTGCAAAAACTGTTAGGCCGCCCCTTTCTCCATTTTTTTTAATGTTGAATTTTCTATACAGGTTCTTTAATTTAAATTTTATTTTACGAAAAAAACAGAAACGGCGACTGGAATTGCAATTTTCGCATTTTGAACCAAATTTTTTTATAAAGTAGGTAGTCAGTAACGATATCATAATAAATAAATAAATGAAAGTTAACTTACCTACAGGACGGTTCGTGAATAAGATAAAATAACGTCAAAATAAGACGCCTGACTTCTTCTCGTGTCTCGTGTCTATTAGGAATAAACAATAACTACACTTGAATACCGAACTGCTTCTAGGTACTCCTACTTACCAATCGATTACGATTCCACCGCCCTTTGGTAGAAATCAAGAATTTAGCAAGAATCTTGCAAAATCTGATTTCATATTCACGTGTTTTGAAGGTAGGTATCCATCATACCGTTTAAAAAAAATTGTCAGAGGCGGCCGGGTCGCAGGCGTAAAATATGAAAAAACAAACAAAAATTTCAAAATGTTCAGAGGCGGCCGCGAAGGTAAAATATAAATAGCAAAAAAATAGAAAAAAACGCATTTCTGCCCCGAAATGCCGCCCCCTGAATCTGGCCGCCCTTGTGCCATGCACGAGTTGCACGCCCGCTTAAGACGGCCCTGCCTGCGGTTCCGCCAAATCAAAATTTTGATTGGAGTACCTACAGTAGCCCAAATTTCTGATGCCAACAAATCCACGGTCATAAGTTGATTTCATTACCTAAATTACCTACCTTATCATTTTATTCAACTTTACCGAGACCCTCTAAATCCCTGGCATTTTATACATTCTGTAAGACCATGCATAACATTAGTAGGGAAGGGAATTCCTTCGAGCTGAGAAGTGCATTTCTACTTTTTTTTTCCTTCAGCCAAATCGTCTTCCAAAATGGAACTGGGAAGGGGGATTTTTCAGAATAATATTACTACTAATATTGGGTTATTACTTTTCTTGCTAAATTCTCAGTTTCTTGGAAAAAGCCAAAACAAGAATGTGATGCTTAATTTTTTTTGTGGTCCGAAGTTGGTTTTTTGGGACGTGCTCTATGTAGCACCTCGCATGTCTACGCTCCTCCCTAATTATGCCTACACGCGGCCTATGCAAGTGAATAATAGTGAACAACGAATAATTCATTAATTTTTTCAATGAACACAACAAATAAAAACAACTAGTTCTACCTACCATTAACGACACAAAAAACTGAACGACAGCGACAGATGAATGACATTTCACATCTTTATCTCAAGAATAAAGCTTTGCCATTATCCAGATGCTTGAGGACGATCCGTTAGCCCTGCTTAGGGTTGCCAACTGTTGAAAGTGAGAAAGTAAAACACTCGAGACACGCAACGTCGGGGATGAAAAGGGTCCCCTTGGGACCTCATGTGTCGTCGTTTGAAGATGATGTTGAAACTTTTTCTTCTTGTGAACGAGTAAACGTATTGTTCAAAAAAGTTCTGTCCTGTCAGTAGACGTATCTTCTTTGACTTCATAGCAACAGCCTTTCAGGCACATAGTGAAGTCGAGGTCTATGTGCGAACATCTTCTGTGTCCAACTGGTCTGTTGTATAGGGTCTGTTGTATAGTTTCTGATGAGACTTGAAAAGTTGTTGACGGGAATCGGTTTTATTTAATTTTTTTCGTCAAGTAAAAACTCTTGCAAATGTAATTTTTGGAGCATTACCCGTACACTTTCTGTTTGGAGGAGTTTTTACTTGACGAAAAAAATAGAATAAAACCGATTCCCGTCAACAACTTTTTTAGTCGCATCAGAAACCCCTTAAACAGCTTTTTCCTTGGGGACGTTTGTCTGTGGACGTGTTGTTCGGGGACTATTAAGATTCTCAAGAGCTTCGACACAATCGAACGCAGCACTAATGACATAAGAAGATATTATAACGTCGCATATATGATATATGTATGTATACCCCTCTATTTTAAATTTTTTATCTAAATCCATCGCTAGTCGAAGTTTTCGCGTCTTCCAATTTTTTTGGCTATGCAGTTCTCTCATTTTCAATTTTGGGAGGCTAGCTATTGACGTGAACCTAAAAATATTACTAACACGAGCAACGCAGAGGTTGGTTTCACCCGCCAGCCAAGAAATATTTCTTATGTCGCTATTTGTTTTTGAGATTCGACGAATTCAGTTCAAAATTACGTGATTTTGGGTTTTTAAAAGAACTTGCACTGGTCACTGCATTCCATCAGCAGGTGAGTAAAAGATAAGAACACGGTAAAAGACCATTATTTTTGAAAGCTCATTTTGAATACTTATCGAATGGGTAGCTCTCATTGGTCACATCGATGGCGAAGAACAACAACCTTCTATGTCACCATTTGCGGTAAATCAACAATCTCCTATGTCAATTTCAGCAGGGTTGGAAATAATGAATCAAACAATCGACACTCCAGCCTTTAATCGACTGACAAAACCTCCGATTCTAATTAAGACTTATTCGTATGTCAAGTGCAAAATATCAACCTTCTATGTCAGAAAAAGAAGGTTTTTGCAGAAAATACGATGACAAGGCAGAAGATGATAACCTTCTATGTCAAAGATGGAAGGTTGTGGCACAAAATTTCAACGACAAGATGGAAAATAGCCTTCTATGGTAAACAAAAAAGCTGCTATAAAGCTTCTATTTTCCAAAATTTTTCAATATATTGCTGACAAAACAGTCTATGTCACGTTTTATAGCCAAATCTAGTAAATAATATCAAATTTCATATCCTATTATGTCACCTTAATTTATAGTGGATATTATTTCAACCTAAAATGGAAGAAAATATAGTACATCACGTTTAAAGTACAATTTTGTTCCTCCTGAAAAGTACCCCTTTTTGACATAGGAGCTTGCTGAATTTCTACAAACGGTGACATAGAAGGTTACTGCTCTTCGCCATCGATGTGACAAAGATGCACGCACATTGAGATGCATTAAGAAGCGACGTATAACGTTCAATAAGGTCAGGTATACACAACGGTTCATTCCCCAATATTCACATTCATAATGACAGCATTGACATCATTGACAGACGTCAGTTTGCTTTTGCTGCAAAAGAAGTTGGCTAGACGTGAACTTCTTGAGCAGCATGGCGGCAAAACCTTTTGAATTTTGTCCATCCAATCAGAATTCTGCTGCAAAAAAAGCTGCAGCATTATTTGATGCTCAATGACTGCGTTTCTATAGCAGCTTTGGATCCGATCGAAACTCTATCCGATCGGGTCGATCCGCTCGAAATTGCCGATATAAACGGTCAGGATTGAAATTTCAATCCGATCGAGTAGTTCAAGTCGATCCGGTGCTTTGGCCGACTTGACTTGAGTCGAGCGGAATGAGCTCGCATCCGCTCGTATTGTAGCCGATGTGAACGGAATCGGACGAAGTGACAGATGACCAACTTGTAAACAAAGCGTAACTTTCAAGAAATCAAGGGATGCCTTCCATTAATTGTAAATAAAATACACAGAGAAAATTCAACAATGAAATCTTTTTCGGTTTGGCGCAGTTTGACGCGTTTTAAACCATGTTGTTGTCTCTCATAAATTCCAACCTAATTTTAAAGTAGTGAAATAGGATCGAGTGAAGCGGATCGAACGTGCGACGATAAAAACGTGCTCGACTGGAGCCACTCTATTCAATGCCACTCTGAGTTTCGATCGGATATAAAGTTGCGATAGAAACGCAATCACTGTTAGGGCCACCATTAGGTTCCCTAGTCGATCCATCAGGGCCGGCACTAGGTATTTTGTCGCCTGAACCGAAGCTCAAATTTGCCGCTTTCATCGGACGGAGATTGCATCATAGAGGGGTTGGGGAACATTTTTCGGGAAAATAATAATAATGTTGATATTAATAAGTGTTTTTTCCCCGTCATTAGTCGACACAAACCAAATTCAATTTGGAATCTAATTTCAAAGTAGAAAAATGTTATAGGTACGTATGTTGTAAAAAAATACGAACAAAATAAAAATAGAAGAAATTTCATGAAAATTATTTAATTGGGAAAATCGTTGCTCAATCGAGGTCTCGCATACAGGGTCATTCAAAAAAGATGTCCACCCCCATTTTTCTCAAGGTCCGTTGAAGCTATCGAGTTGCGGTAACGACCGTTGGATTCAGTTGGGTTTTCTGATCAAATTAAATATGTCAATAAAACTACTTCACCAAAACTCTGAGTACGGGGACACCTCAACATTATGGCCAACTTTTTTTTTACTGCACAATATTGAGATAATGAGAATAAATGGGGATTTTCTCAAACTGCAAACTGCATTGAATAGAACTCATCTAAACGGTTAGTATGATGTGTAACTCAATATGCAATAGCTATTTTAAAATTTTGAGGCAATTCAATTTTACCCATCAAAATCTTCATTTCAGAAAATCTCGAAATTTCAAAATAGTCATTGCATATTGAGTCACACATCATACTGAACGTTCTGATGAGTTCTATTGAATGCAGTTTACAGTTTGGGAAAATTCTCCTTGATTCTCATTTTATACATAAAAACGTGTTTTTCCAGGTTTTTGTTTTCTATCATTTTTGCACTTGTCCATTGGAACTTTTTAAGGCCTTCTCAATAACATATCACTCAATATTGTGCAGGGTAAAAAAAAAAAATTGCCCAAAATTTTGAGGTGCCCCCGTACTCGGAGTTTTGGTGGAGCAGTTTTGATCAGAAAAACTAGCTGAATCCAACGGTTTTTACCACAACTCGCTAGCTTCAACGGATCTTGAGAAAAAGGTATAGGTCTTTTTTGAATGACCTATATATTCACAATATAATTGAAACATTCGACCTCGAAATTTTTTCGGGGTTTTCAATCGGCTATCATCTGATTCGTAATCAAATTTTTGGGGGCTTCGCCGATTCATGCCATCATGAATTTTGGGCTTTTATGTGCGTATGTATAGGTCGCGGGAACAAAAATGACGCGCTAAAGATGGGTATATGGTATGATGTTATTTTCACTAGTACCTACTTGTTGATATAATTTTCTTCAGTTGTAAAGTTGTAATTAATATATTAATAGATAATTTATTGAACAATTCTCGCTTTATCATAGAAATTAATTTGCTAAACTCAAGATTTAACTCAGTAATATCAAAAACAAGCGAATCTCTACAGCGGTACTTTGGCACCCTATCAGGTGCAAGCGCGGGCAAGAAGCTGGCAAGAAGCGCTCCGTTGTGCCGGCGTGCCTGCAACGTTGCCATAGCGGGTGCCAAGGTGACGGTGACCTATACGGAATTGCAGGTTATGGGCATGAGTCCTCTGCCTCGAAAGGGGCTGTGTGCGTTGACTGCGTTCAAACCGTGTGTCCGCACACCTCATGCGTGCGTGTGTCCCATTCATACCGTGTGTCCCGTCCACACTTACGCACGTGCCTTTAAATTCTCCTCCCAAACTAACTTCCGACTTTTGAGGGCGTTTCAGCGTTCAGCTTTGGGTCATATATGATGGAACCCTTAATTTTCAATGGTTGTTATTGAGTCAATTTTGACCTTTGGGTCTTTTTATTCAAAGTTTTAGCTTTAGCTTAGACTAGAGTCTCAAGTTTTCCAAATCGGTAAACGAGGAAAAGTTATCACTGCAAAACTAAACGTAGACAGTTCAGAAACTTTGCATTGTGTTTTATCTATAACCACCCTGTAGAAATTATATGTGAAGTATATTGTATACCTATAGTTTTGCAGACACATGGGACTGAAAAACCGGTTCGAAAGGTTCTAAGATTTAGGAAAATTTAGCTTGGAAACAGGAGAAAATTGGGAAAAAAAAGCGCTAACAAATATAATTCGATACTCCGTATGGCAAGACTTAAGGACGGAGTTGAATAGGAAAATTAGGCGTTGCGAAATCAATCCCTGTGGTTTCATCAATCCTCAACGGATTCTTACCATTTTGGTCTCTTCCGAAAGCTACAAGGGGATATACTTTGGATTGAGCCCGATTTGGCATTTACAAAATCGAAAAATAATTTTATGCGCGAAATAGTTGCACTTATCGATCATATTCAAAATTTCGAACATTGATGTATTCAACGTGAAAATATCGTGAATTAAAAATCCACAATTTGCAAGAGCAAATTTTTTTTTTTATTAAGAAATGCTCACAATCTTTTTGAATGCTTCAACATTGTATTCACATTTAAATAATGTATTCGAAGTTTAGCACAGCACAGGGAGATTTTTATAGCCATGCTCTGTGAAAAATATCAAAATAATAATAATTATAATTTCAAGTTCACTGCAGTCAAAAAAATCGCATCTCGCTTACCATCGGTACTTTAAGCTCACTAGGTCAGGAAGGCGCGCTTCGCGCCTTTAACCAAAAGTCAGGTGCTCTTGAACATTGAATAAACTTGAAGATTAAATATAATCTCGAAAATTGAATAATCTCGCCAACTGAGTAATATCAAAAATTGAATAATCTCACAGAGTGAATACCCACCCTTGAAATTATTCGAATTAGAATTTCTCCTCAACATTACTTTTTCACCCGTTATTATAGAACACACAATGAAAAAAAAATCAATTTTTGAGATCATTAACATTTCACAGCTTGAAATTTCTTCTTTCCAAAATCTGATATAAGATTCGGAGGCCACCATAAAACATGCTATAAAATTCCTTAATTGTTTGGCACACTCTGGCTGATTCGAAGAAAAAAAAATAAGTAACTGAAATGTTTCAGGAATATTTTCATAAAGTTCAATTTAGATCAGTCAAACGCTATTCCAGATATTCACAAAGTTACTATTGCAATTTTGGTGTTCTAAATGACCGTATTCTAACACTCAATAACAACGTAATCTAATGAGATGCACCTAGGTACTCATTTTACTTTCGAATTTCGATGGATATATGGAGCATATGATAATAGGCAACACAACATACAACAGTAACCTTCGCTAAGCTGAAGAGTGAGACGAATGCAAAAAAAAAGAAAAGACCGACCAAACCTACTGCGCATTTTCTTAGGCAATTCTTGGTGGACATCTCTTTTCTAGAGTAAGGACAACAGCTGAACCACAGAATAATGCTGAACTCTGAACTACGACCTGATGCGTAAACACAGAATCACAGAAATAAAATGCGTTATTGCGTTCTAGCATTCAATGTTCTAGTAAATTCCAAAACAAATTTGGAAACCGCACTCAGATGTAGACAACCAAACATACTTCAACTGATGTAGGGGAACAGTGTCTGAGCTAACGCAATCAAATATGGATTATTTTATAAAAAAGTAACGAACTTTCGGCAGAACAACAACATTAAAAAAATCATTCTGAAAATTGTGACCAAGTATCATATGATGATCATGTTCGTTTTCACGTTCATCACTTCTTGTGATACATTCAGTGTTCACAGTCATCTCAATGTCCCCTATCAGTTCGTTTCAAACTACCTGCTTGACCACGTGATCAAGTTCGAAGTTCGAACAGCGCAATCGCGTCCATGGCCTTGAAGTGGACATCTCTTTTTTCAGTTTTGGATTTTGTTCAATGTTAGCTTCGTTAAAAACTCGTCTATTGATTTCCAAACAATAAATCGATAGTTACCTCGAATACCTAACGACAGTATCTAT
Source organism: Anaspis maculata (assembly GCA_949128115.1). NCBI lineage: Eukaryota > Metazoa > Arthropoda > Insecta > Coleoptera > Scraptiidae > Anaspis > Anaspis maculata. The sequence goes on from OX421968.1 coordinate 9,449,146, forward strand.
ACACATCTAAAATAATAGCAAAGTTGTCTAGCATCTAAAAGTACTAAATACATAAGTTTACAAAAATAACAGATCATCCTCAGGGTCATAATCAACAACTTGGGGTAGATTCTCACATGTTCTGCCCCTCTTACACATCTGCGAAAAAGACAAGGAAGATCGCCTGCATCTACATTTCAGACCGCAGTTCTTCTTGCAGTTGCAACTCTATCTTTAAAAGAGTCTACGAAGCTGGGGGAAGATGCGTCTTGACGGGGACCAACTACACGTGGGTGCTCCCGCGTAGCCCACCGTGTTGTTTGTTTACATCTAGAGTATACCTTAGCTATCATCTAGCTAAATCCCGAGGTATCCCGGTCTTAGAAGCCGCGATATTGCGTGGAATGACAGACACACAGACGGACGGACGGATGAATAATGAAATAAAATATCTTTGTTGTTTGTACATCAAGAGTAGGTACCTAGTACCTCAGCTATCATCTAGCAAAAACCCGAGCGCAATCCGAAATTTAGTAGCTGAGATATTGCCGGAGACTGCACACGGCAATAACAAGAACAAACTATGAGCGCTACAAGTAGTAGGTAGCGCTAAAAACATGATGCACAAAGAGGAAAATTGAGAAACTGTAGTACCTACTCATATTACCAGAACCAGACCAGATTTAGTGAGTATGATACCGTGCATATTGAACGTAGGATCAATTATTACAGATCAAAGTCTCGGTTAATAATGTTGAAGTGATTTTCCCGATATAATGCGTTTGACGTAACTTCATAGAATCCTTGTTGGAATTGCTGGACAATTTATAATGAAGCTAAAAGATACATTTTGAAGCTAGAACTATGTATCGGGAATCTACTGCATATAATAATACCAAGTGATATTTTGTGGTCGATGCAAAAGTAAAATGTTAACTGAAGCGTAAGAAAAAGAAACACGTAAAAAAGTGTCATTGTTAAGAAATTGAGTCTGTTAGTGTCAAATTTTGGACGACAGGTCATGTGATTCATTACCTTTCATTCAAGACCAAGATAAAAGAAATCGATTAGGTGGTTGAGAACTAGGAGCATTTTTAAGCGGAAAGTGCAATTTGAGGTGTCTTCATCTTTGCCTGTCAAAAAAACAATGACGCACACGGGGGAAAGTTGGAGACTTTTTGTATGTTATACAGCAAAGTCTTGTGAACCCAGAACTGAAGAAATTAACCGTGTTTCAATTTGTTTCATATTTTGCCGTTTTTTCGACTAAAAAGCCTGGGCTATACAGCAGTAGAAGGCTACGTTAGTCCGGTTCTGAATGAAAATCCCTATTAGCCCAGGCATTGCAAGGTTTGACCCTGAAATAAATATGTCTCTTTTGAAATTTTGCACAAACGGCCTTTGACCAATGCTGAACAACATACTAGAAGCTCCGGCCCGACAAGTGTGCGGAACGTAGTTTTTTTGGGCAAGAAAGGAGTAAGTGCCACCAAATCAGATAAACTCTTGCTGTAGCTCAGAAGAGGGTATTGTAAGTTTTAACGTTGACCAACGTGTCCCTCAAGCTATGTTAATCCACGTACTGGAAGCTCCAGGCCTTGAAATGTGAGCGTCATAGTTTTTGATGAGCAAGAAGGTTGTAAGTTCCGCGACAGTGGTAACTCGGTAAAATTTGATTTCCTTGAAATTTTGAAGGACCCTGGTTGCTCTGAATGCCTTTCAATCAAGCTAATCCACATTTTAAAACAGAATTTTGTAATTTCCCTCCTCCCGACCAACCAACCAAAAAGAGAAAGTATTGTGAAGACGCTAAAAACATTTTTTGAGATAACCCTGGAAATATCCATTTTGAGCCCCCTTGAGACGATCAGGACCATTTCCAGATGAAAGTTTGTCTGTCTGTGTGTCTGATTTTGTGTGTGCCTAGCTGTGTGTGTGTCTGTCTGTAATATTTGACGATAACTACCAAACGGTTGGTTTGATCGAATTGAAATTTGGTATGCAAACATAGTTTTGCTGTCGAATGAGCCCATCAATTTTCGGCTGTCATCTGTCAGACATAAAAGTCACTGTCAAAAAATGACAGGATCTTTATTTCATAGAACTTGAAATACAATACGTCGTTTAAAAGCCTTTGGAAAACTGTATTCAGAACAGTTGAAAGCACTTCTTTATCTGTCATATGTCAAATATTAAAAAATATCCAAATTCAAAACTTTGCGATTCAATTATTCAAAATCTATCGGATGGATTTGAACCAAATTCAGCAAAGAGCAACAGAATGAAAGAGTCAAATTAAGTCTGCAGTTAGGGTTTTCCATCATCTCTCAATCAGGCGCTACAATATTTGGCGGCACTTATTCCTTTCTTGCTCAAAACATCTATGTTCCGCACACTTGCTGGACGGGAGCTTTTAGTATGTTGTTCAGCATTGCTTGGGAGCCATTTGTGCAAATTTTCAAAAGGGACATATTTATTTCAGGGTTTGACCGAAATTTCACCTAAAATTCCTGGGCTATATTAGATTTGATATATTTAATAAAACGTTTATGGGCGCAATTTTACGGTTGTTTTTAGGACCTTATAAATTTGTTACTCTTTATTTGAATGTAACTGTCTTTGGGATGTTCAAAATTTTTCAGATACGTCAGATTATATTCGTGTGGAATGTTGTAATTGTTGCCTATATTAAAAACTTTAATGTATATTAAAGGAATTCGTTTTATGGTTGTTAGTGGATGTCTCTCTACACGGGAATATTTGCCCAGTAGAAGACCGACGCAACATGTCTCAAGGTTAGAGTTGAAATAACTGTGCTTCAACATCATAACCATTTTCTAGAAATGCAGAAGACTTGTTTTGAATCTCTTGCTTGTATGCGTACGTATGTATGTACAAACACCATTCACATGACGTATCCACCTTTTATACTGATGTAGGTACCTAGGTAAGTATGTGTATGTTGTTCCATTATACCAGTTTAAATCACCGCCTTTTCAAAAATTCCCACAATAAAACCGAACCGCAGAGTCACATGCGGGGGAAGGGGACGCTATAAATCAGCACCAACTTTATTATCTAATCTAACCTTTTAGCAAGTTGTAAATGTTATTTAATTAAAATTTATAATAATTATTAGGCAATTATGTATGGGACATTAATTCCGTGAAATTAATGACAGCCATTTTCGATACGATTGTTAAATTAATTGTGGATTACTTAGTTAGCAACTTGTGCCTAATCTAACTGGATGGCGTTTAACGTTGACAGCCGCGTGCTTGATACGAAATTTGGTTTTTGCGTCGCTCGCATGAAATATTAATGACATATTAATTCCGATTGGTGCATTAACACGGCGCTAAACGTACATGATTATATGGCTAGGATACATCGTGGGCTTACAGGTAACATTGACCACGTCAAAAATGACTCCAAGGGGGACATCGAAAACATGCATTGGTGAATTTCTACGTTCAACCCCTTCGCCCCCACCCACCCCAGCTTTGAAATTTTGAATGACATCACCTGCTTTGTGACATATCAAATTGAAGAGAATAAAATTCTCTTTCCGAAAAAAATATTTATAAATTTCCAATCCCACCCCATTTTTCCCCTAAATTCCCTGAAGCGCCATCTGATATTTTTGACCCCTCAATAGGCGAAATTCAGTGCCATTTCTGCGCTGGCGCAACCATGCTAGGGGATTTGAGAATAGTGCCGTATGCTAACACATGTAAAAAGCGTAATTTCAACATTGTCTATTATTGAAACGGCTGGAAATGAAACTTTCAAATGAGCTATGGAAAAAAGAGTGTTTCTCGATCTTTCATTGTGTTCAAGACCAGCAATGATGGATCAGTTTTAGATACACAATGAGCGAAAATATGGTAACGTGTTCATCAGTTGGTGTGTTTTTGAAAATACCGCCCTACTTCTAGTATTCTTCTCTGCCTTACGGTTGCCGTCCTGTCTGTCAGTGGCATGAAACTGCATGTAAACAAATGGTAACTGAAATTTCATCGGGTTATATGTATAACATATCAGAGGTTTTGTGTTTTCTGTTTTTTTTTTCAAAAATGACGGGCAGTTTGTTGAGTGCCTGACTGCAAAAACCGTACGAAAAAAACATTGCAGTTTCATTCCATGTGTGCTCCCAAACAAACATCACCTTCTAGGCAACCAGTTATACACTGAAAACGGCTTTTTTGTTCTTTTCGGAACACTACGCGCGGAATTCATTTTTTCGACAGCAATGCACATGGACAACATCATTCCACATAATCTAGCATAGAAGTCAGGAGTTTCTTGTCATCTATTTTTCTTTGTTAAATCGATGGCTGAAAATCTGCAGGTTTTGACTTTTCCTAGCTCGCGCAGACGCATGAGTTTCATCCCCTAGCTTTGCGAACCTACGGCGCAAGTCGTGCCGCTGAATATCGCATATGGGGATATATAGCGGTCCGGTACGAGCGCTCGTGTACTATTCACCCCTCTGTCAAAAACCAGCACCCGTAACCTCAACTTCCACGTGTCACTCGGTATCGCTATCGGTGCAGCTTAAGCGGCGTCAGATTATTTGAGTGTTATTTATATCATTTAAGAAAAATCAACAATGGTTTTGAAATGTTGCATTTCTGGGTGTAACGGGAAAAATGGCCGGCTGTAGCGAATCTAAAACTAAAACTGACTAAACGAACATTCGTATGCTATGAACATTTAAAGCATCTGATTACCCCAAAACCCAGTAAACGTACAGGTAGATTAGAGAGGTATTCTAATTGCGTCTTTTAGTCTTTTATTTGAAGACGAGTTTGAAGATAACAGTAACGATTTTATAGTAAAGCAGCTAATGAATGAAATCGACAATATTGCAGGCGAAATAACAGTCGATTCGACAGTTGGATCGATATTACTGCTGCAAACAATGTAATCAAACAACGAAATAAAAATTCGAAGATTTAAATTCATAACTCATAATCACTTTGCTTACTCTAGTCTCTAAATCACGGTGAAGAGAGCACAGGAGCACTACATAATACAAGCCCGCCTAAATTTGAACTCCATTAATGAGTTAAGGCGTTGAACGGTTAAGGTTATGTTCAGTACTGTGGTTCAGTATAAGTCAAAACTGTCAAACTTGGTGTATTGGTACACGTCGCCCTCTACATATAGTTTTCGCCATATATCCCCATTGCCCTCAATTCAGTCAACGTCATCCTGCATAGCATCGAGGGAGAATATTTTCTGCGGAAAGAGTGTCATCCAAATTCACCCCTTCGCGCCCCTACCTCAACTTCAAAATATAAAATGGCACTACTAACTTTGTGATACATCGAAATGAATTCTCTAAATTTAAAAAGATTTCAAAACAATTCTCCGAATATCCAATCTACGGAGGGAGGGGTTGAATATTTTTTAATTTTTTTTTTCAGGAAGAGTTTGATTCCCTTTAATTTGATGTATCACAAAGTAGGTACGTGGTGTCTTTTAAAAGGCTGAGGGGGGGGGGGAGCAAAGGGGTAAATTTGGGTGGTACTTTTCTAACCTCACTTTTGCGCCTAACTTTCGGGCCCATTGCACAACTTCCAATGTTCGCGCTGCGCCTAAAAGCCAGACGTGACAATATGTATCATAGGATTTGTGAAAACTGAATCCGAATAATATGGCAACTCCACAGTCGACCTTTCTATGCCCAAATGTGGAGCTTCGCCATCAAAATTGGTTGTAATAAGTGCAATTTTCAAGAAAGTTTCCTCTACTGTATACTTACATATTAAACTATAGCAACGAATCTGAACATACTGGATACATACCTGAAACAAGAAAAAATTTAATCAGTATACCTAATGATCAAGCCATTGTACAATACAAGAATATAATGTTAATTCTGACAGCATCTCCGTTATGTATGCGCTCATAGCTTAGGTGAATGACGGGACACGTCACGCTTATAACAATTAGGTAACAGCTAACTTTGAAAATTTCCTTGTGGAATGCCCGGAGTTTGGTCTTGAATTTATCACAAACGGAAAGAACAGTTTGTTGTTGTGTGATGTAGGAGCCCCAGCTCCACCAGCTTCTCGGCTAGGCCAAGATCGTGATGCGGGCATTACGAAAGCTGTTCACGATCGTACCTAATTCAAACATACTCAAATTCAGAGCCCGGATGACAGAAAATAAGTGAAGCCTGTCGACTGTTGACACAAATACTATGAAATGCCACAAAAACGCAGAATCGAGAAGAGGAACAATGCCCAGTGGTAGATTATCGATAATGGCAATATAGTATATTGGAAATAGAAAAAAATAGGTGCTTTGCTGGAATTAATTCAAACAAAAACGATTTTTTTACCATGGCAAGCTTACAGTCCCTTCTTCAACATATCAAAAGTCCTCAACTCTGGGACTGCTACAAATCAGTATACAGGGTGAAAGTTTATTATTTTTCTTTACTTTCTTTTTTCTTGAAAAACTGATGACCGAAAGAAACGGTTTCAGGCTAGTTTGATAGGCCATAGTCTTCCAATAAACATATAAAAAATATACCACCCAGCAACTGCTGCGTACCAAGTTACAGGGTGAAAACTATTTTTCATCTTCAATTTTTTTTCTTAGTTGAACTGATCTAGATTGAAGCCGGATCCAGTTCTTTTCTTCTTTTGCAAGCTAATAATGTCATACTGAACATATAAAAAGGACACATCTCTGCATCTGCTGCTTTTCAATTTACAGGGTGGAAAGTCATTTTCACGTTTCAATTTTTTTATTGATGAAATCGGCTCACACAACAATGGCTGCGACTGGTTTTTCTGTAAATTTGGGGTTTCTAGTCAAACATATCAAAATAATATATTTCTGCTACAGCTACGTTTTTATTTACAAATTTAAATGTTTGGTTGCGTTCCAAGATTTTTTGAATTTTTGATGCAATATACCCAAATATACCCAAACATTTAAATTTGTAAAAAAAAAACATAGCTGTAGCAGAAATGTTTTATTTTGATATGTTTGACTAGAAACTTCAAGTTTACAGAAGAATCAATCAAAATTGATGTGTGAGCCAATTTCACAACAAAAAAAATTGAAACGTGAAAATGACTTTTCACCCTGTAAATTGAAAAGCAGCAGTTGCAGAAATGTATCCTTTTTATATGTTCAGTATGACATTATAAGCTTGCAAAAGAACTGGAACCGGCTTCAATCTAGATCAGTTCCACTAAGAAAAAAAATTGAAGATGAAAAATAGTTTTCACCCTGTAACTTGATACACAGCAGTTGCTGAGTAGTATATTTCTTATATGTTTATTGGAAGACTATGGCCTATCAAACTAGCCTGAAACCGTTTTTTTCAGTAATCAGTTTTTTGAGAAAGGAAGGAAATAAAAAAAAAAACTTCCACCCTGTATATGTACTAATTTGGAGCAGTCCTAGAGTTGAGGATTTTTGATATGTTGGAGAGGGAACTGAAAGCGAAGAAAACGTTTTTGTTTGAATTAATTCCAGCAGATATTCTATTTCCAATATACTAATAGCGCACGGACCGTAGACCGCAAACAGCTGAGTAGCAGAGTAGAAGAATTCCAAAAAATCTCGCCATCACTTGAAGTCACACGTTAGTTTGCACAATACCTGTTCCAACAATCAGTCAATCACTATTTAGACTACTTTAGAGCGTCTAATTAGCGTCATTCACACAATTATCTACCAAATCGTGGTTAAGCGGCGAACCCCAAGGCTTATCTAAATTACCCCAAGAGTGTGCCCCAAGTAATACAGATGATACAACAAACTACTTACTACACACTTCCAGCGGTAGAAACAACTAACTATTATTTATTTTATTTTATTATAATTATATCTAATGCTTTGTTATCAACTGCTTTTTTTTAGAGTTTTATTAAGTTTATGATTGTAGGTAATGTATAATGTATACGAATGTAATGTACCTAAAAAGAAAATTAAGTGGGTTCTACTTTCAATGACAGAGATGGTATTCTGGAGTACAAAAAATATACAAGGTATTTATTAACGCATCACCTGAAAACTCGGTCATTCATCAGTTATGGAAACTAATGGGTATATCTGCATCATAGCTTGAATGAATGGGCTGAGTTTTTGTTATTTTCTCAACAAAATAGCTCTGTCAGCGGCCATTTTTAATGCTAGGTCCCTCGGTAACTTGAAATTTTGCACCAGAACTACTAGATCATTGTAATACGCAGTCCCGTAACTAGGCCTGTTGGCGCCTGTGGAAATGTAGCAATTGTGCGCCCCAAGGAAGTAAGGCCCCGCTAGAGCGCCGCAGACGAAAATTTTTCCAGATAATAATGATAACGCTAATAATAATCTCAAATTCAAGCTGGAAGCTTCCACCCCCCCCCCCCCGTATTTTTGGTCACAATGGGAATTTGGACAATCATATCAACATGATTATCTATAAAAAAAATCAATAAAATGTTTATCATATTTTTGAAACCTTTCACTCGCCCTGGGTTCCACAAAAAAGATAATTCGAGATCAGTTGATTCGCGATTTTTGTTGTCAATTTGTAGCCTACTGATCAATGGAAATGCTGGTTTATCTGCCAATAATGAAAAGATGATGGGTCTAGTACAGATTTTAGGCATTTTTTGTGGTTAATCACCTAACATTTAGTAGAAAAAAGTTCAGTTAATCTGCAATCAGCCTTGATCGCTGATCATCTCTTTTGTGGAACTGACGGTCGATGTTTCATAAAAAATAGGTGAAATCAAATATAAACTCATTCGGCTCCTAGAAGAATTTTTCAAACTCCTGGCCGTCCATTCTTTTGCAGTCGAGCTTCCCCGTGACCGGACAATTCGTCCCGCGGACAATTCGTAGCGGACAATTCGTCGCGGACAATTCGACCCGCGGACAATTCGTCCCGCGGACAATTCGTCCCGCGGACAATTCGTCCCGCGGACAATTCGTCTCACGGACAATTCGTCGCAAAATAATGTTTCGCACTTTAACAAGTCCCTTTGTCTTTCCTCGTTGCTTTTCGAACTTTAGTAAGTCCCCTTATTCCTTTTTGTAGTATTTGGAGCCCTACTGCGCACCCTGGTTTCTTCATGTCTTTGGAGCTCTGCTTAGTCCCCTTGCATCATTCCGAGAATTTTTGCTAGTACACCAAGCTTTGGGAGCACCCACTGACGGGAGCACCAGTAAGCCCCCTTATACTTTCATGAGATATTTGGTCCCTATCGAGCCCCTTATCTTCTCTAGTGTAATTTTTGAGCTCTAATGAGTCCTCTTATGTTTTTCATTGCTTTCAGATTTCCATACGGCCCCTTTTGCAGTCTTGTGTTATCAAGAGCTTCACTGGGCCCCCTTATTCTATATTCAACGTAACTTGAAGCCCTGCTGAGCCCCCTCGAATTTTCCATGAATTCCGGAGCAGCAAGCAGCGTTATGCCGCCATGGCATGTTGAAGCCCTATCGGGCCCCATTGTGCCTTCAGGTGTAGTTGGAGCCCCGTTGAGCCTCCTTATGTTTTTTCATGACTTTCGGAGTAGGTACCAGTAAGCCCCATTTCGCGTTATTTTGTTATACAGAGCTCCATGGGGCCCCCTTGTCTCTTCAATACCGTTTAAAGTTCTGTTGGGCCCCCTTGCACTTTTCCTATAGGCATTTGGAGCAGTAGTAAGTCCCTTGTGCCTTTATGTTATATTCGACCCCTTATCCCTTGTTTCTTATATAAATATAATTTGGAGCCCTAATGAACCCCCTTAGATCCCCTTGAGCCCCCTTGTGTCACCAATATCATTTAAAGCCCTACTGAGCCCGCTTGCATTTTTCCGTGACTTTCTGATTTTTATTGAGCCCTGCGTCATTTAGAGCCCTAAGGAGCCCCCTTATGTGTTTTCGTGGCTTGTGCGTTCTTGCATTGCTGGAAGCCCCAGTGTACCTGGGTCTCTTGTGCCTTCATGTGATATACGGAGTCCTATCGGACCCCTCAGTGTCCGCAAGAGTATAGTTTGGCGCCTAGTGAGCCCTCTTGTTTTTTGTCTGGCTATCAGAATTCCAGTAAGCCCCTTGTTGCCTTCTTGTGTTATTCGGAGCTCCATTGGGCCCCTTATTTCCTCAACGTTTTTTGAAGCCCTGCTGAGCCCCCTTACATCTTCCCGCGACTTTCGGAGCAGTAGCAAGCACCTTCTGCCTTCAGGTGATATTCGGAGCCCTATCTGGCCCCATTGTGCAAGCAGATAAGCTTGATTATAAAGAGCTTCATTGGGCCCCCTTGTCGTATTTCCGTGGCTTTTGGAGCTCTATCGGGTCCCCTTGTACCATTATGTGTAGTTTGGAGCCCTAAGCAGTCCATTTTTGTTTTTATTGGCTTTCAGTACTATGCAGTAAGTCCCCTTTTGCCTTTTCTCGTTATAAAGAGCCCCTTGTGTCACCAATATTAGATGAAGTTCTACGGAGCTCCCTTGCACTTTCTCGTGATCTCTGGATTTTCCATAGGCCCCTTCTGCCCTATGTGTCCATTGGAGCCCTAACGAGCCCCCTCATGTGTTTTCGTGGCTTTCAGAATTCCAGTAAGCCATCTTGTGCGCTTTTGCATTTCTGGAAGCCTTAGTGTAAGTCCCTTGTGCCTCCATGTGATATAAGGAGTCCTATCGGACCCTCTTGTGTCCGCAAGTGTAGTTTGGAGCCCTAGTGAGCCCCCTTGGGTCCATAAGTATAGCTTGGAGCCCTAGTAAGCCCCCTTGTGTCCATAAGTATAGCTTGGAGCCCTAGTGACCCCCTTGTATTTTTCCATGACTATCAGAATTCCAGTAAGCCCCTCTGTTGCCGTCTTATGTCATCCGGAGCGTCAGTGGGCCCCCTTGTTTCTTCACACGTCTTCAGCCATCTTTTCGTGGCTTCCGGAGCAGTAGTAAGCACCTTGTGCCTTCATGTGATATTCAGAGCCCTATCGAGCCCCCTTGTGTCTTCAAGTGTAGTATAGAGCCCTAATGAGCCCCCTTGTGTTTTTTCGTAGCTTCCGGAATTCCAGTGAGCCCCTTTTGTCTTCTGTTGTTATATAAAGCTCTTTGGGCTCCCTTGTGCCTTTATGTGATATGCGGAGCCCTATCGGACCCCCTTGTGCCGGTTAGTGTAGTTTGGAGTCCTAGTGAGCCCCTTTAGTTTTTTAATGGCTTCCAGAAACCCAGTCACCCCCCTTTTGCCTTTTTTGATTATACAAAGCTCCATTGGGCCCCCTTGTTGTATTTCCATGGTTTTTGGAGCTCTATCGGGTCCCCTTTGTACCCTTATGTGTAGTTTGGAGCCCCAATCAGTCCACTTGTGTTGGCTTTCAGAGTATCATACAGTGAGCCCCCTTTTGCCTTTTCTTGTTGTGAAGAGCCCCTCGGGCCCCCTTGTGTAACCAATATTGTATGAAGTTCTACGGAGCCCACTTGCATTTTCCCGTGATTTCCAGATTCTTGTTAAGCCCCTTGTGCCCTATGTGTCGTTGAGAGCCCTAATGAGCCCCATTATGTGTTTTCGTGACTTTCAGAATTCCAGTAAGCCATCTTGTGCGCTTTTAAATTGCTGGAAGCCCTAGTGTAAGTCCCTTGTGCCTTCATGTGATATACGGAGCTTTATCGGGCCCCCTTGCGCCCGCAAAAGTAGTTTGGAGCCCTAGTGAGCCCCCTTGTGTCCATACGTGTAGCTTGGAACCCTAGTGAGCCCCCTCGTTCCCATGAGTGTAGTTTGGAGCCCTAGTGAGCCCCCTTATGTTCTTCAATGCGACTATCAGAATTCCAGTGAGCCTCCTGTTGCCTTCTTGTGTCATCCGTAGCTGCTGTGGGCCCCTTTGTTTCTTCAACGTCTTTTGAGCCCTGCATGCTGAGCCCCCTTACATCTTTCCGTGGCTTTCGAAGCAGTAGTAAGCACCTTGTGCCTCTATGTGATATTCGGAGCCCTCTCGAAGCTCCATAAGGCCCCCTTATGTTTTCAATATCGTTTGAGGCCTTGCTGAGCCCCTTTGCATTTTTTCGTGGCGTTCGGATCTCTGTCGGAGTCCCTTGTGTTTGCTCATGATTTTTAGATCTTTTTATTGAGCCCCCTTGTGTCTTCATGTGTAATATAACCCCCTTACCGTCCGAAGCCTTCACTTGCGACGAATTGTCCGCGGGACGAATTGTCCGTGAGACGAATTGTCCGCGGGACGAACTGTCCGCGGGACGAATTGTCCGCGGGACGAATTGTCCGCGACGAATTGTCCGCTACGAATTGTCCGCGGGACGAATTGTCCTAGCACCGAGCTTCCCAACCCAGAAATAAAGACATAAAGACCAATTGATAATCTTTTCACACAATCAAGTTTTCAACAAGAAGTAACAAAATACTAGTACATAGTAGGTAGTCAGGGGACATAGGGCCAAAAAAGGCTTGGCCGAGTGTAGCTTCGTGAAGATATATAGGGATATGTCCTAATCGATTCCTGGGCGATCAAGGACCATGAAAAATTATGGTGGAATATTGACATCTGCTGCAGGCAAATATGGTGGAGGCGCCAAAATGGGCTTCATCTGATGATAAGAAACTGACTGTAGCTCGTTTGTTTTTCAACGGATTTCAACATCTGAAACATCATTTTGTAGACAAAAAAATCCTCTTCTTATTTCATGCCTAAGTTTTCAAACGTCATTCCGGGAAACTGTAAAAATGGTCTCCATAAGATATGCTAAATTCCGGCCTTTTTTCAAGGTTATCTGATATTTTTGAAACTTGGCAGTATTATAGATCTTGAGGTGCCCTTTCCGAATTTTCACTTTTCCACTTCGTATATTTGCCGTTTTCGCCGCCATATTGGAAAGATGGCGCCCAAAAAACAGTTTTTTGTCACTATCTTCATTTCAGTCAATGTGAGGTAGAAGCGTTTGTATGCGAATGGAAGCTTATTCAATTCTCTACAATTTGACACCTTACTCGTGTACGTGCTATTCCCGGTTCTTGGGTTATGGCTTCCAGAGCTCCCTGAAGCATCAACTTTTGTCATCCAATCAGCATATCAAGTTGAGCTTAGCTCCATGCACGTGGCAGTCAAATTGACCATGAATAATGATAAATTGTCAACCACAGACCATTAATATCCAGAAAATCAATCATGGTAACGGTTGCTATGCAACTACAGGGTGAACTTTTAGGGAAAATCAACTTTGAGAAGGTATAGCTTGAGAACCGTAAGTCGCACATGAGTGATTCAGACGTCAAATTATACAGAATTTGATAGACCTTCACTTTTGATATGAATTCTTAAGTTTTACGACAAATTTAAAAAAAAAATCGAAAATATGTTTTTTTGGGCGCCATTTTTTTAAAATTATGGCCAGAACAGCAAAGATACAAAGTGGAAAAGTGGATATTCTGAATGATGACCCTAAATTTCATCATAATAATGAGTTTCGAATGTATCTGATATCTTTCAAATGCTATATTACCTTTATTTCTTTCTAAAGTCAGTTTGCTTTCACAGTTCACCCTGTAATTACACAAATAACATCATCATGATCGATTTTCTAAATTTTCATCATCTATGGGTAATGGCCAAGAGCTATTGATGGGTTATTTGCCTACTACATGACGGTGGTATCAATTTAACATCCTGATTGAATGCCGAAAGTTGATGCTTCCGGAAGTTCTGAAAGCTCTAACTCAAGAACTGTAAATCGCACATTAATTACTGATATGTCAAACTGTAGAGATTGGAATGGGCCTTCCTCCGCATACACACATTTCAATCTTGAGTCAGTTGAATCTAAGATATTGACAAAAAACTGTTTTTTGGGCGCCATCATTTCAATATGGCGGCCAAAACGGCAAAGATACGAAGTGGAAAAGTAGAAATCCGAAAAGAGCACTTCAAGATCTATGATACTGCCAGGTTTCAAAAATATCGGATAACCTTCAATAAACGGCGGAATTTAGCATGTCTTATAGATACAGATTTGACAGTTTCACGGAATGACGTTTGTAAATTTAGGTATGAAATAAGAAGAGAGTTTTTTTTGTCTACAAAATGAGGTTCCAGATGTTGAAATCCGTTGGAAAACAAATGAGCTACAGCCAGTTTCTTATTACCAGATAAAGCCCATTTTGGCGCCTCCACCATATTTGCCTGCAGTAGATACGAATATTCCACCATCATTTTTCATGGTCCTTGATCCCCCAGGAATCGACTAAGACATAACTCTATATATCTTCACGAAGCTGCACACGGCACGACCTATGCCCCCATACTAAGGCAGTGGCGCCGAACTCATAAAATTTTACTATGGCGAAAGAATTTTCCGACCCCCCCCCCCCCTATTGCAACGCAACGGTCGGGCCGGGGCACCTAAGAGCCCCTCAGTTAGCGCCGCAGGTGAAAATTTTTCGGAATGACAATAATAATAATACTAACAATAATAAGCAAAAAATGGGAAGTCGCTGAGCAAATTGTCCATAGATTTCATTATCTTTTCAAATTTCGAAATTTTTAGGAATCTCTTCAAAAATACTTACCCCTGTGGGCTAAATTTCATGTTCAAGAACTCGGGCAGAAAATATTGCTGTGTAGCTGTAGGCACAAAAATTGAAGAATTTTGTGGGATCGGAAGATTTTTCGTAGTCCAGTCAGTTAGCTGTTGAAATACCGTATGATCTGCTATGACATTGTTGTTATAGCTATTGTGAAATGTCCATATAGTGCGGGAGCCCACTGCAAAATTCTGGGTCGATCGCTTTTATGAAGAATTTCTGTTTCAATCGATAGTGGGCAATACGATGAATCTTCCGATACCCGACAGCCACCTTCCATCCCCTGCTATAAGGGTCGCCGCCGGATTTAAAGATGCCCATTTTGAATCATTTTTTACACCTCTTGCTTATATAAAAAAATGTCACATTGATTGACAGAAGGCGAGATGGTCGAGTGGTCTAGATAGAAGTAAACGAATTCAAAGGTCAGAGGTTCTATTCTCCGCGAATACCTTTTTTTTTATTCTTTTTTTTTCGCATTTAAAAAGCTTGACTTACTTGAACTTTTTGAAATTGCGGAATTGAACGACGTTTCTCAATTTGGAGTAACTTTCGTCGCTAAATTTATTGATGCTGCCGTTTTTTCCACACAAAAAATACGGCATTTCCTAGTATAGTGCTCTTTCTTCAAACGTGAGTGCCATGAAAACCAGTGGAGTGTGGAGAATTGGAAAAAATAAGGGTTTCCCAAAATCAGGTGTGAAAATGTATGAGTATGTATTTCAAACTTTCAAAATCTCGAAAAACTCGATTTTTTTCAAAATTTTCATATATTTTTTGAAAAAAGACCCTCATTCTCTTGCCAGCTCAGATTTAAATAACTAATTTTTCTGTTACGTTTTTAGCTGCACAGATTTGGCAGTAACTCACGCCAAAAGAATCTATCTGTTGTTTCTCTTCCGCTCTGCAGCTGATCCGCAGTCTGTTTCAGCCGTTTTTTATGCTAGGAAATAACATCCTCAACTACTGAAAATGGTATCTTTGTATTAAACAGTGATATGTGTCTGTCAAGCTTTTAAAATGCGAAAAAAAAAAGAATAAAAAAAAAGGTATTCGCGGAGATTAGAACCTCTGACCTTTGAATTCGTTTACTTTTATCTAGACCACTCGACCATCTCGCCTTCTGTCAATCATTGTGACATTTTTTTATATAAGCAAGAGGTGTAAAAAATGATTCAAAATGGGCATCTTTAAAACCGGTGGCGACCCTTATAGCAGGGGATGGAAGGTGGCTGTCGGGTATCGGAAGATTCATCGTATTGCCCACTATCGATTGAAACAGAAATTCTTCATAAAAGCGATCGACCCAGAATTTTGCAGTGGGCTCCCGGACTAATATGTCAGTCTCTGAAAATGTTTAAAACTGAATAAAAAGCTTCCATCATCGAAAATTATTTTTGAAATGGTACAAAATGGGAAACTGAGAGTGGTCGTATTCCTTATACCAAAATTCATTAAAGATTTCCAATTAACATGCAAATGTCACTCTGAAGTAAATTGCAGGACATACTACCAACAATTGAAAAAAGGCAAAAAAAAAACACATAGGCACTCTTATGGTTTTGATCATACGGTACTTATACATACATCGTAAGCAACTTGTCATTCAGATTCAATGTGCCTAATAATCGTAATATCCAATGATTTGGTGGGTAAATCTTTCTTTCTTTTCTTTTCCTCCCTTCTTTCTTTTCTTTTCCTCCCTTCTTTTTTTTCCTTCCTCCGTCTTCTTCTTTTCTTTTTTTACCCCCCCCTTATTTTGAGGTATGGCGGACGCCACAAAAAAAGGTCTATTCGGCGCCACTGTACTAAGGTACCTATAGGATGACAAAGATGAAAATTGAACAACAAAACAAAACTCGTCAAGTTATTGACAAAATATTTAGAATCCAAATGGAAAAAGATGCACGTTGCTACCCTATTTCAAATACCTGCCCAAGTGAGTAACTGAAGATAAATTTTATGACAGAAAAAATGGAAAATGAAAGAATCTTGAAACTATAATCACTAAGCTGAACTTTTCTAGATTTCGATCCAAGAAATTTGTCTATAATTTCACAAAATTCAAGCTTGACGTAGCTGTTTTATCGATTGGAACTAGAAATATGTTTCCTAATCTTTCTTGGCCGACAAAGAGCGGAGCTACGGCTTGGCAAAGCTTCAGTTTACTGAACAAGAGATAAATTTTTTTTCGCAAAATATAGAGAGGCTCCATCTCAGACTGATTTGACGCTCTTGTATTCATTTGGTGCAAAGTGCAAGTAAATACATGCGGTAATAGTCAGGCTGGAACTCGAAAAGCACCTAGGCCCGTATTCATAGTCGGATCTTATATATAAGGTGGTCTTAAGACCATGTCTATTTAGAAACAGGCTTGAGCCAGGATGGTTTTATACATACAGTTATCATCTTGTGTATATTTTATAACATAATCAAATACCCCTACATCTTCTCAAGGTTGTGTTCAGGAGAAATCAGCGTATCAAAATTGAATAAGGTCGTCTTAAGACATAAGATCTGACTATGAATACGGGCCCTACTAGACCGACCGGCGTTGCCGGAGGGCGCCGAGCGCTGCCTCATCCTCAGCATGCTACTTCCTGCAGCGCCGTGCTCTTCAATTTTATCATGAAAAGGTAGTAGAATTGTAGAAAAAGCCGCTTTTGATTTTTTTTAGACTGATCCAAAAAAAAAATATTTCGGAAAAGTAAAATATCGGAGATACAGTCCTTCGAATATTATTATTATTTTCAATTTTTCGGTGGTGCCAGTATTCAGATCGTTCACCTTCATATATGTACCAATTCGTCTGACTGCTTCACTCGCTTATCTTTTAACATCATTTGGTTCCTTGTGAAAAACTGCAAATTTCTAACTTCTTAGCTTGCGAACAAGATTTATACCAACTTTTTTTAAACAAAGGGTAGGTAAGTGATTCTTGAAAATTTTCAGGCAAATTCTCTTAAAATTCTCCAAGTTTTCGAGAGTTTTCCACTTTAAAATCAGTAACCGGTCTGGTTTATCAAGACCGGACTCAAATGATGGAGCTTGGAAATGAAGCCCTTATTAGAGAATATATCTAAGTTATCTAATCTTTTTCTCAAGTTCTAACTTCCCACCCAAAGGATTGTACGTCTCATAATAAAATATCCATCCGTTTCTTGCTACTCGTCGGGGAAGTTTTGGGGTGACACAACCGTTTTTTTAAGTAATGTGAAAACAATACGCATTATTATACGAGTTCCGTAAGACATGGTATTGTTTACACGGTTTTGGGGCTCGGTTCCGCTTACAAACTCAACTCGCAGTCGCAAATGTGCAGTTTCTGGCCCAATGATACAAATTGCTATTACGAATGTTCCATTAATGTTCGAATGATTGTTTTTTTGTTACGTTATGTTACGTTTACATCTTGTGCTATTGGGATAAAAGAAATTTGCTTCTATTAAATCAGTGGTTCCTAAAAGGCATTTTTTGTGCATCAACTGTCAATCCCACCTCTGTACTGCACTAATCAAAAATAAAGATGTACTTGTTTATCGGCCCTACAGCGAGATGGGTTTACAGGAGACAAAGCCTCTAACATCTGACATCCTACTGATGTGAACACAGTGTCGGCGCTGCTATCCGCCGTTTACCACCCCGTGCTTTTCCGTATCAGGCCTCGTGCATTATTTGCAGGGTGTGAATAAAAGCGTCTCGCGTTTATATCAATTATAAACAATACATCCCCCGTTGCCGGATCTTCATCTCCCTCCCACCGGCACTGCCGCTTTTTACACCTCTCGACGATGAGCTCGATCGGCACTTTCATTCATTGCACTTCTCGGCTATTCATCCCAACTAACACCAAACAAAAGACGATCCCAATTTCAAACACAGCGCTGCGAAACAGCGCGGCTTTCCACACTCACACGCACGCACGCACTTTCTCCTTGTATTTTATACATTCCTTAACACGTTGACTGCCGTCTCGGTCATTATGACCGAGAAAAAAATATCCTGCCAGGCCGACTCGGTCTATACGACCGAGAACATTTTTGACAAGATTGACAACTATCAAGTCAATATGACAGATAAATTTCCGCAATTTTCTTCATAGGGCTTGGTTAAGGTGACCAGACTTCTTAGTGAAGGAATCGGAACATAGGGGTCCGGGAGACAGAGCCCCTGAAATGCGCCACAGGCGATTTTCTTTTCTTTTCTTTTTCAAAAAACTTTTGAATCAACTTTTATTTGCTGATTTAGAACTTCCAGGCACCTCTACCTACCATCTATTCCTCATTTTTCCGCGTCTGTTCATTGGATAGACATGTAACATACACCGATGTTTGGGGATATTTTCTGAAACTTAGTTTTTCTGATCATTTTTCTGCAAAAAAAAAACAGTGGACTTCCAGGAGGGCGGGTGAGTCTGTCCTTTATTTGTCCCATTCTCAACCAACGGTGGTAAGAATAATACCAATAATAATGAAATAATGTTGATAATAAAGTGATGCTATTTTGAAGCGATATGTACCGTCGTATAATCAATAACTTTCTTACTCGAGGAAGACTGTGGTCCTGGTCATTGGCAGGCAAACTAGGCTGATTTTGGCCAGGCCACAGCCTCCCTTGCGTAAGAAAGTTTTTGATCATACGGTACATTCTGCAGACAGTCGAGATTGCATAGAGTGGGTGCCAATCGAAATAAATTCAATCTTGTAAATAAATTACAATCTACATAAATTTCAAGCAAATTTACCGAGAATATACATAGAAGAGGTGAGAAAAATGTAAATGTTTGTTGCTCAAATCGGAAATCGGAGCATTTACGGAATAGTTACTCAAATCGGAACATTTACGGAACAGAAAGTCGAATCGGAAAGTGTCTCAAAAACGGTACAGTTCCGATCAAATCGGAATGTCCGGTCACCTTAGGCTTGGTGAATATTTGGAAATTTCTCCCGTGGGACTTTCCTACTTGCAGATATCTATCTGTGAGCATAATGGTTCAAACAATGAAAATTTTGATCCATGTGAAATGTGCCCTTTGGCCTGAACGTCAAGTATAGTGAAAGACGCTTTGGCAGGCAACGTGTTAAGCTCTCCATCTCCAAAAAAGTCCAAAACGTGTACAATATTACTATGTACATTATTTTCAATTTGAGCTTATTGTAACTTTGGAGACTTCACTCACAAAAGCGAACATTTCTTCTCGACTACATAAAACTATTACTCGTAGCTGTAAAAGCTCAACAGGTGGTATAACAATGTATGTGGAACTCATTGATAGGAACGGCACAAATTTCACACTTCGCCGTGTTCCCAGCCAATTCAAGACCTGAATCAATCACTTAGGTACGTGCGAACCTCTGTTTTATAATCAAGAACATTCTAATCACTAATCAGCCTCCCGGTGAATACAAGTCCGTTTTTATTGGTCGTTACTCGTTATTGGAATAAAAAGCGATCACAAGGCAAGTCAGCCGTACACCGCTTTTATTGGTTCAATTGACGATGTCTGCTCTAGGGATGGGCAAAACTATTGATATATCAATAAATTTATCAATATATCGATATATCAAATATCGATAAATTTTAACATATGTATATCAAAGTATAGACAATGGTTATCATAACATTAAAATATCATTAAATCCAAGATAAAGACCAAATGATTGAACTGCACGCAGTCTTCCTTCTAAATATTATTTATTTCTTTCTGACCGGTTTCGAAGGTCTCTAGGGCCCGCCCTTCTTCGTCGAATGTAAAGCTATAAGATGAAATACATAAAGCAAGTACATAAAAGGAGAACGATAACATACCAAAAATGTATAAAAGGATGGTATAAATAAAGTTTGTGTAAATAGTTTCAAATTCTTTAGATGTCAATAAAACAGTTATGATGTTGTCATGGAGGAAAGGACAAAAGAGCTTGATAGAAATGTATGAAATAATAGAGCTAATAATAATGGTACAAGGTGGGTAAAAAATTAATGAAAGGATCTTGTTCAAAGTAGCTGATGGAGCACAATATCAGAAATTCAGCCGAATTGACCGATGGTTTTTTTTTCAACCCCACCCCCTATTTGGGGGTTGGAAAAATAATTTGTGCCAAAATTCATAATAATTCGACAAAATAGAACCATCTGTATGACTTTCAAACGTAATTTCGAATTTGATACTCACAAGTAGAAGTTGGGGGTGAGGGAGGGGGTTGGATTCTTTCACATAAGAAAAAGGGAATTGTCATGAGCCATATGCCGGGTGATCATTTGAAAACTATCCACCTGCAATAACTCCCGATTCCTAGTGAATATTTTTTCGAGCAAAAACAAGTCGATTTTTATATCGAGGGGGACATCCAAAACATACATTGGCAAATTTCTATATTCATCCCCCTCGCCCCCACTCACCCCAACTTTGAAATTTCAAATGACACTACCTACCTTGCGATACATCAAATTGAAGAAAATTAAATTTTCTTTCTGAAAAATTTTTTTTCAAAATTTTCAACCCCACCCCCTTTTCCTTAAAAATTCTCTGACTGTCCCATTTTATATTCTGGACCCCTCATTTTTTCTCAATTTAGTCGGCGTCATCCTAGATAGCATCAAAGAAGAAAATTTTCGGTGGAAAAAGTGCCACCCAAATTCACCCCTTTGCTCTCCCCCACCTCAACTCCCAAATTTAACAAAACACCACCTACTTTGTGATACATCAAATTGAAGGGAATTGAATTCTCTTTCAAAAAAGAATTTTTTTGAAATTTTCTACTCCTCTCCCAATAAATTCGCCATTTGGAGTATTCTAGGGGGGAGATGGAGGGCTTTGAAAATTGTAAAAAAAATTTTTTCAGGAAGAAAATTCAATTTCCTTCAATTTGATGTATTACAAAGTGGGTATTGACATTTTAAATTTTTGAGGTCAGGTGGGGGGAGCGAAAGGGTACATTTTGGGTGGCACTTTTTTCCTAGAAAATTTTCTCTTTCGATGCTGTGCAGGATGACGTTTATTGTATTGAAGGAAAATGGAGGTCAAGAATATTAACTTGGACACTCAGAGAATTTTAGGAAGAACAGGGGGTGGGGTTGAAAAATTTCAAAATATTTTTTTTTTTAAAGAGAATTTAATTTTCTTCAATTTGATGTATCGCAAGGTAGGTGGTGTCATTTGAAATTTCAAAGTTGGGGTGAGTGAGGGCGAGGGGGCTCAAGATATGAATTCTTCAATGTATGTTTTAGATGTCCCCCTCGATATAAAAATCGACCTGTTTTTGCTCAAAGACATTTGCTTTAGGAATCAGGAGATATTGCAGGTGGATAGTTTTCAAATGATCACCCGGTATGTTATAAAGGACGTTGAAATGTTCTCAGTTACGTTGGAACATATTTCTTTACCTTGAAATAACCCATCTTCAACCCCTTATAGAAAAAAAAACTGTCCATTTTTTTGGGTAACGGACGATGGATTTTGGCTCGTGTCAAATTGGTCTAATAGTCATTTATGTACCATGGGCATAAAGTGCCACTTTTTTTCCCCGTTGTGCGAGATTGCGACCGAGGCCGTAGGCCGAAGGAAGCAAGCACAAGGGGAAAAAACGCACTTTAGGCCCAAGGTGCATACAATGTTTTTTGCACTGGCTAGTGCAAGACTGGAAATTTCGAGTTATTCAGTCGTTGAAAAATTGTCATGGCAGCGCTGATTACTTTGTTGTACGTCGCACGATCTACCATGCGATCAACAAAATTCGGAATTGGGGTAGGCTGTGCCCCAAGAAAGCAGCTTGACATCCTGAAATTCAACCAGGTCATAGCCTACTAGATCGCATGGACGAGTGGCAGGTTATTACTTATCACCTATCTTGAACACGTAGCTGCCGGGGCCCCATCGCTTACTAGCATAAACAAGCGAATATGCCTCATGGGCATGAGGCTCAGTAGCGCACTTCCTTTTTGGAGGATTAGTGAACGCAAGATGTTAAGTGATTAGGGTTCTACCGTCTTGGGCAAAAAATTGCAATATGGCGGCCAAAATATCGACAGAATCATGAAATTCGGCTTGAAAATCAAAATGATCGTACTAGACAAGGGTAAGTTCCAAGTTTCATGAAAATCGTTCCACTAACAAGAGATTTCAATATAGCAGCCAAGATGGCGGCAGAATTATGAAACTCAGCTTGAAAATAGGAATGATCGTACGAGACAAGCGTAACTCTCAAGTTTCATGAAAATCCTTCCACTTATAAGAGATTTCAATATGGCGGCCAAGATGGTGGGGCAATCATGAAATTTGGCTTGAAAATAAGAATGATCGTACTAGACAAGAGTAAGTTTCAAGTTTCATGACAATCGTTCCACTAATAAAAAATTTCAATATGGCAGCCAAGATGGCGGCCGAATTATGAAAGCCAACCTGCCTATTTGGTCCTTGAGGACCTAAGCTATCCACCGGATAAAGTTCAATCTTCAAGGGCTGTAGCTTTATTTCCCGAGGAGAAGTTCAACTTCATCGAAGTGCACAGGAGATCTCTGTTTTTTGAGAATAATGATAACGATGTATGGATAACAAAAATAGTGCCCATTGGCCACCCTTGGGGATATCAGCTATTAATCGGAAAAAAGTTCCAAGACTCTTGTTTCAATTCTCGAGAAGGAGTACAGCGTCTTAATTTCTGCACGGACTCGGACAGACAGACAGACAGACAGACAGACAAACCGGCCACATAAGCGTCATTCTGTTACTTATATAAAAAAATGTTCTCCAACTGATTTCGACCTCCTGAACACTAATATCGGGTTCACTTTTGAATTGGAACATTTCTTTTTTATCGAAAAACCGAAAAAATGGTAGCCTTGTCACATGATTTTTAGTGATACCTACCTACTTTTTTTTTGTTATTGAGCGAACATCTTTCGTAATTTGAGTGCCATTATCCTTCAGGTACCTAGTATTGACTATTTCAAAATGTTCAATTACTATTTCGGCACGTCTGATTTTAAATTTGTAGGGTCGTGTAATATGTGCCGAGCCGTGGCTTTGCGGTCGTTTTCAAAAATTGATAACAATTGACCCAACGGTCGGATCGAAGTGGGGTTTTTGTCAAAAGAAAGTTCAAATTGTTCTCTAAATATAATGCTGTACATGCAGTGATGTATTTCATTAAGAAATTGTAGTTGCCTGCATATCGCAACTTTCTACATCTTACCGCGAATGCCAGCACTTGATCGGCGAAGCCGCCCTACACCAAAATGTTATTTTTGTAATTGTTCATGATTATTTCGGCAAAATTTTTCTTGATTCGCGTACCAAGGCCATGAGCTACCCATTCGAGTTGAAATATTTTCTGTATTGAATTTCGTTTTGTTCGGAGGAAAGGATATCAAGCACCAGCAAGCAACGAATAAATCATTTGCGGCCGAGCCGTAGTTTCGGAGTCATTTTCAAAAATTAATAACTACTAATCGGCACCTCGCACCGATGTGAAATTTTCATTAAAATAAAGTTCAAATCATTCTCTAAATATAACTCCGCATATGTATTATGGTAAAATGATAAGATCGGGTACTTCCTCGCATGTGATAACTTTCGAGATCAGGCCGGCTTCTGAAATGCAGCATTCAACGGCGATGCCGCGTCACACTAAATTGTTATTATTGTCATTGTTTATTATTATTTCGTCAAGATTTTTCTTGGTTCGGGATACAAGGTCATGAGCTACCCAATGGAGTAAAAATTTTTCGCAAAAACTTTTTCGTCTAGGACTGGATGCTGTGACGGACGGACGGACGGACGGACGGACGGACAAAGCGAGGACAAAAGCGCCTTCCCGTTTGGAGAAGTGCGCTAAAAAGGTATTTATTGGTTTTGGTATGTAAACGTGCTAATTTTGTTGTTCTTGTAGTCTTTCGTGTTCCCTACAAATTGAAGTTCATTTTGCATCGCATCAAGTAGTTACGTCAAAATTGAAGGTGACGTCGACGTCTCTTCTGACGGATCAAGAGCGCTCGTTGCCATGACGACTTTTTTGCCCAAGGGCTAAAAAGAGTCACTTTAGGCCCTGTTTTGAGGTTGTAAAATAACGCATTCAATATTGGTAGTAAAATAGTTATTTATGTAGTAAGAGCGTAAAGCGACTGTTTTAGGCCCGACGTATGTAAGTTGTGCCCGAGCATAGCGAGGGCACATTCAGACAGAGGGCCTAAAACAGGCTTTACGCTTGAGCTGCATACAACGTTTTTTACACGACCCATTCTTTTTTTAAATTTGATTTTGAACCATAAAAGCCGAAAAACTAAAAAGCGATTATAGATCGATCTAGTTAGCAATGACATTATGGGCACCTATGATTTTGTTTTTACTTGTCATTTAATAATTATCACTAGCGTCAGTGTCTTTTTTATTGAAAAGCACCCAGCAAGAATTTTCGTTTTTGAGGCGCTGCACTCCTCCCGCCGATGGCGATGGCTTCTCGAGTCACACTTGATCTTCTGCCGGAGAAGTCCAAAAAAAACATGAGAACGTAGGTATACCTATACTTAGCTGAAAAATCCAAGGTGGTGAAGCCTTCTACTTTGTGGTCCGTGTTTTCCATGCTGAAGACAACCCTTTCAGTTAAGGACGACACGGATTTTACCGCAAAGTTACAGCCTACGTGAAGAGACAGGCAGACGGATACCTACAAACCAAAATATTCATTCGGCTACACGTTTTATGATGGCAACCACGGCTTCGGGCCTGAAATCGCGCTCTTGTATCGAAAACAGCTATTCAAATTTAGTATTCGCCTGCCCCCTCAAGAAAACTGGGCACGGAACTCTGATAAATAGGAATCCGGCCAGAGCCGTCAACGCACATAACCTCACTTTTGGAGTTTCGAATATGTGTATTTTCAAAGCAAACAATTCAACGAGAAGCTTAATAAGTGAAACCATACACCCTTCCCCGCCTTTGGGGGTGTCCCAAATGCCTCTGAGCTGTGCATTCAACAAATTTATTAGTTTCTGACATTTAATAATAATTACAAGCATTTGTTTTTTGACGCTTAAAAAACCAAAGCCCGAGGGCGTAAAAGTAAAAATTTTACGCCCTCGGGCTGAATGAGCCACTTTACGCCTGAAAATGAGGGTAAAAAGGCTCACTTTACACCCGGTCGTGTAAAAAAAAATATTAAAAAATTAGGGAATTTGACCGAAACCCATTTTCCATAGGAATCGTGCGGGGTCCTTTGGCTTGAAAATAAAAATGATCATACGAGACAAAGGTCAGTTCCAAGTTTCATGAAAATTGTTACACTAATAAGAAATTTCAATATAGCAGCCAAGATGGCGGCAGAATCATGAAATTCAGCTTGAAAATACGAATGATCGTACCAGACAAGGATAAGTTTCAAGTTTCATGACAATCGTTCCACTAATAAGAGATTTCAATATGGCAGCCAAAATGGCGGCGGAATTATGAAAGCCAATCTGCCTATTTGGTCCTTGAGGACCTAAGCTATCCATCGGATGAAGTTCAATTTTCAAGGGCTGTAGCTTTATTTCCCGAAGAGAAGTTCAACTTCTTCGAAGTGCACAGGAGATCTCTGTTTTTTGATAATAATGATAACGATGTATGGATAACAACAATAGTGTCCATTGGCCACCCTTGGGGGGACATCAGCAGACGGACCAGTTTTCGATCGATGGCGATAACAGCGAGAAGTCAAAACGATCTACCCAAGAGCAAGCTGTAGGCAGTTGGTAATTGTTGGCGTGTATCTATTGTGATACGCAGCAATCAACAGGGTGTGTTTTAAAACGATCGTCTCAATTATAAACGAACTTAAACGCGAAATACGTTTTATTATTGGCTTTTTGTATCGCAACTGCAGGGAGCTTGGAAGTGTTTCGTGTCTGAGGGCTTTGTATTGCAGCTTTGTACGATCTAAGCTTGAGTACGCCTCTTTAATTTGGTACTCCATCTACGTCACTCATATTGCCAGAGTTGAGTCAGTCCAAAGAAGATTTTTAAAGTTTTCATCATTCATGCTAGATGGCACCTATCCTCCTCAAGGATTTGATCACAGCGCTCTGCTATCTAGACATGATTTTTATTCTCTTGAGGCAAGACATGCCATTTCTAATGCCAAATTTTGTTATAATTTAACTCAAAATGTAATTGACTGTCCGGAGCTTCTTGGGCGGATCAACTTTTTTGTTCCACGTTTGAACGCCAGATCAACAAGGTTGTTTTATTGTGATCCGCCCAAGAGCAACGCGCTTATCCGAAGCCCTATTTATAGCACGTGTAATGGTCTAAATTTGTTCTGCTCCGACTGTGATATTTTCTGTGATAATTTTTGTGATATTCGTCAGCACATTTTGTTGAAATTTATATCTTAGTCTTTTTTGTGTTGTATACTTTCACCTGTGACTGTTCGGTTTTTAGCGCACATTTCCTGTATTTGGGCTTCAGGCCTGTTGGAAATGAACCTCTAATCTAATGTAATTATTATAAATTTTTTTACGACATTTTGGCACTTCTTTGATTGACGGCATTGATGCTTCCAAGTTTTCTTTCTTTTCCTTGTTTGACTTCTTTTATTTGGGCCTTGATTTATTACATTTTTTATGAAAAAGGTACCTATTATTGTCATTATTACTATTATTATCATCACTCAAAAAAAAAATCGCCTGCGGTGCATTACCGCTCGCTTCGCTTGCGGACAGTCGGCATTTTTCCCTATCTACACCCCTCCACTGAGGGAGACCTCGGTTGGGCCCTGGTTATTATTGTAATTGTTTATGATTATTTTGGAAAGATTTTTCTTGGTTCGCGTACCAAGGCCATGAGCTACCCATTCAAGTTGAAATATTTTCTGTATTGGATTCCGTTTTGTTCGGAAAAAAGGATATCAAGCACCAGCAAGCAACGAATAATCCTTTGCGGCCGAGCCGTAGCTTCGGAGTCATTTTCAAAAATTCATAACTATTGACTGGTTCCTCGCACTGATGTGGAATTTTCATTAAAATTAAGTTCAAATTCTCCTCTAAATATAACTCCGTATATGTATTATTGTAAAATGATAAGAACGGGTACTTGATCGCATGTGATAACTTTCGAGATCAAGCCGGCTTCTGAAATGCAGCATTCAACGGCGATGCCGCGTCACACTAATTTGTTATTATTGTAATTGTTCATCATTATTCCGTCGAGATTTTTCTTGGTTCGGGATACAAGGTCATGAGCTACCCATTGGAGTGAAAATTTTTCGCAAAAACCTTTTCGTCTAGGACTAGATGCTGTGACGGACGGACGGACGGACGGACGGACGGACAAAGCGAGGACAAAACCGCCTTCCCGTTTGGAGAAGTGCGCTAAAAAGCGGCAGTGCCGGTGGGAGGGAGATGAAGATCCGGCAACGGGGGGTGTATTGTTTATAATTGATATAAACGCGAGACGCTTTTATTCACACCCTGCAAATAATGCACGAGGCCTGATACGGAAAAGCACGGGGTGGTAAATGGTGGATAGCAGCGCCGACACTGTTCACATCAGTAGGATGTCAGATGTTATAGGCTTTGTCTCCTGTAAACCCAATCTCGCTGTAGGGCCGATAAGTAAGTACATCTTTATTTTTGATTAGTGCAGTACAGAGGTGGGATTGACAGTTGATGCACAAAAAATAGGAACCACTGATTTAATAGAAGCAAATTTCTTTTATCCCAATAGCACAAGATGTAAACGTAACATAACGTAACAAAAAACAATCATTCGAACATTAATGGAACATTCGTAATAGCAATTTGTATCATTAGTTTAGTTTATAATTAACTCTCAACTTGGTTTTGATTTTGAAAAGTCAGATGAGATTTAGAGACAGATTAAAATAGACTGCTGAACAACGAAGTTGTCGGTATCGGAAAAATGGTTCGACTTTGAAAGCCAATAACTTCCGATTGCCGAATGCGATTTCCATTTTATTTATTGCGTAATTAGCCTGATGTTGCCGCATCCTGTACCTAATAGTGAATGTTGGGAAACTTCATGTTAAACTTCTACACGGTGATACATAAAATGGTGCAAAACTGCAACGACTTCATCGTACCCCCGTTTGTCAAACATTTTTTTCTACATTATCTAATACAAAAATCATGAAGTGTGATCTCTTGTGATGTCGGTTTTGGAATTACCGAGATTGGAAATCGAACACTGAAGGTATAACTTTTATGTTGAATGTTACAGACTTGCCTTGTTGGCACGCAAGGTTAAGTCACTTCTGATGAATGGATGCTTTTACATTGAGCAAGAATGTTCTGCAACATGATAATTTTACTTTTAAAAGAAAAAAAACAAAAAAAAACAACGAATGTTTGGTGTGGGGCCAAGCAGGGGGCACTTTTTTAAGTGGTTGACATTGCCTGTTTTTCATAGTACCTACGTTGAATTTATCAGAATTTCAGATGTGGATCATGTGTGGTTCGCAAGTTCATCGATGTAGAACTTTAGTTTCCAAGGAAGGTAAAGCCCCCTAAATGTTACACTTTTGTGCTTGTGCCACGCCTGCGTTACGCAAATCTGTAATATTTAACATAAAAATTTATATCTTCAGTATTAGAATTCCAATCTCGATAATTCTAAAACTGTTTCGAGACAAGACATCACACTTCATGT
This sequence comes from Anaspis maculata, assembly GCA_949128115.1. Lineage (NCBI taxonomy): Eukaryota > Metazoa > Arthropoda > Insecta > Coleoptera > Scraptiidae > Anaspis > Anaspis maculata. Next base: position 9,478,295 of record OX421968.1, read on the forward strand.
CTTTTGTATTAGAATATAAAAATATATATTTTTTTGACAATGGGGGTACGATGAAGTCGTTGCAATTTTGCACCATTTTACATGTAGAAGTTTCACATGAAGTTCCTTAACATTCACTATTACACTTATGATTTTTGGGAACAACGTATTGAGATTGACTATCGCGTAGTTTATCGCAAAAGATGTAAACTGAAGAAATAAAGTGTATTCTGCATATTTGGCGAAGGGCGATCAGTTATTGAACAATAAAGAAGAGTGCGCTCCTAGAGTCAAAAGATGAGTCACTTCACTTGACATTGAAGTTAGTGCATCACAACAGTTTCATTAAAAAGGTTTGATCTTTAAGAAAAATCCAAGAGGCTGTACAATACAAAAGTGCATCCGCGTTCTCGATCATGCCTAATTAAAGTGAGATTCAACCGACATTGCGCGGTTGGTTTTATTCACAATCACCCCGAATTATTTGTTTTGAGACTGGAGCGGAGCGTGCGTTAAATAAAATAGAATGTGCGAGTTTTGTCTCCCATTTGGCGTTACGTAAACACGGTTTAATCTGTAATTAAACCGAATCACGCAACGCGAAATGTCTAATGAAAATGATGTAATTGTCGCTAATTGTGTTTCGAGCGACCCGGGAAAAAAGCGAGCGAGCACAAGGGAACGATCACTAATTAAAATTGCAGCGGGTCCCAACCGGTTAATCGACGAGGAGAGGAACGCTATCTATGCCGGTGCAACCGATAATGGGCGGCACATACCAGCAGAGTGCAGGTTGCACTCTTCCATCGCATCGACACTCAACGACTCAACAACGGCCACCAAGCGGCTATACGTCCGAACGGCAATTGATTTTAAAAGTGTGGCCGATTAGATCGTGACCGTGTTCGACTCCGTAGCTTGTAATTAGTGCCATGGACAATACGGTGTGCCGGGCCCCAACTGCAACTGCTCCCCACCTCCTGCTAAGATCCTTCGTGAAGCCTTTTTGTTTTCAATTTCGACTTCTTCAAATTGAAATCAAAGTTGATTCTTGTCGTTTACGTGCACACGTTGAATTAACGTTAAAAAGTAACCGCAATAAATTCTAATTGAAGTTCTAGTAGTAATCAGTAAACACATATCGCAATACGTACGACCTGGCGACCGATCTTCTAAATCAGCCAAAATATAAGCGGCTCAAAAGAGTGGATTTCTTGGACCTCGCCCGATGATTCGTCTATTTATTTTATTTTAATCTGTTGTCAATTCGTTTTATACCCTAAATTTTATTTTATTGTATAAGTGTTGAAAAAAGGGAGAGTACCATTGGGGACTCCTCCACAATGTCATGATTTTATATTTACAAAACTATATACCTAATGTCAAATTTGACAATTGTATTATATATGGAGACAATAAAAAAAAAATTTCTGTTTCCAAAATCGCATCTTCCTGTTCGGGCGTCAATTTTATTCGTTTCCGAGACAAAGAGGATCGAAAGAGGTTTTCGCGATTTTTACAGCCCAGTTTGAAGCAAGGATGGAGACTCCCGATCCCTACGTGTCTCGGGTATTTCGTTAATTTTCGGGGATGTCCAACGGCCCTGTTGACGCTACCTACGCATTTTTTTCATTGATGATGTCATACTCGTGTTTGGATTGCATTTCTTTCTTCGAGGAACCACAACACATCGACACCTCGCGCGCGAGAATTTAGGAATCTAAAAATAACGCGTTGGGATTTCTTTGTTCAGCTTCGAGCTTAGTGCGTATACGGGAATTGTTTTTATTTTACAGGTCAGGGCTTCGATTGATTTCTTGTATGAGTCTGTTTTACGTTCTCATTTTTGATGTCATTTTGTTGTCTCACGAATTTTGTAAACTTATGAATTTCATGTCAATGTTTCGATGACCATTTCAATTAATTGTGTGTGTAATTTGATTGTCATGTACTTACTTGACTGTAATTTTTGTCTGTCCTATCTTTGTCTGTGTCATGATTTGATTTTCGTTTAAATGTCATTGTCCGCCACTTTTGTGACTCTCATATTTTTATGTCATGTTTTTGTTTCTGCTCGCTGCTATGTTTGTCAGATATTCACTGTAGGTATTTTACAGGATCCTACTAACCACACCTGTTTTGTCTTGTTTTGGGTTTTTATGCATTGTTGATATGATTTTTATCTGCATTATTGATTTGTTGTTTTATTATGCATTGTTTACTGATGTGTTTTGCACTTGTTGACTGTTGTTTCTGCGATTTTGTTTTCACTAATTTCGCGTACACTGAATACCGGAATTTATCAGTGAGTTTTTTTCATTCATTTGTCATGTATGTGAGAGTTTTCTTCTCAGGGCTTAACTCAGGGTTTTCTTTGACTGGGTTCTTTCCCTGGGTGCCTTTTTCCGAATCTGTCACTCTTCTCTTTTTCTTTGACTGACAGTATGACATATTTTGTTGTTGTGTTTTTGATTGCTTTGGTAATTTTGTATATTGTGTGTCATTTTGCAACTCTGTCAGTTCTGTGAGGTGTTTTATGAAAAGAATCTAATTTCATTTACATTTTGCTGATGATTTTAATAAATATTCATTTGGTTTCCCGCCAATTCGTGTTTTTGTTCAACTTCTCAATACAATCCTCATCCCCAAAGTTCCGTTCTCGTCGCGAGTATAGAGCCTGGGTGAACCGACCAACGTAAGCAAAACGTAAGTAAGAGGTCCAAGGTTAGGGGGGGGGTGACGACAATCACAGCCAGGGGTCCAGAAGGGGGGAACAGTACATAGCTGAAGAAGCAGAATTCGAAAATCTTCCTGTCAAGTCCATTCGAGCTTATCTTCAAAATCGCGAGTATTCTTTTTAAAGAATACACACCTGTTAACAACATCATAGATCGCAGCGGACTTTCCACCTCTCAACTGAAAGATGCTTTGAAAATTATTGGTGATGTTGCTTCCGTAAGAGCTCTTCCTGGCAGATCCAAGGACGGCACCCGGTGTCGGCACTGTTCCGATACCGAGAATTACGTACCTGAGACATTGCCGCATGTCCTTGGATTCTATCCGTTTGGAGAGCTCTTACGGAACCATCGTCACCACACTGTGCGCTCTTTGATTGCCAATGCTTTGCGAGACAAGGGCTTCGTTGTCCACGAAGAAGTCATGTGCAATGCGGTCTCCGGCAGTATGCGAAGAGTCGACATACTGGCTATCGACGAGAAGAAGAGTATGGGTTGGATCATAGATCCCACAGTTAGATTTGAAATGAACAAAGAACAGCCAGAAAACGTAAACATCGAGAAACAAGGGATCTATGATCCAACGATACCCTTCTTCAAAAACTCACACCGCCTAAAATAAATTAAAGTCATTGGTATATTCGTCGGGACCCGTGGGAGAATCACCACTTTTTTCAAAAAAAATTGGGACCCTTTCGGCCTTCCTTCAAAATTATTAAAAATCATCGCAGCAAGCGCTTTGAAAAATTCCATTTACATTTTGAGGAATCACTTATACAAAAAGTAATTTATTTCACTCCGTTTTAATTTTACTGTTTTAGAGTTTTATACAGGGTGTTTCAGGGATGATAGCAAAAAATTCAACTGTGAGTAGATCTCGTCAAAATATGACGAAAACCTATTTACCATTTTGCAAACTTCGGCCTAATGACGAAGACACAGCCCTCAAAAATTCACTTTTTTCGGATTTCAAAAACTTGTAACTCAGGAACGTTTGGACAATTTTAGCTTTAATTCAGCAAAAGCTGGTTTATCATAATTATCTATCAATCTGCCAAATTTGGGAAGAATCCAACCAGTGGTGTAGCAGTTATGAGGGTCAATAATTTAGAAGCATCCGAAGAAAAGTTGACTTAAGGTGACCCCTCATAACTTCTACGCCACTGATTGGATTTTTTCCAAATTTGGCAGGTTGATAGATAATTATGACAAACTAGCTTATGCTAAATCGAAGCTGAATTTGTCGAAACGTTTCTGAGTTACAAATTTTTCAAATCCGGAAAAAGTGAACTTTGGAGGGCTGTATCTTCGTCATTAGGCCGAACTTTGCAAAATGGTATATAAGTTTTCGTCATATTTTGACGAGATCTACCCACAGTTGAATTTTTTGCTATCATCCCTGAAACACCCTGTATATTATGTTGTTTTGTATTCTTTGTTTTACAGCAACCCAAAATGTTGGGAAGATGTGATTTGTTGTTAATAAATTTCTTTATATATAAAAGCTGAAATATCTATGTCGCTGAGCGGCGAAAAATAACCTCAAAAGTAAAAAACCGTGGAAAAAACCGTTGAATTGTATAACTGGGTTGTCAATCCACCGGTGTTTGCTCTTAAGGCTGTATACGCAGGGTATCAATATTTCTCCCTCAAAAAAAAAAGATAAAGAGATATAGAGATTTTGATCGGATTCCATAAAATGTTTGCCCACCTTGTTTCCGTTTCGATTACCCCACATTTTTCTAGAAGTCCAATAGCCCTAAAACACCAGAAAAGTTTCAAAAGGATTGCTGGGACACTTTTTTTGACAAACGAAAAAATTATCAACTGTTTTATAATTTTGAGAGACGTAGAAAATTGAATACAGAGCCGTTTTTTGAAAAAAGTTGTCAACAGAAAAGAAAACATTTTTTTCCTACGACCACCCACGAAAACGTTACTTTCTGTACGGTGTAGTAGGCGCCAAACTTTCCAATACACAATATTGCGCGGAAGTGGCACTCCGACACGGATGTCATGCGAACTAAGAATACGGTGACAAGTTATCATCGCGCATGTTCAGGGCCGCTATTTTTGAATCGTGTGAGAAAAATTCCTGGGAGTAAAATACATTCCGCAGTACACTGATGTAGCGAATGTTGCCTAAAATCGTGGTTTTTAGGCAACTTTCGCTACAGAAGTGTAGTACGGCTTATATAAAACTCCCAGGGACTCTTCTCACACGATTCAAGAATAGCGGCCCAGAATTCGACAATGACATTGATTTCTGTGTTTGACGTTGACATTTTGTTCAGTTTTATCAGCAACTTGGAAGCCTTCCGATTTAAAGTGGATATTCGGCGGTCGAAAAAGTGTGTGCCACTCTGAGGACTGAGTCACTACAATACAGCACTGATTAAATGAAATATCCCCAGACAATTTCGCGGTTAATTTGAATGTTATGGTTGAAGTGTTCCATGTTTTTTTATTTCGTAATTTGGGGCATTTGAGGATGATTCCTCACATATGTGCTTTCATGAATAGGTTGCAAGGGTTACACCGATTTTTCTATGTAACCACTTCTACTTGAAAACGACGCATAATCCATTGAGCTTAGTTTGAGAATCACCTATTTTACAGCATAACATATGGAAGACTTAGAACGAATCACCTCGTTTTTTAGCGCATGCGCTAAGCGGTCACGCAATATTGTGTATTGCAAACACTGTGCGCGAAAGTGAAAATATCGTCACTAGTGCCTTTTGCTTTCGCTTTTCAATGCCAAACATAGTCTCATGTCAAACGATTTTCCATTATTCAGCATTTGGGGGGCGTCCCTGGGCCACATATTTCCCAAGGCATGCCACTGATGCTTCTTCGCCCTCAGTAGGTGGTCGTTGTTCAAAGTCAAGAACTTTCAGTAATCAATAATAATAGAAATAAAACAAATCGCGTGAGAATGTTGGCTGAATCCGTGATATTGGAATCAAAGAGGGATTGAAATAATTTAGATTTAATAGTAACTAGGTAAATCTGAACAAAATATCTAAAAATCCCTAGCAACCAGTGTCGAACAGCGTTGCCGGTTGTTGTGAAATTTCCCAAAATTGGAGGAACTCCATCTGATTTTCGATAATTTCATTTAATTTACATAAAAATGGAAAAGTGGCAATACAACATCCAAAAATATTCATAAGAAAATAGGATTATTAGTGAGTAGTATCGGTAAGTGACTTCTTCTGACATAAGTCTTTTGATATTTCGATCGTCAATGAGCAGACGTCGGTCGGACAGGGAGGGAAGATAGGTCGGTCGAAGGAAAAATAGTGTACACAACTTGCAAGAAAGTGTCTTTTCTTGCATTCGTGTGATTACTGCAGTCGCTCACGCTCGTGCGCAATTTTTCACACTAATGCGAAAAGTATCACTTTCGTTGCTTGTTATGTATCGTTGTTGTTATCGTTGTGCTATTTCACGGAATTGAAAAAACGCTCTGTATTGAATTTTTGATACACTCAGTACACCGTATAAAAACAGATTTAATTTTCATCTTCATTTTTGAGAGAGAAATCCTCAAAATAATTCTGGCCTGCTGAGAATACAGCCTTAAGACTGTCATTTCCATCACGAGGACAGACTGCAGACTACCGGTGGCAGTGTGAAAGAGACACAAAAGGACGCGACCCTGTCGACGGAAAAAAACGAACGAACGAAAATTACAGACACTCCACCGGGAACAAGCAAGAGAATAAGAATATTTTTTCGGAAAAAGATTGCGAAACAAAAATTTCAATTTTTCGAAAATTAAAATTTTAAGATAAAGTAAGTAGGTATACTAACATTATGTTGCCGAAGTTATTTTAGTCTGCCCCTATTTTTTTTTTCGAGTTTTTTCAGCAGGCAGGTCCAGCCGAGAGTCCACAACAAAAGAAAAAACACTAGGATTGTAAATGGTTTTATAAAAGGTGAGTAAATGCTTTTCCTTAAAATTCAGTAGGTAATGAAAAAAAAGATCAAAATAAAAAAAATGTATTCAAAATATTTAGTGATGATGAAAAAGTGTTTAAAACATTCAGGAAAACTTAAAGTAACTAGATACCTATATAATCATGAAGTTATTGAGGTTTTGAAGCATTTTTTCAATAGGTACCGAATTTGAAGCAAAGCATTTGCTTATTTATTCATTATTAATACGGTCCATTGTGCCTGTACCTCTTAAAACGTTCTGATCGTGTTCGAAACGACCTTAATTTCAAATTTAAGCAGAGTCCTTGACAAAACAATTCTTAGACTAAACCGCACACCGCGTGACTTGTCCTCTTTGCTCCCGTTATAATATTTTCCAGCGTGCGTGTTGAAAATATGTGTACCATCGATTTTCGATAATATGACAAAGTGAATATTATCACAGCTAGCGGAGGTCACTTCCCAAGTCCTCACCTCCCCTCAAATATCGCATGGTACAAGTAAAATACAAGAAACGCTCAAGGACTGGAGCACGAGAACATTCCGAGAAACTCGCCACCCGCCGGACCATCGCGCAACACCGAAAATCAAAAACAACGGGATGGTGAGGGGTGGCTGAGTGCTTATCGAAATATTTTTGATATCTACGTTTCATGTGTCATTGTTAGCTTATGTGCATTCTGTCAAAAAAGAAATCAAATTGAAAACAGTAAAGCTTTGGGTGATATTTTTCGGCCCGACAAAAAAGAAAAAAAAACGACAAAAAAGGTGAAGATAACGGCAAAATAGTGGATCACGCGACAAATAAGTATTTTGAACGCCAGACATAAAGCGACAGAAAAGGTTCGAATAACGGCAAATTTGGTGCTTTTCACGGTGGAGCGAGTGGTGGAGCAAGTCGTCTCTGAAATCCACTTCAGCGAGAGGGTGGACTACTGCTGCGTTGCCGGAAACAATCGCCAGCAGGATCTTTTCTTATAGCTTAAGACTTCCAGTAAGGGGCCTTTTGCAGCCCTGTGTTAGTGTCATCAAGAGCTCTATTGGGTCCCCTTATTATGTCTCGAATGTAATTTGAAGCTTTGCTGAGCCCCCTGGCACTTTCCGTGACTTCCGGAGCAACAAGTAGCGTTGTGCCGTCATGTTATGTTCAGAGCCCTATCGGGCCCCCATGTGTCTTCAAGTGTAGTTAAAGCCCCGTTGAGCTATGTTTTTTTCATGGCTTTCGAAGTAGGTACCAGTAGCCCTATTCTACGTTATTTTGTTATACAGAGCTCCATTTGACCCCCTTGTGTCTTCAGCACCGTGTGAAGTTCTGTAGGGCCCCCTTGCACTTTTCCGAGGCTTTCGGAGCACTAGTGAGCCCCTTGTGCCTTCATGTGATATCGGTGATTAAGTATAATTTGGAGCCCCACTGAGTCTCCTCTATGTACTTCATGGCTTCCATAATTCCAATAAGCCCTCTTTTGCCATCCTGTGTTATTCAGGCTCCATTGGGACCACTCATTGTTTTTTCAATGTGATTTGAAGCCCTGCTACGCCCCTTGACATTTTCCGTTACCTACTTTCAGACCATAGCAATCACCAATCACCATTGTGCCGTCAGGCCATTCGCCATTCGGAGTCCTTTCGGGTCCCTTGGGTCCTCAACTGTAGTTGGAGCTCTAATGAGCCCCCTCATGTTCTTTTCGTAACATTTTGACTCCCTTGTGTCCGCAAATGTAGTTTGGAGCCCTAGTTAGCCCCTCCATATTTTTTTATGGCTACCAGAATTCCAGTAAGCCCCCTGTTGTCTTTTTCTGTTATCTACAAGCCCTATTGTCTTTTGAAGTTGAAGCCGTGCTGAGCCTCCTTACATCATTCTGTAGGTTTCGGGGCATTAGTGACCACTTCATGTCTTCATGTGATATTCGGAGCCCTATAGGACCCCCTTGTGTCAAGTGTAGTATGGAGCCCCAATCGACCCATTTATTGGCTTTCAGAGTAACAGTAAGCCATCTTTTGCCTTCATTTCCTATGTGTATAAAGTTCCATTGGACTTCCTTGTATCTTCAATATCGTTTGAAACCCTGCTAAGTTCTCTTGTATTTTTGCCTGGCTTTCAGGAACTCTATCGCACCCCCTTGTATTTGCTTATGATTTTTAGAGTCCCTCATTGGGCCCCCTTGTGTCTCCATGTACGTTCCGAAGCCTTGGGGGATTTTGGTTTTTTCATGTCGTTCCTCTTGCGACCTTGCTTACGACGAATTGTCTGCGGAACGCATTGCCTTAAGCACCCTCCAATGGGGCGCTAAAGCTTCAAGGGGGGAAAAATAAAATGACGTAGGGAAACTTGAAAAGGGGCCTCTGCCGTTGCAGACAAAAAAGCTACGTTTAAAATCTACAAGAGGGGGGTTCGGGCTCCTACGTAACAAGATAAGTGACTCGGAAAGAAGTCAAGGGGGCTTCTGGAGTTACAGACAAATGAGTTGAAAATAATGTATGGAAAGTGCAAAGGGCACTAGGGCCTCCAAACTAGTTATATCAGATTGCCAATTAGACTACAAAAGATTCACTGGAGGCACTAGTTTTCCAGGTACACAATTTGATGCTTCACAGGAGTTCCAGGGTAGGTACTGGGTCTTTGAAGTCACAAGATTAGAGAGCCTCTGGCCTCTTCGGAAAAAATCAAAATGAAATTGACGCTTTACGGTTCAAAAATGCAAGGAAACACAAGAGCCGCAAAGAACCTTCAAACTCTTCAGCATTAGATTTACAGTAAACTTTTGAGTAAAATTTAAGAAAGCACTGGGTCTCCCAAGTGACAAGATTAAGTTAACATTGTAACCTTTACCTACCTTAGCAGGCCCGTTGTTTTAGGCTACCTGATGCCGGAGTCAGTTGTTCGGAAGAGCAGCGGGTCTGGGTGTCTATTGATGGGGATGTTCTTTCCTTTGAGGGCGCCAATCGAGCGTATTTCCTAAAGTGACCTATCCTAGACCACTCGATTAGTCTTGGAGGTAGATTGGGTGGACTGATATTTTTATGATGCACAATAATTTCATCAACAGTTAAATAAATGGAGTAGATAGTGGTTTATTCAAGTAATAATTTTTAAGAGGTCTTGTAACAGTAGTAGATATTCCCACCGACTTGTGGTTGACTTTTGACTTTCTTGGTGAATTCCCTGAGGTGCATCCAAGCCACCTGCAGACTAGACGGGGCAAGACGGAACTTAACAGACTAATGGCCTCGTGCCGTCGCCGACCGTTGCACCCTTTACCCCCAGGAATCCAACTACTACCCCCTACACTATCGGTCTACGAGACCGTGAACCTTGACTCAATCGTAGGGTTTAATCTATTGTGCACAAAAGAATATCCCTACATGCTAACACCGATAGAGTGTTTTAATATCTGTGTGAGGGTAATATTGTCTACACTAAAGGCAAGAAAACAGACAATCAGCGAGGGTACTTATCCTGCTGCAAGCCTAGATTTCCAGCCTCGGGTCCACAGATGGTCACGTCCGCGTTCAGGAGCGAGCCGCGCCGAAAAGTTCTTAACAGGGAAGGTGCTGGCTTGATTTCTCAAGGTCCTCTGCCGTAATTCATAGGGTTCAAACTGCTCCTATCGAGGTACTAGTTCTGCCCACCAGGCAAATTGTCCTAGGGCGACTTAACTAGCAGGTACCTATAGCGCCGGACTGCGTAGGGGTACGATGAGGTCGGTACGTTGCGGTCTATACGCTGCGGCCTGTACGCTGCGGTCTGTACGCTGCGGTCTGTACGCTGCGGTCTGTACGCTGCGGTCTGTACGCTGTGGTCTGTACGCTGCGGTCTGTACGCTGCGGCCTGTACGCTGCGGTCTAAGATAGAAGCGAATTTTACTACTTATAATTTTGACATTTAGCTTTCAAAAGACTCACCGGACTTATTCCGACAACTTCTCACTCAGTGAGAACACCTTCAGCAAACTAATTGCACCGTATCTGCTCGAAATCAATGAAACTTTTTTCAAATTGACGGCATCAAAAAATTATGTTAATTTTTTCCTTCTTTTGTTTTCGGGTTACTAGCCTACTGGTTCAAAAACCCTACCTGACGTGATTCTTGAAATTGAAATTGCCACAACATAAAAAAAAAACGTCAAGCGTGACTTTTTCGTTTGTCAAATTTGTCGGGCAAACCCTCATTCTGTCGTGAATTTACCCTTTTTTGTCGTGTAAAGTATGTCGTGAAAACTAATATTCAGTCGTTAGTTTCACCTTTTTAGTCGTTTTTGTTCTGGCGTGAAATGTATTTATTCTGTCGTGTAGAATATACTTCCCCTCAAGGTTTTCTTTCAAAATGTGCAATTCCCCTTTTCGGATAACAACATGAAATCAATTTGTGACTTGTGAAATTTCATTCTTTAGACGTGACGTAAGAAAACTTAGCAACTTGCTCGTTGAGAAAAAAGATCGATTGATGGGTGAGCCGGTTACTAGATAGGAAAAATCAATTCACAGAGGATTTCTCAAGGATTCATTTGGCAACGACGACATACGGATGTTCAGTACCGTAACTGATACCCCGTAACCCCATTGTACTGTACTACAGGTTGTCACAAATATGGTGAATGCTACCAAACTGATTTGAAAATTGATGATAACAATGTCTAAGCTAGTTGCGTCTATCCAGATAGTTTTAAAATAATTCACTAGCTAAATATTAGTCATTGGAAAATTTCGCAAAGAAGTGGAATTTCAGTGGATGCGGCGACAACTTCAAAAACTGGCACAATCAAGACTTCTTTGCGACCTTTCTCAGTTAAAAAAAGTAGTGGCATCGCAATACTTCCCCGACTGGTATCAAGAAACCTACTGGAAAATTTTTGTTTTTCAGGGTGTTTCCTAATTATGATCTCGCAGATGTGTACACAAATTTCCATTACTTCTGGTACCCCGCCGCGCGGCCTCGGCCTAAAATTTTCACCCCTCAGACTCTACTCATGTACCAAACTTTGATCACAATCTGTGGAAATTCTCAAAGATGTGAAAAAAACGGACGTTTTTATTCAATTATGTTATGGTACACTTGGCTGACGCTTCGGGGCAAAAAGCTCATTTTCACGTCTGGCTACCACCGTACTATCAACAACTTTTCTACTTGCGGTAGGCTGTGGCCTGGTCAAAATCAGCCTCGTTTGCCTGCCAATGACCAGGCCACAGCTTACCGCAAGTAGAAAATTTTGTGATCATACGGTATCAAGAGCATGTCCATAAAGCTGTATTTAATCAATAGAAATCCTTATTCCACCAACTCAACTCCGTCCTCAATGGGTCCCTTCGTTTCGGTTTTTTTGAGTGCGCATGTGTGGAACGAATTTCATAGTTTCGTACACCGATATTGAAAACTAACACTAAAAAATATTGTAGTGAGATACCATTTTTTATATTCAAGAAAATGTTTCATTGAAATTAAGTTCAATGATGATTTGTGGAAGTTCAGGAACAACTCATAACAACAAGACATCGGCGCCAACCATGCGCCAACTGTCACTTGTGACAATTATGATGAAACTTCTCGTTTCCACCTGACCTACATTTCATTTGCTCATGTTTTGACGAAAGAGCACAACTTATTGAAAATGGCTGTACCGAGAAGAAAGTGCAAAGAAGCTACGAAGAGATGCATTTACGGTGTGTGTAAAAGTGACAGCCACCAGTAGTTGGCCAGGCGGCTAGACAGAGCATGCAGCGTTGTCATTCCACTGACAGGTGTACGAAAGTTTTCAAAATTTGGTGCCTTCAAGCATGCGCACCTGCCCAAACGAAGTAGCCTATTAAAGAGACGAATTTTTACGAGCCTCAAGATGGGGTTCCATGTATAACTAGGAAATCGGTCTTTATATGTATAAGCTATATCTATAAAATATAAAAAAAAGGGAAGAAAGATTTTCAGTCCCAAATGGAACAATAATTGATAATTATGCACTCTCCCAATGGATAAATAACAGAAAAACAATGTTGAAGGTAAATTTATAAATAAGTTCCAATTTTCGACCGGATATCGTACTCATTGTTCGACTGAATTCCTTCCCTTCAAATTTATTATTTGTATGTGCAATTACGGGGGCCGACTGACCAAACTGGAGAGTCTGGAAGCTCCGAAATAGGTGAGGCACAGGGCAGATCTCGCTTAGGTAAGCTCAAATTACAGTGCACCTCAAACCAAGAAAAAAGGTGTGTAAATGTGTAATGCAACTATCGTACGCTTGCACTACATTACACTCTGATGGTGGGGAGTAGGATAATGCGGGAGTTTTGTAAAATATGATCGTCGTGGCTTTAGAGGTGAGGGTCGTCGTTCGTATGGGGCGAAGGTCGCAAGATTTGGATATTTCTATGAATTTTTAAACTATTAAAGGTCATCATTTGTAGGCGGAAAATACACGGGCATGCGGTCGCACCGTTTCAATATTTCAATACAGAAGGGAGTGGGACCGTTTTTTTCCCGGCTAATTATTTTTTTCTACAAAAGACCCAATCAATTACTATCAATCATGTACGACATAATATGACAATCAATATGATTTAGAACGGTGTATGATTGTTCAACATTATTCGTGAAGTTTTTATTGCGGTTTGTAAATAAGAGCGATTTGAAACTCAAGTCTTTAATAACAGGTCTCTTTCGGCAAGATTCCGGAACGGTTTGTGAACGGTCAAAAGCAAGCGCCTTGGAAAGTTTGACCTCCAACACGATAGAAAGAATATTCATCTGCGCGCCAATTTCTGATGGTTTTCAACTGCTGCCAAAACAAACCTCTGATATTTACAACGTTTTCATGGGGTATTGAATTCAAACTTGATACCGAGCACAGATGAATACCGAGTTGGTACTAGATACTCCATGTAAACGCTTGCAATTTTGGATCAAAACATATGTGTACTGTCAAAATATTATAACCGAGATTATAACCAAAATATTATGACCTCAATTTTCATTCCTCAAGTCTTGTCTGTTCAACTCAAGTCACAGTCACATAATTCCCATCATCGTGTTGTGTTTTAAGTCGTCCACCACGTCTATACATATTAGTTGAAATAGGGTCATTAACCCGAACAAGACGAGCAAAACGATCAAGGAAGGAGAGACCCTGGGCAAGTGTGAACCCGTAGAGTGGATCTCACGCTGTGAAGACATATCGACAAAGGCTGCGACTCCCAAGCTCTTGGAGAAAAAGCTAGTGGAGATGTTCTCGCCTGACTGGAAACATCTGAGTGGCAAGGAGAAGGAGCTTGCGACACAATTCATACAGGAAGAAGCTGCAGCCTTTGCGATGGAAGGTAATCCTACCGGGAGGACCAGCGTGATCCAACATCGGATCAACACTGAGAACGCCGCACCGATCCGACAGGCTCCCCGGCGCCTACCATTGGCGAAGCAAGAAGAGGTGTCGAAGCTCTTGAAAAACATGTTGGATGAAGGCGTGATCGAAGAATCGACGAGCTCATGGTCTTCACCGGTTGTTTTGGTCACGAAGAAAGACGGTAGTACACGATTTTGCGTGGACTACCGCAAACTCAATAATGTGACAAAGAAAGACAGCTATCCACTTTCTCGGATTGACGACACTTTGAGCACGCTGTCTGGATCGAGATGGTTTTCGACGCTTGACCTGAAGAGTGGTTACTGGCAAGTGGGACTCCACAACGACGACAAAGAGAAGACGGCATTTTCCGCTGGGAGCGATCTTTATCAGTTCACTGTGATGCCGTTTGGACTTGAGGTGCACATCTCAAGCTCAATCCAAAGAAATGCGTGCTCCTCCAGAAGCAAGTCAAATTTTTGGAGCACGTTGTGTCGTCTGAAGGAATCGAAACCGATCCAGCGAAATTGGATGCTGTCCGAGAATGGCCGCGACCAAGAAATCAGCATGGCGACCAAGAAATCAGCATGAAGTCAGAAGTTTCTTGGGCTTATGCACCTACAACAGACGATTTGTGGAGAAGTTCGCTGACATTACTAAGCCCTTGTACAAACTGACTGAAGACCGTGCGCCATTCCTGTGGACCAAGGAGTGCGAAAATTCATTCAAGACTCTGAAGATTGCATTGTGCTCGAGTCCTATTCTGGCATACCCTCTTCCTCAAGGACAGTACATCCTGGACGCTGATGCCAGCAACAGCGGAATTGGAGCAGTGCTGTCACAACACCAGCAGGGCCAAGAGCGAGTAGTGGAGTACTACAGCAAGGTGTTGTCCAAGCCTAAAAGAAACTACTGCGTGACGCGTAGGGAGCTACTGGCCATAGTGAAAGCTGTCGATTTTCACCAGTACCTCTATGGCCGGAAATTTTTGGTGAGGACTGACCACGCTGCCCTGAAATGGCTACTGCAGTTGAAGAATCCCGAGGGACAGTTGGCACGGTGGATCGAGAAACTGCAACCATATGACTTCAACGTCCAACACCGCCCTGGAAGAAGTCATGGCAACGCGGATGCTCTTTCTCGAAGCCCATGCAACGAAGACTGTAAGCACTGCAAGAGAGTAGACCAGCAGAATGGGAACGTCGAAGTCAAGGCAATCGTTTTCGACATCCCGAGAAATTGGACTACGGCTGAGCTCAAGAAGAAGAAGTGTGAGGACCCAGCCATCGGTACGCTTGCTGAAAGGAAGAAACTTGGCCAGGACAGACCAGAATGGGCCGAGATATCTGGTGAAGGGCTTGAATTCAAGGCTCTTTGGGCTCAGTGGAATTCTCTGAGAATAGAGAACGGGTTGCTGAAGAGAGTCTGGGAGAGTCCTGATGGAAAGAAGGAGATGGTTCAACTGGTGCTTCCCAAGAAGAGAGTGAAAAAGGTTCTGGAGGAGATGCACGATGGCGTCACTGGAGGGCACCTTGGGGTGAACAAGACGTTGGCCAAGGTGCGCGAGCGGTTCTACTGGGTGAACTGCCGGATCGACGTGGAAACATAGTGTCGCCAGTGCGAGGTTTGTGCGGCCAGCAAAGGACCAAGAACTCGCAGCCGAGGGGAGCTAAAGACTTACAATGTTGGAGCGCGTTTTGAACGCATCGCGATCGATGTGGCTGGCCCGTTCCCGACAACGGAAGATGGTAACAAATACATTCTGGTTGCCATGGACTACTTCAGCAAGTGGCCGGAAGCGTACGCCCTACCCAACCAAGAGGCTTCTACAGTGGCAAGGGTGCTGGTGCACAATCTGATAAGCTGCTTCGGAGTACTTCTGGAGCTACACTCAGACCAGGGACGAAACTTCGAGTCCAACGTGTTCCAATGTATCTGTACTCAACTCGGAATACAGAAGACCAGGACGACGCCCCTTCACCCACGGTCCGACGGAATGGATGAACGGTTCAACCGGACGATGGAGCAGCACCTGTCAAAGGTCGTCGACGAGCATCAGCGAGACTGGGATCGTCATCTGCCGATTTTCCTGATGGCGTATCGCGCTGCCATTCACGATATCACAGGGGAAACACCAGCACGTGTTCTTTTTGGCCGAGAGCTTCGCCTCCCTTGTGATTTGCAATTTGGCACGCCGGAGAATGATCCAAAAGGCATCCCCGAATACGTCGACGACCTGAGGAAAGAATGTGTGACATCCACGAGTTGGTTCGAAACCGGATTCGAATCGCGACCGACCGAATGAAGACCCGTTACGACTTGAAGGCGAACTCCACGGGATTTCAGGCTAGTGACCTGGTCTAGCTGTACAATCCTCAGCGCAAGAAGGGGAGGTCTCCGAAGTTGCATCCGTCGTGGGAAGGACCGTACACAGTGGTCAAGAGGATCAATGACGTCGTGTACAGAATCCAGCGAGCCCCGAGAGCCAAGATGAAAGCTGTCCACCTTGATCGCCTTGCACGTTACTCCGGGAGTAACGATGAGCCTATTCGGGACGAACAGGCTTAAGAAGGGGCAGTGTTACGAGCGGCGATCCCGTACATATTGTAAACATTCGATCTTTCTGGGTCCTTCCATCCATTAGATCGCAGTGTAGAAGTCTGGAGCGATCTGGTGCATTCCAGAGCGTTCGTGTATGTGAAACTCAATGGAGACTCGAATGCCTGATCAGGGCACATCTGTTCATTTTGGCGGAGGCGCCGTCCATAACCCGGCAGAATTATACGGGTAAAGTGTACGATTATTCAGGAATGGTCTGGAAATCGCATATGTCGAGCCTCTATGGAATTTGCTGGAAGTGGAAAGAAAGTTCGGGAACATTATTCGGAGGCCTTATATAAGGCGTCAGCCGGCAGCTCGCAGCAGTATTGAATTGGAAGGCGAAGTGTTAACGCGAGCGAAACAAGCGAAGTACCTGCGATCAGTGGCGGACTAAGGGGGGGGGGGCGGTCCGAGCCGGGCCTCGGGGCCTCAATAATCTGATGGGGCCTCCAATTCTTTTTGTTTGTAAAAAATACTGGAAAAAAATTGGGACAAAATCCAAAATTTTCAATTTTTTCTCTCAATGGTAATTTTTTTCGTATACATATTAGGTGGGTAACATTGTTTTAATTTTTTTTTTATTTCAAAGTTACCTTGGCAGGCCCCATGACAACAGGTTTGGGGGCCTACACACAGGCAATAGAGGTGTGTCTGTATCACGGAATCTCTAAGATTTATTTTCACTTTAGGCATTAGGGGCCCCACCCCGAATGTCAGGGTGCCAGGGGCCTCCAAGCCTTTGAAATTTTGTGTTTTATTATTTCTTATTTGAAGAGGGAAAAGATAAAACAATAAATTATCTTGTCTGCGCGCTGCAGGTAGTAGAAATTCATATTATTCCTAATGTTGTATATACGAGGAGGTTTTAGCATTGAGTCAACAGTCCAAATCCAATTCAACATCCAAAGCTGGAACCGAAAACTTCTTGTAGGTACTGGTGGTCAGTGGCATAGCCAAAGGGGGCGAGAGTGGGCGAATGACCCCACTCTCCCAGCTTCGCCCATGGCACTTCATCGCACACTAAACCGATACAGAAAAAAATTCTGGCGAAAATTTTCTGAAAATAAGTTTGATTATCAAGTAATTTTGGTAAAAACGTCAAAAGCCAAAATCGCGAAACGCATGGAATATACCGATTATCATCAGCATTATTATTATTATGCTCAAGAAATTTCGCCTGCGGCGCTACTTCTCGCCGACTTGCACCCTCGTCATTGCCTTTGCCTCTCGCTTTGCCCTCTCCGACCTCAAATTCTGACTACGCAACTGTGTGTTTTATAGTTAAGTTTTCACCTCATTTTTTTGTTTCTTAGGCTTTTGTTCAATCACGGCGGGACAGGGCGGGCCAAAAAGTCTGTCGGCCCCCCTTCATATTCTCAACTTTTTCTTTAGGGGCCCCATCTCACAGTTCCGCCCAGGGCCCCCAATTCTCTTAGTCCACCACTGCCTGCGATATAATTCCAAGTGGATAATTGTTGGCGTTTATTGATTGTAGTACGCAGAATAAACAGTGTGTGTTTTAAATCGATCGTCTCAATTATATTCGAACCCGTACGCGAGATATCGTAACAGTAGTATTTATGTTGTTGGGTGGTTGGCGATTCATGCCGTAAAAAACACCATGAGTGAAAAAGAGATGAGTTAGATTTTTTTTCTATACGGTATTAGAAAAAAGAACAATATAATCAGCCTAACCCATCTACCAAATGGGAAAGTGGAAAGTTCAGATGAGATTTATTCAGGAGTAAGATTAGGATTAGTAAGATAGATTAGGATTCAGGAGTAAGAGTTTTTGATTCAATTGTTGATTTTGTGAGGGAGGCTGAGGTTTCTTTTGTGAGTGCGTCATTGCCTCTTTTTGGTTTCTTTTTGCCCTATTTTCGTTTTGATCTTGCTGGTGGTTCGGTTCTTTTGTGAAAAAAAGAGTACATATTTTGTGGCAGAAGACCAGAATCCAGCGCCACAGTAAAAGGCAAAAAAAAAACATCTATCTATATTCAAAGAACAAACAGTACCTAAGCAGTCTGAAATCCCGTAATTCTCTACCTCTTTCAACTGTGACATACTTCAAGGGGGTGGTGCCTTGTTGAAGTAAGTATTTATCTATATCTATAGAATATGGAAGAATTCCTATGGAAAATTTCAAGTAAATGTGTGATCACATCAACTGATTGGGCACGTGTAATTAATCAGAAATTGCTCATACACAACTGTTTCAATATTCAATTAAGTAATTTGCTGGCGATTTTCGAACTATATCGACTTATCCCTGCAGAACAAAACTAAGATGAGACTCTCACTTACAATTTGCGACAGAAAAAAATCAGTAGTTTTGCAACAATTCAAAGAAAAAATATATATTTGCGCCACGTGGGTTCCTGCAACACGAATCTCACGGAATATTTACGTGCACCTCCCAGTAAGTTGAAGTTTCAGGTAACTTATGAGTGACCAAGTATGCGCTGCGCAATAGCTGCTCGAGAACAGTGAACAGCGCACTTTCCGACAGTTAAAAGTTACCGAAAACTTATCGGGTGGTGAATAAATGGGCTCTTTACCAATAAATTCCAAAACTCAGCGAATAGTTGACGCAATAGAGCAAGCATCCCAGGAGCAAGCGTGATAACACGTGCAATAACACTGCATTTTTCATGTTTCATCCCCCTTCATTTTTTTCCCGACCCTCGGTCCTCACTTCCGGGTATTGATTATTGACATGGATGCAGGCATTCCGGAATTTGCTTTCTTTGGCTAAAGAATGCCTGACTCATGTTCTGCACAAGTTCGCCCCCCCCCCCCTGCCCAACGCCAAAGGCGAATTTGATACACAGCACGGCACAATGAATCCAAAATGCGTCCGTCGTATAACGCCAAAAAACATGTTTTCGAATTATTTGAACCATATAATCATGTTGTTGTTGAGGTGCGCTTTTCTATGTTAATGTTATGTTATGTTAACCCAGACCCCTTTCGTTTCCCACTGTATATCTAGGTACATGTGGTCCCTCAGTGTTTTAATGCTGTACAAGTGCGGAGCGTTCTTGTGCGTGCGTGTAGGCTTTTGCCCGTGAAATAGAATGAATGGGGAGATTTGAACGGTCGATCAGAAAACATCAGCCGAATTGGCGGAGGTGCTGACATTCCAGAACACACGGGAAGCACGCGAAAGGTGTGTGATTATTTGGGAGTCGTCTAGAAACCATATGCCGGGCCACTGTGGAATTTGTTGGAGGACGATGGAAAGTTCGAGAACGCTTATCGGAGGCATATATAAAGCACCATCCTGGGCCTACGCAGTAGTATTGAATACAAGGCGATAGACAGCGGATGAAAACGGTAATCTCAACAATATTCCTAAGTAAATAATTGTTGGCGTGTATTTATTGTGGTACGCAGTAATAGACAGTGTGTGTTTTAAAACGATCGTCTCAATTACAGTCGAACCCGTACGCGAAATATGTAACAGTATTAATCCATCCATAAGGACAGATTTTTTTATGCGATCTTACTTTAGCTTCAAAGTATCAAGAATCATGTCAACGTAGTGAATGTTGCTTGACATAAAGTCAAAAATGATATAAACGACCAACTGTGGCTATCTAAGCATGCGTCGTAGTGTGCGGGAACATGCCTGTTGACTTAATCAAAAACGAAAATGTTGAGGGAAAATGAAGTTAGCTTTGGCTCTTGGCACTTGAATCACTTGATCATTATTGGCTGGTGTTGCCGATATTCCCCGCCCACACCCCCAAAGGATGTCCTAAACTTTCGAAATAAAAAAACACAGCACAATTGTGACACAATTGTACTATACGTGACTGCGAACCCTGCTTTTCGTGACACCAATAAGTGACAATATAAAGAGTAAAAAAAAAATTGTAACTCCCCAGAAATCCCAGTATATCTATCTCTGGTTAGTGGTTACCTCTCACTTTCATCAACACTCAAAAGATTTTTGGATATATGGCTTTCAATCTTCCAAACCTCAAGTGAACTAGGGTAGAGTTAACTCGAGATGACAAATACTGGCCCTCGATGAACCGTCCCAAAATGTTTTATAATAACAAGTATGACAGACACTAGATTGCATTTTTTTCAGACGCTAATTAGGTTAAGTGATTTGTTGGAAAACCCGAGCTTTTAAACCATTTGAAAATGCCAAATAAACAAACCAACAAGGAAGCTGTGATGGCGCCAAATTGAATAATAAAATTAAGTGATGAAAATTGATAATAAAATCTGGAATGTGCGTAATAAAAGCACGAAATTGAGGTTAAATGGGCGATTAGTACTTCTACATCGAGGTGAGTCCTAAAAAAACACTTGGCCTGGTTCTCTATAGACCAATTGACATAGTAATCGCGCCTCAACCCTCTCTGTCCACTTTGTACGATGATTTTTCACTTGTCGGGGTTCTAAAAGTTCAGAGTTCTCTGGATTTGTGTGAACTTGGAGACTTTGATGTTCGAACAATACGCAAAAGTTATATTTCTGAATATCCAATTCATACATGTGAAGATAGTTCGGTGGGTTTGCGACACTGCGCGCTCGGAGACGAGAGCGGGAAGGTTATTGTCGAAAAAAGTTGGGATATGCTCTGG
The DNA here is from genome assembly GCA_949128115.1 of Anaspis maculata. Classification (NCBI taxonomy): domain Eukaryota; kingdom Metazoa; phylum Arthropoda; class Insecta; order Coleoptera; family Scraptiidae; genus Anaspis; species Anaspis maculata. The sequence continues at coordinate 9,499,487 of OX421968.1, forward strand.
ATATACCGGGTGATCATTTGAAAACTATCCACCTGCAATATCTCCCGATTCCTAGTGCAAATGTCTTTGAGCAAAAACAGGTCGATTTTTATATTGAGGGAGACATCTAAACACACAATGGAGAATTTATATCTTGAGCCCCCTCGCCTCCACTCACCCCAACTTTGAAATTTCAAATGACACCACCTACCTTGCGATACATCAAATTGAAAAAAATTAAATTCTCTTTCTAAAATAAATATTTGGAAAATTTTCAACCCCACCCCCTGTTCTTCCTAAAATTCTCTGAGTGTCCAAGTTAATATTCTTGACCTCCATTTCCCTTCAATACAGTAAACGTCATCCTGCACAGCATCAAAAGAGAAAAATTTTTATAAAAAAAATGCCACCCAAATTTACCCCTTCGCTCCCCCCACCTGACCTCAAAAATTTGAAATGTCAATACCCACTTTGTAATACATCAAATTGAAGGAAATTGAATTCTCTCCCTAAAAAAGATTTTTTCACAATTTTCAAAGCCCCCCATTGCCCCCCTAGAATACTCCAAATGGCCAATTTATTGGGGGAGGGGTAGAAAATTTCAAAAAAATTCTTTTCGGAAAGAGAATTTAATTCCCTTCAATTTGATGTATCACAATGTAGGTGGTGTTTTGTTAAATTTGGGAGTTGAGGTGGGGGAGACCAAAGGGGTGAATTTAGGTAGCACTTTTTCCACCGAAAATTTTCTACTTCGATGCTATCTAGGATGACGCCAACTAAATTGAGAAAAAAATGAGGGGTCCAGAATACAAAATGGGACAGTCAGAGAATTTTCAGAGAAAACGGGGTGGGATTGAAAATTGTGAAAATATTTTTTTTAGAAAGAAAATATTATTTCCTTCAATTTGATGTATCGCAAGGTAGGTAGTGTCATTTGAAATTTCAAAGTTGGGGTGAGTGGGGGCGAGGGGGGTAAATATAGAAATTTGCCAATGTATGTTTTGGATGTCCCCCTTGATATAAAAATCGACCTGTTTTTGCTCGAAAAAATATTCACTAGGAATCGGGAGTTATTGCAGGTGGATAGTTTTCAAATGATCACCCGGTATGTTTTGAGTGCGTGTTGGCTTCGGGCTTCGCCTCACTTGAGCATCGTCAATGTATGACTGACGAGAAAGCTGACTTGGCTGCTTTTAATGAACAGTGGTAAACATTTGAAAGGGACTTATCATGAGGACGCCTGAGCAAATCTCGTCTAGCTAAAAGGAATGGCTGTCATTGCTATTATAAAGTTGAGCCCCAAGTTGAGCAAATGTGTGAAATCGAGTAGGTATGAAATTAATTTTTTGCACTACCTATAATTAATGCGTTATTTTACGACCTCAAAACAGGGCCTAAAGTGACTCTTTTTCACTGGCGGCTCCAGCATTTTCGAATAGGGGGTAAAGGGGTACACGCAAAATTTGTTTGGACAATAGGGGGGCTACAATCAAAATAAGTCCATGCTTTTCTCTATGACTTCACTCGAACTCCCGTCCTGTATTCAGAGGCAGTTTTCGAAGAAAAACGACCATGACAACAATTTGGATTCAATAGCATAAATTGAATTCTTCTCTACGTATCTATTTTACAAAACCACAGTGAAAGTCTGCGATTGGCAGAACCTTTCAACTCCACGATGCAATCTTCGATTTTTATGGATTTATCTCTACTGCCATCACTAACAGGGTATTTAATCGTTCTTCAGTCATCGTAGACCAACTTTTGGTTCTGGTGGAGCCTGGAGGTTCTAGCCTAGCCCTCACCAGTAACGAATGATATACATACAGGGTGGCCCCGAGGGTGGCCTAACGAAAACAGAACAGAGGGGTTTTCGGACATTTCACCTCGTTTTTTTTTTAAAAGCTCAGACAGGTCGATTTTTATATCGAGGGGGACATCTGAAACATACATTGGTAAATTTCTATCTTCAGCCCCCTCACCCCTACCCACCTCAACTTCAGAATTTCGAATGACACCATCTACTTTGCGATACATCAAATCAAAAAAATAAGGTGAAATGCCCGAAAACCCCTCTGTTCTGTTCTCGTTGCGCCACCCTGTATGTACTGTTGGGAGTACATTTACTATTTTACTCATAACCATGTAGGTACAACCTAGCTTACAGGATTATAAGCTTTCAAAAGTTGAAATTAGAAAATAATTTTTGCCATAACTTCCTGATCGGCGAATTGATTTTTCTGAAACTTGGCTCAGGTAATACGGATTTCCCCAGTCATTGTTTGGTTGGATGCATTATTATGGAATTCATCTTCTGAAGCTACCATTTCTTCATTTTCCCGCGGAGAATCTATAATGAGTCACTTCTCGCCCTCTTACATAGTATGTATGTGATGAATCAATTACCCTAGTGGTTGTGAGTAATAGCAAATTACATACCGAGGCGGAAAGACGTTCATTACGGCCAAGGGCCAAAAGGGGCAAGGTAGCTGCAGAGCGCGCCGTGGGCCGATAGTTCGTAATAGTGTATTTTCCAACTTTTTAAAAGTTAGTAATGATCAGTTCGGATCAATCACTACGGTGGTTTGCAGTTTAGGTTTTTCTGTCTTCCCACAGTTTTTGTAAAAATATTCATTTCACCTGACCGGTTTCGAAGGGCCTCTTGTCCCTCCTCGTCAGAGTATCTAGGTATACATAAGAAATAAAATAAGACAATGCAAATGGAATAAAATATAGCTACTTTACAATCCCACTGTGAGATGGCGCAAAAATTCCTGAAAACTACGGTGGTTCTGAGTAGAAGTTCTCTCCATCTCCACAGATGTTATGAGAATAGTTCCAAGATTTTATTGCGCGACATTCAAATAAGCTTTTATTACGTTAATTATTTTTTACAAATAGTAATCCATCAGTAGGTACTACTTGTGGATTTTTCCAAAATTATGAGCTTGACGTCTGGCAGTCTTGCACTAGCCAGTGCAAAAAACATTGTATGCACCTTGGGCTGAAGTGCGTTTTTTCCCCTTGTGCTTGCTTCCCTCGGCCTACGGCCTCGGTCACAATTTCGCACAGCGGGGAAAGAAAGTGACACTTTATGCCCATGGTACATAAATAACTAAGATGGCTGGATGGAGCTCACGTCAAGAAAAATCCAACGCGTAGGTATCACGATGTTGTCAGGGGATGCGTTGCATGCAAGAAAATTTGATACGTACAATGTCGCGTTGATGGGGTTAATGAGAGTAAGAGGTCGTTTTTAATGAATTTCTTTGTTGGTTTTTGAAGGTATGAGATGATGTGTGTAAGCTGCGAGCATTTTTTATGAGCGTGGATGAAAGAAAAGTGTCCACAGGAACGGAGCAAATATCGATCTGGCCGTATTAATCATTTAATGCTAATAACAAAGCTTCATCTTCATTACTTAGCCGGTAGTTGTACGGTCAGAGTACGTTCAATTTTCCCTTAATGTTTATATTCCGGTGCTTGTCTGTCGGACAGCGGTCTTCCACTGCAAATTGACGTTGACGATTCTCGTTATAAATTCATTGTATGCCATTTGCTCGGCCATTACTGCGCTCCCAAATCGAATATTTCAGACGTCGTTCTGCATGCCATTATAATTAAATGTACACATGGAGAAATCGGAACCCTGTTTAATGGGAAAGAAGGAGTGTTTTCCACCGAACTCATGCATCCATCCTTCAATTAATTCATCGCCATTTTCGCCATCCTCCCAATAGATCAGTCGGTTACAATTTACAAACCTGGGGTAAAGTTCTATTCCGTAAATACGCAAATGAAAAAGTGACGCTGCTTTCTATGCACGTGCACAATGCAGCTCGAGCGATTTGATTTCATTCAACCTAGAAAAAATGTCCAAGTCAAAAAAATACAACCAGTCCATCTCTCCACTTCGGGGAGCGTTTAATAGGAAGCTTCGCCCAGAAAACCTAGAAATGTACATTTGTTTACAATTGACTGATCGTCCTAGAATGCAATAGCATGCTAGGCAAAAATAGATGAGATTCGATTAGCGAAAGAATCAACTTGGTATCTTGGAATGGTAGTCCGGATGCTAGTTGAAAGTACCTTGCATTTTCTGATGAGAAGATGCCACTTGGTGGAAATGTTCTTTGCATCGTACTTTTCCTATCCAGAAAGGTAGCCATCAGCGCCATCCATGCCGGCAGCGTATACAGGGTGATACAGAAAAAAAAGTTGAAAAATATATTTAATTAACCGAAGCATGTGGAGACGTGTAATTCACCACATACATCAACTGTTTATGAAGTCACAGCAAACTGTTCTTGATTACTTTGAATCGTCTTTGAAATGTAGGGGAAAAACAGGAAAAAAACAAAAACACTCTTTTTTTCATAAATAAGTGATTCTTCGAGGTATTGACTTTTTTTCCTCTTGAGCACCATCTTGAATCTCCCCTTTGAGGCATCGTTAAAAAAGTGATCGGTTATCATAATAATGGTAGCATGTAATCATTGCATCGTAAAAACAACCTCCTCATCATAATTTAGTGACCTCTAAATGGGCTGTGCCCATGATGGCATTTGCAACATCTGGAATATGGAAATATGTTACGGATTATGAACCTTGATGTACTTCGAGGTAGCCTACCAAGTTTCACCATCATCAATTTAGAGGTTTGTTCTTAAAAGCTGTTTGAACAAAATTTGTGTCGCTTTTTCATGAAGAATACAAAACATTCGGTCTTTCACCCTTACTTGATACCTCGTTGAGGATAGCCTGAAACCGAAAGTCTCCAAAATTTTTATGATACTGGTTCAGTGGGAAGTGCTCTTCAATGTGTGGTTGTCAAAAATTGCATAGTTGCGTTCAGATTCCATACAGGGAGCGACAAAGAAGTTCGTGCAGTAAAAAAAGACATAAATTGCAGTCGGAAAAAAACCCGTCCAGAGCTGGACTGAAAGCTGTCTAGAGACCTTGCTTTTTATAACATAAAAGTGCAATTTGGTACACTGTTAGGGCCTTAAGTTAGTAATGTCTTAGACCTTTCAACCACGATTGAGAGTCTCACAGAATCTGTGTATTGCGGGAAGCCTATCTAAAAGGGACATTTCCGGAACTTCTCCGTTGCAATGAAATGTGTATTTTTTTTACTGCATGGACTTCTTTGTCGCTCTCTGTCTGGAATCTGAACGCAACTATGCAACTTCTGTTCTGACAACTACAAATTAAAGAGCAGTTCTCACTGAACCATTATCATAAAAATGTCGCAAATTTTCGGTTTGAGGCTTTCCTCAACGGGGTGTCAAATAAGGGTGAGAAAACCAATATTTTGTATTTTCCATAAAAAAAATTTAACAAATTTTGTTCCAACAGCTTTTAAGAACAAACCTTTCAATTGATGATGACGAAACTTCCCAAGCAACACAGGATTCCTCGTTTACGTTTAATACACGTGTATTAAACTATATTTTGGTAATTTTTTGTTAATGGTGTATTCATTAAACCATGTACCGTCAACGTTTATGTTATAACTGTGTAATAGGCGTGTATGGTCTACATTTTTTTACAGACTTGATATGAATTATAGGATTTTTAACGTTCTAATACCGGATCAATATGTGATCCTTTATTGCTTCAACAGAGGTTGACCACAAGTGCAAAAATTTAGCTTTTGTTACTTTTTGCGGTACAATTCGACGTCTATTACACGTGATCTGTATACCATGAACATACATGTGTATTCAAAAGCGGAAAGACCGTGTAATACAAGTATACGGTCTACTATTCCTGTACGAGCTCAATGTGAATTTTACAAATTTCCATGTGATTTCATCAAATATGTTTTCCTCTTAATATTACAGTGATTGGAACACAAAGCGCACCGATATTATGCCCTTTAACACCTTTGTATTAAATTCAAGTATACAATTCACGTTTAATACACGGAATCTGTATACTTTGAACATACGTATCCAGTCACTGTAGTTTAGATGCAGAAATTGTCGGCGTCATACGCTCTTACTCGAGTGTCTCCGTTTGCCTGGACCAATAACGTTTCACGGTTCATCACACGTGACCACGCCAGCCGCTGCGATTTGCCCGCTGCGGGGTACACGCCGGCTCGCCGGCCGGCACATTCACTCTGCCTAGGCTCGGCTCGTGTGATCCGCCATTAATAGAGGTTTTTTTAGTTTTTACACTTTGCAGTGGTGAAAACTGGACAGTGCCGATTGTGTTTGTTGTGCATTCCTGCATAATTAAGGTAAGTTGTTGTCTGTAGTTTGGTTCGTTGTTGAGTTGTTGTAGTTGAGTGAACGTGGCGATTGCGAGAACTCACTCCCTAATTGTTTGCCGTTCAAACGTTATTCAAGATAAACGAGTTCATTATGATAATAATTAAGCATGTGAATTTATGATTTTATGTGATTATTCCCTGTGAAAAATGTCCCTCCCTACTGTGTGGACCGTGGCAGTGCTTTAGTTCTGTTACTGCTGTTATTATTTGATAATTATTGTGCTGATGAACGCAGTGTATTTATTATTATTCGCCGCTCAAAAACAACAACAAAAATTCTGAAAAACGAGACAGACACTGCCTTAGACTTGCACTACAAATCAAGAGAGTGTGGTTCGGTCAAGGGGGTACCTATGACTCGTGTAATATTTGGGACGAGCTGGATATGATATGTAATAAATAATAATACAGGGTGATTTTTTGAAAAGTTTCCACCTCCCCTATTTCGCTGCACAAATTTTTCCTTGAAGAGAGCCGAAACAGGTCGATTTTCTTTTCGAGGGGGACATCTAAGACACGTACTACCAAATTTTTATCTCTTAACCCCTTTGCCCCCAACCTACCCTACTTTGAAATTTTAAATGGCATTGCCTGTCATGTAACACATCAAATTCAAGGTAATAAAATTGTTTTTCTGTCAAACATTTAACGAAATTTTAAACCACCCCCCAACCTCTTAAAATACTCTCTTTGTTGATTGAAGGACAGTTTTTCCCGTAATAACTCCCGACTCGCGAGAAATTGATTTTCCAGCAAAAACAGGTCGATTTTTAATTCGAGGGGGACATGTAAAATACGTATTGCCAAATTTTTATCTTCAACGACTTCGCCCCCACCCTACTCTTCTTGAAAATTTCAATTAGCATTACCTACCTTGTGATACATTAAATTGAAGGTAATAAAATCCTCTTTCTGCGAAAAACAATTTCAAAATTTTGAAACCACTTCTTAACCCTTTTCCAATTTCCAGGGTGCGAGCGAAGGGGTTGAAGATAAAAATTTGACAATGCGTGTTTTAGATGTCCCCCTCGAATTAAAAATCGACCTGTTTTTGCCGGAAAATCAATTTCTCACGAGTCGGGAGTTATTAGGGGAAAAACTGTCCTTCAATCAACAAAGAGAGTATTGGGGGTAAGAGGGTTGGGGGGGTGGTTTAAATTTTTTGAAAATATGTTTGTCGGAAAAAGAATTTTATTACCTTGAATTTGATGTGTTACATGATAGGCAATGCCATTTGAAATTTCAAAGTAGAGTAGGTTGGGGGCAAAGGGGTTCGAGATAAAAATTTGGTACCTACCTAATACGTGTCTTAGATGTCCCCCTCGAAAAGAAAATCGACCTGTTTCGGCTTTCTTCCCAGAAAAATTTGTGCAGCGAAATGTCGGAGGTGGAAACTTTTCTAAAAATCATCCTGTACGTAATAAGTATCTAAAGATGTGATGATGTGTAAAATTGGGACATTGCCCACAAGTGATTACCCTCGCGGGTTGGGTGCTGCTTACTCAGTCAACTTTTGAAATTATCAAAAGCGGCCATTTTGATATTCCGCAAATTGTGACCCGATTACATTCAAATTGAAATCGTGCATTCATTTTCAGCAGTGAAGCAGTATATGATGAATGTCAAATTGAACTTTGTGACATTTGCAAAGACCGCCATTTTGACATTTTCAAATGTCGCCATTTTGAAATTTTACAAAATTCAATCGATTTCATTTAAAGAAAAAATGCATGTATTTTCAATAGTGAATCAGTATGTTTATGTCACATTCAACTTTTTGACATTCTCAAAGGCCACCAATTTAAAATTTTATAAATATATTTCTAACGATTACATTCAAATTGAAAACATGCATTCATTTTCAACGGTGAAGCAGTACTTATGTGAATGTCAAATTGTACTTTGTGACATTTGCAAAGAGTGCCATTTTGACATTTTCAATCCCGTCATTTTAAAATTTTACTAAATTCAATCGATTTCATTCAAAGTGGTAAAATGCATTTATTTTCAATAGTGAATCAGTATGTTTATATCACATTCAACTTTTTGACATTTTCAAAGGCTTTTATTTTGCAATTCTATAAATCTCCACAGATTTCGTTCAGATTAATAATTTGCACGTGTTTTTAAGTGCAATGAAGTTAAAATTCAAGTAGAGTATTTTAAAGAAGTGCGCTACCGAACCTCACGCCCGTGAGCACATGTCCACTTGTTATAGAAGTACACGGATACGGATACCGTACACGATTTTTGAACTCAAGGCGTAGATCTACCTAGGGTACCTATACAAAACAATTACAATGCGGCTGCGCACACCTTTATTGTTGCAAACACGGTGTAGTTATAGTTGATTAGCTGTGAATACATAATATTGCATACAGCGTGACCAGAGATATTGTATATTAGGTAGGTAGATTTCGCGCTAGTTCACATATTCCCGAATTTCATTATACAGGGTGAGTCAAAATAATATAGTGACCGAATGTCCGAACCGTTCAGGATAAAGATATGAATCAAACGCCATCACGCATCGTTTTTCATTATGCATCACTATGATTTAATTAAGTTTGTGTTTTTTGGAAGGTCAAAAGTTCATTTTTTTAAATGGCACCTTTTGCATTTTTTACACGATCAGATCTGTATGTGGTGTTGCTACATTTTTCATGGAGGACGTCCTATACCTAAAGTGCATACAGTGCCACTAAGCTTGCAAAAACCGCGGAAATATGTGAACTAGCGCGAAATCTGGTCAGTTTGACGAAATGTCATCAGCCAAATTGCCATGGCGATGGCAGCGCTTCAGGGTTTTTGTTAGCTCGGTCTCACTATATTTTCTGAGATATTTGTCACTTTCTGTTGAATTTTGTTACTTACGAATGATTTTAATTCTTTTATTTTTACCTCAGTTTTTACCATTGTTGTTTTTTTTAAAGGTACCTACCCGAATACACCGCTACATCACGTATCGTCAGCCAAAACAATGCCAAAACTGATTTCTAAACGCCATATCAGGCGGAAAGTTGCCAAATCTTCTAAGTTAAAACTTACAAAACTAGTCGAAGGATATGTTACTGTACCAATGCAAATTGAGTCCCATCAGGGAGCAAATTATATCTTTAATCGTAATATCTCGGAGCCGTTGAACATTACCAATCAAATGATAGATTCCATCGATTCTGTTCCTCTACTGCCATTTGAAACTGCACATGTCGAAACTCATATTCGTCAGAATATTGATTCACCACGTAGTTCTGAACAAAATGATGACAAACGATTCAAAGAGAACTTCAGGTTTTGGGCCCTGAACAATGGTCTAACACACCGCTGTGTCAATGAGATAGTAGCTATAATCAAGCCTAAATATCCATTCTTGGATAATGATGCTAGGGTACTTCTTGGAACCCCTAGAAAAGTTGACACTATAAAACTAGAAAATGGTGAAATGGTGTACTTTGGTATTAAAAATAATCTAATTGAACAATTGACAGCTGCACATTGCGCAGAATTTGATAATTTAGATGAGCTGCGCCTCCTAGTCAATATAGATGGAATCCCTATCTTCAACAGCAGTGCGATAGAATTTTGGCCAATTCTAATGTATTGTAAAGATTTCAAAATCAACGTCCCTTTTGTTGCAGCAATTTTTTCTGGCGTGGGTAAACCCAAACCTTTAACAGATTTTTTGAAGGAATTTATAAACGAGTGCCAAACATTGATTAGTGAGGGTATTTCCTACGGAGGAAAGTTTTTCAAAATTAAATTAGAAGCCTTTTGTTGCGATGCTCCCGCTAGAGCCTATATCAAGCAAATTGTAGGCCATAATGGCAAACAGGGTTGTGAGAGGTGCGATATTACAAGCGTCTACTCTGCAGAAGAAAAAAAAAGATTCTATCCAGTAGATACAGAGACAAATTTGAGATCAGATGAAAATTTCCATCGTGGTACTTGTGATCAACATATCAAAGGTCAATCGCCTCTCCTAGAGCTTGGAGTAGGCTTAGTCTCAAATTTTGTTCTCGATCCCATGCATCTTATATATTTAGGGGTTATGAAAAGGTTGTTAAACTATTGGTTAGAAGGCAAGCGTCAATTTAAAATATCAAAGACTGCTGTTGTCACTATAAATAATGAATTATTCACTATTCGGAAACAAATTCCCTGTGACTTTGGGCGAAAGATTCGCAGTTTTCAAGATATAAAGCGATGGAAAGCAGTGGAATTTCGATTCTTTTTATTATACTGCGGAATCAAAGTGCTGCAAAATAATGTAAATTCTTCTATGTATAAACATTTTCTACTTTTACATGTTGCAACTTATATACTAAGCAGTAAGGCTTTAATCGACAAATACTTTAATGTTGCCAAAAAAAGTCTGCAAAAATTTGTTGAAAAGTGTCCTGCTGTTTATGATAATTTTTTTGTGGTTTATAACGTCCATTCAATTACACATATTTGTGAAGATGTTTTACTTTACGGACCGCTTGAAGATTTCAGTTGTTTCCGATTTGAAAGTCACCTAGGCAAGATCAAAAAATGTATCCGAGGAAAAAGCCTTCCACTGTCTCAAATTAACAATAGAATAGTTGAACTATCAAAAATTATGAATAAAACACAGCCATCCAGTCATCAATCCAATTTCATTCCTTGTGGAATCACAAAAAGCACCGAGAATTTTTTCTACTGTAAAAAACTGATCATCCCATCAAAATTCACAGTTTCTATTCGGAATGCAGATAATATCATTCGAGTTGATAACAGAATTTTCCTTATAAAGAGCATTTGTATGGTTAATGGAACTTACAAGTGCATCGGACAATATTTTAAATACAAAGAGGATTTTTACACGTACCCGGTTTTATCGTCAACTTTAGGCATTTATTATGTCTATGGACAAAGCTCATCAGATATTATTCTTGTAAATGATATTTCACATAAATACGTTGCTTTGCCACACAAAAATGGCTTTGCTGTCATCCCAATTATACATCAAATAAAAAACTGACCAAATGTTGTGCCGTCCATGTTTCTTTCGCAGATACCGGCTATGACCATATTAACAATCAATATTCATAAGTACAGTGTACAGTATTCATATTCTTCAGCTAATTCATATAAGTTTTATTTACTCTTAGCTTGGAAGAGCCCCACATAAATAGTTGGCATATCGGTTGGCATAATGTATGCTGTTATTGAATTTAAGAAAAAAGAATTTTTCGTTGTACCTTTGACTTGGCTGTCGGATGACAAATCGTCATGTTTTTGGCCAAAAAAATGCAAGACTGAAGAATTACATGATATGATAGAGAAAATGGAGCCGCCAAAGGCTTCATGGAGTCATTACGCCATAAAAAAAATCCATGTTACTACAGGTAACTTGCACTCTATATTTCAAATTTCAGATTTCATTGTTTACAACATTTTCAGACAACTACTCTGAGGCCGAGTCGGCAATGCAACTAATCATAACCGAATCCAGTGGAACCGAAGTGGAACCACAAGAAACACAAATTGAACAACCAGCAGAACGGGAAGTGGCGGGTGAAGAGAAAGATAAAGAGAAGGATGGTAAAAATAAAAAAAAGAAGAGGACCGTCCAGTCGCAGCGCCATCCGGACTTTGAGTATGAATCAGTCTCCTCGGACTCGTCTGATAATCAGAGTGCCAAAGCGCGCCCCAAAAAGAAGCAGCAGAGGCAAGAAGTATACTTCTCTGACCTTGACAGTGATAGTGGAGAAAACGATTCTCGAGTCAAAGATTCAGTAATAAGACATCAAAGAAAATCAACTACGCCGCCTCGCACTTCACTGTAAGAGAGGATATTTTGTGTTGTCAAGTAGTGATCAACGTATATTTCCTATTTTGCAGTGGAAGTTGCTCTGTTAACTCAGGCGCTCATAATAGGAAGGGTGCGAAGACTTCTGGTTCATCACCAAGAACTAACACCCCTACAGGACATCATGCAAGAAATGGCTCTACAATGAATATGGCGACTCCCTCATCATCAATGCTGATGAGTAGCTCTACTTTGGTACATCCTGTAAACAATGACCTTTTAGCAAATCTTGTACAAGATACCGAACGTATCAAAACTGTCCAAGACCAGCATTCTACGCTCCTGTCACAAATATGGCAAGCTCTACAAGTCAAAAATATTCAGGCGTTACAACGCCCCACAGATGTACCTGAACTACCCATTGAACGATCAAAAGACTTCGGTAATTTTGAGAAATGGCTAGAAATTCAACAAAACTATGTTTACATGGTAATCTACATTTTATAATTTGTGGCAAATTGAGAGCTTGCTCTTGACCGAAATCTTAACCAGCATGAAATTCTTTCAGAGAACTCGTATGGCATCCATCGGAGGAACGACGCTTCGAGGATGTACCATGAATATCATGAAGTTTGTGTTAACAAATCGTTTGGGGATGGCGTTTAACTGGTGCGGCAGCGTCCCCAAATCGGATTGTCACCAAAGAAAGTACGCCTTCAAAGATACTGTAACATACAAAGCCATCAACGGTAAGCCATACTTAGCTACTAACTGATCTATAGGCTTCCAAAACCCGATTTGCGCGTTCACAATATACTTTCCCTCGTTGGTTGGTGGGCCGGAAAAGTAGAATTAAATATTTTTCCTGTCATTTAAGAACAAAACTAGACTGACAAATCATTGAACTGTTCTAGAATGTCACTTTACCTACACTGTTTCACTTGTACCCTTATTATATTTTCACTGAACTTGTAAGATCTCATTAATAATTACGAAATGGTTTGTTTTACAGAGGCTGTGAAAATATGTTTTAGTAATCAAAACGCCGAACAGCCCACCGATAAGGCCATATCACAGGCATGCCAAGACTGGCTTAAGCAATCGAAACACCGTTATCAGAATGGAAGAAATTGAATATTGTCCAAGAAATCACTAAGTTTTCACAAATTTTTCATTAATAATTAGGTTATATATTACCATTACTATTACTAATTAACTAGAACTGAATAAATATCTAAGTTGAAAAAAAAATCAAATAATGCAATTTTATTTTCACCTTTCCATTAGCATTAGCATACCTAGTACTCGTATAATATACAAAATACATTGACGTTCAAAATACGTTGAACTGATACTGATTATAATTGCGTCGTGTCGAGATGTTATAGACGTGTCTCATACATTCTCGATATCCATAATACAATACAATACATTTCAACATGTTTCGTAAACTTCAATTATTTGTGTACCGTACACAATATTTCAACGTATCTCGTAAACATTTATTGTGTGTATATTGTAAACTGTAGTTCAGCGTGTTTCATCAACGTTTATTATTTGTCTTTTGTACACGTATATTTCAACGTTTATTTGGCGGACATTTTAGCGTTTATAAGAGGTTTCAATACACCACAAATACACTACTGGTATAAACCAAAATTAAACGTTTATTGTGTTACTTGGGTTGGTAGGCTACCTCAAAGTACATCAAAGTTCATAATACGTAACATATTTTACCATTCCAGACGTTACAAATGCCATCATGGGCACTAAAGCTTTAAAGAACCAAAAAATACGTGAATGACAATTCTTTCCCGCCGAAGAGGTCACTAAATTATGATGAGAAGGTTGTTTTCACGATGCAGTAATTACATGTTACCAATATGATGATAACCGATCACTTTTTCAACAATGCCTCAGAGGGCAGATTCAAGATGGTGCTCAAGAGGAAAAAAAAGTTGACAATCGTATTTCTGGAAATAGTTGGCTTAGAAATTGGCTACCCAGCTCATATCATTTCCAACATTACTTTTTGTAGAAATACCAAGTATTGTGTCAATATCTCGAAGAATCACTCATTTATGGAGAAAAGAGTGTTTTTGTTTTCTTTTCTGTTTTTCCCGTACATTTCAAAGATGGTTCAAGGTAATCAAGAACAGTTTGCTGTGACTTCATAAGCATAAAACAGTTGATGTATGTGGTGAATTACAGGTCTCCACATGCTTCGGTTGATTAAATATAATTTTCCAACTTTTTTTTCTGTTTCACCCTGTATACGCCACCGGCATGGATGGCGCTGATGACTACCTTTCTGGATCGGAAGAGTATGATGCAAAGAACATTTCCACCAAGTAGTATCTTCTCATCAAAACCTGCAAGGTTCATTCCATTTTATGCAACTAGGATCCGCGGACTATGTAGGTTATCGCACGCTAGAAAGAAGCGGTGCCTCCAGATAAACACAAAAAGGGAGAATATTTTACCACGATGGACATTGCACATAAGGGGGTGGATCCCGTAAAATGCTGCTAGACTTTGAATGAGAATGAGTTGGGGTACGTAGCTTTAAAGCAGAATGATGATCCGGTACTAGGCGTTGTTGAAGAAATGATAAAATCTTCAGGTAAAAACAACAATTTTGTTGGTGCTGTACGCAGATATAGGTATAGGCTGGAGTGCTGGAGATGCCTAGGTTCTTTTTGGTTTCCCGTGAGTACTGCCCAACTGGATCATCAAGGTGAAGGCTGTGTGAGTGTATGGGCGATACTATTGGATTTCCAAATTTTCGGAAATTAAATAGCATCGCCCATACAGTTTCCTTCATGGAAGTCGCATGCCAAATTTGAATTTCCTATTTTTAAAATAAAGGTGCCAAAACTGATTTCCACTAACTCCACTTTTTCAGTGGCATCAGAAACCCCTTTACTCGAAACAACTCATCTGGAAGTCTGGTAAGAAGCAGGAAAACTCAAAACAACTATTTTGTCAGGTGATCTGAAAAATAGAAGACTTGAGTCAAAGCAACATTTCTGGTGGCGTGTAAAAGGAGGAAGAAACTTGAGCAAAACAAGTTTTTAGGTGGTATGCATGCAAAGTAGTAGATGCAAAACTACGATTATGGAGGAGTTGCTACGGAAAATTTGCTTCGTAACTCTTATAGAAATCATAGTAGTACCCTTTATCCGGCAGTTTGAAACGGGAAAGAAACGAATAAAAGTAAAAGCATAATCGTTATCAGAGAGGTAGGATTGAAGACGAAGACGAAGGCCTAAGCTCACGCTATCGAAAGACATAATGCAAAACTCTGAGCGTAGGGGCCACGGCGTGGGCCATCACAAAGGAGGCTACCAGCATTCAGTCAACTGAGTCCTCACCACCTATCTATATGGATATTATCTGGAAGCGGATGCTTAATAAATATCAGATAACAGAGGTGCGACTCCCTTGTTTTTTCTCAAGCCTATCACTTCTGAGGGTATCAGGAGGCAGGGGTCGGATTTCTCAATGGGTAAACTGCTGTCTAGGAGCGAAAATTCAAATATTTTTCTAATGGGAATCAATCCGGGGAAATTATTTTCGGGAAAACTCCTTCCGAGGAAAACTTGTTCCAAGGAAAATTTATTCCAGCGAGATTCTTTCCGGGAAATTCGTTTACGGGTGTTCGATGGGATTAAGGTCTGGACTTCGCGTTGGCCAATTTATCGTCTCATTCTGCTTCATTTCGTGAATTGAAACCCTGGTCTATCAGTAAATTCTTTCAGGTGAAGATCCGATTCTTCCAACTGTTCTTAGGTAAAAGTCGATGTCAGCACACTGCGGCTAAGAAATACCATTTATTCGAGTTGGTTAAAGTTGATAGCTCGTCCTCAAATGTAATAGGTGTCGAGCCGAGATAGATATAGAATTGGATCAGCAGAAACAAGCTCGATAATATAAACTGCTCCACAATGAAGTTGTTGCCACCAATAAAATGGCTTGACTTTGACGGCCAATAACTTTCGATTGCCGGAAGTGGTTTCTATTCTGTTTACTGTGTTTACTAGCCCAATCTATTCTTAACAGATCCTGTAATTGTGAATAATATCAAGAAACTGCATGTAACATTTATACAGGGTGATATGTAAAAAGATGGAAAATTGCGAAAACTTCATCGAGCCCCCATTTGCAAAAAAATTTTTTTCAAATTCCAATGTGAAAATAATGAAGTGTGATGCATTGTCTCGAAACGGTTTCGGAACTACCGAGATTGGAGGTCTTACATAAAAGATATGAATTTTTATATGGAATGTAACAGATCTGCCCTATTTTCTTGCAAGATTGAATCACTTCTAATGAATGGGTGGTTGACATTGAGCACGATTGTTCCTACAACCGTTCCGGATAACTTGAATTTAAAAACAACTCGAAAATTTGTGTGGGGCCAAGCAGGGGACACTTTTTGAAACGCTAGTCACTGTCTGTTTTTGGCACGTTGAATTTCATCAATATTTCAGATGTCGAACATGTTTTTGGCAAGTCTAAACCCCTGAATATGGTAGAACTTCATTTCCCGTGAAGGGGGAGCCCCCTGGAAGTTCACTTGTTGTGCTTGTGCTATGCCTGGGCTTCACCCCTGATTGCGTTTTTCTGGTAATACCGTGCTACAAAGATGATCAAAAATGTGTGTTGCTACAGAAACGCTGAAACCTATATTTATGCCATTGTTCATACTGACACGTCAAGTCACTCCAACAATGCCGAGACCTGTGTTTTCAGCGTTACTATAGCAACACACATTTTTTATCATCCTTGTAGGACGGTATCACCAGAAAGACGCAATCAGGAGTGAGGCTCAGGCATAGCACAAGCACAACAAGTAAACTTCCAGGAGGCTCCCTCCTTCACAGAAAATTAAGTTCTACCATATTCAGGAGTTAAGACGTGCAAAAAGCACGTCCCACATCTGAAATATTGATGAAATTCAACGTGCCAAAAACAGACAGTGACTAGCTTTTCAAAAAGTGCCCCCTGTCTGGCCCCACACCGAAAATTTGGTGTGGGGCCAGGCAGGGGGCACTTTTTGCAATTTCATTTAAATTCAAGTTATCCGGAACGGTTGTAGGAACAATCGTGCTGAATGTCAACCACCCATTCATTGTAAGTGATTCAATATATTGCGAGAAAATAGGGCAAATCTGTTACATTCCATATAGAAATTATTCATATCTTCTGTGTAAGACCTTCAATCTCGGAAATTCTGAAACCGTTCTGAGACAAGGTATGACACTCCATGAATTTCACTTCAGATTTGAAACAAATTTTTATTTGCAAATGGGGGTTCGATGAAGCTGTTGCAGTTTTTCACCTTTTTACATATCACTATGTATAAATGTTACATGCAGTTTCTTGATATTGTTACGAAGCTCGCAACCATCCCGGCTCTTTCTAGAGAAATCTAGATTTCCGCGTTGCATTCGGGAAGCATCGAGAGACTTCAGCGGTAATTCACGACACGTCGAGACTTCTGGCGGAGGTGCCGTAGAAGGTACGCGTATATTCTCGACGCAGATACCAGAAAAATCCTCGTGTACTGGAAAACCAACAGGAAGCATCCAGAACCTTCGATGCCACTATAAGAGAGGAACTCGACCTGGCATCGAGAGAGTTGGAATCGAGCGATCGTGGCGTTAACATCTCAGCGACATTGTGAATTTCTAAGCGATTAATAATTCTGTGCGTTATATAATTGTATCGGTAGTAGCTAATAAAGTGCAGTTTGTTTACAAGTAAATCAGCGCGTTTAATTTCGAGATAGGCGAACCCGAATACCGTAACAATATTCACAATTACAGGATCTGTTAAGGATAGATTGGGCGAGTAAACGCAATGAACAGAATTAATATCACTTCCGGCATGCGAAAGTTATTGGCCGTCAAAGTCAAGCGATTTTTTTGGTGGCGACAACTTCATTGTGGAGCAGTTTATATAGGTATATGTATATGTATATGTTGTAGGCATAACATGATTTCAGGCTTTTCGTGAAACGCCTAGGCGTTTTGTAAAAAGCCGCCAAAACAAGAAATAATCAATATCACTAGTACTCCCTCTCGTTCTGCCTAGGCAAAATGACAAAACGCCGGCAAAACGCGATTTCAAGCATATGATTCTCATTATGCCTGATAATTTTCAGGCATTTCCCATTTTGCCTGCTACGAGTTTGGCAGAACACGAGCTCGTCGATATGGAGGCAGATAAAATGTCCCCTTAAAAACGTTCCCGAAGAAAACGTACCTTCCCTTGTGTCTTTAATGTTGTTTGAAGCTCTGCTGAGTCCCCTTGCATTATTCCGAGCGCTTCTGCTAGTACACTAAGCTTCAGGAGCACTAGTAAGCTTCCTTATGTTTCTTCATGGCTTTCAGAGTAGGTACCAATGAGCCCCATTTTGCGTTATTTTGTTATACATAGCTCCATTGGGCCCCCTCGTGTCTTCAAGTATCCTTTAGAGCCCTAATGAGCCCCCTATGTGCTTCATAGCTTTCAGAATTCCACTAAGCCCTGTTTTGCCGTCTTGTGTTATCCAGGCCCCATTGAGCCCCCTTATTGTGTCTTCAATGTGATTTGAAGCCCTGCTTAGCCCCCTTATATTTTCCGTGACTTCCGGAGCAGCAAACAGCGTTGTGCCATCATGTCATGTGCGGAGCTCTATCGGGCCCCATTGTGTCTTCAAGTATGATTGGAGCCCTGTTGAGCCCCTTTATGGTCTTTCATGGCTTTCAGAGTAGGTACGTGAGCCCCGCTCCCTTGGGCCCCCTTGTGTCTTCAAGAATCATTTGGAGCTATATTACCTCCCTTATGTGCTTTCTGTCTTCCAGAATTCCACTCAGCCTGTTTTGCCGTCTTGTGTTATCCAGACCCCATTGGGCAGTCTTATTGTGTCTTCAATGTGATTTGAAGCTCTGCTGAGCCCCTCCACATTTTCCGTGACTTCCGTAGCAACAAGCAGCATTGTACCATCATGTCATGAGCGGAGCTCTATCGGGCCCCACTGTGTCTTCAAGTATGATTGGAGCCCTGTTGAACCCCCTCAGGTTTTTTCATGGCTTTCACAATATGTACCAGTAAGCCCCATTTTGCGTTATCATGTTATACAGAGCTCCATTGGGCCCCCTTGTGTCTTCAAGTAGTATCATTTGGAGCCCTAATGGCCCCTTATGTGCTTCATGGCTTCAAGAATTCCTGTAGTCTGAAGCCCTAATTAGCCTCGTTATGGTTTTTTATGGCTATCAGAGTTCCAGTAAACCCCCTCTTCCTTCTTGTGATATGAGCTCCATCGGGACCCCTTGTTTTCTTCAACGTCTTTTGAAGCTCTGCTGAATCTCCTTACATCTTTCTGTAGCTTTCGGAGCATTAGTAGGAACTTTGTGCCTTCATGTGATACCTCATTTGGAGCCCTATCGGACCCTCTTGTATCCTCAAGTGTAGTATGTTGGCTTAGAGAGTACCAGTAACTCCCTTTTGCATTCATTTGTTATATGTATAAAGCTCCACTAGACTACTGGACCCCCTTATGCCTATAATATCGTTTGAAGCCCTGCTGAGTCCCTTTGCATTTTTCCATGGCTTTCAGAGCTCAATCGGACCCTCTTGTATATTTGCTCATGACTCATGTTATTTAGAGCCCTTCATTGAGCCCCCTTGTGTCTTTTGTGTAATAAGCTGCCTTTTACGTTCCAAAACCTAGGTGAGCACCCCTGCCTTGGGACTACATTATAGTGTTTTAATAAACCCTGCTGAGCCCTCTTGTGTCTTCAAGTGTCGTTTTGAGCCTCAATGAGCTTAGTCACTTGCGGTCACAATGCAGCGAAGAACTGTCCGACGCAAAGAATTGGCGCCCTCGGGTTTTGACTAACTCAAGGCAGGCAAAATGCCGGAAAATAATCAGGCATAATGAGAAACGTGAACCTCAACTCTTGTTTTGCCGGCATTTCTCATTTTAACTAGTCATAACGCGAGAAAAATCAAACTCGCGTTTTGACACTCGTATACATACCGTCCGTTTTTAGCGCATTTTCCATCTTGATGAAAATCGCTATTGCAACCGCTTTGTCCGTCCGTCCGTCCGTCCGTCCGTCCGTTCCTCGAACTCCTCCCAAACTAGACGACCTAGCTTTCTAATTTTTTCGCTGATACATAGCTGCCACTCCCAAAGGAGAGCTAGGCTATATTGCATGTCCATATTGCGCCGCCAACATAGAGAAAACCGCCCCCGATAAACTTGAAATAACATAATACTGTACTTTCTACCAGACCTGATGCTCTAGTGTTCTCATTTTTTGAATAATACATAGTTGCCACTTATAAACGTAAGTCAAGGAACATTCCGTCTTTAATATGCGCCGCCGACATGGAAAAACTGCTAAAAACCGCCCCCAATCACTTTAAAATGAAAAACATAAACCCGAAGACATAGCGATCTGATTCTTTCGGTATATAAAAAAGCTGACTAAAAATGGGAAAGAATAGGCTACTTTTGGTTAGTCGCCGCCTCCAGATTCCGCCCCCAAACGATAAAAAGTGCAACTTTCACAAATGTTACTGATTGAGCTGTTCCCTTAAACATTAAGGAACTGCCAACTCAAATTGTGCAACATTTGCTCAGCCGAACGCTGCCGCTCCCACACGCCGCCCCCAAAGTAAGAGATAAATGAAAAACATGAACCCGAAGACATAGCGATCTAAGTTTTTCGCTATATGGATGGCTGACTAAAAATGGAGAAGGATAGGCTACTTTTGATATGGCGCCGCCTCCAGCTTCCGCCCCCAAAAGAAAAAAGTGCAACTTTCAACAATTTTCACTGATTTAGCTGATAATGTTACCTCGAACATTTAGAAACTCTTGACTCAAACTGTGCAAGAATTTCTTTGCCAAACTCTGCCGCTCCCACACGCCGCCCCCAAAGTGAGAGATAAATGTAAAACATGAACCTGAAGACATAGCGATCTAATTCTTTCACTATATTGATAGCTGACTGAAATTGGAAAAAGATGGGCCACTTTTAATTAGCCGCCGCCTCCAGAATGCCGCCTCCAAACAAAAAAAAAATGCAACTTTCACAATTTTCACTGATTGTCATATTTCCCTTACATTTAGAAACTCCCAACTCAAACTGTGCAACAGTTACTTCGCCGAATGCTGCCGCCCCCACACGCTGCCATCAAAGTGAGAGATGAATGAAAAACATAAACCCGAAGACATAACGATCTAATTCTTCCGGTATATGGATAGCTAACTAAAAATGGGAAAGAATAGGCTACTTTTGATATGGCGCCGCCTCCAACTTCCGCCCCCAAAAGAGAAAAAGTGCAACTTTCAATAATTTCCACTGATTTACATTTAATGTTACCTCAAACATTCAGAAACTCCAAACTCAAACTGTGGAAGAATTTCTTTGTCAAACTCTGCTGCTCCCACACGCCGCCCCCAAAGTAAGAGGTAAATGTAAAACATAGCCCTCAAGACATAGCGATCTAATTGTTCCGCTATATAGATAGCTGACTAAAAATGGGAAGAGATAGGCCACTTTCGATTAGTGGCCGCCTCCAGCTCCCGCCCCCAAACAAAAAAAATTCAACTTTCACAATTTTCACTTATTGTCATATTTCCTCAAACATTTAGAAACTCCTAACTCAAACTGTGCAACAGTTACTTTGCCGAATGCTGCCACCTCCACACGCTGCCCTCAAAGTAAGTGATAAATGGAAAACATAAACCCGCAACCCGCAGACATAGCGATCTAATAGGGTATGTGACTGTGTCAGATTTTAATGGTTTTATGTCTTTGTTATGAGCAAGTGAAAATTGAAATGTAGCTTGTGCAACATTTCTCGAAGATACATTGATTAATTGATGAGAGGAGTGAAATTAAAAATTAAATTATTTTAAATCAATGTCACGTGACCTGAAACGCGCCACGATTGGGTGTGACGTCAATCTTCATATCTGTCATTTCTCATCTGTCACCGGAGATGTCACGTAGCCCGTAGCGTGTGACGGAGCGTGTCGGTGTTTTTAATTTCAGCTGAAAATAAAATGTGATCCAGGTTTCTCGAGAGCGAATAGCAGAGTACGCTGCCTCAAATGGACGCTGTAATATTTGGGCAGTTTTTTTCACGTCATGATAAAACTGTAGGCACATTCACTAAAATACGGTAGTCTAAAGTCTGACCACTAACTTCACTTTTAATAACATAACCTCAAATCTCAAATTGTGTTTTAATATCATTAATCGATTATATAACACATATGATACTTAATATAATTAAAGGTACCTACCAAGCTCATATACCTACATAAAAATGGTTTTCACAAAAATAGATGGACGACTCTGGAGATAATCCATTTGGATCCCTTCTTGCAAGTTCCAGCCACTTCCTTCTCATGTGTTCTTTTTTGGGTACCACAATGAAAAGTTAATGTGGGGAACTTCTTCCCGTGTTTTTGCAAAGAGGCACCACACACCAGTGATATTTTATTTAATTGTCTTATTTTACGAGGCGGCATTCAGCTATAAGCTGCTCTACCATGCAACCTCGGGGACAGCACAAAATATCCATGGATGAAGTAGGATTCGAACCCACACAGGGCAGCGCGAATGGTTTGGCTTGCCATTACCTGTACCACTCGGCTACCACCGCTCCTATGATGATATGATTTTCCACTCATTGTTCTCCAAACAGAACAGCGTCCTTGCGAACATGTGATGGTTTGTTTACATTCGCGAATGACACTTGACAGTTTATGAACTGTGACGTCACAATGGCCGTTGACTTTCATAAAGCGTTTGGGCGCCAAATATTTTAGCGAAATAAAAAAGATTTTTTTAACGTAAAATAAACATGCTTTGATCCAAATGAATACTACTTTCAGTGAACACCAAGCAATTAGAAATTATTTAGACCAAAATTGAAAAACCGTCACATACCCTATTCTTTCGCTATATGGATAGCCGACTAAGAATGGGAAAGAATAGACTACTGTTGATTAGTCGCCGCTCCCAGCTCCCGCCCTCAAACAAAAAAAGATTGATGAGTGAAAGAATTTTCATTCAAATCTATTTCATTGGCAAGTATCCCATTCTGATAACAAAATATCACAATGAGTTTCGAATGAAGAAAGTGGGCAAGGAATGGTGTTTCTCCTTCAACCATATTTCTTTACGTTCACAATATGCCTCTTTGAGAAAATGCGCTACTGAGACTCACGCACGTGAAGGCATACTCACTTGTTTATTTTAGGCCCCAGCCCGTAGCACCTTTATTATGGGTTTCACACCCAATATATTATATATTTTTGTAATCACAAAAACAAGATCTTTCAACTGATGGCAAGTCAAATTATTTTTGACAGATGTCATTTTTTGACAAATGACAGAATAGTACTTGTGATACATCGTTTTAAAGCCCAAAAAATTCTGAGGAGAACTGCGTTTTTATTTTTGAAATAGGGTGTCTTTTACAGATTCTAGGGATCTTTAAATAGAAAAAAAAAGAATTTCAGAAATAGGTACATAATAAGTGAGTAGGTAAAGCAGGTGCCTATTTTTAATGTTAACTGATGATGATAATAATAATCAATCACAATAAAACAAAAAATGTCCTAAAGAAGTTGCTTGAAATGACCGCCTTCTTGCTCCTTGAATGTAAGATTCGACGATCAGTGAATTGGAACTACCGTCCCAACGCGATGACATCCAAGCTTGCCAGATATGACCCTCTCGAATTTTTTTATGAGTCTACCCGAAAGATAAGGTGTTTATAGAGTTTTCCAATAATTTGGACAATTTAAAAATCAGATCATCACCATTAGTTAATATCAAAAAATACCTCTTACTTATTGAGTGGCTATTTCTGGAATTGAGATTTTTCCTATTGAAAGACCTCCAGAAGCTGTAAAAGACATCGTATGTCAAAAATAAAAGCACAGTTCTCCTCAGAATTGAATGGGCTTTAAGATGATGTTTCACAAGTACTATTCTGTCATTTGTCAAAAAATGACATCTGTCAAAAATAATTTGACATATCAGTCGAAAGATCTGATTTTTGTGATTTTAAAAATCTTTCGATTGATAGTTTGTCAAATTATTTTTGACAGATGTCATTTTTTGACAATTGACAAAATAGTACTTATGATACATCATTTTAAAGCCCATTGAATTCTGAGGAAAACTGTGTGTTCATTTTTGGAATAGAATGTCTTTCACAGCTTCCAGAGGTCTTCAAATAGGAAAAATTGTTGAAATTCAGAAATACTCAATAAGTACGTAAGTAGGCAAAACAGGTATTTTTAATAATAACTAATGATAATAATCAATAGATAATCACAATGAAACGAAAAATGCCCTGAAAAATTTATTTGAAATGACCGTCTCCTTGTTCCTTGAACGAGAGATTCAACGACCGGTGAATTGGAACTGCCAGCCCAACGCGATAGTATCCGAGGTGGCCAGGTATGACCCCCTCGATTTTTTTATGAGCCTATCTGAAAGATGAGGTGGTCATAGAACCTCCCGCTGATTTGGACGATTTTAAATCAATATTATCATCAGTTATATTAAAAATACCTATTCATTATTGAGTAGGTATTTCTGAATTTTAACAGTTTTTCGTATTCAAAGACCTCCAGAAGCTGTTAAAGACATCCTATTCCAGAAATAAAAACATATTTCTCCTAAGAATTTTATGGGCTTTAAAATGGTGTGTCACAAGTACTATTCCGTCAATTGTCAAAAAATGACATATGTCAAAAATAATTTGACATACCATCAATCGAAAGATTCTGTTCTTTTGATTCCAAAAATATATAATATGTTGGGTGTGAAACCCATATCAAAGGCGCTATAAGCTGGGGCCTAGAAAAAAAAACGAACGGTATACAGGGTGTCCGTTTTTCGAGGCTAAGCATGGGTATCTCGCTTATCTTGAGAGATACAAAGTCGGTTAAATTAGGAAAAAGTTGCGCATTTTTATGACGATCAATGATCCAAAAAGAAATTTGACGTATCGATTTTCGTTTTCGAGATATCGTGAAAAAGCAGAAATTTGAATTTTTGTTTTTATTTTTTGTTCAACAAACGGTTGAAGGTGGCCTTTTCTCATCTAGACATTCTCAGGGCACAGTGTTCAAGGGGAATCTAAAGCTGCCAAAATCTTTATTCTAGCTTTCAAAGCAACCGAGATACGACATTCAACTTTTTTCTCTAATGGGCGCCATATTGGATTTTGATATTTTTGAATACGGTATTCTTTTCTGGTTACAACGATGTGCCACATGTCATTAATGAATAAATGTTTAACATTTACGTTTTTTTTATTGTCGGTGCTGATTTTGTTTCCAAAGCACTCTTTGAAAAATAAAAAAAAATTTTCTTGCTCAGAAGCATGAATTTAACAGTGGCATGTGAAACATCGTTGTAACCAGAAAAAAATGTTGTATTCAAAAATGTCAAAATCCAATATGGCGCCCATAAGAGAAAAAAAAGTTGAATGTCATATCTCGGTTGTTTTGAAAGCTAGAATGAAGATTTTGGCAACAATGAATTCCCCTTAGAAAAGTGCCTCCACAATGTCTTAATTAGAAAAGGCTACCTTCAACCGTTTTTCAAATAAAAAATAAAAACAAAAATTATTAATTTCTGTTTTTTCTTGGTATCTCGAAAACTAAAACTGACAAGTCAAATATCTTCTTGGATTATTGATCGTCATGAAAATTCGCAACTTTTTTCTAATTCAACCGATTCTGTATCTCCAAAGATAAGCGAGATACCCATGCTTAGCCTCAAAAAACGGACACCCTGTATACCGTTTGCAAAACATGGGACTATTTTTTTTGCGATATTCGCTATAGACTGACTCGGGGATAAGCCACAAACTCGGAGACACCGGTACAATTGGCAGGGAAGCTGTTCGATCGAGAGATTGCCGGATTTATATACGCGAAGGTGCTGAAGTTTTCTAGAGCTCTCACAATTCGACGAAGCTTAAAGATGTACATGTTTATTGTTGAAATGTGTTTAGAGTTAACCGATCGTCTTCAAATGCAACAGGTGTCAAGCCGAAATATATACGATTCGATAAGCGAAAAAACCGAACTCGATTTGTCCAACTGTTTGAAAGATATGGAAGATTTAGCAACCAAGAAAAGGCTACCCAGAAAGAACTATCGTGTGATCAAATGAATTCTTATTTTAGGCAGGCTGTGTCCTAGCCGAACGCATCTTCGCATCCCTGAATTTGACCAGGCCGCAGCCTACCTGAAATAAGAATTCATTTGATCACACGATACATATCACGAAAAGAAGAGCGGCCACAAACAGACTCCGCTACTCCGTATGGCCAAGCTGAAAATTCAATACAAAATCAGGTGATGTACTTTAACGGACTTTTTTCGGGCATAGCGTGTAGGTAAGTAGGTAAGTATGTATTTATCTCTTTTATTCGCTGTTTGCCATATAGCTCAGTTCGGCATTGTTCTAGGCGCAGGAGCCGTTGAAGGGAGATATGTTCACACAAAAACATCGTATGTAAGTATGTACTAAGTTTGTATCCCCCATTAGGTAAATGAAAGATACCTAAGCTGGAGGAGCATTTAGGCAATGCCAAGGAAAAAAACATTGACACTTGCACAGCACACCTCAGTACTGTAACGACAATTCCGAGTTGTATACTGCTTGTAGATACAAAGGAAATAATATGTTAATTTTCGATGGAACCCCAGATTACGGAGTAACATTCCTGCGCAGCGCACCATTTTATTTCTTGAAAATTCTAATCGTCCATCTAATTTACATTGTCATCACATGCTGCGCTTCAAAAAATACGGCAGCTTAGAGGGAATATGTTTAGGCCGCTCTGTGTCATGAATAAATTAATTAATGAACTTTGACAAGCCGCCTGAGGGTAGGTATAATATCCAGAGCGCCGTTTTCATGTAAATTTTTCTGAAAACAGCCTCCCAAAACTCAACATAAAAATATTTCGCACAAAATGATACTTATTTCGCGGGGATGTTCTTGTTAAATGAGTGATGCGAATAAAACGAAGTGTTTGCTACTACTCCAAGTAGAACCAAAATGCTGCGTAAGTAAACATCAGTAAATGCCCACATACTATTAAAGCGAAGGATCTGCTACACTTTGAGGTATTATTAATGCGTTCAAAGTGAATACTACTGTTCTTCCCTCTACCTTTACTTATATTTTCTTGTTCAATAATCATTAGGTACTCAATATTGACACACGTAACTTTTCTAAAAAAATTTCAGAGGCGTAGATAATGGGGGCCAAGAAAAGGGGTTGTCCCTCCTCTCCCCCCCCCCCCTCCTTAATATTGAGAAATATTGAGAAACATCCCAAGAACACCACTTTCAAGGGTCTAAAAAAACCTAAGATGACATATAATTGCGTTAAAATATGTAGACTGATCTATGAAGTAAATATTAAGTATAAGAGCTGCATTCTGTATATTATTTTCTCAACTGAACCTTGAATCATTAAGTACGTTTAATTTTTAACATTTCAACATTTTTAAAATACTTGGAATACTAGAAAATGCTATAATTCGACAGGAAGTAACAAAATTTTCTTTTAATATCGCGAGGCTCTACAATCGATTGCCACCGGAGCTGATAGCCTCAACTGAGGTTGGCTTCAGTCAAGGTTTAAGGGCCATTCTCCTCAAGGAATCATCTTCGACCGTTATTGATTTTTTATTTGATCACTACCATACTACTGGGCTTCTTCTTATATGTCTATTTAAGTTAAGTTGTTCAATGTACATCGGTACATTCCTATTTGTTATTTGTTGTATCTATTTGTATTGTATTATATTTTTATGGGTTGAGTGGAAGAGCGGATGCAAATCCGAACTCCGCCCTTTGGCGTATTTATATCTTGTATATTTTGTATAATATTAATCGCCAATGAAGCCATTTATTATTATTATTATTATTAATAATAATATTATTAATTAAAGAATAAACATTGCTATGCGGTCGGAGTTTAGAGTTTTCCACCATTTTCCAATCGAGCGCTATGAATTTTCATTTTAGAATAATGCGCATTCTGTACCTATATCGATATCGATTGATATCGAAAGAAGATTACGTTGGGCGTCACGTGGGCCTATTTTCGAATATGACACGGCTTCGCTCTTTCGGCTATGACTTTTTCAAAGCGAAACTACTTATAATAAAAAAAATGCAGTGAAAACTTTGACCTGTGATAAGCCCCACAAAATATTTATTCTAAATTATATATTTACAAATAGAAATTTTTTGAAATCGGACTACCGGTTTTCAGACTTGTAGCAGGCAAAATGGGAATGCCTGAAAATTATCAGGCATAAGTAATGAGAATCATATTCTTTAAATTGCGATTTTTCTTGGTCGGTTCTCAAGATTTACATGGAGTTTAATTTTTTTACTGAAACCTTTCGTCTAGGACTAGATGCTGAGAAGAACAGACACATGGACAAAGCGAGGATATAAGCTTCTTCCCGTTTGGAAAAAAGCACTGAAAAGCAAGTGAATCGAGAAATGTATAAAGAGGAGTACATACTGACAATTTTTCGAAATTGAGTCAAGTACGTCGCTTCCTGCACTAAATGTGCATCACTCCAACCCCATTTTTGTGTTGAGTATTATTTTCTGTGGAATTTTATTTAATTTGCAATTCTATTTTTATTGACTGGCCAATAACAGCCGAGCATAAAATTATTAACTTTATTTAATTTGAACCGTGTTTGATAGGCACATTCCAATTTTTGGTGAGCTAGAGCTTTTTTTTATTAAACGGCATTTCAAGTGCAGGAAGGAAAGTACCTACTTCAATTTGTTTAAAAACATACATATCTGAAAATATCTGGGTCAACAGAAAAGAAATGGAACATACTTTTCTGAAATAGCCCAGAGATATTTCTAACATATACGGAAATATAGGAAGCTGGAAGTGGCGGTATGATTTTTATACAGTTTAAATCGAATATCTCGAAATGAAAACTTTGTAGTAGGTACTTCTCTTTCTGCACTATGCGATTCAATTATGGATTTGTATTTTTTTTCCGAACCTGTGTCCGAGTCTTGCTTGCTACTTCCTAAGATGTACTGTATTATACAAAATGGTTCATTTTAAATTCAGAAGCTCGCGTCGATGTCTGTATGTCGTGTAATTTTCATTATAACACGAGCAATTGCGTGACACCACTTAGAAACAATTAAAAGTGGAGCGCGTAAACCATGCCCCGTTAAAAAATTGCATGATCGGTGGTCTATGGATAGTTTTTATCTCAATGATGACAACACTACCTTAGGGGAAATTCAAGTTTGTATGGGAGAGGTTTCACAAAGTGTGTCGACGAAATTATCAAACTGACCTAGTGCAAGCGAAGTTGAATGCCTTGTCTATTACCTGTGATACCGACTGAATGTGTTGAGCCTAGGAAAAAACTTGCACCCTGACAATCTTATATCAATGGCTCGCACGTTTAGACCGTTTCCAGTCGATTAGTTTATTACTGTCGCTTTTTCCATAGCAATCGCCCACCCATTTACTGAAATCAATAGAAGGCAATGCAACGTAGTTTCGTAGTTAGTTTGCACAAGGTCTTGGGTATTGCTCAATTTGCACGTTAAATTCGAACTCGACACGAAGAACTTGCTTAATGTAAGGAACTGTTGATCGCAGTTGTCAATTTTTTAATGGGTGATGGGTGTGTATGATATGAAAGTTTAGTTCCATTGGATAATAACGCATTTTACACAGCACATATCTACACAGTGAGTGGTATGTAAGTCGGGGATGTAAGTAAGGAGTCCAAGTTTCATCTGGTTTTATCTCTGATTATTACATACAACGCCCTTGATTAATAGACCTACAAGGGTAATATTCACTTATCTAAATCCCACTGTCAATAGCCACGGAATAAAATGGATGTAAACAACAAAATCTGACAGCTGTCACTTCGGACTTCTTTTTTATAATAATCATCAAAATATCACTCGTGCTCGAGATTTTCCCAGATAATTTTGGCCAAGTGTTTTCCTCGGGCTGGTTGTCCCTAGATAAATGCCCTCTCCCTACGGAGTCGGGCATTCATCGGTACAACTAGCACTTGCGATCGCCTGGCCAAAATTATTGTGAAAATCTAAGCACTTGTGATATTACTGTTGATTATTCCACACAACACACTTCTAACCAATCAATGCGCGTGAAACCTTCGAGTTGAACTAATGAAATCCTATAGTATCGACACGGAATTTATGTTATATTTTTCTGAATCAGAAGGACTGGAAGAATCTTTTGCCAAAGTTTGTTAGATCGGTTGAACCTGGGACTCTAGTATGTGGAGGAAACGGCCTTTTTACGCGGCTGAAAAAAAAAGGCCACGACATCAATTTTAACGAGTCGTCGTCAATCCATATGCAATGTACTTAGATGTTATTCGGTAGCCCCGGACAACAAGAAACATGATAATTGAAAACAAATTTTTGAACGAAACTTTTGATCTTACATAAATGCAAAATAAACGATATTATTTCAGATCAAGTACGGCAATTACAAATGTATAGATTTATAATTTATTTCTCGAAAGCGGGTCCAGACAATGACGGCTGCATGGCAAAGGACAGCTTCCAAAGGCTCCCGAATCCGGTGTCGGCAGGTAGGTAGAATGGGTAGGTATACTTAATTATTTTAAGCTGTACGTGCGGGAATTGACATAATCTTTCAAGTTTATTGCCGTTATACCAACTATCACTTACTGCGCTCGGTTTTACTTAGCACACAAATGCCTTATACCCGGCCGCAAAGTGCACAGCGACTAAAGTTGTAACAGATTTAATTGCCCTTGCCCGCGCATTTGCAGCTGAACTGATGATGTCCTTACTTAGCTTAAGGCTTACTATTGCAATATTTCATCATAATAATAACGTAATACTTGCATACCAAAAAGTATAATACAAGAGTGAATCAGAAGCATTTTGCAAAACGAAAATCGAAAACCCAAGATTCATTGACTCAAATGATGACGATTGAAACTAACTTTCCCCGACCTAGCTCCCATTGTTATTATGAGAATACAGCCCTTCAAAATTGACTATCCAAGAACAGTTTTCAATAATTATCTCAATAGCCGTTCAAGATAGGTTTAAACTTGGGTTGCTACTCACACAATATTAGTCATATGACAAAATTCATGTCATTCGAAAGAATAGTTCAATCCAAACATTTCTGAAGCATGTGCATAAAACTGAAGAATAGGTGGTTTGGATACTTATGCTCTCTTGTTTTTCAATTACAATTCCAATAAACATGTACAATAAAATTGGGCCCCCTAATCGGTTTCATGCCTGATCGGGGCACCAGATTTTGCAAAACAAAACTGCATCAGCACTTATGTACCTATAAATAAAATTTTCAGGAATCATAATCACACAAATAAAAATAATGCTGTACCTATATAATAGTAGTACATTGACAAAGTCTTTGACAAAAGCATTGGAAAAAAAATCATGCCCGGTCTTCGAATTTTCAAACTGCTCGACATCGACAGTGAGATGTATAGCAACTACAGTAGCAGAATATACTTATCAAATTTATCATATCCATTGAGCTGCTAGAAAGATGGTAGCTCATCGAAAAAGTCAACGGTAGACTTGAATCACCTTGTAACTTCGACTCAAACAGCGCTAGAAATATTTTAAAGTCAGATCCTGCTGGCAAGATTGAGACCTAGGTATACCCCCAAGCCTCAATCTATGTCGACTGGCTGGTGAAACACCTGTATGTATTACAGAGGCGTATCTACGGGGGGGCAAGTGGGGCACGTGCCATGGGCGCACTTTAATCCTCAGGGCGCAAATGAGAGGAAAATTGAGAAATGTGAAAAAATGTAGAAAAAAATTGGAAAAACGAATCAAAGACCAAGTTCTTTGAACTTCATATAATTATAAACAGGTGGTCTCAAAACTCACGCCCCAGAGAAAATGAAGCAAAACTAGATAGCAGTCAGATGTGTAATACCGAGGAAAAAAAATCTACCTCAAATGGTATTCGAGAAAAGACAAAATTAAGTTAACCAATCACAGACTTTTACATTTGAGGTATGTTATCTCAATTTCAAGTTGCTAGGTTCAAGTATCTAAATCTGGCAGTGTCACAGTTACAGTGTGCCAAACATTTATTGCAAAATGACAGGTAGTTGGTATTACTTTCGAAACTTAGCAACTGGGTCAAATTTTGCAAATTTACCTCGAATTGACCCTACGGGATTGGTGGATTCAAAAGACTCATGACTCCTTTATGCAAGCAGCAATACATTTTTTCCTTCCGTTTCCTGGGAACCTAATGTCGTCGGCACCATGTCAGTGTTCTCTGGAGCGCGAGTTTTGAGACACCCTGGATAATGTAGATATTTGAACTATTGGGCGCAATCTTTCGACTTTTTCATCTGATCTAGGTATAACCTATAACAGGGACCCTATTTTCGGATCCAGGGAACAGTTCATCAGGTGATGTTGCCTAGGTGAGAGCCTAGTGACAGCCCTGGTTGCCTAGCAACTTTGCATGTGAACGGATCACACTTGGGGGCCCTATTTGTCGTTGGCCCACCTGAATTCTGAAAAACTGCCTGAGGCGCATTTCCCAGGGTTTCTAATTCAGGGGCGCAATTTTCATGTTTTGCCCTAGGCGCAATTTACCCTAGATACGCCACTGATGTATTATACTGCGTGTCCGCGGGACACGACAACAAACACTGGAAATAATTTCCAGAATTTTCAAGATATAAATTTCTAATTTTACAGTGTCGATCAGCAACGCGGGGAACGTAAGTAAGCGCAAATGCTATCTGACTGGACCGGACCGTTACTTTCCCAGCTAGCTACCTACCCCACTGTCTTATTTCAAATAGCACCTTTATTACCGGGTATTGTCAAGGGTGTGGGGTTAGTTCTTAATGAATATTCACTCCTCGACATCCACCGTGAATGTTCAAGAAATTTTATAAGCTCATAACAACTTTACATTGGCGAGATAACATTTAAGCAATGATTTATTGGTTTTACAATTCATAGGTCATATGTCGAGAAGTTTTGAAACATTTTACTTCCCCGACCCACCACCTAACAAGGAGGGGAAGTATTGTGAACGCGTAAATTTTTTTTCGAGATTTCGACGGATATGTCCTCTTTGAGGTCCCCATGACGATTAAGGCCATTTCTAGAATGATCCATGTCTGTATGTTTGTTTGTCTGTAACCTTCCACGATAACAGCCGCAACGTCTATCCGATCCACTTGAAATTTGGTACACAGACATGGTTCCACCCTCGAATAAGCCCATTAGTTTTTGGTTGTCATCTGTCAACCGGAAGTGTCACTATCAATAAATTACAGAAGCCATATCTCATGGAACTTGACTAGCGATATGCCGTTTGAAAGCCCATGTAAAACTGTACTAAGAACAGTTAAAAGTATTGGCCTATCTGTCATCTGTCAAATAATAAAAAATGTCGAAGTATCCGATGGATTGAGACCAAATTTGGCAGGAAGCAACGAAACAAAAGAGTCAAATTAAGTCTGCAGCTGCAATATTTCATCATTTTCCAGTCGAGCGTTATGAATTTTCAAAATTTCTTCTAGCCGTTGCCACCCGAGAAGACCTCTCGCCCGTATTTTGACCAGGACGACTCGCTTTTGATGCAGAACTCGGCTTTTTTCAAAAACGTCAAACTGTAATCGGCACGGTTCCGGTTTTCTGACGGTAATTTTTTCAAAATGAAATTAGCACTTTCCGTGAAATTCAAAAAACTGCAATGCAGACTTTGACATGCGGTGAGCCTTATAGGCTATGTTAACGTAATGTTATCGGCAATGGTAATGTTAGCATTTCAAAGCAACGAGTTTCAATGGTAAATCCTTACCATTGCCACTAACATGATTGTGAACGTCACCATTTGAAACTCAATGCTTTGAATGCTAACATTACCATTGCCGATAACATTACGTTAACATTAACATCATTGTGGATGGCCTGTTACGAAATATTCATTTTAGGTGCAGACAAACTGAGAATAAAAGTTGGAGAAAAGATTGAATTGATTTTTGGAGAGAAAATTTTCGAAATCGGACCCACAGTTTCCGAGTTTTCATCTCTGGAAAAACTGCAAATTTTCCAAGTTTTTATCCCGTGTACAGATTTTCACCATTTTTTTTTAAAAACAAGGCTCTTGAACATCTTCCAATAATTTTCTTCCCAATGTCCCGTGAATTTCCCAGTTGAAAATGTTGAACAGGCCTGGGTTATCGAAACCATACTTGAATAATGGAGCTTAGCTTAAAGTGAAGCCGTAATCGACGATCTTCATAATAAGATGATTTGGAAAAAGATCTGATGTAACTGTTGCACAGTGTGAGTTGGAAGTTTCAAATTAGAAAGCTAGGGCGTCTAGTTTGCGAGGATTTCGAGGAACGGACGGACGGACGGACGGACAAAGCGGTTGCAATAGCGATTTTCATCAAGATGGAAAAATGCGCTAAAAACACGGGTGCCATTTGAAGTAAAAAAATTGATCCAGTCAGACGGCACTTATGCCTATTTGCGTCCTCCACGTTGCTGATCAACATTGCTAATATTTCCAGTGTAAGTTTTCACGCGGACATCCGGTTGTATACATATGGTACAGGTACAGCCTATACCTTGATTGTTGACTTGATCCTCTTTTCGATTCGACTAGTTAGATTAAGGTGATCTGGATTCTGGATGCACAGTTAGCGATAGATTGAAACACGTTGTATTGGCTAGTACGTGAGATTTATTACTGTGGAGAGTAGAATCAGAACGGCAATTAGTTCAGTAAATAGCATACGGAAGGGTCGGAGGGGGGTTCTTGGTCCTGCGGGACCGGCGGCTCCAGCATTAGTGTGTGAGAACTGTGAGATATTGATTTTGAGTTGGCAAAAATAGCGCGTCCAACATTAAATTAAATATTTGTAAAGGGCGCAATGTGAAAGTCAAACATAATTTCGACACTTCTTCACCGCCCGGGAAAATATTTGTGCATGAAAATCGTCATTGTCTCCCATCCGAATTGCTAGCGCGCGGAATCTCAAAACAAACAAGAGTTTCTTGCAGTTTTCCTAGCAAGTTACAGACTCATTGTTTACTCAGTCGATCAAAATACCTCGGAGTGAATCCGATCCGACCGAACTACAAATCGTGCCCCTCTCTGTGATGTCTGCCATACGTAAGTAGCGGTAACATCACAGAGGCGCTATAATCTTCAGATGTTTTAGGAAATAATGCTTTGAATGTGAAATGAATTATCAGGTCGGGTACTAGGTACCAACCTAGTAAGTACTTAGAACTTTCCCTAATATCCGCTCATTATCCCGGTAATGTTTCATCATTCCGTTCCGTTCTGGTATGCGAAATCAATGCGAATCACACGGTTGACTCATTCGATTTGTAAACCGCGTTTTTTACTTCAATTTGGTAACGCGACGCGTTTAATCCTTTTATGCAGGCCGATATAAATTAATCCTGCCGGTATGTATATAAATTAAGGCCAATTTTAACGACTGAATTGGCTTTGTTCGTATTTGTGCGAGCGCATCTCGCCAGAGAGCTCAGAAAGAAGTGGAATCTGGTCACGTCATCTTTTAGACGTCTGTTCCCCAGAGCATCATCGTGAGTCGATTCAAGCTCAAAAGCTGATTTGCAAACAAGTCCCTATCATATTAATGCCATCGGCCCATAGTACGATTCCAAAATATCGCAGGCTTTTGTATAGTTCCTTGCAGGATTCCTTGCTTTTCAAGTTTTGGTGGGAAAACTTTAATGTATGTTCTCTCGCTTTCTCAAAATCCGTTACTGAGGTGAGGATTCGCGTGATTCTCGCGTTTGGGTGCTTATGCGTGTGGAAGAGGTTATGCAGTGTATCAGCTGACGATATGTTTTAAACCCCACAATCCAACGGAAGCCCCGATAGTACAAGCGTAAACCCCTCTCAACCTCAGATTACAATTACAACATCCCTACCCTACCGTAGGATAAGCAGGAATATGTTCGCGCGAGCGTGCATGAGGAACTGCTACCAACTACGACTGAAAACGACGAGTGCCTCAACCCTATAAACAACGTACTCAGTTAGCTAGACATTAATAAGCGGAACTGGGCCCAATTCAAGTCACTATTATACGGCATCTGTTATCAGACCAAAGCTTGGCAGATGAGTCGGGGACAGATTTAAGGACTTTTCCAGAAACGCGCTCGCTGCTGCTCGCTTCTTGACATAAACAAGAAGTCAAACACATGGCCACATCCCGATTCCCGACAAAATGTTTTACACCAAGATTTAACCACCACCGCTTGTTGTTGTGGTTTGGATTAGGATCCATGATCAGATTGCACTGCAACATTCGGCGCTTCGAGTGAGATGCCAATTTTCAAGTTTGGTTATAGGAATGAGGGTCAATCGATATACCATTGAAATTCCGATTTATTTAGTATGCATCGTCCTTTTGCAGAATTTATAGCACAGTATATTGGGTTAAAATAGACCATTTGCGCTCGTTCTTATTGGCACTAATCTATTCACCAACCGGATTTGCTATGTAGGTAGGTATGTGTATGAATCGATTAAAATCGAGATTAAAATTCTATTGAACAGGGGGACGGTTTTCGCTAACATCTAGTGGCATTCACAAATGAACCTATCAACTTCTCACATTTTCAATATCAATAGGTACGTACCTACTTCGTTTGGAATAGTATATTATTATACGAGTTTCATATAAGACATAGTATTCTAGCACGACTGGTTTTGGGACACGACGAGCTTGCGAGAGTGCTACAGAGGAAGGAGTGTGACAATACGTCTTATAAAACAAGTATAATATACTATTTTATCTACTTTTCCCAAAAATCACCCAGAAATTAGAAGTTCTGGCTGCTAAAAATAGAAACGCTTGACATGTGACATTTCAGAACTGACATTCGCTTACCTTTTAATGGTAATAAATTGTTCTTTTATTGATTGAAAAACAGTTCAATAATATGATCCATTTGAGCACTGTTTTCGATGTAATAATGAATCCATTAGTAACGCAAAATGGATAATAGTGTATAGGTATCATTCAACAAGCGGGTAATGATGGCTTTTTACTCATGAGGATGCAGTTTGCCGACACGAGCCTTGGCGAGTGTCGTAAAGCATCCGAATGAGTAATAGCCATTAGCCGCGAGTAGAATACTATGCTTTATCCAGTCTTATTGAAAAATTGCATGCATGTATGCGAGTGATAATGCGTGCATTATTCAATAGGATTGGATAGAAGATTATTATTTTAGTGGTGGAAGTGTGCGATTTCCCAGCTGGTTTTCTCAAGTGTATAGTACCTACCGATAGTTGTTGAAAAGAGATGCATGGAGAAGTTGTGACGGGTCACAGGAGCCTTATGGATAAATCCGGCTCTGTAAGCCATAGAATCCGTGATAAACTGTGTATTTTCCGGCATGTAACGAGTAAACACAACTGTTTATTGGAATCAATATTTCAAACAGGTTGGTGAAGACCATCAAACAATGGCATCGAGTGTGTGGCTGTCATTATCGACGTTTTATTAATAATCATACGTATGTAGTGTATAGGTAAATTAATAATTATCGGTCCGATATTGATTTCGCCTTGTTCACTGGTGGACAATAGGCAAATGATGCAGCGCGCGTAATAAGAGCCGTTGCCGTTTCATTTCTTGAAAACAATCCTTTCAAAGGCCACTCGCATATAAATCTCTCCCATCTCAATTCCACAATATAACCAAGATGGTTTATGATCGCACGAAAAATCGACGAATAATAACGATGCCTGATGCAGGATGCAGGAGCGGGAAGAGTGTATCCGCCGGAATAATTCCATCGCATCGCTGCTTGACTTCATTATTCTTTTCGATATTTTCTTGTCAGAATTCGTGCCCCTGGTTCAAACTGATTTTTCCGGTACGATGTGCCATTTTTAAACTATGCCAGTCTGGGAGTCTGGGAATGTGAGGCATGGTCCGTCCGAAATTCAAAATCGAACTTTTCACCATCACAGGTAGAGGTTGTTGCTTAAACCTACTTCAAACTTCATCGGTAGGTATTCACTACCACGGTGAACTCCGAGGAAAGCTCATCCTGCCGAATAATTAAAGATTCAATCGCTGAGGTATGTTGAATCTGGTTGTGATTGCATAATTACGGTTTATGAATAGTGTTATTAGCCAGGTAATACATTTATCACTTGCATTTCTGACAAGAAACAGTGACGTTGACGTTCGGGATTCAATATGTGTAATTAATAACGTGCATAGCTATTCTAATTTTAATTTCTTCGAGATACAGAACAATAAAATGCTGAGAAAAAAGTATAGCGATGTGTGTGGGTTTTTTCCTCTTCTCGATTGTAATTAAAGTGTATTATAAGAGTATTGGACGATGCGATGGCATAAAAAATCTTCTAACTCATTATAATTATTGTTGTGGTAAGAATAAGGGGCATCCACATTATCAAATATAATTACTACTAATTGTATTGCCACTCAGCAAGATTTTTATTCTCTCAGCTGGGGCCCGAACGTGAGTTCTATTTATAATAATACTTTTGTACCTTATACCTGAAGTTGATTGACACTAACATATCATTACGGTGGTGATACGAATTATTGCTGTTATGAATTATGATGATGATTTGATGAAATTTGAGAATTGGTATCATGATAGAGAACAGCTTGGAGCTTCAGATTTTGGATTAATCTGAAAATCAGAAATTTTAATTATGTTACTATAATTCTAGAACACCGACATTGCGATGACCTTGCCAGCAGCAGCCGATTTATCTGGCACTTTGCGAGCCTTATCAGCATTTACTTTTTTGTTGCCCGTAAACGCCAAGCGGCAGCAAGGAGGCCTTCCGGTGACATCCCAGTCAACGTGCAAAACACAGCTTCACCCGCCTTTTCCACGTCACACATACACAACACCAAGTTCTACCAAAAGCCGACGCCGGTCAAAGCAGAACCAGTACCCAGGTCTTCGATGTCGCAAATTTACATCTGACCTGACGATGAAGACGTTCTTAATGTCAACGATTTTTCTACCATTAACGAATCAAAAGGTTTGCTGCTGCATGTTTTTCAGTAAGAAATATGTTTGGTGACAGCTAGTGTTTATGTTCGCAGATGATTACAGTGATAGTAGGTGAGAGATGGGAAAGAACATCAAGAATATGATGTAGGTACATGTACCTCTGCCGCCACCGCCCGCCCGTCAACGCTTGGTGCGAGAAGCTCGACCTGGTTCTGGAAAGTTATTTTGAAGAACCTATCAGTCCAAAAGTACTCCGGAAGAATTTTTTCATGCCTGAAATTAATTTTTGAACAGGTTAATTGTCCTTATTTATGTTATTTTACTGATTTGTAATGCTCTCAATTTAATTAAATAGTTTTCTAGAAGAGATGTTTCAAATTTTCACTTGGACATCTCATGCCCTGTTTCAATGATGTTTCAGTAGAAAAAGAATAAAATACGAAAGTTATCTTAAAAATATGAAGCACAAAAGAATCTACCTGAAGTACCAATCTTGCACCACCGTTGAGCAGGCAAAGTCTAATTTCGGGGCTCAGACTGCCATCTGTAAGCAGAGATTACCATGATAACGACGTACAACAAGCTCTTACCAACCAATCAGGTTGCTTTATTCAGCAAAGTATGATGTTCTAACTTTTCGCCTTCTAGACCTGCAGCTCAACCATAAAAGTAGCTCAGAAACTAAAAATCGGCAACTTCATTCCAACTTTTTCTGACCAACTTGATCCGAAAGTACAGTTGGGAACGAAATGATTCATAAGGCACCACTAGAAAGTCGGCTGGATTTCAGAAATGTTAGCAGTTTAAATTATTCTTGAATGCCAGTTTTGATTAGAGATTGGTCGTAATCAAAACTGGCATTCCGGAACGATCCAAGAAGCTAACATTTCTGAAATCCAGCCGACTTCCTAGCAGTGCCGTATGAATCATTTCGCTCCCAACTGTAAATTATGTAAGAACAGTCCAGCCAAAAGTTCGCCAAAATTTGCTTGGCGGAACATCCTCAAAAGACCTCCTGAAGACGACCAGAAATCAAATTTATCGGGCGCCGCGACCTTTCCTCCTATTTTCCGGGTAAACTGAATATGATAGGATAGGTAGGAAAAAGTTTTCAGGCACGAAGTTGGAGAGGATAAAATAATCTAGAAAAATATGTCCCGGGTAGCATAGGCCTCCCTTCTCTAGTTTAGCCGTCGGAGCTTCTCAAAGTTGTACGACATGATTTGCTATTCCGCTGCCGTGCGGGTTTTGATACAGAGAGTTACACCACATGAATCTGTTATCGTGGAAGGTTACAGACA
The DNA here is from genome assembly GCA_949128115.1 of Anaspis maculata. NCBI lineage: Eukaryota > Metazoa > Arthropoda > Insecta > Coleoptera > Scraptiidae > Anaspis > Anaspis maculata. The sequence goes on from OX421968.1 coordinate 9,539,977, forward strand.
TACAAACAGACAAAACTACAATCATACAGACAGAGATCATTCTGAAAATGGTCTTAATAGTCATAGAAAACCTCTAAACAGTCTAAACGCATATATATATATATATATATATATATATATATATATATACAGGGTGATTTTTTGAAAAGTTTCCACCCCTTGTTTCTCGCCGCCAAAATATTTTACAGGAAAACGCCGAAACAGGTCAATTTTTGTTTCGAGGGGGTCATCTAGAGCACATATCACCAAATTTTTATCTTGAACCCCTTCGCCCCCGCCCCACCCTGCTTTAAAATTTCAAATAGCATGACCCACTTTGTGATACATCAAATTGAAGGCAATAAAATTCTCTTTCCGTTAAACATATTTCAAATTTTTTTAAACCACCCCTCAACCCTTCTGAAAATCCTCTTTTCGTTAATGGAAGGACAATGTTCCCCCTATAAACTCTTGATTCCTGAGAAATAGACTTCCCAGCAAAAACAGGTCGATTCTTATTTCAATGGGGTCATCTTAGACACGAGTGGCCAAATTTTTATCTTCAACCCCTTCGCCCTCACCCTACCTTACTTTGAAATTTCGAATAGCATTATCTATCTTGTGATACATGAAATTGAAGGCAATAAAACTCTTTCCGTCAAACATATTTCTATTTTTTTTAAACCACCCCTTTAAAGTAGGGTAGGGTGGGGGCGAAGGGGTTGAAGATAAAAATTTCGCCACTCGTGTCTAAGATGACCCCATTGAAATAAGAATCGACCTGTTTTTGCTGGGAAGTCTATTTCTCAGGAATCAAGAGTTTATAGGGGGAACATTGTCCTTCCATTAACGAAAAGAGGATTTTCAGAAGGGTTGAGGGGTGGTTTAAAAAAATTTGAAATATGTTTAACGGAAAGAGAATTTTATTGCCTTCAATTTGATGTACCACAAAGTAGGTCATGCTATTTGAAATTTTAAAGCAGGGTGGGGCGGGGGCGAAGGGGTTCAAGATAAAAATTTGGTGATATGTGCTCTAGATGACCCCCTCGAAACAAAAATTGACCTGTTTCGGCGTTTTCCTGTAAAACATTTTGGCGGCGAGAAACAAGGGGTGGAAACTTTTCAAAAAATCACCCTGATATATATATATATATATATATATATATATATATATATATATATATATATATATATATATATATATATATATAGATATCTATCACATCAATTGGCTTCAGGACTTGATCATCAGCTTATGTATCTTTTGGCTTCGCGGCCAAATCTGGAACTGACACCATTCAAAATGCACCTCAAGTATATCTGGTTGCCGACATTCTGGCGCATATTTTGGGGATAAAAATTATTTCCCATTTTTATTATCACAACTTGACGAGGTGAGATTATTGGAGGGTGGAGGAGAATTATTTGCTGGTCCGACAATATAATCTGAGTGTCTAAAGGGCACAGGGCTCTCATAGAACGCAAGAAAATGGAAAATGAAGGGAAAATGACATCAGGAGAGCAAGAGGTGTTGGGAGTAGAACGAGCCCGATTGAATGGTTACACTCTTACCGGTGAGGCCGAATGGATCGCTGCATGTGAACAACGAAATTGGCTAGAAGCTTCATCGTGCTCTTTCACTTCCAGCAACTCAAAAATTCTCAAGAAAAATATCACAAATATGACGACTTGTTTCGAAGATGAGGCCGATGGATTGTTCAGATGTGTATTATGAGCCCGAAAGATCGTTTACACTTTCACCGGTGAGGCTGAATGAATTGCTGTGTGTGTACAAGAAACTTTTTACAAAAAAAAAATCATTTTCTATGTCGTTTAAGCCAGGTTTCAACCATGGTACCGCCTGTGATTGATTGTTGAAAGAAAAATAGATTTTGAGTGAAAACGTTCTACCATTTCCTTCAAATAAAATGCGTTTAGCCCACCGCCAGGCTGAAGGGCGGAATATTCTAACTGAGGGATGTTTCTTCTTCAATTAATTCCGCAAGAGTGATTGAGATTATGCCTAGAAGTATCCTTGTGCTCTTCTACTTTCAGAATTTCCGAGAAATTTCCACAAGTAATGCAACTTGTTTCAAAAATGAGGCCGAAGGATTGTTTGAGTGTGAATTATGAGCCCGAAAGATCGTTTACATTCTTAACGGGGAGGCCAAGTGGATCACTGCATGTGTACAACAATCTTGGCCGTTTTTCATGAACAAATCATTTCCTATACCGTCTTAGCCATAGGTTAACCGTGGTGCCGCCTCTGATTGCATGTTGAGGAAAAAAATTATTTTGAAAAAAAAAGTTGCTACTTCTGACCAAAAAAATGCAGTGAGCCTACCGACAGGCTCAAAGAAGATATCTCCGTGCTTGGAAATATTTTTTTCCCAATTCATTCCGTTTAAGTGATTGAAATTATGTCATCAAGCCTCCTCGTGCTCTTCCACTTCAAGCAACTCAAAAATGTCCATCAAATTTCCACAAATACAAGAAATTGTTCTAAAAATGAGGCCGATAGATTGTATAGATGTGTATTATGAGCCCGAAAGATCGTTTACACTTTTACCGGTGAGGCAAAATAGATCGCTGCATGTGCACGACGAAGTTGGCTGTTACTCACAAGAAAAATCAGTTTTCATTTCTTTTTTGTCAGTTTTAAACCGTGGCACCGCGGCCTCTGATTGATGAAAAAAAAAATCGACCCATTTTGGAAGATGAAGATGGTCTGAGGTAATGTCTAGAAGCCTCCTCGCGTTCTCCCACTTGTAACAACGTAAAAGATACGACTCCTCGAAAATGGAGAAGAAACGGTATCAGGAGTGCAGGAGGTGTTAGGAGCACAACGAGCCCGATTGATTGGTTATACTCTTATCAATGAGTCCAAACGATCTGCTGCATGTGTACAGCCAAGTCGGTCGCCTTTTGCGGAGCAATACAGTTGCTATCAAATCTTATGTTATATATATGTATATTAACTGTACGCCTAGTTTTTTTACGATTTTGGAAAAACAATTTGATTGTGAACCCCAAAGTCTGCAACTGAGTGTGTATATAAGCCCAAAAGATCGTTTACACTCTTACCGGTGAGGCCGAATGGGTCGCTGCATGTGTACAACAGAGTTGGCCGTTTTTTATGAAAAAAAATTATTGTCTATGCCGTTTTAGTCATAGGTTAACCGTGGTGCCGCCTTTGATTGCATGTTGAGGGGGAAAAAACTATTTTGAACGAGAAATGTTGCTATTTCTGGCCAAACAAATGCAGTGAGCCTACCGACAGGCTGAAAGACGATGTCTATGTGCTTGGAGATGTTTTTTTTTTCTCAATTCATTCCGCTAAAGTAATTGAAATTAAGTCTTCAAGCCTCGTCGTGCTCTTCCACTTCAAGCAATTCAAAAATTGTCATCCAATTTCCATCAAATTTCCACAAATACAAGAACTGGTTCCGAAAATGAGGCCGATAGATTGTTCAGATGTATATCATGAGCCCGAAAGATCGTTTACACTCTTACCGGTGAGGCCGGATGGATCTCTGCATGTGTACGACAAAGTTGGCCGTTTTTCAAAAAAACATCATTTTCTATGCCGTTTTAGCACGAACCTGTAATATAGCTGGACAAATGATAACAGAAGGGGAAATGACGCCAAGCGGGCGCTGCCATGAGATTATGTTGACGTTGGGTTTTGGTTTTCAAGGGTTGGCACAATGGTGTAGATGACATGATTTATAAAGTATTGGCATTGTCATTTTAACCTAAAATTTTTAATAGACGTCACGAGAGACGTCACCAGTAACAGTGGTTGGTTATGCGGAGGTCGGAGGTGTTCTTGCAGGCAGTAAAAGTAGATACAGCATTACTTTTCAACAACTTTATTGCGCCACCGCGCCAGAAATCATTTTCGCCAAAGTGTTCTAAACAAACATGCTCCACTAATCACTACACTACATTACAGGCTTCCTCCTCCATCCTGTGAATAGCGACTAGCCAGTGGCCTCTATTGTTGCTTATAGGAATTCTGGAAAAATATCGCATACTTCAATGGGGTACACACCTTGAGGTGTGGAATTCTTACCTGTGGCTGTGGAAAAAGACTCCCGGAGTTGCAGCATGAAATTTGTTGTGGCATCCCGGCACAAAACAATGAGCGCCTCCACAGATGCGCCGCGGTTGCCCTTTTTCCATGTTATTCCTGAATAAATAAACATTTGCGTTATTTACGATATGAAATATTTAAAATTTTAGCTTTTACTTACCAAATTTGACGCGAATGATGAAAAAATGGTCGCGAACATCAACAACAACAAAAACATCTGACAGTGTCAGTGAGTGTCAGTAAGAGTGGCGCGCGTCAAGCTCCGGGAAATCAAGACGGCGGACGGCGCGCGGGTGCGGCGGGCTGCACTGACAGCTAGGCACAACTGTCACCGAGCGAAAACTATTCCAGTGAACTTCAAACGTTCTATTTAATTACAGTAAACTCTTGCAAATCTTTATGGATCGGCAACAAATTCAGCTAAAAATTATATCAATACACACTAAAATTATATATTTATGAAATCGAATATCTAGTCACAGTCATCAAAACAAAAAACTTCTCGGTTGCAAATTGTGAGCTACCATCGAGGCCGCCACTAAACGTTTGAGTCCACTGGTGCATAATAAGATGGCGACTTCCAGAGGGGGGGTCATAAAATGTTGGGGGAATCTGGGGTATTAGCAGTCCAGCTATATTACAGGTTCGTGCGTTTTAGCCATAGGATAACCGTGGTGCCGCCTTTGATTGCATGTTGAGAAAAAAAACGATTTTGAACGGAAAATGTTGCTATTTCTGGTCAAAAAAATGCAGTCAGCCTACCGACAGGCTGAAAGACGATGTCTCCGTGCTTGGAGATGTTTTTTTTCCAATTCATTCCGCTAAACTGATTGAAATTATGTCTTCACGCCTCCTCGTGCTCTTCCACTTCAAGCAACTCGAAAATTTCCATCAAATTTCCACAAATACAAGAACTTGTTCCAAAAATAAGGCCGATAGATTGTTTAGATGTGTATTATGAGCCGGAAAGATCGTTTACACTCTTACCGGTGAGGCCGCATGGATCTCTGCATGTGTACAACAAATTTGGCCGTTTTTCATAAAAAAAATTCTATATGCCGTTTTAGCCACAGGTTAACCGTGGTGACGTCTCTGATTGCATGTTGAGAAAAAAAACGATTTTGAACGAAAAATGTTGCTATTTCTGACAAAAAAATGCAGTGAGCCTACCGACTGGCTAAAAGACGATGTCTCCGTGCTTGGAGATGTTTTTTCCACAATTCATTCCGCTAAAGTGATTGGAATTATGTCTTCAAGCCTCTTTGTGCTCTTCCACTTCAAGCAACTCGAAAATTTCCATCAAATTTCCATCAAATTTCCACAAATACAAAAACTTGTTCCGGAAATGAGGCCGATAGATCTTTAAGATGTGTATTATGAGCCCGAAAGATCGCTTAAACTCTTACCGGTGAGGCAAAATGGATCGCTGCATGTGTACGACGAAGTTGGCCGTTACCCACAAGGAAAATCAGTTTTCATTTCTTCTTTGTCAGTTTTGAACAGAGGCACCGCGGCCTCTGATTGATAAAAAAAATCGATTCTAAACCTGAAACGCGGGTATTATTTGACAAAAAAAATGGAGAGCCCACCGACAATCTAAAGGGTGATATATACGTATTGAACATTTTTTTTCTAAATCCCATTTTGGAAGATGAAGATGGTCTGAGATTATGTCTAGAAGCCTCCCCGCGTTCTTCCACCTGCACTGCAACAACTTGAAAAATACGACTCCTCGAAAATAAAGAAGAAACGGTATCAGGAGTGCAGGAGGTGCTAGGAACACAACGAGCCCGATTGATTCGTTACGCTCTTACCAATGAGTCCAAACGATCTGCTACATGTGTACAGCCAAGTTGGTCGCCGTTTGCGGTGCAATACAGTTTCTATCAAATTTTATGCTATATAAATTTTAGCTGTGCGCCTAGTTTTTTCACGATTTTAAAAAAAAATTTGATCGTCAACCTCAAATTCTGCACCTGGGTGTGTATATAAGCCCAAAAGATTGTTTACACTGTTATCGGTGAGGCCGAATGGGTCGCTGCCTGTGTACAACAAAGTTGGCCGTTTTTTATAAAAAAAAAATCATTTTCTATGCCGTTTTAGCCATAGGTTAGCCGTTGTGCCGCCTCTGATTGCATGCTGAGAAAAAACCGAATTTGAGTGACAAATGTTGCTATTCCTGACCAAAAAAATACAGTAAGCCTACCGACAGGCTAAAAGACGATGTCTCCGTGCTTGGAGATGTTTTTTCCCAATTCATTCCGCTAAAGTGATTGAAATTATGTCTTCAAGCCTCCTCGTGCTCTTCCACTTCAAGCAACTCGAAAATTTCCATCAAATTTCCACAAATACAAGAACTTGTTCCAAAAATGAGGCCGATAGATTGTCTAGATGTGTATTATGAGCCGGAAAGATTGTTTACACTCTTACCGGTGAGGCCGCATGGATCTCTGCATGTGTACAACAAAGTTGGCCGTTTTTCATAAAAAAAAACATTCTATATGCCGTTTTAGCCAAAGGTTAACCGTGGTGACGTCTCTGATTGCATGTTGAGAAAAAAAAAAACGATTTTGAACGAAAAATGTTGCTATTTCTGACAAAAAAATGCAGTGAGCCTACCGACTGGCTAAAAGACGATGTCTCCGTCTTCGAAGATGTTTTTTCCCAATTCATTCCGCTAAAGTGATTGGAATTATGTCTCCAAGCCTCCTCGTGCTCTTCCACTTCAAGCAACTCGAAGATTTCCGTAAAATTTCCAAAAATACAAGAACTTGTTCCGAAAATGAAGCCAATAGATTGTTTAGATGTGTATTATGAGCCCGAAAGATCGTTTACACTCTTATCGGTGAGGCCGAATGGGTCGCTGCCTGTGTACAACAAAGTTGGCCGTTTTTTATAAAAAAAAATAATTTTCTATGCCGTTTTAGCCATAGGTTAGCCGTTGTGCCGCCTCTGATTGCATGTTGAGAAAAAACCGAATTTGAGTGACAAATGTTGCTATTTCTGACCAAAAAAATACAGTGAGCCTACCGACAGGCTAAAAGACGATGTCTCCGAGCTTGGAGATGTTTTTTCCCAATTCATTCCGCTGAAGTGATTGGAATTATGTCTTCAAGCCTCCTCGTGCTCTTCCACTTCAAGCAACTCGAAAATTTCCATCAAATTTCCACAAATACAAGAACTTGTTCCGAAAATGAGGACAATAGATTGTTTAGATGTGTATTATGAGCCCAAAAGATCGTTTACAATCTTACCGGTGAGGCTGGATGGATCTCTGCATGTGTACAACAAAGTTGGCCGTTTTTCATAAAAAAATTATTTTCTACGCTGTTTTAGCAATAGGCTAACCGTGGTGCCCCTTCTGGTTGCATGTTGAGGAAAAAAAAACGATTTTGAACAAAAAATGTTGCTATTTCTGACCAAAAAAATGCAGTGAGCCTACCGACAGGCTAAAAGACGATGTCTCCGTGCTTAAAGATGTTTCTTTCCCAATTCATTCCGCTAAAGTGATTGAAATTATCACTTCAAGCCTCCTCGTGCTCTTCCACTTCGAGCAACTTGAAAATTTCCATCAAATTTCCACAAATACAAGACTTTGTTCCAAAAATAAGGCCGATAGATTGTTTAGATGTGTACTATGAGACCGAAAGATCGTTTACACTCTTCCTGGTGAGGCAAAATGGATCGCTGCATGTGTATGACGGAGTTGGCCGTTACCCACAAGAAAAATCGATTCTCATTTCTTTTTTGTCAGTTTTAAACCGAGGCACCGCGGCCTCTGATGGAAAAAATCGATTCTAAACTTGAAACGCTGGTATTATTTGACAAAAAAAAAGGAGAGCTCACCGACAATCTAAAGGGAGATATTTATATATGTATTGGACTTTTTTCTTTTAGAATCCCATATTGGAAGATGAATATGGTCTGAGATTATGTCTAGAAGCCTCCCCGCGTTCTCTCATCTGCACTGCAACAACTTGACAGATACGACTCCTTGAAAATAAAAAAGAAACGGTATCAGAAGTGCAGGAGGTGTTAGGAACACAACGAGCCCGATTGATTGGTTACGCTCTTACCAATGAGTCCAAACCATCTGCTACATGTGTACAGCCAAGTTGGTCGCCTTTTGCGGAGCAATACAGTTTCTATTAAATTTTATGTTATATACATATTAACTGTGCGCCTAATTTTTTCACGATTTTGGAAAAACAATTTGATTGTGAACCTCAAAGTCTGCACTTGGGTGTGTATTGAGCCCAAAAGATCGTTTACACACTTACCGGTGAGGCCGAATGGGTCGCTGCATGTGTACAACAAAGTTGGCCGTTTTTTATAAAAAAAATCATTCCCTATGCCGTTTTAGCCATAGGTTAACCGTGGTGCCCCTTTGATTGCACGTTGAGAAAAAAAACAATTTTGAACGAAAAATGTTGCTATTCCTGACCAAAAAAATGCAGTGAGCCTACCGACAGGCTAAAAGACGATGTCCCCGTGCTTGGAGATGTTTCTTCCCAATTCAGTCCGCTAAAGTGATTGAAATTATGTCTTCAAGCCTCCTCGTGCTCTTCCACTTCAAGCAACTCGAAAATTTCCATCAAATTTCCACAAATACAAGAACTTGCTCCGAAAATGAGTCCAATAGATTGTTTAGATGTGTATTATGAGCCCAAAAGATTGTTTACACACTTACCGGTGAGGCCGAATGGGTCGCTGCATGTGTACAACAAAGTTGGCCGTTTTTTATAAAAAAGATCATTCCCTATGCCATTTTAGTCAGAGGTTAACCGTGGTGCCGCTTTTGATTGCACGTTGGGAAAAAAAACAATTTTGAACGAAGAATGTTGCTATTTCTGACCAAAAAAATGCAGTGAGCCTACCGACAGGCTAAAAGACGATGTCCCCGTGCTTGGAGATGTTTCTTCCCAATTCAGTCCGCTAAAGTGATTGAAATTATGTCCTCAAGCCTCCTCGTGCTCTTCCACTTCAAGCAACTCGAAAATTTCCATCAAATTCCCACAAATACAAGAACTTGCTCCGAAAATGAGGCCAATAGATTGTTTAGATGTGTATTATGGCCCGAAAGATCGTTTACACTCTCTCCGGTGATGCCGGATGGGACGCTACATGTGTTCAAAAGAGTTGGCCGTTTTTTATGAAAAAAATCATTTTCTTTGCCGTTTTAGTCATAGGTTAACCGTGGTGCCGCCTCCGATTGCATTTTGAGACAAAAACCGATTTTGAAAGAAAAATTTTGCTATTTCTGACCAAAAAAATGCAGTGAGCCAACCGACAGGCTTGAAGACGATGTCTCCGTGCTTGGAGATGTTTCTTCCCAATTCAGTCCGCTTGAGTGATTGAAAAGCCTCCTCGTGTTCTTCCACTTCAAGCAACTCGAAAATTTCCATCAAATTTCCACAAATACAAGAACTTGTTCCGAAAATGAGGCCGATAGATTGTTCAGATGTGTATTATGAGCCCGAAAGATCGTTTACACTCTTACTGGTGAGGCCGGATAGATCTCTGCATGTGTACAACAAAGTTGGCCGTTTTCCATGTAGAAATAATTTTCTATGCCGTTTTAGCCATAGGTTAATTGTGGTGCCGCCTCTGATTGCATGTTGAGAAAAAAAAAACGATTTTGAACGGAAAATGTTGCTATTTCTGACAAAAAAAAAATACAGTGAGCCTACCGACAGGCTGAAAGACGATGTCTCCGTGCTTGAAGATGTTTTTTCCAATTCAGTCCGCTAAAGTGATTGAAATTATGTCTTCAAGCCTCCTCGTGCTCTTCCACTTCAAGCAACTCGAAAATTTCCATCAAATTTCCACAAATACAAGAACTTGCTCCGAAAATGAGTCCAATAGATTGTTTAGATGTGTATTATGAGCCCAAAAGATTGTTTACACACTTACCGGTGAGGCCGAATGGGTCGCTGCATGTGTACAACAAAGTTGGCCGTTTTTTATAAAAAAGATCATTCCCTATGCCATTTTAGTCATAGGTTATCCGTGGTGCCGCTTTTGATTGCACGTTGAGAAAAAAACAATTTTGAACGAAGAATGTTGCTATTTCTGACCAAAAAAATGCAGTGAGCCTACCGACAGGCTAAAAGACGATGTCCCCGTGCTTGGAGATGTTTCTTCCCAATTCAGTCCGCTAAAGTGATTGAAATTATGTCCTCAAGCCTCCTCGTGCTCTTCCACTTCGGGCAACTCGAAAATTTCCATCAAATTCCCACAAATACAAGAACTTGCTCCGAAAATGAGGCCAATAGATTGTTTAGATGTGTATTATGGCCCGAAAGATCGTTTACACTCTCTCCGGTGATGCCGGATGGGACGCTACATGTGTCCAAAAGAGTTGGCCGTTTTTTATGAAAAAAAATCATTTTCTCTGCCGTTTTAGTCATAGGTTAACCGTGGTGCCGCCTCTGATTGCATTTTGAGAAAAAAACCGATTTTGAAAGAAAAATTTTGCTATTTCTGACCAAAAAAATGCAGTGAGCCAACCGACAGGCTTGAAGACGATGTCTCCGTGCTTGGAGATGTTTCTTCCCAATTCAGTCCGCTTAAGTGATTGAAAAGCCTCCTCGTGTTCTTCCACTTCAAGCAACTCGAAAATTTCCATCAAATTTCCACAAATACAAGAACTTGTTCCGAAAATGAGGCCGATAGATTGTTTAGATGTGTATTATGGCCCGAAAGATCGTTTACACTCTCTCCGGTGATGCCGGATGGGACGCTACATGTGTTCAAAAGAGTTGGCCGTTTTTTATGAAAAAAATCATTTTCTTTGCCGTTTTAGTCATAGGTTAACCGTGGTGCCGCCTCTGATTGCATTTTGAGAAAAAAACCGATTTTGAAAGAAAAATTTTGCTATTTCTGACCAAAAAAATGCAGTGAGCCAACCGACAGGCTTGAAGACGATGTCCCCGTGCTTGGAGATGTTTTTTCCCAATTCAGTCCGCTAAAGTGATTGAAATTATGTCCTCAAGCCTCCTCGTGCTCTTCCACTTCAAGCAACTCGAAAATTTCCATCAAATTCCCACAAATACAAGAACTTGCTCCGAAAATGAGGCCAATAGATTGTTTAGATGTGTATTATGGCCCGAAAGATCGTTTACACTCTCTCCGGTGATGCCGGATGGGACGCTACATGTGTTCAAAAGAGTTGGCCGTTTTTTATGAAAAAAATCATTTTCTTTGCCGTTTTAGTCATAGGTTAACCGTGGTGCCGCCTCCGATTGCATTTTGAGACAAAAACCGATTTTGAAAGAAAAATTTTGCTATTTCTGACCAAAAAAATGCAGTGAGCCAACCGACAGGCTTGAAGACGATGTCTCCGTGCTTGGAGATGTTTCTTCCCAATTCAGTCCGCTTGAGTGATTGAAAAGCCTCCTCGTGTTCTTCCACTTCAAGCAACTCGAAAATTTCCATCAAATTTCCACAAATACAAGAACTTGTTCCGAAAATGAGGCCGATAGATTGTTCAGATGTGTATTATGAGCCCGAAAGATCGTTTACACTCTTACTGGTGAGGCCGGATAGATCTCTGCATGTGTACAACAAAGTTGGCCGTTTTCCATGTAGAAATAATTTTCTATGCCGTTTTAGCCATAGGTTAATTGTGGTGCCGCCTCTGATTGCATGTTGAGAAAAAAAAAACGATTTTGAACGGAAAATGTTGCTATTTCTGACCAAAAAAAAATACAGTGAGCCTACCGACAGGCTGAAAGACGATGTCTCCGTGCTTGAAGATGTTTTTTCCAATTCAGTCCGCTAAAGTGATTGAAATTATGTCTTCAAGCCTCCTCGTGCTCTTCCACTTCAAGCAACTCGAAAATTTCCATCAAATTTCCACAAATACAAGAACTTGCTCCAAAAACGAGTCCAATAGATTGTTTAGATGTGTATTATGAGCCCAAAAGATTGTTTACACACTTACCGGTGAGGCCGAATGGGTCGCTGCATGTGTACAACAAAGTTGGCCGTTTTTTATAAAAAAGATCATTCCCTATGCCATTTTAGTCATAGGTTAACCGTGGTGCCGCTTTTGATTGCACGTTGAGAAAAAAAACAATTTTGAACGAAGAATGTTGCTATTTCTGACCAAAAAAATGCAGTGAGCCTACCGACAGGCTAAAAGACGATGTCCCCGTGCTTGGAGATGTTTCTTCCCAATTCAGTCCGCTAAAGTGATTGAAATTATGTCCTCAAGCCTCCTCGTGCTCTTCCACTTCGGGCAACTCGAAAATTTCCATCAAATTCCCACAAATACAAGAACTTGCTCCGAAAATGAGGCCAATAGATTGTTTAGATGTGTATTATGGCCCGAAAGATCGTTTACACTCTCTCCGGTGATGCCGGATGGGACGCTACATGTGTCCAAAAGAGTTGGCCGTTTTTTATGAAAAAAAATCATTTTCTCTGCCGTTTTAGTCATAGGTTAACCGTGGTGCCGCCTCTGATTGCATTTTGAGAAAAAAACCGATTTTGAAAGAAAAATTTTGCTATTTCTGACCAAAAAAATGCAGTGAGCCAACCGACAGGCTTGAAGACGATGTCTCCGTGCTTGGAGATGTTTCTTCCCAATTCAGTCCGCTTAAGTGATTGAAAAGCCTCCTCGTGTTCTTCCACTTCAAGCAACTCGAAAATTTCCATCAAATTTCCACAAATACAAGAACTTGTTCCGAAAATGAGGCCGATAGATTGTTCAGATGTGTATTATGAGCCCGAAAGATTGTTTACACTCTTACTGGTGAGGCCGGATAGATCTCTGCATGTGTACAACAAAGTTGGCCGTTTTCCATGTAGAAATAATTTTCTATGCCGTTTTAGCCATAGGTTAATTGTGGTGCCGCCTCTGATTGCATGTTGAGAAAAAAAAAACGATTTTGAACGGAAAATGTTGCTATTTCTGACCAAAAAAAAAATACAGTGAGCCTACCGACAGGCTGAAAGACGATGTCTCCGTGCTTGAAGATGTTTTTTTTTCCAATTCATTCCGCTAACGTGATTGAAATTATGTCTTCAAGCCTCCTCGTGCTCTTCCACTTCAAGCAACTCGAAAATTTCCATCATATTTCCACAAATACAAGACTTTGTTCCAAAAATGGGGCCGATAGATTGTTTAGGTGTGTTTTATGAGCTCGAAAGATCGTTTACACTCTTACCGGTGAGGCCGGATGGATCTCTGCATGTGTACAAAGAAGTTGACTAACAAAAAACATCAGTTTTAATATTTTTTTGCCATATTTCACTGCGGTCTGTGATTATGTCGAGAAGCCTCCCACATGCAACGTTTCGACAATTAGCGAATACTTGGAAATAAAGAAGAAACGATATCAGATGAGCAGGGGGTGTTAGGAGCGAAACGAGGCCGATTAATCAGTTATGCTCTCACCAATGAGGCTTAATTACCCGCTACATGTCTATAACCAAGTTGAATGCCTCGAGGGATGCCTTTTGCAAAGCGATACAGTTTCTATATATATATATATATATATATATATATATATTTACGCTCTACATCAACTTTGCGCGTGGTTTTCAATAATTTTGGAAAAACAATTGGATTTTGATCCTGAATGTCTGCGCCTGACTGCGTATAATGAGCCCGAAAGATCGTTAACACTCTTACTGGTGAGGCCGAATGGTTTGCTAAATGTGTACAACAAAGTTTGCCGTTTTTCATGAACAAATCATTTTCTATGCCGTTTTAGCCATAGGTTTACCGTGGTGCCGCCTCTGATTGCATGTTGAGAAAAAAAAAGATTTTGAACAAAAAATGTTGCTATTTTTGACCAAAAAAAATGCGGTGAGCCTACCGACAGGCTAAAGAAAGATATCTTCGTGCTTGGATGTTTTTTCCCGATTCATTCCGCTAAAGTGATTGAAATTATGTCTTCAAGCCTTCTTATGCTCTTCCACTTCAAGCAACTCGAAAATTTCCATCAAATTCCCACAAATACAAGAACTTGTTCCGAAAATGAGGCCGATAGATTGTTTAGATGTTTATTATGAGACCGAAAGATCGTTTACACTCTTACCGGTGAGGCCGGATGGATCTCTGCATGTGTACAAAGAAGTTGACTCACAAAAAACATCAGTTTTGATGTGACAATATATTTCGAGAGAGGCCGATGGTCAGTTTTCGTGTGTATTCTGAGCCCGATGATCATTTACACTCTAACCAGTGAGGTCGAACAATCAACTGCATGTGTACAACCAATTTGGATCAGTGACAATCACTGAACTGCACAAACACTCAATTTTGCAATTGTTGCAATAGAAATTAGGTAGGTGTATATTCAAAAATGCATTTCAGGCATTTTTCAACCCTCTTGTTACTCAAGCTAAGTAGGTAGATTGGAAAAAAATTTCAGCACCACGGGTCATGTTCACTGATTTCCAGGATTAGGCTCATAAACATCCAGCAATAAAATTTCGAAATAGAACATTTGTATCCGACTCTGAACCAAACGTCCTAGGTTGAAACACGGCAATTTATTTTTCACTCGCACTCTTCCCACCTGCTAAGCGCAATCACAAAACCATAACTCAGGTATCCAGCAAAACAATCATTCCTAATGCAGGACTGAGCGCTGGAACAAGGCTCACACACACCGAGGTGGTAACCGTGCGTTGCAAATAATATCATTGCAGGGTTTAACTGCCACCGCACCCCCAACAATCACACTACGATCACCACCACAGTGTGTGCCGGCCGACAAGCAGCCGCATTCCTGCTCTGTTGTTGCTCGACTGACGAAATGCCCATCTGGGCCCATCCACTCCAATCCCCCACTCAAACGCCTTAAAATGGTCAAGTGGCGCTGCAATCGCCAATGAAGCCAATGGAGGTTTTGGATGTGTCGTTGTAATCCAACCTTTTAGCCTCTTGAGGCCAAAAGGTTGAAAATGAGGTTATAGGGTAAGTTAGATGTGTACAAAAGAGGCCAAAGGATATCTTACACATCTATATATATATATATATATATATATATATATATATATATATATATATATATATATATATATATATATATATATATATATATATATATATATATATATATATATATATATATATATATATATATATCCGTCGAAATCTCGAATAAATTTTTTAGCGCGTTCACCAAACTTGCCCTCCTCGTTGGGTGGTGTGTCGGGGAAGTAAAATGTAGGTACTTACTACTTACCACAGATGACTACTTACTTAATGTTAAGCATACCAAACAGGTAAGGCTTTCGAGTTTCCGCGCGCTATAATTATTCCGTTGAAATAAAAGGCATGCATGGTGTGAAAAATCAACAGAATTTCTGACACTTGTCTGTAAACACGATGTCGTCGGCCGAGCGCATAGTCCGGTCTCGTCGAAATATGAATACTTGATCTATCCGGGTAAAATTCGTAGAATCGCAACTAGCAATGCAACACGATGCCACAGCCGCTAACAACACGAACAACACGGCCAACATGACGACGTGAGATCGGCCTTGTTTCCGATTTTACTGAGCTTGCTACCACCATTACCATACAATGGAATCGAACTGGAACTACGATTCACATCAAATCGTCCGTATTATAATACGAATTATTTTGAATACCTCATAAATAAATCAGGACGCCGTCAAAAAATCGCAGTAAACAACACAAAGAAACAAACATCCGCCCGAACAGCCCAAACGACATTTTTGATAGTTTGCCTGACACCGCCGCTCGTTCGCACCCGCAGACATTGACATCTTCACCCATTTCTAGTCCACAAACAAATTGATTTAGGGCCCCGATGAGTGGACCCAACCAGAGATATACTCGTAGATCCAAATTCCAAATTGCTCAGCGTAATCTCGTTTGAGCAGCTTGAGTCTTGAATCATATGTGTCGGAGTGTGGGCATAGAAAAATTAACCGGAATTTGACTGATGTTTGTTTCCAAGTACTTTTCTATTAAGCATTAAGCTCGTGGCCATTTTCAATTATTATTATGTGCACTATCCAGCAATGTTGCTGTTTTGTTCTAGACATGTTTGGTCCTTTTGGTTGCACTGAGGAACGTTATCGTGAAATGGCCGTCTATAACTCATGTTAATCTCAAATTTATGAATCATTTTAAAGTCACGAATGCTGGATGCCCGACTGGGGCCGCTCTTGTACGGCTCGAACTAACTACACGACCCTTTAGATTATGTATTTGAATTTTGTACCTCTTTCCTTCGATTATTGGTATTTATGACTTATTTTAGAATAAAAAATACCAGTACATGTCGTTAAATCGATAGCCAGCCAGTGGCACTAAATCAATTACCACTACTAAATTGATGACTCTTTGAGTTACAGCGCACCCCTCATTAGTGTAGTCCAAAAAAAAATTGTTTTTCCATTTTGATCGGGCCACCCTCCACTTTTGTTACACATAAGCCCATAGTGATTTCCTAGTGAGATTTCAGCTCTCTACTATGGCAGGAAGAGGGTGCTCACCAACCCTCTAATTTTGAAAATTCTAGATTTATTCGTAAAAGTCTGTAACATTCAGATTTACCAGAAACACGAGAAAATAATGTCAGCAATAATTTATTGAACACAATTTGAGGATTATATAAAAAAAATCAGATGGGAGTGAAATAAATGGTAAATTGGTATCTTTGGCATTTAACCTTAAGTCACCTCTGGACAGAGTTAGCCCGGGATGGAAATACTGAGTCTAAAAATAATTTTGCAATCCTAAGGACAGCAGAAACCTTGAGAGACTTCAACTTTGGAAGAATAATAAACATGTTACTGATTTTGAATATCAATGACTACTTCCTAAGACATTTCTTCTAAATATGGATCAACATCCATGATTACTTTCGAGGCAAAACTCTGAGTTATAAATTTACCCCTGTTCAAGAAATACAACCACCTACTGACAAATGACAAGAATGAGATAGCATATTGTGAAACTAGTGTTACAATGACGATTTTTGTAATTTTTGTAATTGTTGACTTGTCGAACTTGGAAAAAACAAAAAACAGTAAGTGCTGGCCCGAGGAGGCGATTGTAAAAAGGTTTTTCCATCGGCGCCGAGGGATGCCAGACCAGACGTAAAGGCCACACCAGGCCGCGTGGTCATTACCAACCGTGATGTGACGACATTCTATATGAACATTCAGTGCATCCACAATAAAGCATTGGAAATAAATAGTTATTTGTCGGATAAGAGTTACGATGTATCATGTTTTTCTGAGGTTTGGTCCAATGAAGATCAATTAGCTAGTGTTAAGTTTGACGGTTTTAGACTAGCATCGTACTATACGAGAGCTTGCCGAGGACATGGCGGTGTGGCAATTTTTGTTAGCATTGATCACAAATTTGAGAATTCCAGGATAAGGAATTACCTTTGTTTCGAACTGGACATTGAGCTCTGCGCGGTCGCTCTGAGTAAATTTAGGGCGGTTATAGTATGTTGCTACCGCTCTCCGGCGGGTAATGTTGAAGTTTTTAACAATAATTTGTCACTGTTTTTAGAATGTATGCGATGTAATGTATGAATGCGAGGGGCCGAAACGTGACAGTCCTGGGGGATTTTAATGCGAATTTCGCGGATGCGAGTAACGGGCATACTGTGGAAGTCGTCAATATCTTCAAGTCCTTTGGTTTTCGAGAAACGGTTTTTGAGCACACTAGAGTCACTAGCATTTCAGCCACAAGGATTGATAACATCTTCACAAATACAGATGCGTCGCTGTGTTCCACCTCTGTTTTCGATCCATGCCTCTCCGATCATCGTTGTCTTATAATAAGACAGAGATATAAACGCGACCACGCTGAGATGACCATCCACCGATTTCGCAGAATTAACGATCAGACCAGATTCTTTTATCAGGAGTTGATTTCTGACACTGACTGGACCTCTTTCTCTAAAGGTGAGGATTGTGATAGGAAGTCCAGAAAGCTGATACGAGTGCTGTGCGAGGGCAGTGAAAGGGCCTTCCCTGAACTTGAGAGAAGCAGGCGAGCTCGGAACGACGTGCATGGGTGGTTTGATGCGGAGCTTAGAGCAATGAGGGGTCAGCTTGGGGTTTTGCATAGTCAGCGTCACTTAAGCTAGGATCTCGATGAGAAATTCAAGAATTTTAAACGTAAGTACAAGCGCAGTTTAAATGAAAAAATGATAGAGTATAACAGCAATCTCATAGGCAACTCTACCAATAAACAGAGGACTGCGTGGCGGATAGTCAATGATAGCAGGTTCTGTAATCATGCTGACGGTGTGTCCCGACAGATTTCTCCCCACGAGTTCAATGATTTTTTCGTAGATACGGTTAGCTCCTTGGCTGAGGGCGTGAATGTTGATAACGAGAGATATCTTAATTCTATCAAGGACTCGTCGAAAGGCCGATCCTTTTTTCTCCGTCCTGTTAGCAGGGAGGAAGTCCTGAAGATCATTAGAAGCATGTCGAGCTCCGGGAGTAGAGACATTTACGACATCAATGCCGAGGCGGTTTAAGCTGGCGGGTGTTGCACTGTGCGAGCTGCTTGTTTATCTGATCAATCTTTGTTTCGTCCGAGGCGTGTTTCCTGACAATCTAAAGACGGCCAGAGTGGTCCCAATTTACAAAAAAGGTGACAAACTGGATGCTGGCAATTATCGACCAATATCTATTCTACCGGTAATATCAAAGATTTTAGAGACTGCTTTTCGTGATAGACTGATTGACTACCTAGAGAAATTCAAAATCATGACTCCAGCTCAGTTCGGTTTTGTGCGCGGTGGTTCCACCGTTCGTGCTCTCGGAGAGATGTTGACCATTGTGACTGACGCTTTGGAGCGGGGTTTGTCCGTGTCTGCGTCGTGTTGTGATCTGTCAAAGGCGTTCGACTGCGTCTCGCACGATATTCTGTTGACTAAATTGCAGTCCTTTGGGATCAGAGGTCCGGCTCTGGCATTTGCCTCCTCTTACCTCTGTGGACGCAGGCAGTGCGTTGACTGTGATGGTGAGCGGTCTGCACTTCGGGATGTCAGGCACGGTGTTCCTCAGGGATCCATTTTGGGACCACTCTTTTTTGTACTTTATATAAATGATCTACCGAACTATATAACAACTAGATGTA
Source organism: Anaspis maculata (assembly GCA_949128115.1). NCBI lineage: Eukaryota > Metazoa > Arthropoda > Insecta > Coleoptera > Scraptiidae > Anaspis > Anaspis maculata. The sequence goes on from OX421968.1 coordinate 9,559,155, forward strand.
TCATGTATGCGGACGACACCACATTGATTGGTACAGGTGGTGACTTGCATCATCTCGCGGCATCTCGGGAAAGAGCAGTGTCGTGGGCAGAAGACTTCTTTTCTTTCAATAAGCTTAGACTAAACCCAGACAAAACGCAGCATATGATCTTTTTACTCGGTACGAGCCTACCACGACAGCAACCCATAAAATGCCTGGGTATGATGCTCGACAGTAGGCTATCATTTGAGGCTCATATAGACTATCTATCGGGAAGGCTGTCCAGGATAATCTATCTCCTGAGAAGCCTAGCGATTAGGGTAGACATGGAGACACTGTAATTGTGTTATCATGCATTGTTTCATAGTGTAATGTCATACGGTATCCTGGTCTGGGGTGGCTCATCTCATGCGGGTCGTATACTTGTTTTGCAAAAACGTGCTATCAGAGCTATGGTTGGGGTGACACAGCGAGTATCGTGCAGACCGTTTTTCCTTCAGTTTGGGATATTGACGTGCACCAATCAGTTTGTCTATGAATGCATTATCTACGCTAGAAAAAACTTTTTCATTCACCAAGGCCTTCATAACACCAGAAAAAAGTTTATACTTCCCCCACGATTCAGACTCCAGCGCACTATGTCAACGTTTCGTGGCATCTCAATTCGATTATTCAACGTACTACCGGAGAGCTGGAAATTGTTGCCATTGGGAGCTCTTAGTGCGAGGCTCAGTAGTACAAGAAAGATAGATTTCAACCTCGGAAAAAATATGGACGTCCTGAAAATTTGATATTTTGTTCAGAATTGAGTGCTCTACAACATATCCAAAATCGCCAAAAATCGCACTCGGGGGTTTTGAGTTATTGGAGGGAGAGTAAAAAATTGCTGGTAAAAATGGAGGGGATGAAACCCGTCAACCCATTGAATGCGAATACATTATAGTTCGACGTATCATATCCCATTGATACCATTTTGGCACAAAAAGTGTCCATCATTGTTGAAGGGGAGTAGTGGGGGGGCGAAGCTCTGCTAGGTGGTCCATTTTGTTTTGATGGCCATGTAGAACCGATCACGACAAGTTTGGTATCTTTTCCGACTAAATTCAATCTTCTGAACTCGTATCCGATGTGCAAATTCGGATGAAAACAAGTTTGAACAAGTTAACTTGAGAAAACTTGTTTTTTTTTGACAATTTTGACGAATTTTTTTTGTACTGTTGGAGGTGTTCATTTCCAGAAAATTTTCAGGGACCATTGAATTGAAGTGTATTCTCCATAAAAATCATCCATTCGGAGTATAATTTTGTTTCTCGAGTTGAAAAAATCGATTTGAACTTGAGCCGGCGCGGCGGGTCGTCTACTACTGACCAGAACACTACAGCATGCACCTTTGAATGAAAACACCTCAAACTATTGAAGAAATAAGAACTGATCTTCGAAAATTGGAGGATCTGTGGAGAATTGAATTCCCTATAACATAAACAAAATCGCCATGAATCGCACTGTAGGGTTTTGAGTTATTCAAGGGGAGAGGTAACAGTTCATAGAGTATGAATCCTGTCAAAGTGTTATACTCTTCCTCGAATAACTCAAAATTTTGCATTGCGATTCATGGCGATTTTGTTCATGGTATAGGGAATTCAGTTCTGCACAAATCCTCCAATTTTCGAAGATGAGTTCTTATTTCTCCAATAGTTTGAGGTGTTTTCATTTAAAGGTGCATGCTGTAGTGTTCTGGTCAGTAGTAGACGACGCGCCGCGGCGGCTCAAGTTCAAATCGGTTTTTTCAACTCGAGAAACAAAATTATACATCGAGTGGATGATTTTTGTGGGGAATACACTTCAATTTATTGGTCCCTGAAAATTTTCTAAGGATTAACACCTCCAACAGTACAAAAAAAAATCGTCAAAATTGTCAAAGAAAAAACAAGTTTTCTCAAGTCAACTTGTTCAATCTTGTTTTCATCCGGATTTGCACATCGGATACGAGTTCAGGAGATTGAATTTAGTCGGAAAATATACCAAACTTGTCGTGATCGGTTTTACATAGCCATAAAAACAAAATGGACCACCCAGCAGAACTTCGCCCCCCCACTACTCCCCTTCAACAGTGATGGACACTTTTTGTGCCAAAATGGTATCAATGAGATATGATACGTCGAACTATAATGTATTCGCATCCAATGGGTTGACGGGTTCCATCCCCTCCATTTTTACCAGCAATTTTTTACCCCCCCTCCAATAACTCAAAACCCCCGAGTGCGATTTTTGGCGATTTTGGATATGTTGTAGAGCACTCAATTCTGAACAAAATATCAAATTTTCAGGACGTCCATATTTATTCCGAGGTTTCGCCGATTTCTTTACTATTTTTCCTGTACTACAGGTCGTTTCTAAAGGAAAACTGTTTTTATAGCATTGAGGAATTCCTTGCGGGCCCAGTGCTAATGCAATGCTAGATTTGTTTTATTATGTTGTAATATGTTTTACAATGACTGTTTTGTTTCTCTGAGGCAGGCATGATAGCCACTTTTGACTTGTGCTGTGTATTCATGTGAATCTTTTTGATGTTGTTGTTCTGTTAATTTTGTTGTTATATTGAGGTTAAAATACCTAATCTGAATTGGTTCAAATGTCTATCTATCTATCTAATACGACTAAGTTTGCTTAACAAGCCGCGATGCGGCGAATGAAGAATGAAGAATGACTTAGGACTTAAGTGTGCCGTTAAATTTTATTGGCTATTCTCATAGCATTGTTCCTGAGCTTTCCGAATTTGTCAATTGTTTTTTAGAAATGTGAACAGAAAACGTACTTTTTGACAAAAATTGGAAGGTCAAATTTTTTCAAGTCCGACTCTGGAATTTTTTTGGCCCCATGTGGCATTGTGACAAGCTCCAACTAAGAGATGTCGCTGATGAGTTTCAACAGATTATCTCAAACCGTTGCAGAGATATCGCCCTTCAAATATTCGGAAAAAACGTATGAAACACCCTGTATCTCCGTAACCATTGACCAAAAAAATGTTTTATTCCTGATCTTGATTCGCCTCAAAGTCCTTTACCTGCCATTGAGCTATGGGATGGCACATCGATCGCGGAACACCCTGTTTCCTGTGTGTATAGGACAGTATAGGGTGATTTTAGGGTGAAAAGGACCCACCTCCAATTATTCTTTACTGCACTTTATTTTCAAGCCGAAACAGGTCAATTTTCTTTTTGAGGAGGACATTGACCTAGCGTATTTCAATCTGGCCGTTCTACCCCGTTGGACAGGGTGACTACCCTTTCAAAAAAATTTAAATGGGATTAGGGGTCGTGTTGCATACCATTTCAATAATCTTCCAGTTTTATTCACAACAGTTGGAAAACAAACTGAAATCCAACTATCCATTTTGAACTTCGGAAGTTTTTTCTCCTTTTCGTCAATATTGTACCTAAAAAGCAAATAGATTCCTTCAGTGAACAGATTGAAAAAATCACAAACACTAAATTTACAACATCATTTCCACCCCATCATGGTTAGGCAAAAGCTAGGGTAGGGGGTGAAATTGCCCTTGTGAAATTTTTAATTTAAACAGTAGCTGAGATAAGTAGGTACCTAATACTTCTCTCCAAAAAATACCTCAAATTCTCTATATTTATAAACTCGAAATAAGTGGTTGAAAATCAGCTCACAGTCCTTACCCCCGTACCCTAGCCTAGTTCCAACCATGGAGTGAACAATGATAACTTTAATAATTTGGCGTTCGTGGTTTTTTCCAATCTGCGATGTTTACCAAAGTGATCAATGAACTGGTTTTTCAGATGCAATGTTGACGGAAAAAAACTTCCGATTTTAGATAATTGAAAGACGCTTGAAATGATTTGCAACTCGACCCCATTCTCATTTGAAATTTTTGAAAGGCAAAAACAATGACAACAGTGAAAATACGCTAATAGTCATATGTCTCCATTGAAAACAAAATCAATCTGTTTTTGCTATTTGTCAAGAAAAAACTGTGCAGCGAAGAATGGAATGTGAGTCCTCTTCAAAAAATCAGCCTGTATAATTAATATTCACTAATTAACGCATCTCTCTCAAGTTGGGTTATTATTGTGTCTTTGTAGCACTAGCTGATGTTGCTCAGTCAAGTCAGCGAATTGCCAGTCAGTAAAGAGAAAGAGGATAGAGAATTGTGTTGTGGTGTGCAAATAATGTAGTTCCAAAATAAAGAACCTCTTCCAGGATATGTATAGATAGATAGATAGATAGATAGATAGATGTCTACTTCCCAAAACTGGACCCTTACATGGATGTTTGTTGTTTTCAGTCATCTTGTTGTTGTAAAACTCCTGCATTTAACATATTAAACCAAGAAGTGAATAGGTTACGAAAAAAAGCGATAAATAATCGCCAACATAATTATAATAATGTTTAATCACGATATTGGAACATTGTTAGACACAGTGAGAGCGAGATTAACCGCACGCAACGCCAACCCGAATACTCGGCCATTCCATATCCATACCTACCTACTTCTCTTAGCCCCTTGAGGTTACTGGATGTCAAAACGCCATCACAGAATTAGGCCAGAAAAAATCCAAATTTCCTCTGTATCGGAGGGGTGAGTCGAAGGACCCGAGGCCGGCCGGGCCGGTCTGATGATAAATAAGTCAGATCGAATCTGACACATCCCAGACCGATGCCGCGCGCGCGGTCAATATTTGATTCTTCGCCAAGTCATTTAAAATACCATCATTAATGTATGGGGAGTTAAATGATGCACCGTGCCCGTTATCGCTTCGATCAGTGAAAGAAAAACTGTCAGCTGATTGTGAGGTGAATTTTTCACGGCGCCTATTGATCAAATCTGAGCCTGCAATGATTCCGGCTCTGATATAGATTGATTTTGACATCGCTTGTTTCAAACAAGCATGGAAATAGTGTATTATTATATCTACGAGTTTCATAAGAGTAGTGTTTACTACTTACTGTTTACTTACTTAACACGACTGGTTTTAGGCCACGGGGAAGGGACACGGACACGGTGAGCTCGCGAGTAGTGCTCTAAAGGAAGGAGTGTGACAATACGTTTTTTTAAACGGGTGTAATATATTATTTTATCTTTTTGTCCTAATAATCACGCAGAAATTTTAAACTTTTAATTTCTGAAAATTGAAATGTTTGAAAAGTGAGACTTCGTGACTAACGTTAGCCTCTCTTCAGGTAGAAAAAAATTGTTTCTATTGGTTAAAAGCGGTCCAACGATATGTTTCTTTTCGACACCGCTTTCAGTAACTAAAATTATTCATTGCTAAACCAAAGTGAACAACTCGTATCTTATTACTTAGGGCTGTAATCGCAGCAGGGTGAAATAAATTATTATTTATATTTCTTTCTCAAAAATGAAGATCTCAAAACTCAGTTTTTTTATACGGTGTTTGTTCACCTTCTTTCCGTTCGGATTACCCCACTTTTTTGAAGCCAAACAGCCCTAAATTATTGGAAAAGTTTGTATTACATTGCTGGTATATTTTTTTGACAAACGAAAAAATTAGCAGCTGTTATAAATTTGAAAGACGTGAAAAATTTGATACATGGCCATTTTTTGAGAAAAAAGTCACTAGAAAAATATTTTCCTACATATAATTGAAAAAACGCTATGTATCAACTTTTTCAACATACTCAGTACACCGGATAAAAAAATTGAGTTTTTATCCTCATTTTTGAGGGAGAAATATTAAAGATGCTTTTACCCTGCTGCGACTACAGCCTAATTTAACTCCGTCCTTAAAGACCTTAAGGACCGGACCTGTTTAAATTCAGTACTTACTTCAATAACCAAAACCATTCAATCAAAAAACCTCGGACAGGTCGATTTTTGAAATTAAAATGCCACATTTTGATACCAATTACACGATTTAGACAATGACAAGAGCCCAATTTTTTTAAACACAATGGAGGGTCAAAAAAATGCCATTTTTATCTTTGTTTGATTCTCTATCTAACCTAGAAAAACAATTGAAATCCTGCCTCACAAAAAAAAAATGGCGGCGTTCAAAAGGTCAGTGTTTCTATGAAAAAGGTGACATTTTCTTGAAATAATGATAATAATGTTTATTCATGATTTTTACAGGTGTATAAAATTAGATACATAATAGTATGTATGCCCATACCTCCCAAATTATACTCAATTACTAATGTCTCCCATATACCCGTGTCATTCATCTCCATGCATATTGCATACTACCCATTCCCATACTTATCCAACCCATATAATCTGTTCCATTCCTACACATCCCAATACCACACATTTTTCCTTTCATACTCAATTTCTATTTACTACCCATCCCTATTTACAACCCATCCCTGGAGGACCGCACATAGCATTCGGTCCACTAGATTCCAATCAAAGTAGCATGTTTTGTTGGTCTATCCGTTGAGAATCCATTTAGCCATAGGCCACAGGGATGCATGAGGCAGACACAGCTTGGCAAGAGATTTGATCCGTCGATTTCTGTTTTGCCTTTCCTGGCTTTCTTGTAGCGGTACAGCGATTGCCCTTTTTGTCTTTGAACAGTACAGATTTGTTGTCCACATTCATCTGGAACGTTGGAAGCCTTGACGATCTGCAGCAACTTGACGAAAAGGTTCGAAATAGAAATTAGAGAATTGCCCACGATGACTTTGCCCGACAGCCATCCTGGGGCCTTATTCTTGAAACGGGGAACAAAGTTATCATGCGGTGTTGCTATGCAAGGAGAGCTATGATTGGCCCTTGCCTAGCAACTACACATGTGGACTCTGTTCCCCGTTTCAAGAATAAGGCCCCAGGTTGCATCTTCTTAAAGATGGTCACGCAGACGTCGAATACCTCGGCAGTTTATTGGACTTATAGACCGGGAGAGAGCAACAGATTTTCAGACATGATTTTAGGCAGTATGCCTTTTGGAGAGTATCATGAAATGCGTATTCCGATGATATTAAAGGATAAATCAAAAGAGTCATCCCGGGTCCTTCATGTATTATAATTAGTTAACATTTGTTCGCAAAATGAGCGTTTTGGAGCGTTTTGATGTGATTTTACTCAGGCTGCCATGCGTACTAAAATAAAATTCAACGAAAAAGCTACCTGCAATATGATAGGAATACCGTTTGCGTGAGTCCAACAAGTTGGCACAGCCAGGTGAATAGGCATTTAAAAAATTAATTTTTCCGCGATTCTGAATAGGCTGCCATTGAGAGTTATTAATCGTTATACTATGCAACGGCTAAAATAAAAAAGGCATACCGTTCGCGCATGTCTGAGTACACATTATATTTAAATGACGGAAAATTATTCAATAAGGCCCAACTGCACCGCTCACCCTTAAATCTCTACTTTAGTAAACTCGGCTTAAGTTAAGGTTCACCAAGTTAAGGGCCATGAGGCCAAAGGGTGGAACTTCTTCCCGCTCTATTTTCAATATTCAAAGTGGTTTTGATGAACTGTTTGTGGTAGACTTATCAGTAGAAATGATCAACCAGTGGGTGTGCAGTGAATTTCTGTTCATGATACAGGGTGAGTCATGAATCACAAAAATCCAGTTTTCTATAATTATGTGTATCTAAAATATTCCATTGGTTGTATAAATTTGATTTGAGCTTGAAGTCTTTCCACAAGGTTTTTAATTATTTTATTTTTCTTGAGGGTTACCGACCGGTTTCGCCAAACTTGTTGGCATCAACGGGGCTTGTACAAGGATAGGGCTACAATAATATATAAATAAATTCTGAATAGTTGAAGGGGGAAAAATTACTATAAAAATTGTGAAAACTGGATGTCAAAATTGACAAAATCAGCAACAAAGGTATAAGGTAACAATTCAGAACTTTTACAGGTTTTCTTAGGTAATAATAGTGGTTTCTAGATATTGTTACGATATCTCGCGTACGGGTTCGAATATAATTGAGACGATCGATTTAGAACACACACTATTTATTTCGGCGTACTACTACAATAAATGCCAACAATTATCCACTTGGAATTATATCGCAGGTACTTCGCTTGTTTCGCTCGCGTTAACACTTCGCCTTCCAATTCAATACTGCCGCGAGCTGCCGGCTGATGCCTTATATTAGGCCTTCGAACAGCGTTCTCGAGCTTTCTGTCTACTTCCAGCAAATTCCATGGTGGTCTGGCATATGCGGTTTCTAGATCATTCCTGAATAATCGTACACATTACCCGTATAATTCTGCCGGGTTACGAGCGGCGCCTCCGCCAAAATGGACAGATCTTTCTTGATCGAGCATTGAAGTCTACCTTCAGTTTCACATACACGAACGCTCTGGAATGCACCAGATCGCTCCAGACTTCTACACCGCGATCTAATGATGGGAAGATCCAGAAACATCGAGTGTTTACCAATAGTGTTACGAGATCGCCGCTCGTAACAATATTGTGTTTTTCGGAAAAATTATTCTGCTTTCGAGGATAATTTTGAGAGTCTGTGTACCTAATAGGTCGTCTGTCTGTTCGTTTAAGCAAATCAAGTTTGGATTTGATTTCAATTTCAAAATTTCAAGAGTTTCGAAAAGTATTCTTTTATGGTAGGAATTTTCAAAATGTAGGAAACTTGTATCAATATCAGGATCAAAATTGTATTTTGAAAAAATTATGTGGCCTGAAAAATGAGATTTTGCACTAAAAGGACCAATTTTTTGTGATCTCAAAATTTCTCGATAATGTTCATGGATTCTAGTACAGAACTTTCTTCCTGATTGGCCAACGTATTTTGCATTACAAGTTCTACATGTAAGCATGTATACGCCTGATTTTTCGGAATTTGGTAGGAAGTCCTTAGGATGAGATAAAATATTTTTCAAGTTTGAATTTGTGGTATAGGAAATGATTAAGTTTGGATTGGCTTTACGAAGAATTTTAGCAATTTTGTTTGATGGGGGTCCAATGTAAGTTAATTTTCGGTAAATAGTGTCATTTTTAATATTCTTAGTTTTGAATGAAGTGTGTTTTGAAAGAAATTTATTGAAAATTCTATTTATAAAAGAAATTGTATAGCCGTTGCTTGTTGCAATTTGTTTAATTATATTAAATTCAGTTGTAAAGTTTTTATCTGGAAGTGGTACTTTGAATAATCTTTCAAAGTAAGTGTTTAGTGCAGCAGCTTTTGTTGATAAAGGACTACAAGATGAAGACGGAATAATAAGGTCTGTTGTTGTTGGTTTTCTGTATATACTAAATTCAATTTTTTTTTGAATTCTATGTAACGTCAAATCTAAAAACGGTAGTTGATTGTTGTTTTCTTTGTCGATGGTGAATTTAATGTTGTTGTGTATATTGTTCAAAAATGATATCAGTTGGTCAAGTTGTTCTTGATTACCAGAAAAAACGACTAGAATGTCATCTAAGATTGTTAGAGTTCATTATGAACTTTGTTTCTAGATTATCCATAAAAATGTCCGCTAAGAAGGGTGATAAGTTAGATAGAGCCCATTGATAAACCTTTTTCTTGTAAATAAGACATGTTGTTGAAATTGAAATAATTTTGATCAAGAGATAAACCTAATAAAGAACATAAATCTAAAATCTGATGTGTTGGTATATTATTTTGAAATAATTTTTCTCTTATTTACAAGAAAAAGGTTTATCAATGGGCTCTCACTTATCACCCTTCTTAGCCGACATTTTTATGGATGCTAGTATAACTAACGTTATACAGTCGATTTTCTTTCTCTAAAAGTCAGTATTTTACAAATTAAAAGTGTGAAAACACCGAAAACAACATCGATCGAGCGGGCGAGCGGCTATCACGTGACAACAGCGGTGCTATAACAGTATCAACAATGGCCTGTACTGGGTCCGGAAACTCTTGTAAGGGCCCACTGGAGTGAATAAAGTGCAGGGAACATAAATATGTGTCTTTTGTAATGTCTGCGATACTTTGGAGTCGACCAGTGTCACCACCAAAAGGTTTACATAACCTATATCCATTTTTCTGACTTGTTGCATCGCGCACAGTTCTTTAAATGACCTCGAAATTGACGTTTGGGGATATCACTTTCACGGTATTTTAAGCATGTTTTTGGAAATCTTTCAAAATAAAACTAGTTTTGCTCATTGTAGCGGTTATCACTTCTCGCAGTTCCAATAACAGAAGTGTTTATTGGATCCACTACTATTTTCGCCGATTTCCATTGTGCAGTAATCACTAAAAACACACCATATTGTTCAATTATACTTTTTAGTGAACTAAAACTTGCGAATCTATAGCGAAAATTAGTATTCACTCAATTTTATAGTGTCAATTTTCGGAATTTGCACGAATTCTATCACGTGACCGGAGTGTACCAATGGCAAGCCCTTCCAAATAAAATGGTTTTGGTTATTGGATTATTTAAACGGGTTAAAGTTTCCACCCTGTATATAAGAGTAACCTCAACCTTAGTCATACTACCTAACTATTTTTTTATACTATAAAAAAGATTCAACTAAACTGCTGGACAACGAAGTTGTCGGTATCGGCCAATATCTCCCGATTGCCGATTGCGACTTCCATTTTGTTTGTTGCGTTAACTAGCTCAGTCTTTCCGTAACCCATCCTGTAATAGTGAATGTTGAGGAACTTCATGTGAATTTTCTACAGGGTGATACATAAAATGATGCAAAATTGCAACGACTTCATCGTACCCCCTTTTTAAAAAAATATATTATGTTATTATTTTAACACAAAAATCATGAAGTGTGCTGTCTTATCTCGAGACGGTTTTGGAATTACCCAGATTGGAAGTATAACATCAAAGATATACATTTTTATGTTGAATGTTGCAGATTTGCTTGACTCACGCATAGCACAAGCACAAAAAGTATAACATCTAGGAGAGCTTTACTTCACTCGGAAACTATAGTTTTACATCGGTACCATGTTCAGGGGCTTGAACTTGCAATTAGAACATGTTCCACATCTGAAATTCTGATGAAATTCCGACTAAATTCAACGTACGAAAAACAGGCAGTGACAACCACTCAAAAAAGTGCCCCCCTGCTTGGCCCCACACCAAATATTCAAGTTGTGTTGACAGCAAATTGTCCTGGACTGTTGTACGAACAATCTTGCTCAATACCAACATCCATTCATCAAAAGTGACTTAATCTCGCGTGCCAACAAGGCAAATCTGTAACATCCAACATAAAAATTTGTATCTCCAATGTTGGACCTCCAATACGGGTAATTCCAAAACCGTTTCGAGATAAGGCACCACACTTCATGATTTTTGTATTGGAATACATGAAAAAAAAATTTTTGACAAATGGGGGTACGATGAAGTCGTTGCAATTTTGCACCATTTTACGTATCACCCTGTAGAAAATTCACATGAAGTTTCTCAACATTCACTATAACAGGATGGGTTACGGAAAGATTGAGCTAGTTAACGCAACAAACAAAATGGAAATCGCAATCGGCAATCGGGAGATATTGGCCTACAAAGTCGGACCATTTTTCCGATACCGACAACTTCGTTGTCCAGCAGTTTAGTATACATTTTAAAACAAGTGAGTATGCCTTCACGTGCGTGAGTCTCAGTAGCGCATTTTCTCAAAGAGGCATATTATGAACGTAAAGAAATTTGGTTGAAGGAGAAACACCATCCCTTGTCTACTTTCTTCATTCGAAACTCATTGTGATATTTTGTTATCAGAATGGGGTACTTGCCAATGAAATAGATTTGAATAAAAATTCTTTCACTCAGCAATATTTTTTTGTTTGAGGGCGGAAGCTGGGAGCGGCGACTAATCAACAGTAGTCTATTCTTTTCCATTTTTAGTCGGCTATCCATATAGCGAAAGAATTAGATCGCTATATCTTCGGATTTATGTTTTCCATTTATCTCTTACTTTGAGGGTAGCCGGTAGCGTGTGGGGGTGGCAGCATTCGGCAACGTAACTGTTGCACAGTTTGAGTTAGGAGTTTCTAAATGTTTAAGGAAATATGACAATCAGTGAAAATTGGGGCGGGAGCTGGAGGCGGCGACTAATCAAAAGTGGCCTATCTCTCCCCATTTTCAGTCGGCTATCTATATAGCGGAACAATCAGATCGCTATGTCTTCAGGGTTATGTTTTACATTTATCTCTTACTTTGGGGGCGGCGTGTGGGAGCGGCAGAGTTTGGCAACGAAATTCTTCCCCAGTTTGAGTTTGGAGTTTCTGAATGTTTGAGGTAACATTAAAATGTGAATCTGTGGAAATTATTGAAAGTTGCACTTTTTTTCTTTTGGGGGTGGAAGTTGGAGGCGGCGCCATATCAAAAGTAGCCTATTCTTTCCTACTTTTAGTTAGCTATCCATATAGCGAGAGAATTAGATCGTTATGTCTTCGAGTCTATGTTTTCCATTCATCTCTCACTTTGTGGGCAGCGTGTGGGGGCGGCAGCATTCGGCAAAGTAACTGTTGCACAGTTTGAGTTAGGAGTTTCTAAATGTAAGGGAAATATGACAATCAGTGAAAATTGTGAAAGTTGCATTTTTTTTTGTTTGGAGGCGGCAGCTGGAGGCGGGGGCTAATTAAAAGTGGCCTATCTTTTTCCAATTTCAGTCAGCTATCAATATAGTGAAAGAATTAGATCGCTATGTCTTCAGGTTCATGTTTTACATTTATCTCTCACTTTGGGGGCGGCGTGTGGGAGCGGCAGAGTTTGGCAAAGAAATTCTTGCACAGTTTGAGTCAAGAGTTTCTAAATGTTCGAGGTAACATTGACAGCTAAATCAGTGAAAATTGTTGAAAGTTGCACTTTTTTTTTCTTGGGGGCGGAAGCTGGAGGCGGCGCCATATCAAAAGTAGCCTATCCTTTTCCATTTTTAGTCAGCTATTCATATAGCGAAAAACTTAGATCGCTATGTCTTCGGGTTCATGTTTTTTATTTATCTCTTACTTTGGGGGCGGCGTGTGGGAGCGGCAGCGTTCGGCTGAGCAAATGTTGCACAATTTGAATTGGTAGTTCCTAAATGTTTAAGGGAACATCTGACCGTCAGTTCCACAAAAAAGATGATCAGCGATCAAGGCTGATTGCAGATTAACTGAACTTTTTTCTGCTGAATGCTAGGTGATTACTCACAAAAAATGCATGAAATCTGTACTAGACCCATCATCTTTCCATTATTGAGGGATAAACCAGCATTTCCATTGATCAGTCAGCTACAAATTGACAAACAAAAATCGCAAATCAACTAATCTCGAATTATCTGTTTTGTGGAACCGACGGTCAATCAGTAACATTTATGAAAGTTGCACTTTTTATCGTTTGGGGGCGGAATCTGGGGGCGGCGACTAACGAAAAGTAGCCTATCCTTTCCCATTTTTAGTCAGCTATTTATATACCGAAAGAATCAGATCGTTATGTCTTCGGATTCATGTTTTTCATTTAAAAGTGATTGGGGGCGGTTTTTAGCAGTTTTTTCATGTCGGCGGCGCATATTGAAGACGGAATGTTTCTTGGCTTACGTTTTTAAGTGGCAACTATGTATTATTCAAAAAATGAGAACACCAGAGCATCAGGTCTGGTAGATAGTGCAATATTATGTTATTTCAAGTTTATCGGGGGCGGTTTTCTCTATGTTGGCGGCGCAATATGGTCATCCAATATAGCCTAGCCCTCCTTTGGGAGTGGCAGCTATGTAACAGTGAAAAAATTAAAAAGCTAGGTCGTCTAGTTTGGGAGGAGTTCGAGGAACGGACGGACGGACGGACAGACGGACGGACGGACGGACGGACGGACGGACGGACGGACGGACAAAGCGGTTGCAATAGCGATTTTCATCGAGATGGAAAATGCGCTAAAAAATCCAAATCGTTTCCAGCTAGGGCATATTTGACGGTGTAAACGTTTATTTTACTAATCAAAAGTTCACTTTGCTTCTTCACAAATATTAAATATATTCTGAGGCAAATGTTTTACACCCAAGGACCGCAAAAAGCGTTGCTTCACTTAGCCGAATTAGCCGTACAGAAAACTTGGTAATTCGAGGTTTTAAGTTTACAATCCACGTTTCCCACGAGAACATCACGCATACCTGTGAGGATACAACTGGCGGTCTGTAGTAGCCGAATGAACTAGCGGGAATCTGCGCTCATAGGTATGCGCGCAAGTAATTTCTCGCATGGGAAAGGTGGATTATCTTATCAAAATAAGAACTTTTTGACTGCGCCAGGGTCAGAAAATCCTCAAAGTTCCCTTCACCTTATTGGTTGCTCAACATGCAAACAAATTCACAAATTCGCATTAAGTATCCTATAAGAAGGATCAGTAAAATTGCAATTATAAACAAAATAAAGCCCGTTGGCTCTCGGTTTCACCAATTACCTACTTACAATCCTAATATAAATAAATCACTCGGCGACAGCCCGTACATAAAAATCTCCACAATCATAACAAAACCTCCTTAAAAATTGCAAATCACTGATTCACCGAAAAGCCTTAACAAGTAATTCAAGTGCTTTTCTCCGTATTTTTCATCAGTTATTAGTTCAAGTATTGACCCCCAGGCTTTTAATGAGTTTTCAAATGTTAATACTTGACTTTGCGTTTACAAACATTATAAGCAGTCAATTCCTAATTGCGCCTCTCTGTACTTTCGTTGTTTTCGTATGGACAAAATGAATCTTGTAATCGGTGACGGTGATGATCTGAATAGGTACAGGGTGTTCGCGCGAAAATTCCAGCCCCAACTGGGCGCTTCCCCTTGAAGATAATTTAAAAAATTAAAATCGATTGTCATATAATTTTTTTAGTAACCTTCGAACTTATCCATAAAAATTGTATGTGGTATATGGCTTACGACTGTAGGGCGTAGGGGGGGGGAGGGTTCAAAGAGTCCAAGTCTCCTCAAGGGAACAAAAATTGAAAATGGAAAAAATCGGGGGGCGCTTAACGGGTCCCCACCCCACTGCCCATCTGCTACGAATTTGTACCCCCCCTCCCCTCTCAAAATATTGTTGAGTCCCTCTGTCGTCCCTGCTACGACAGCTGTGGAGTTAAGACTAACGGGGCGATGCTCTCACCGGGGCGGGGCTCACAGTACACTCTTGAAGGGATCTTGTCGCCTGTAATTCAAAACTCGTGTTGAAGCTCTTCAGAGCTTCAGATGAAAAGACTTGGAAATTGACCCAGAATGAACATTCAAAATCAAAGGGTTCCATCAGAGGTGACCCAAATTTGAATTGTCCTCGAAATCTAGTTGGGGAGAAAAAATTAATGAAAACCAACTTGTTTTCGATCGAATCATTCATTGTAATACGTCAAAATTTTTGTTGCTTGTATGAGTCAAGGACGCGCGGTAAAGGAGCCCAATTACAACTGGATGTTTTAAAGAAAAATCAGACCCTTGATCACCGGAAAATGCTCGTAGCCAACACCAACACTACGAAAATCAGAACAATAAGTAAGAGACACGCCAAGTTATGCTGGCTACCTGGAAGCCAACTGGAAGGTATCAAAGTATCACGTGTAGTTTATTAGAACTCTGTAAGTACCATTTGAGATAATGTGCTTTCTAAGTCATTTGCCATCTAAGTCTGTTCCTCCTTTCATTTCCCTTTGTGCAATTGTACAATTCAAAAGTGGTCCTGCTTGATATTTTGACTCTGGACCTTTGACTTTTCGCGTATGTATTGCAAAAGGTCAGTGGATGGTCAGTAAGCACGGCGGCCCCTTTCTATCTAAAATTCGTCGCGCAAAGGTTGAGGAATTACATCGATTCCATACGCCATTTGCCGTTCCCTGCTATAATCTACACACAAATGGCGTTGGAAGCTAATTAGAAATTTAATCATCCCCTTGGAAAGATTTTTCTACGTGCACACACTTAAGCTGATTAAAATATTGTGGGACATGGTGAGTAATAAAAATGCATTAATATTTCACGCAAATCTCTCAATAGCACCAGTACCAGCACAGAACAGTAGGTATATAGGTACACAGAGAAAATAATCCGACGGCGACAAAGCGCAGTATGCTCTCATCATAAAAGAGATTATATTCATTAAAAATTGCTGACGTAGGTAACGTTTGATTTTCCGTTCGAGTTGGGACAAGGCTTTTGGGAAATGAGGGAGTGATTTGGTTCCGAGTGAAACCAAAACGATCGCAAACAATGCATTAAATTTGTTCCTCGATTGTTCCTCTAGCCATTGCGGTCAAATTTTATTCAATATTACAAACTGTTGAATATAATTAATACGCCATTAATCATGAAGAGGTTGAAAGTGTTGGTTGCCGCACCGGAGAGAGAGGGCAACCGGGGACCGCGTTATTTCTGTATTGAAACAAACATACAAGGTAGGTATACCTATAACCGACCAACAAAGGATGCTAATAACATAAATTTCGCATACATCACATTTTCTATTTAACCACAATCACACTCCACAGTCCATCCGAGCTTCATTTTCGTAAACGTCTAGCCAACGAACTTGCCTACCTACCGACCTTACAATAACCAACGATCAACGACAAAACGACTTGTTTCCATTTCCACACTTGAACCCAACAACAGCAAAGCAAGAAACTTGATTATTGAATAAATGCACTTTAACGCATATGAGCTTCGATTTTTAGCGCATTTTCCATCTTGATGAAAATCGCTATTGCAACCGCTTTGTCCGTCCGTCCGTCCGTCCGTTCCTCGAACTCCTCCCAAACTAGACGACCTAGCTTTCTAATTTTTTCGCTGTTACATAGCTGCCACTCCCAAAGGAGAGCTAGGCTATATTGGATGTCCATATTGCGCCGCCAACATAGAGAAAACCGCCCCCGATAAACTTGAAATAACATAATATTGCACTTTCTACCAGACCTGATGCTCTGGTGTTCTCATTTTTTGAATAATACATAGTTGCCACTTATAAACGTAAGCCAACAAACATTCCGTCTTCAATATGCGCCGCCGACATGAAAAAACTGCTAAAAACCGCCCCCAATCACTTTAAAATGAAAAACATAAACCCGAAGACATAGCGATCTGATTCTTTCGGTATACAGGGTGGTGAAAATTTCGATGCTCACCATTGGTATCTTGGAAACGGTAAGAGATACGAGGTCGGTTAAATTAGAAAAAAGTTGCGCATTTTTGTGGCGATTGAGAATCTGAAAAGAAACTTTGAATATTTTGATTGGTTCTCGATTTATCACGAAAAAACTGAAAATTCTGATTTCAGAAATTATTTTTTATCTTTCCAAGCATTCAAGCTATTTCAATCAAACTTGGTAGCCTTATGTTTTTGATCACTCCGAGTCAAATAACGTCAACAGAAATTTTCCAGGCCTTCTAGATTTCAAATTATGATAGTCAACTTCATTTTTTCTTATGGCCGCCATATTGGATTTTTGCACTAATAGATAGAGAAAAAAATTATCTTTTCGAATTAGTAACCAACATGTTCTTTTTATGACATTTTTAGCGTCAAATTTAAATTTTTTGTAAATTATCGACAAAATCGGGAATGCTTCAAAAAACAATTGAAATATTATCAATAGCAACAACAAAAAAAGTGACAGATTGTGTGCCATTGACGTATCTAACTTATTAATCATGTTTTGTGCTTGCCTGCTTGAGAGTTCATAAATTAAATGAGTTAAGGATGCCTATAAATTCAAAAACGTCTGTCGAAACTAGGGTAATCCCCCATTTACTCCTTTTGTAATAAATTTGTCAAACTTAACAAGAGAGTTCATAAATTAAATGGATCAAGGACAGTGGCGTATCTAGGGTAAACTGCACCTAGGTCAAAACATGAAATTTGCGCCCTTGAATGAGAAACCTTAAAAAATGCGTCGCAGGCGTTTTTTTCTGAGATTTCAGGTGGGCTAACGACAAATTGAGCTTCGAGTTGGGCCCCCATATTAGGCTATACCTGGATCAGATCAAAAAGTCGAAAGGTGATCGTCTGTTTGAATGTATTGGTTTTGTTTTTTCCCTCTTTCTCTCTTCCCATTTTGCTTGTCAATTATTGTTCACATGAATTGCGCCCAACAGCTCAAACATCTACATTATGTATTTCATGTTTTTATTTTTTAAATTTTCATCTTTTCCTCTCATTTGCGCCCTGAGGATCAAAGTGCGCCCATAGCACGTGCCCCACGTGCCCCCCGTAGATACGCCTCTGGTCAAGGGTGTCTGTGAGTTTAAAAACGTCTGTCAGAACTAGCACCTGTCACTTTGCTGTCTTGTGCAGTCCACTCCCCAGAAAACTTTTGTTCCTGTGAACCCTTGGGACCCAGCAGGCTCTTTATTGGGCCTTACATCGATGACAAGCGTCGTCGCACCCTCAACTCATTTAATTTATGAACTCTCAAGCAAACAAGCACTAAACATGATTAAGAAGTTAGATACGTCAATGGCACACAATCTGTCACTTTTTTGTTGTTGCTATTGATAATATTCCAATTGTTTTTTCAAGCATTCCCGATTTTGTCGATAATTTACAAAAAAATTCAAATTTGACGCTAAAAATGTCATGAAAAGACCATGTTGGTTACTAATTCGAAAAGCTAATTTTTTTCTTTATCTATTAGTGCAAAAATCCAATATAGCGGCCATAAGAAAAAATAAAGTTGACTATCATAATTTGAAATCCAGAAGGCCTGGAAAATTTCTGTCAACGTTATTCGACTCGGAGTGATCAAAAACATAAGACTACCAAGTTTGAGTGAAATAGCTTGAATGCTTGGAACGATAAATAATAATTTCTGAAATCAGAGTTTTTAGTTTTTCCGTGATAAATCGAGAACCAATCAGAATACTCAAAGTTTCTTTTCAGATTCTGAATCGCCACAAAAACGCGCAACTTTTTTGTAATTTAACCGACCTCGTATCTCTTACCGTTTCCAAGATACCAATGGTGAGCATCGAAATTTTCACCACCCTGTATAAATAGCTGACTAAAAATGGAAAAGGATAGGCTACTTTTGGCTAGTCGCCGCCCCCAGATTCCGCCCCCAAACGATAAAAAGTGCAACTTTCACAAATGTTACTGATTGAGATGTTCCTTAAACATTAGGAACTGCCAACTCAAATTATGCAACATTTGCTCAGCCGAACGCTGCCGCCCCCACGCGCCGCCCCCAAAGTAAGAGATAAATGAAAAACATGAACCCGAAGACATAGCGATCTAAGTTTTTCGCTATATGGATAGCCAACTGAAAATGGAAAAGGATAGGCTACTTTTGATATGGCGCGGCCTCCAGCTTCTGCCCCCAAAAGAAAAAAAGTGCAACTTTCAACAATTTTCACTGATTTAGCTGATAATGTTACCTCGAACATTTAGAAACTTTTGACTCAAACTGTGCAAGAATTTCTTTGCCAAACTCTGCCGCTCCCACACGCCGCCCCCAAAGTGAGAGATGAATGTAAAACATGAACCTGAAGACATAGCGATCTAATTCTTTCACTATATTGATAGCTGACTGGAATTGGAAAAATATAGGCCACTTTTAATTAGCCGCCGCCTCCAGCTGCCGCCTCCAAACAAAAAAAAATGCAACTTTCACAATTTTCACTGATTGTCATATTTCCCTTACATTCAGAAACTCTCAACTCAAACTGTGCAACAGTTACTTTGCCGAATGCTGCCGCCCCCATACGCTGCCCTCAGAGTGAGAGATGAATGAAAAACATAAATCCGAAGACATAACGATCTAATTCTTTCGCTATATGGATAGCTAACTAAAAATGGGAAACAATAGGCTACTTTCGATATGGCGCCGCCTCCAACTTCCACCCCAAAAGAAAAAGTGCAACTTTCAATAATTTCCACTGATTTACATTTTAGTGTTACCTCAAACATTCAGAAACTCCAAACTCAAACTGTGGAAGAATTTCTTTGCCAAACTCCGCCGCTCCCACACGCCGCCCCCAAAGTAAGAGATAAATGTAAAACATAATCCTGAAGACATAGCGATCCAATTGTTCCGCTATATAGATAGCTGACTAAAAATGGGAAGAGATAGGCCACTTTTGATTAGTCGCCGCCTCCAGCTCCCGCCCCCAAGCAAAAAAAATGCAACTTTCACAATTTTCACTGATTGTCATATTTCCTTGAACATTTAGAAACTCCTAACTCAAACTGTGTAACAGTTACTTTTTCCGAATGCTGCCACCCCCACACGCTGCCCTCAAAACAAGAGATAAATGGAAAACATAAACCCGAAGACATAGCGATCTAATTCTTCCGCTATTTGGATAGCCGACTAAAAATGGGAAAGAATAGACTACTGTTGATTAGTCGCCGCTCCCAGCTCCCGCCCTCAAACAAAAAAATATTGATGAGTGAAAGAATTTTCATTCAAATCTATTCCATTGACAAGTACCTCATTCTGATAACGAAATATCACAATGAGTTTTGAATGAAGAAAGTGGGCAAGGAATGGTGTTTCTCCTTCAACTAAATTTCTTTACGTCCACAATATGCCTCTTTGAGAAAATGTGCTACTGAGACTCACGCACGTGAAGGCATACTCACTTGTTTCTCTCCTGTTATTCCTCTTGTAGGTAGTTCTGTTCTGTTCTGTTCCAAGTCAAGTAAGTTGAGTGTAGGTCCAAGTTGAAAAAAAAGTTGAATTTTTAAAAAGAGTAACCAATTTCACGTATCTACTTACAGTTTATTTAATTGATTATTACATACAAAGCCCTCGATTATCAAAGCTACCAGGATAATTGATCAGTCATCTATTCCCCACTATCGAGGGCAACCGAATAAATTGGATACACACAACAAAATCTGACGACTGTCACTTCGGACTTCTTTTTTGTAATAATCAGTAAAATATCGCTCGTGCTAGAAATTTTCCCAGCTAATTATGGCCAAGCGTTTTTCTCGGGCTGATTGTCCCTAGATCAATACCCTACTTATGCAATCCTCCTACAGAGTCGGCCATTTATCGCTACAACCAGCACTCGCGATCGCTTGGCCAAAATTATCGTGAAAATCCAAGCACATGTGATATAACTGTTATTATCGCATATCATACCTACGTTTCCGAGCTGAACCTCAACTGCGCACCAATTAATAAAATAGGTCACCCAAAAATTTCAGTCGCATTTGAAGTGACATTACCCTTGAATGAGTACGACTATTTTGAATGTTTTTTACTTTCCCAGCCCCCCACCAACATGAAAGGGAAAGTATTGTAATAGTAAAGAAAAAAGTTTTGAGATTTTGTCGGATATATCCATTTTGAGGTCCCCCAAGAAAATTAGGGCCATTTTCGGAATTATGTCTGTCTGTGAGTCAAACTAGTTAAATTAAGTTTGCAGTTGCAGTTTTCCACCGTTTTCCAGTCGAGCGTTAACAATTTTGAAAATTTCTTCTAGCCGTTGCCACCCAAGAGGGCCTCTCGCCCGGGTTTTGACCATAACGACTCGCTTTTGATGCAGGACTCCACCAAAAATTCATTCCTGCTCGGGGATCGACTTTTTTCGAATAATTTCAACTGATATCGAAATTGGATGGGATTGGGCGTCGTGTAGACCTATTCTCAAAATCGACACGGTTCCGGTTTTCCAACGGTAATTTTTTCAAAATGAAATTTGCTCATTCCGTGAATTTGAAAAAACTGCAGTGTAAACTTCTACAATTCTGCATGCGGTGAGCCCCACGAAATATTCATTCTAGGTGCAGACATGCTGGGAATGAAAGTTGAAGAAAACATTGAATCAATTTTTGAACGAAAAGCTTTTGAAATCGGACCCACGGTTTTCGAGTTATCCTCTCTGGGAAAACTGCAAATTTTTCAACTTTTTATCCCATGAACAGATTTTCCCCATTTTTTTAAACAAGAGGTAACTGGTTATTGAACATCTTCCAACAATTTTTTCCAATTTCCCGGGAATTTTTCGGTTGAAAATGTAAAACTGCTTTGGGTTTTCGAGACCGGACTTGAATGATGGAGCTTAAAGTGAAGCCTTAATTGACAATTTCTACAATAAGATGATTTGGAATAAGATTTGAGGTTTTCCCGGAGAATTCAAATTTTCCTGACCAAATTTTCAATCTCCTGCAATTGATTTCCAATTTTTCTTTCTAATTCCAACTTCCCACCCGAAGAGACGTTTTGGAAAAAAAAAATCCATAAGTTCCTGGTAGGGATCGACCGATACCGATATACTATTATTCTTCGTTATTAAACTAATTACAGAATTCGGAAATGAGAACAAACAAAAAAAAATCAAGAAGACAATCATATTTCATTCATTATTTCACCAATATCAAACTGAAAACAAACTCTGCAAATAAAAAAATATATATAATTTGGAGATTATTCAGAATGTTTGTGATAGAATTTCATTGTAGACTAAAACGTCGAAAATCCTTCCGCCGATACGGAAAAAATTATTGTTATTTTAAATTATTTATTTTATACACATTGGGTATAATATAATATGTACAGTATGGTAATAAAGTCCTGCACAAAATTCATATACCTATTCCGTTAATGATTTTTTTTTGGAAAAAATCCTCAAACACGTCGATTTTGTTTTTATTCAACTCACTATGCTGTATAAAAAAACACTTTTTTCGTTGGCTGTTTTTGAGTTACGATGACGTCATAATTTCTTTTAAATGACAACCCCCAATTTTTTCATAAAATTGATATCTTTGTTTTTTTTTTTTATCAAACAGTGTAAAACATTTTTATGTTTTAGATAACTTCTTTAATAAATTTTACACAAAGGAAACGTGATATTGATTATTACCAAAAAAATATTCTTTTATACTGTATAGTGGGTTAGATAAATACAAAATCGACCTGTTTCAGGATTTTTTCAAAAAAAAAAATCATCAAGGGGAATATGAAATTTGTGCGGGTGTTTATCACCACACTGTACAGGGTGGTCCATCCTAGCGTAATTATCCCATAGCGGTCTTATGAGATAGAGAAAAAGATGTAAGAAAGAAGTTATATGGTTTGATAAGACCTATAACCTAAAATTATCTTCAGCTATACAGGGTGTCCCATTTTGACGGGATCAACAAAACGTCAACTTTTTAAAATGGAACATCCTATATTTTTTTGCATTTTCGGATTCAGCTTTTTCAAATGTCTTATGCCTGTATTTTTGTTTTCCAATTGTGTGACAGTGCTACCAACTAGAAATTAAAAAACTAAAAAAAATCGCATTTCTACAGTTATCTTGAAAAAATCGTAGCGGCCTTGCTTTCCAAAACTAAGAGATGAAATTTGACATGGTGATAGTCAAGTCAAAGACCAATATCCTAATGTCAAACAATTGCGATTTCTTGATACAGGGCGTTCACAAAAAAAAATCAAACTTTACAATTTTCAAAGTCTCATAACTCATTTTTTTCAAATAGCATGCCCCTAATTTTACAACGTTATCTGATAGCTTTTTTTATCTTCTTTAATTTTTTACTAGGAGTACCCTACCCTTGAACTTCATTTTTTTCGAGATAATCGGAAATTTTCACAAAATTTGTTTTTTTTTTTATATTTTTTTTCACAAATTGAGTTGGCCGTGATGAATGACAGACAAGCCAAATAGTACGCAACTCTCAGTTAGTCAGTCTGAATATTGTCGAACAAAGAAAAATGACTTTACGCGAGAGAAAATGATTGATATGATATTCAATCAATCAATCAATAGTATTTTATTGCCTTGAAAATCTGAAATTACATTAGTAATTATGGCAAGCGTCAAAAAAGAAGAGAAGACAAAATAAGCACTGAAAAGCTAACATGGGAGACACAATTTGTGAGACAAAAGAAACTGTTACAATTATTTACACATTTCACACGACTGAATAACTTCAACTAGTACAGGTACATACAAACAAAAAGTATCACACAGCCGACAACTATGGTCTCACTCAACCCATTCCTCTACACCAAAGTTTTATCGAAGAATTCCTCAACAGTGTAAAATGAAAATCCAAGCAGCAACTTCCTTACATTCCTCCTGAAAGCAAACTCGTCCGAAATCATGCGGAAGTTTGTTATAGAGCTTAACCGAAGCCACCCCGGGACTCCTCCCCGTGATTGCTAAACGGTGACCCGACACCCGGAGCCCGCAACTACCACCCCTCAAGCCATAATTTGAACAGGTACTTCTGTCATATACAGAAAATAAATGTTTGTGAGAGTGAACATGCATGACCGAATGAAGGATGTATTCTGAGACTACAGTCAAAATATTCAAGTCAACAAAGAGAGTCCTGCAAGAGGTCCGCATTGGTGTGGAAGTCATTGTACGCAGAACCCGCTTCTGTAGCCTCAAAACCTCATCAACCCCGCTGCCACCCCCCCCCCCCACAATAAAACACCATAGGTCAGAACAGAATGTATGTGAGCATGGTAGTACAGCTTTAAGATTCCAAGATCGACTCTGCGCCGCAACTGGAACATTGCAAAGCAAGAGGTAGACAACTTGGTAAGAAGATGATCCACCTGCACATGCCAGGTCATGCGGGCATCCAGGAAAATTCCCAGAAACTTGACAGAGCCGACCTGCGGAATGCTCTGCCCGGAGATATTCGCAAGAATGCTGGAGTGGTAGTTACGCATTGAAAAGAGCATCAGATTTGTCTTATTTTTGTTAAGTTGCAAGCCATTATCGTTACAGTAGCTCACCATATCTGCGACTGCTGCATTTGTCTTTGCACTGAGCCTATCAAGATCAGGAGCATCAGCCGCCACCGAGGCGTCATCAGCGAAATATTCTGGTAATAATCCAGATATCCAGGATCCCACTTTGTTTTTTTCTGCGTTGAAGCCATTTTTGTTTGTTTGACAATATTCAGACTGACTAACTGAGAGTTGCGTACTATTTGGCTTGTCTGTCATTCATCACGGCCAACTCAATTTGTGAAAAAAAATAAAAAAATCACACATTTTGTGAAAATTTCCGATGATCTCAAAAAAAAATAAGTTTAAGGGTAGGGTACTCCTAGTAAAAATGAAAGAGGATGGAAAAAGCTATCAGATAACGTTATAAAATTAGGGGCATGCTATTTGAAAAAAATGAGTTATGAGACTTTGAAAATTATAAAGTTTGATTATTTTTTGTGAACGCCCTGTATCAAGAAATCGCAATTTTTTGACATTGGGATATTGGTCTGTGACTTAACTATCACCATGTCAAGTTTCATCTCTTAGTTTTGAAAAGCAAGGCCGATACGATTTTTTCAAAATACACTTTTGAGCAAAAGTTAAGGGTCACTTTTTCAAATGTCCATAACTTCCAAACGCGTTTTTCGATTTTACCGAATTTTTGCACAAAGGTGTTCTAATGTATTGCTAAGACAAGCGTGAAGCGGCGTACTCATCAATGCATAGGTTTGCGGTAGAAAGGTCTTCGACTGTTGCCTTGCAGAAATGCAAAATTTCCACTGGAATCAAATCATTGAATTTTGGACTAAATGGAGGTTCATCCAATAAAAAACTTTCAGTTTGCTTTGTTACAATGTGCTTAAGCAAGTACCATGCTTAGTTTGTTCAGGGACATCTTTCGTCTTCAAATCTTGACCATCAATCTCTTTTTGTGGCTTTAACAATTTATGAGGCATTACTTTGCTTTGATTTTGGTTGTAAACAATTAATTCGTGTGTTTATTGCGATTTTGGGTCAACATTTTGTAATTGTGACCACTCTTGAGGCTCAAAAACCAAGAATTCTTTATGCGGACTGTTAATAAAGAAGAAAAACTAGAGGAAAAAGCTCACAAAGATGTCAAAACCTTGAGCATTGACAAGAAAGAAGTTAGCAATTCCATTACATGCCGATAAAACACCTCTGCAGTGACCAAAAAAGAAATGGTCAATTTCTTCAGTTCTTTTCAGGAAAAGACAGTTGCGTCGTATCGCCAAGAGACCAAGCGCACAAGCGATGAGAAACAACCTTTACTAATCATTTGTTATCAATATTCAAGAGCTTAAATCACTCTAACGCCATCAGGCCTTTCCGAATGCGAAGAAGTTGAAAAACTAACTTCAAGTTTGTTGCACTGCACTGAGTGAACCCAAAGACGGAAATGGATGATGGCCATACTCAGAGATGTGTATAAGCCTTGTGTTCAAGTGTAGAAACCACCAAGAGGATCTGATGACGCAAAAAATTGAAAATCGGGGTTTGTTTGAACCTCTGCAGTGTGGAAAACCACTTCAAATCGAATGACGTTCTCAATCGGAACTGTCGTCTTTTGTAATCGTACAGGAACTGATCAAAAAAATTCCTGCCCACACCATGATGGAGCCACCCCCAAACGGAATCCTAAGTGAAATGCAATCTGCATGTAACCGCTGTCCACGACGACATCATACACGACCCGCCAGTCGTTTCATGTCCGGGAGAAACGTGTTTTACCTTTGTCGTTTTTGACCAGCCCCTGTGCAATTACGAAAAACGAACAATCCCGATTGAGAACTTATTCGATTTTAGCTGTTTTTCACACTGCAGAGGTTCAAACAAACCCCGATTTTCAAATGTTTGCGTCATCAGATGCTCTTGGTGGTTTCTACACTTAAACACAAGGCTTATGCATATCTCTGAGTATGGCCATCATCCATTTCCGTCCTTGGGTTCACTCAGTGCAGCGCAACAAACTTGAAGTTAATTTTTCAACTTCTTCGCATTCGAGAGAGCCTGATGGCGTTAGAGGGATTTGAACTCTTGAATATCGATGGCAAATGATTATTGAAGGTTGTTACTCATCGCTTGTGCGCTTGGTCTCTTGGCGACACTCCGCAAATGTCTTTTCCTGAAAAGAACTGAAGAAATTGACTATTTCTTCTTTGACCACTGCAGAGGTGTTTCATCGGCATGTGATGAAATTGATGACATATTTCTTGTCAATATTCAAGGTTTTGACATATTTGTGAACTTTTTCCTCTTGTTTTTGTTATTTAGTAACAGTCTGCATAAAGAATTTCTTGTTTTTGAGGCTCAAGAGTGGCCACAATTACAAAATTTTGACGCAAAATTACAATAAATACACGAATGAACTGTTTACAACCAAAATTCAGGCAAAGTAATGCCTCATACATTGTTTAGGCCATAAGAAGAGATTGATGGTCAAGATTTGAAGATGGAAGTCTTCAATGAACAAACTAAGCATGGTATTTGTTTAAGCACATTGTAACAAAGTAAACTAGACGTTTTTCATTGTATGAATCTCCATTTAGTCCAAAATTTAATGCTTTGATTTCAGTTAAAAATATGCATTTCTGCAGAGCAACAGTCGAAGACCTCTCCACCGCAAACCTATACATTGATGAGTGCGCCTCTTCACGCTTGTCTTCACATTACATCAGACCACCTATGTGCAAAAATTCGTCAAAACCGAAAAACGCGTTTGGAAGTTATGGATATTTAAAAAAGTGGACCTCAACTTTTGCTCAAGAGTGTAACTGTGGAAATGCTATTTTTTTCAGTTTTAATTTTTAGTTGGTAGCACTGCCACACAATTCAAAAACAAAAATACATGCATAAGACATAAGACAGTTAAAAAAGCTGAATCCGAAAATGCAAAAAAATATAGGGTGTTCTATTTAAAAAAATTGACGTTTTGTTGATCCCGTCAAAATGGGACACCTGTATAGCTGAAAATAATTTTAGGTTATAGGTCTCATCAAACCATATAACTTCTTTTTTACATCTTTTTCTTTATCTTGAAGGGTAAGACCGCTATGGGATAATTACGCTAGGATGGACCACCCACCACCCTGTATATTTACTTTTGCTATGTACATATTTTATGCAAAAAAAAAATCCGAAATGAATAGTATACATAATTGAAAAATGAAAATATTGAGGCCGATATATCGGTATTGGCCGATATGGATATCGCATATATCGGTATCGGCCAAAAAATCCATATCGGTCGATCCTTAGTTCCTGGATACTAGTCGGGAATATTTTGGGGTGGCACAACCGATTTTTTTTTTCAAATAAGTTCACGTATTGCACTGCAACATGCCATGAGCAATTTCCAGTTCAGGTTTCGAGTTTCGTATTAATCAAGTTGTGTAAAAATGGAAAAGTTTTAACAGCTCCCATTTCACAAAAAAAATGACTTGAGTGTTTCAGTGGAGATGTTTCTCGACACGCTTTTTTGACTATTGCCTATCTCCTTCAAGTACAAGGTGATCTCAAAAATGCAGCCTTCTGATCTTGCATAATAATCAAAGACATTTTCTTTGTGACCGATTTTGAAAAATTAGGGCTCTTGTTAAAGATGAAAGGCTGAGATAAGAAAGCTCGAAGATCGGAATTGACTTTTGACAAAAATTCTGGGAAAAGGGATTAATTCAAAAGTAACCCAAATAATGACGTGAATTTCTGTCCTCGATATTTTTCTTTAATTAAATAATGTTTTTTGAGGTTTTTAGAACAGGAATTAAAAAGCAGGGCTATATTTTTCACAACGTTTCGCCGGCTTAAATTTATTGTATAATCAATTCAAGATAATAATCATCAAGATTGAGTTTTCAATTTTCATCTTCATATTATCACCATAGTAATTTCCATTGTTGTACTGAATCTTTCCATTAGGTACCACTCAAGAACTTTTTTGACGTTTTACACATTTTACCAATTTTTATTTCTCAGGGCCCATTAGCTACGGCCCTGAGAAATTTCGATGGAACGGGTTATTTGGCTCGATAGAGATTTATTTCAGTAACTTTGATTCAAATTTGATTGACTGTTTGATCGATTGACGGTCCAAAAGTTATGTGAAAAAAACATTATTCATTTCCACATTTGAAGGGTTACCATATCTTCAATACCCCGATAATTTAATGAGAGGAATTTATGATTAGGGGTTGTCCAGTTTATTCTTGCCAGTAAGTATATCGACAAAGTTGTTACGGCGACGTAATTGCTGTCATATCATACCGAACAGTAGTTGCTTGATAATTTATTAATTATTCGACCGCTTAGGAGATTATTAACGACGGTTAAACTGTAAATGTGCGTCGCTCTTTTTACATGAAAATATGACATTCTGTCAGTGCCAGTCGACGGACGTTAATTAGCGTAATGGCAATCAATAGCTCTGGTAACTCGGAAGAATATTATGAG
This sequence comes from Anaspis maculata, assembly GCA_949128115.1. Lineage (NCBI taxonomy): Eukaryota > Metazoa > Arthropoda > Insecta > Coleoptera > Scraptiidae > Anaspis > Anaspis maculata. The sequence goes on from OX421968.1 coordinate 9,588,202, forward strand.
AAACGCGATGGTAGTGTTGGGGGTGAGTGATTAAAGTCATACTTAGTTAAAATTTATATTACGATAAGCTTTAATGCTTTTCCGAACAGGTACGTGTAGATATTAATTATTGCGATTTGAAAACGCGGCAGTGATGAGATTAGAATGAATAACTTAACGCTAGCTGATTTTTTCCAATCAATTAAAATATTTTGTCTATACTTTCAATCTCTATACAGTGTTTCGGTGACTTTGCATGAAACATTGGGGGGAGAGGCAGAGTATACTCAAAAAAATTTCGAAAAGTAAGAGTAACCTTTTATCTCAAAGAACTTTCTAAATGGAGTCACAGCCGCCCCTCAAAGGTATAAAGCAAAACAGATTTTATAATCATTCGCTCAAGAACTATCAAATGTGGGAACTTCAAATTGGTTGCAGGGAAGTGTCTTTACAATACAAATGTATGTGCGAAATTTTAAAGAAGTCTGACTAGAGGCGGCGGAGTTAGAAGGGGTTGAGCTAGGTTGAATTGTCATGCAAAAAAGAAACTTTGAAAAGGTGTTTGAAACAAAAATCAGCTCAAAAGGACGTTTTGTTCTTATATGATTTTTTGAAAATCAACGGCAAATTTTATATCGTAAATTTCTCGATAAATTTTTATTTTATTCCATTTCTTCGGAATTATTTGACCGATGCTGATGGAACTCATTACAGGGGTGGGAGTCGATGGTGGGAAGGTGAAAATAAAATTTTCGCTGTGATATGTCAGATGGCAATGTCACTGTCAAAGTGGCAGGAAATTTATATGCAACGATTTTGACATTTGACAGCTCTTTTTAAAGTTCTTCAAAAACTCTAGCAAAAATTATGACATATCTGTGATCTGTCAAAAGCTAAAGAACTGTTAAAGCCGACACTTTGGTGTTCAGGTTCAGGATAAGAATTTAGATAAGCCACTTAAAGATATTCAACATATGTAGAAAAGAGAAGAGAGTAGGATTTTCAAAGTGATATCAGCGGGAAATGTCACTTCCAAAGAGTGACAGGAAACTTAGTCTTGATGATTTTGATTTTTGATAGCTAATTTTGAAGCCCTTGGAGAACTTTATTTAAAACATCCATAAAAAAAATAACATGTGAAAGTTATGACATATCTGTCATCTGTCAGAAGCTATAAGCTGTCAAAGCCAAAACTTTGACGTTTAATAACTCGAGAAGTACTTACTGAACAGATTTCATTCAGTCAGTTATTGCTTATAGGTACTTCCAAACTAAGAAATTTTGTTATTACTTATTAGTCTTATTACGTACCTATAATTGAATCCAAATTAGTATGTACATGCAAAAGTAATATTGCATTATCAAGGCAACTTTACAGATGATTCAAATGATCTTCAAAGACGTTGCAGGAAGGATGGCTACGATGATAAGTCCCGCGGCAGACATAAGGACGATTTTTTTCGACAGATCTCGAGTTTTAGCTCACGGGGAGTCCAAAAAACGAAGAACAATTTTTTTTTGACGAATTTGATGAGAAGTGAAATGAACTTGCAATAACATGTGGTTTTGGGGCATACAGTACCTACATAATATTAGGTACCTATATTAAATATATATACGTCATTTTGAATACTACACGACATTACACACACCTCCATGTATAAATATGAAATGGCTTTGTCCATCGGAATAAAGCGACGAAGTTGAAAAAGCGGCCGTCTGGAAAATACTAAACAAATGAAAATTAATGAAAACTCGCAACTAATTTGTTTGCAACGGAAAACGGAAGCTTAGAGAATCCGTTCGTGTTTACGGGGGAGGGGCATAACAGTTTTGTTATTACGAGAATTTTGGGTTTCGCGCGCGCCTTATCGATTCCGCGTGGAATTTGATATTTCAATAATTCGTGTGATTTTTTATTCAATTAGAGAGGCGGTGGCGGTTTCCGGTTATTTAAGCTTTTCGTTTCGTGCTCGTTTGAATGCCATTGAAGTGTCAGAGACGGCGCATAAGAATTCCGCGCGATGTTATAATTTAGCGCGTGGTCGGTCGGTTGGTCGGTCGTTCGGTCGGTCCGCGTCTCCTCGTGTATCTTTTCAGCGGGCGAAACAATATAACGAGCGAATTACGAAAATGAAATCGAATTATTATCCGCGCGAATCCCTCATTTCATTTTGGGCGCATATTCGGAAATCCATTGTATTGGCGGAATTGCGTTTTAATTGAAGAATTCTACCTGCTGTAAATTTCGACAAAAATAACTGGCATTCCTTTATTTACTGGAATACAATGAAATATTCGCACAATTTCCAGTCGACTTGTCGGACGGGTGATGGTGGTGGTTGCTAAATTAAGTAAGTATGCACTGATAAATCTACAGATTCGCCCGAACGATCGAAGAGCTCAAGAACAAAAAGAATCGGCATCTCGAAAATTCTCATGTAAGAATGCAGGATAAATCTCCGGCTCTTATCTTTTTATATTGCAACTAACAGCAAGAATAGAAAATAAATCATACGCAACGCGCGCATGGAGGACTAGGTTTTTTTTTGAATTTTCTCCTCGGCATTTCTTATGCCATAAGAGTTGCTGCATATTTATTAAAATTATTACATGTGAGAAAATCCGCTAACACAGCACAACACCCAGACCTGCTGCCCGGGAATCGAACCCGGGAGCTCAGCTCGCCGAGCGTACACGCAGTCCACTCGACTAGTCTACTTGGGTAATAAATAAATAAATAAATAAATAAATAGATTTATTGTTTTTATGGACTTGACGTCCAATAACAAGGTTACACACAAAAAGAAAATCCAAAGTGTGGTGGTTACCAGAAAAAGAAAATCAAACCAAATACATATTGACGACAAATAGTAAATAAGACACAATTTTATACAGAACGAATTCAGCAATGGAGTTGGAATAAAAATTAAAATACTCATATTTAGTTAATTATTGCCCTGATCCTAAAAACATTCCCCATGAAGCTATATAAATATTTCCACAGACGTAAATCGGTTCGAGAAATCAGCTGGTGAATATCCTGAGAGAGGCTCAGTTGCCGGTTGTCCCTGAATTCGGAGTAGATAGGACATTCGTAAATAATATGGGAGAGTGTTTCTTTACTTTTCATACAGCAGCTTGGGCACTCGTCACTTGACATAATTTTGTTTGAAATTCGATGTACGTACAAAGTACAGGAGTCTGTTTTAGCTGTTCTTAATTGAAGTACAAAAATTCTGAGATAATGTGGAAAACTGTATATGAAATTGACGCTCAAGTTTGAAAGGTGTTTGTAGTCTGTGAAATTGACTGATAGCAGCATGTTATTTTCGTCATCTATTCTCTGTTTTGTCTCGATAGTCTTCAGAATTACATTAATTTTTTCAGCATCGAGATCTAAGATAGCGGTCTGTTCAATCCCATTCTCCTTTAAAACCTGCTTCAATTGTGTGTACCAATTGTATTTTGCTTTGTTGGTGTTGCTGGTGTCTAGATGTTTTAAGCGGTTTAGAGCTTTAAGGGGCAATCTGTTGTGTTTCATTTTTTCGATTTTCAATAAGATGTTGAGTGAGTCCCTGATGGCAAAAAGAGCTAGTTTTGGTACGTTGAATTCTAGGCGAAGTAGGTAATTTGCTGTAGTTCTCTGCAAAAAGTTACAACCTTTGAGGAAAAAACCTTGCACCGTATCCAAATTACTTAGGTACCTTAATCCCCATACACTCACACAGTAATTCTACTTGGGTAATTAAAAAAGGTTTCTGATGTCACCGAAAAAGCGGTCAGTAGTACTTTTTTTAATCATGAAAATTTCGGAGACTTTCGGTTTCAGGCTTTCCTCAACGAGGTATCAAATAAGGGTGAGAGATCCAATATTTTGTATTTTCCATAAAAAAATAAAACAAATTTAGCTCAAACAGCTTCTAGTGTTTTATTTATTTATTTATTAGCTAGTGGACATGGGTTTTTTTTACTTCTTTTTATGAAAGATCCTCCCAAAATTGTTGCATTGGCAAGATGATTCTGTTTAAAAAGTTTTTGTACATATAAAAAAAACATGAAAAAGATTTGTCTGTTTGAATGGCGCGGCAAGTGCGTGACGTCACATTTTGAAGAGCCAATAGAAACTCTAGTTGGCCATTCAATGACTGAAGAACACTTTCTCGTTTTGAACTGATTTATACCAAAAAAATATAATGGAATGCTGGAGTGCTATGGTTTGACCTCACATTTTGGTCGATTCTTTCTTAAAATTCACTTTTTTTTGCTCGTGCAGGCTTCGGATCAATCACAACAGTGTTATTAGTGCCATATAAGTGACAGTACTGCGAGTGTCGCATGCCATATGTCAAGCCCACGTCAAATAATCTAGTTTTTTTAATACAATTTCGCTTCATAATACATAATAACTTCATGCAATGGCATCAAAAATAAGTTCCTTGTGATAAAGTTGTGCTCGCACGTGAAAATACACCACTACGTAATAGATCCAGAACGAATGCTCTGGTCGAATGTCAAATGCGTTCCCCTCTCCTTCCTCCCTCCCACTTCCTAGCCCACTTTCAAGCTGTGACGTAGCATATTATTCCTGATTTGAATAAGTCCACATTCAAATTGATTTTTTACCGAAATGAAATAATATTTCAAAAAACTTTTCCAACTACAAATTCGTCATTCAGATATTTATCAGGTTTATGATACTTTTATACTGAAATGCGATTGATGTCCAGTAGCCTTATCCATTTTACAACGAACAATATTTCACTGTTTTGATACCAAAGAAATCAGTACCTACTAATACTTTTATCGCTTCTGTGCCGAAAAACGGACATCCTTTTTAATGAGAAAAAAGTCAACACAACCAGCTTGTAGGTATGCATCAACTTACTTTGTGTACCAAATTTGGTCAAGGTCCAGTGGTTAAATATGGAGTTATAACAAAACAAGCGAATAATAATATGTCTCATAGGCATGAGGTTCAATAGTGCACCTTCTTTTTGAAGGATTAATGAACGCAAGATGTTTATTAGGGTTCTACCATTATTTGGGCAGAAATCTCAATATGGCGGCCAACATAGTGGCACAATCATGAAATTTGGCTTGAAAATCAGAATGATCGTACTAGACAAGGAAAAGTTCCAAGTTTTATGAAAACCGTTCCACAAAGAAGAGATTTCGATATGGCGGCCAAGATGGCGGCGGAATGTTGAAATTTAACTGGAAAATAAGACCAGGGCCGGCTTTAGGGTGTGGCGAGCGAGGCGACCGCTTTGGGCGCCAAACTTTGCGGGGGCGCCTGGGCGCCCTTCATCATCTCTCTATTATCTCGGAAAAATTTTGCCTGCGGTGCTTTTTTATTCACAATTTGTGCAATTTTCAATTATTATTAACATAATTGTTATCATTTGGAAAAAATTCGCTTGAGATGCTATTTTTTCATTCATAAAAGGGCGCATTACAGAACTTCGCCTTGGGCGCCAAAAGCTGTAAGGCCGGCCCTGAATAAGACTTATCATACAAAACAACGGTAAGTTCCAAGCTCCATGAAAATCGTTCCACTAATAAGAAATTTCAATATGGCGGCAGAGCATCATTTGTCCAAAATCCGAGGGGTTGATCACTGAGAAATATGGTGTACAGGTGGATTGAGAGTACTTGAGAGTACTTGAGAGTACTTGAGAATACTTGAGAGTACTTGAGAATACTTGAGAGTACATGAGAGTACTTGCGAGTACTTGCGAGTACATGCGAGTACTTGCGAGTACTTGAGAGTACTTAGAGTTCTTGAGAGTACATGGGAATACTCGAGAGTACATGAATAATTTGTGAAGTAACCGACCTATTTGCGTGATACATCTGTAGTTTTGATCAAAAGCTCAAAATCCCTGTTGAAATATCTTAAATGTCTATGAAAGAAACACTGAAATATCTATGAAACACTTGATTATGTAGGTACGTAATGTAATAAATCCTCGAAAGAATCATTTTTATGTCTGCCGAAGCCGTATGACCCCACCTCTCATCGTTAGGTACACATTTTTAGCGCATTTTCAAAGAAAAAAGCGCTTATATGGCCGGTTTGTCTGTCCGTCTGTCCGTCCGTCTGTCCGTCCGTCTGTCTGTCTGTCCGTGTATAAACTATAAAGTTAAACTCCTCCTCGGGAAATAAAGCTAGAGCCCTAGAACTTTTTCTAATGGATAGCTCATGTCCTCAAGGGTGGCCAATGGGCTTTTTTTTTCAAAATCATACATAGTTATCATTATTATTATTAAAAAACAACGATTTTCTATACACTTCTAGGGCCGCGTTCCACTAAACGACCGCATCGCCCACGACCACGATAGTACTTCAATTTTAGAGGAGTTGCTAGGCAAATTTTCCCTAGCAACTCCTACAAACGTTGAAGTTTCATCGTGGTCGTGAGCGTTGCGGTCGTTTAGTGGAACGCGGCCTAAGAAGTTGAACTCCTCCTCGGGGAATAAAGCTAGATCCCTGGAACTTTTTCTGATGGATAGCTTATACCCTCAAGGGTGGCCAATGGACTTTTTTTTTTCAAAATCATACATAGTTATCATTATTATTATTGAAATACAAAGATTTTCTGTACACTTATAAGAAGTTTTACTACTCCTCGGGGAATAAAGCTAGAGCCCTGGAACTTTTCCCAAAGGATAGCTTATACCCCCGAGGGTGGCCAATGGGCATTTTTTTCTTCAAAACCATACATAGTTATTATTATTATTATTAAAAAACAAAGCTTTCCTATACACTTATAAGAAGTTGAACTTTTCCTCGAGGAATAAAGCTAGAACCCTGGAATTTTTTTCGATGGATGCCCCATACCTTCAATGCATGATGAACAATGGCTGGATTTCATGGTTGCGCCGCCATCTTGGCCGCCATATTGAATTTTTTTATTAGTGGAGCAATTTTCATGAAGCTTGGTATTTACCTTTGTTTCGTGGGTTCATACTTATTTTCAAGCCTAATTTCTTGATTGCGCCGCCATCTTGGCCGCCATATTGAATTTTTTTATTAGTGGAGCGATTTTCATGAAAGTTGGAACTTACCCTTGTCTCGTGGTGTCATACTTATTTTCAAGTCTAACTTAATGATTGCGCCGCCATCTTGGCCGCCATATTGAAATGTTCCATATTGAAATGGAACAATTTTCATGAAACTTGTTAATGTTTCTACTTATTGTAGTACCTCCTTTTCAATTGATTTTTATTAAGATACAGATCTGCACTAAGAAAATGCGCTCTTCTGACTCACGCAAGTGAAGGGATATTCACTTGTTTATTTTTTGTGTTAGATATAAAACACGTTGCTATTGTGGGGGAGATACTTATTTCAGTGAGCTTTGGTTCAAACTTGAACAAAATCGGTTGAACGGTTCAAAAGTTCAACTTGAATTGTAACATTGTTGAAAAAAACCCTGTCACTTTTCAACGGAGCATTTTAGGACATCAAAGTCGAGATCAAAGTTATATTTTTCTAATTCATTTTTAATGAGGAATTCCCCCCCAGAAGTTTCTGATACCAATTTGGAAACACCCTGTATAGGACAAAGTTTTTATTCGATATTGAATGAAATAATTGAATAAAATTCATGATATGAATTAAATGAGTAAAGCATTCAATTGGCGTCGGTGATTGGCCTCGTTCCGGAAATAGGCCGATGTTAAATAAATGAGCAAACAATTTTTTTTTTCTAAAATACCGAATAAAATATCTATTTCAAAGCTTCTAAAACTGCAGTGGAACAAATCGTAAACAGTTTCAGTAGGTAACTGATACTCTCGACGCCAATATGATAATGACTATAACTCAAGTTTGTGTTTATCTAGTGTTTTACCAGATGTTCAGCAAGTGAACAAAAATTTCATTATATCGGGGCCGATCAACTTGATAGGGAACGGACCATTCAAAATTTCAGAACTCGAACGGAGTTCTATTGTGAAAAAGTACAAGGAGATGAAAAGAAAATATTGTTCAATGTAAAATTATTATTTCAATTAAATATTAGCTCTTCCGTTAAGTTGTGTTCTTACCTTGGTTCTTACTAATGATGAAACGTTCAGATTGTGTATACCATATTATTCTCAGTGATCAGCCCCTCGGTAACTCCTAATTTCATCGATTATATGGACTCTCTCGTGGACTCTACTGATCGTTCGTCGCGTGAATTCCAATATTTTGAAATATTTGAATGAAAAACATAGAATTTGAACAAATGAACTTTTTGGATTTTTATATGTATTAGAAGAAAACCCGGTAATTAGTGTTAGAATATTATTTTGTGCATATCATGACCCCGGCTCAACATTTGCACATATTTTTCACAACAGATTTCTCTCGAGATTTCTTGATGGAAATGATCGGTTGTTCAGATGTTCAGAATACAATTATTTATTGTTTAGAAAAGATTGTGAAAATCGGTGCACGCGTTGAAAAGTTGAAACATTTCAGTTTTCCAGGCCGGAAAACTCGGAAACGAATGGCCAGACTTTTGAAAATTTTGCACAAAAATTTCTTTACTCTTTGCTTCAAATTTGATTCGCATTATGCATGTCCGAAAAATAATAGCAATATCTGTAATAATTTTTGACTCTTGTGTGAGCAAAGAAGAAAGAAAAAAAAATCGTCACCCGTATTTGCAAGTTTGTCATGTATAATCATGGCTCATTTTTTTCTGGTAAGTAGTAGGTATGGTCAAAAAGTTTCAAAATTATGACGTGAAATCGATTTCTAAAGTTCAATTATTTTCGAAGCAAATCTAACTACGTTATTATTCGTTTCTGATTTTTTTTTGGGAAAGTTACTTATTTAGCAATTTTCTATCATCTCCAATCAATTTAAAATTGAAACAGCCCGTATATCGTAGGACTTGCCTGACATTCCTATTAACTTATACATTTATGTACTTATATGTATAATACTTATGTATTTTAAGGCCCGCGTCTGACTGTTTTCGTGCTTACATGAATTTCTCAAAAACTAATATGCCAATTACTTTGAAATTTTGCAGGAATGTGTATGTCAATATTGTATTACATCGAACGTGATAACAACGATATTTTTTTCATGACTTTAACCCTAAATTTTCCAAAAAAAACCGTAAAAACCAGAAAAACGGTTTTTTGGGAAAATTTAGGGTTAAAGTCATGAAAAAATTTATCGTTATCGCGTTCGATGTACAATATAGATAAACACCTTCTTGCAAAATTTCAAAGTAATCGGCTTATTAGTTTTTGAGAAATTCATGTAAGCACGAAAACAGTCAGACGCGGCCCTTAAAAATCATTTTTCTTGGAACATGCCTGAATATCTTGAAACCTGGAATTTCCTAAAATATCTCGTAAACCATCCAAAATAGGTATTGAGACTACTTAAGATTACTTGAGAGTAAATGAAAGTATATGAGAGTACTTGCGAGTACATGAGAGTACTTGCGAGTACATGAGAGTACTTGCGAGTACATGAGAGTACTTGAGAGTACATGGGAGTACTTGAGAGTACTTGCGAGTACTTGAGAGTACTTGAAGTACTTGAAATATGAAATATGGTGTACACGATTTTTCCCAGTGATCAACCCCTCGCCAAAATCTGATGTATTTTGATGAAATTCACATCGCCTGCGAACTTCACTCAAATCGGACCACTTTCAGAGAAATTTAAAATGGCGGATCAAAGATGGCGGACAAGTGACAAAAATCATTGGTCAACTTCATATGGTGAACACGTACGCATTCGATTGGCGTTTGCATCACATCGTTATCTCTTTTCGTTGAGACATAATTCTCCTAGTTCTATCACTTTGGAACATGTTCAATATGAATTATACAAGATGGCGGCGGGACAGCAATTGTCGAAAATGGGATGGATCTTGATAAATTTCACAGAAATCATTGGTCAACTTTATATGGTGGACACGTACGCATTTGATTGGCGTTTGCACCCCATCGATATCTTTTTTCATTGCAGCATGATTCTCCCCTTTAGTTCTATAACTTTGAAACATATTCAAAATGGATGGAAAATACAAGATGGCCGCGGGGCATCAGTTGTCAAAAATTGAATGGATCTTGATGTGGTTTACATTGCCTGCAAATTTCATTCTAATCGGATCACTTTTAGAGCAATTCAAAATGGCGGATCAGATGGCTGCAAAGTAACAAAAAACCAAAAGTCAACTTGACGTCTTGGACATTATTTACTATTGATCAGCGTTTACATCACATCGATATCTTTTTCCTGAGGAAGTTGATATCCCGGGTACAAACAGACAGACGGACGGGCGGACGGACGGGAAAAGTGGAGCTAAAAGCGCCGTTTTCCCATTTTTTGAGAAAGTGCGCTAAAAACCATTTTCAAAACTCAACTTTGGAAGCCTCTATCTTCGTTATAAAGCGTTCCCGATATTATTTTTTTCAAGATATAAATAGTTCACTTATTTTTTGATGCTCTACTACCTCCTGAAATATTGACAAAAAAAGTGTAACAGCCTGTATATACAGTATACTAATACTTACAGGTATCCCAGGATAAAGTGGTCAAATGTCTATAGAATCAGATAGCCCCCCGATAGCCCCTACCTATTTGGCAAAGCAACTCGCTCCGCTTGCTAATTTGGTTAGTTTGTCAAGTCTGGATGAAATCCACCGTTTGTATCTTTTTTGCTTGAAAGTTTTTTTCGAGGTTTTTTTAGAGCTTTCACATTGATTTAGTAGAATTATTCACCTAGAAATCAGTTCTCGATTCGTGTCATACGATTTTTTTCATCGAATCAAACTATCCATTGCGATTCAGTTCGACTTACAGTAATCGATTCACTGACAACATTTGGACATCCCTAGTTTAGATACACAGAAAAGTTGAGAATGATAATAAATAGGTTTCTATTTTGATTAAGGCTAACATGCCGGCACATGTCGGCACCGCCGGTAGCAAATACCTGTAAAAATGAAAGTTTGTATATTTGATGGTAGAGGTCGCCCCCATCAGTTAGACAGCAAAACAGCGGCTCGGCTACTCGGCTAATTTATTTGAAGAAATAAATTAATCATTTTCCGATCGCAATAAATGACACTTTCGTAAGTTAAAATTCATCGATCAGATCAAATTTTTATTTATGATGAAATCTGAAGTACTCAAAACACGATGCAAGCGGTAAAAGAATACCAACATAACAGTTAAAAGCGAGCCTCACAACACATTCCCTTCTTCCATAAACGTTACACCGAGCGTTACACCAAAGCGTTACACATCATCCTCGCATCAACCGAATTCACTCTCATCCACAGAGTCCCTCATCTGTGGTTGTTGTGATCTAAGCGAGCGATAAGAAGTTTTACTTCAAAAAGTTCAATGCAAGGTGCAAAACGTTATTAATTCTTCATCAACAAATAATTTTTGGTCAGGGACACTTGCACACGCCATTAAATTTGAAAGTGGGCACTGGGCATAACATAACTGTGGTATAATCAAATAAAAATGACGAAATTCTTGACAGCACTTGATCAGATATCGACGTGTTGTATCCGTTGTTGGTGGAGAAAGCTGACTCACGAACTTGGTTTTAACCCACATCTCGCAACAATTCTCGACCTGGCGACCTGATGTTGAATAATTTGCCAAACGGTCCATGCCGAGTCCACGAATCGATACATTTTTAATAATTTAAAATGCGACGACCAAAAATCGGCCATTGAAAGATCCTCGAATTTGCCGAATACATGGTCCTCCCATCATATAGCCTCTATAACAGATATTAAATGAATGGAAGAAAGACGCGACCAGCGCTATCTGTCCGAGTATTTTATGGTCGCTAGTAAACCGATCGAAAATAACAATCATAAAGATTATATTATTCATTTTTGTCACAGAATAACGGGAGTGGTCCTATAAAACATCCATTAGTGATGTGGCATAAACATTTGGATTATCTAAAATTACTCCTCGAAAGATAGACGTTGGTGGTAGTGGTAGTGGTAGTGGTGGTGGTGGTGGTGGTAGTGGTAGTGGTGTTATTTTAAAGCGCCATTAAAATCGCCTAAATCAACAAACAACAATTCAAATAGCGAACGCATCTAGGTGAAGAGAAGATGATGAAAATAGACGATGCGATCTAGGCGGATACCCTTCAAATTAATTGATGTAATTATAGGGAAAGAAACCGCACAAAAATCGCTGGGTCATCGTTACATCAAAAGCCACTTGAGTGATGCTGGGACTACGCTGAAATCATGGATCAGATGGGATGCATGTTGGCTTTCAAACCAACAAAAATGTGAAAGGGACATGGACATTGGACACACACCACACACAAACATATTTTTTTGTAAGTTGTATGTAAATTATGCGGAAAATGTCATTGTCATATTCAATATCAATTTGAAAAGATCTCTGCATAGTTGCATGCTATAGCTACATTATCTATTTAAAAAAAGTCCTGCCCGAGGTTCTGCTTTTACTGGGGTTGGGGCACCCGTTCTTTTGTCTAAATGGCAATTATCATCTGTGGAGGTCTTTGCGACTTTCTGAAATCATTGATGACATGTTCCGGTCCTTTACCACCCCTCGAAATGGAAAACATTATACCTACCTATTACACAGGACACCAGGTATAAAATCAGAGGTGCGGATGAGGCCCGGTGTTGCATTTTTAACAACTCAGCATTCTAACAGTTGAAGTGAGACCAAAGAATTTTTGTTGTTGATGGATGGATCTTTTGAAATGTTTCACTTCATAAAATAATGCACAAACTTCAATTTTCCAATTTCCAGTAATTCAAAATTATATCATATGACTACACACAGTGAAATAAGTTGATCAGTGATTTGTAAGGTAACTTGGCATGTTTATTCAGGTATTCAAATTGTAGAGCTTTTGTTTGCTCGAGCTATTTTCACTTCTTGCACTGTTCTCTTACAAATAATGAAAAAGTGCTTCGATCTGCCACAAAGAGATTATTGTTATCATCATCGCCTTCGTACGCAGTTCTCGGCGTGGATATGGTCTTATTTGAAGGAAAGCGCGAAGTCAAAATTACATGATTTTATTAACGCTATTAACGCCATTCAACTCCTATATTATAAACCATGGTTTTTGCTCCCGCACCTTTTCCTGATACTAAACAGGTGTACCTATCAAAATTTCAGCAGCAGAAGTATATATCGACGCAGAAAATCCTCATATCATACGCTTTGATTTGTGAATTTTTTGAGGTTTTATTGCACACAAATTCAAAGGTAGGAGAAACGGCAAACGGCAGTTGTTGAACAAGGAAGTCCAGGTGTGGATTTTCCATTTAGAATTTTCTTGTGCAGTAAAAATAGATAAGAGCAAAAACCGAACAAATAAATAGTTGACATGGATCATGTAAGTGTTGAATACAGCCAATTTTCTTTAATCGTTCTCGACACATACTTACTTGATACAGGTTGTCTCAGAATAAACTGGACAACGCTCAACATAAATTCGCTCAACGTCGAACCAAGGCCGATTTGCGAAACTCATCAGCTCTGTAAAAGGGATATTATGCCTTTCCAGTTTGGAGATATAATTGTTTTTCCGCATAACTTTAATCGTTCAAAGGATTTTGTTTCAAATTTGAACCAAAGTTTACTCAAATAATGGCTCGATACCAAGGTGCAGGCACAAAATTTCATGGCGGTCTGAGCTGAACGTCCCTATCGAACTAACGCGTTTCGTAAAAATTTCTCATGCTGGTTTTACACCAACAATAAGACTTGCATCAAGTAATTCATGAAGTCCTATTCATTATTTCGAGCATAATTCTTGAAGTAGTTCCTGAATTACTTGACAAAAAACTTCACGTCATGAAATTGGACATTCGCTTTACACCACCGCCTTCGATCTGGCAAGGAATTGCCAGAAGTTGATGACGTTGCTATCATTTTATGAGGCGTTATTCAACTTGGACATTAAATTTTTGAGGTTTCATTCAATCGGGCATTCCATTCTCATTTTAACCTTTTCAAGATAATTATGATGATTACAAAACAATAAGTATGAGATATTTATGAGATCTAAATGTCCATTCACACAATGTAGCTCTCGATGTAGCTAGTATGTCATTCCTCCACAACCACATTTACGGGGTGTTTTTCATTCTGGAAAAACTTCGTGACATTAGGCATTAGGTATGGTTTAAAAATTAAATGACTTATTAAATTATGACTGAACGTTTTGCAACAAAAAATTAAATATCTTGAGCCAGGGAGTTGTGAGTTTTTTCTCTCCCCATAATTTCTTGAATTAGCAGGTACGCCGAGAAGTCGTGATAGGAAAAAATCGCTGAGTCGCCGCTGTACAGTGTAACTTATGATTATTATTGTGAAACTCCCGTGTTTAGAGAAACCTATTTGAAAATTTTTAAATCGACCAGTTCCTTCAAAACGTACCTATTCATTCAACTTCTAAACAGCGTCCTTGTTTGATAATATGAACACTTGATACACTGAATTATTTGCTCTTCTCAGGGTATAACTGACTTTCATAGCAATAACTGTGGGTTACCTAGAAGAAAGCTGATATTATGTGGTAGTCCCAAAAAAAATCGGTTGTCTCACCCCAAAACTTCCCCGATGAGTAGCAAAGAACGGAAATTTTATTATGAGACGTCCCTTCGGGTGGGAGGCTAGAATTTGAGAAAAAGATTGAAGAATTGAGATATTTTCTGTTCTCTAATGAGGGCTTCATCATTTGAGCCCGGTCTCGATAATCCAGGTCGGTTACTCATCAAGTGGAAAACTCTCGAAAAACTTGAAGAATTTCAAGAGAAATCGTCTGTTCAAGAATCACTTACTCTTTGTTCAAGGAAAGTTGGTATAAATCTGTTGACAAGCTAAAAAATCGGTTGTGTCACCCCAAAACTTTCCCGACTAGTATCCAGGAACCTATGGAAAATTTTGTTCGAAACGGTCTTTCGGGTGGGAAGTTGAAATTAGAGAGAAAGATTGAAAATAATTTGCAAGGAAATTTGAATTTTCCGGGAAAACTTCATACATTTATTCCAAATCATCTTTTTGCAAAAATCGTTAATTAAGGCTTCACATCAAGCTCCATCATTCAAAAGTCCGGTCTCGAAAACCCAAGCCGGTTTTACATTATTAACCGGGAAATTTGAAAAAAAATTGTTTGAAAATGTTCAAGAACCAGTTACCTTTAGTCAAAAAGAAAAATTGTGAGAATTTGTTCACGGGATAAAAAGTTGGAAAATTTGCAGTTTTTCCAGAGAGGAAATCACGAAAACCGTGGGTCCAATTTGAAAAGTTTTTTCTCCAAAAATTTATTAAATCTTTTCTCAAACTTTCATTCTCAGCATGTCTCCACCTAAAATGAATATTTCGTGGGGCACACCGCATGTTGAAGTTTGCACTGCAGTATTTTCAAATTCACGGAATGTGCAAATTTCATTTTGGAAAAATCACCGTCGGAAAACCGGAATCTTGTGGGTGAGGTACAGGTGATCCACCGAGATTTCCCCCCCCCCCTTTTCAGAATTTGTTCCATTGGAACAAATTAGCGAGGAAAAAAATTCTCATCCATTTTTCCTATAGAATTCAAGTTTGGACACCAATTTTTTGTATCTTAGAGTATACAGGGTGTTTCAAAAAAACTTCCAATTTTTTTTTGACACCTTGTATCTTAACACGTCGGGATATCCCGACAATGCGGATATCCCGACAATGCACGATTTCCTACTACGGCACCCGGCTTAGGCGAGTGTGCGCAGTGCGCACTCAAAAACACACCACGATAATTTTTTCATTTTTCAAACTTTAACTCAAACTCAATTTATTCATTTTTGTTTGCAATATATGTTTGCATAAAATACGTCAGAATGAGAAGATGAGGTACATGGAATACATGGAAAACTTGAACAATCACAATTGTTACAAATCAAAAACAGATTAAAAACTACGATTGCGTTTCACAGCCGTCTAAATATTCCCGAAGAGTGTAATATCCTTTCCCCAGAAGTTCCCTGATTTTTTCTTGAATTGGTTCTCTGATGAACAATTTCTCAGGGGAGCCGGCAGCAGATTGAACAAATGTGCCCCTGCGTATTCAGGCGATTTTTCGTAGAAGGAATGGAGAGGGAATGTATCTTTTCAAGATACAGCAGCGAAACTTGAAGCTATAGATTGCTGACGTTTTGCATTTGAAACCTAACTTAAAAAAAAACATCGACATATGACGTCATGTGCCACTAGGCACATGCGCATGTGCACTCAGACGGCAAATGGCGACAGTGCCGTATCAAACGCATACTGCTTGAAAAAAGTGACCGTCAACGTGTTAATATTGGCCATGATGCGGTTTTTCTTCTGAGTCCAGATATGTAATTTGATATCTGAATAAGGTCATAGACAAAGCGTTCACTTCTCACCCCAGATTCCCCCCCCCCCAATTTTTTGCAAGAAATACGCCGGAACAGGTCGATTTTTATCGATGAGAATTCGGCAATACGTGTCCTAGATGTCCCCCTCAAAGTAAGAATCCACCTGTTCCGGCGTTTTTCTTGCAAAAAATTTGGGGAATGAGAAATCTGGGGTAGGAAGTGTGAAAATCAACTCCTTAAATATCAAATTATATGTCTGGACTTATAAAAGCCGCATCATTTCCAATATTTAGATACAAGGTCTCAAAAAAATTGGAAAGTTTTTTTGAAACACTTTGTTTCAACAGGAGAAATTCTAACAGGGGGGGGGGGGAATCTCGGTGGATCACCTGTACCTAATTTCGTCGTCACGCATGATGCTTGGTTTTGTATATCGCAGCTGCAGGGAGCTCAAGAGTGCCTTTTGTCGTCTCAAATCACTGTATTGCAGTTTAGTAAGATCGAAGCTATGAATATGGTTCATTTTGGTATCCTATTTACTGTAGGAGTCACGTGAATAAACTTGAATCAGTCGAGAGAGGGTTCTTGAAGTTTTTGACATTTACGCTTGATGGTTGGAGGATGAAATGATTTCGCTGGAGAAACAGCATACAGCGTTGAGTGTCAGATTTTTGTACAGTAATACATAAAATTCGATCGACTGCCCACAGCTCTTTGAGCGACTCAGTTTTGTATAGTGCCGATTGAATACGACACACCACCCAACTTTTTACTGTGATGCTTCTAAAACGAAGGCCCTGGTCAGAAGCCCGATATACACCGCGTGGAACAATAATTATAACAGCCATTCTACAGATTGATATTCTCTATGATTCCTTTATTAATGTTTTACGAACCAGTATTTTGAATTGAAACCAGTGATAGTATATAGGATTAATTTTTCTGTTGTAGTGTCTGTGATTGGGTATAACGTATGGACCATACGGTATGGTCCGAAAGTTTTGGGAAATTGTTTAAAGCTAATAACTTTCCCTAAATAGCCTTTATCTTTTAACTTGATACTGCAAAAATTAACATCATATATAACAATAACAAATTCATATTCAACATATTGATAATGGACCATTATCTTCGATGGATTTCAATTTTCTTTTGCCATGTTCCATAATTTTACAGGATTAATTTCTCCAATGCGAAATTCTCTAATGTTATTGAAAAATGCGACGCTGTAATTGGTCTTCATTTGCAGCTCCCCATGCCCTGTCGTATACTATCCTGCTCAATACTTACCAAAAATCTTATATTGGTCGAACTTGCGGTACATTGGGAGGCAGGAGCTCAAAGAAATTAATCCTGTTAGTTGTTGTCCAGAGAATGATCGCAACATGGCAGAAGAAAACTGAGAGCCATCAAAGATAATGGCCCATCTTCAATATGTTGAATATTAATTTGGTATTGTTACAGATGATGTTAGTTTTTGCAATATTGAGTTACAAAAATAAAAATTTTCAAAAAAGTTATTAGCTTTTAAAAAAATTCCTAAAACATTCGGACCATACGTTAATATTTTTTGCCTGTTGAAAATAAACCACAGCGCACAATAGCGCACAGACGCAAATTGTCAAATTTCCAAATTCCGAGATCAACGTTAGAATGCTTCAGAAAAATGTCCCCGTAACGTTTTCTATACTATGCGCTCGACTATGCGCTTTCTTGCGGCATGCTCTTTTCTTTACTTGGGTTGTGGTTAAATGGATTAGGCCGATTCCGATTCGAGGATACAGTGAAAAAACAAGTGAGTATGCCTTCACGTGCGTGAGTCTCAGTAGCGCATTTTCTTAAAGAGGCATATTATGAATGTAAAGAAATTTGGTTGAAGGAGAAACATCATTCTTTGCCCACTCTCTTCAGTCGAAACTCATTGTTATTTTTGTTTGTCATCAGAATGGGGTACTTGTCAATGAAACAGATTTGAATGAAAATTCTTTTATTCATCAAAATTTTTTTGTTTGGAGGCGGAAGCTGGGAGCAGCCACTAATCAATAGTAGCCTATTCTTTCCCATTTTTAGTCGGCTATCCATATAGCGAAAGAAATAGATCGTTATGTCTTCGGGTTTATGTTTTTCATTCATCTCTTACTTTGAGGGCAGCGTGTGGGGGCGGCAGCATTCGGGAAAGAAACTGTTGCACAGTTTGAGTTGGGGATCTCCAAATGTGTAAGGAAATATGACAAATCAGTGAAAGTTATGAAAGTTATGAAAGTTGCATTTTTTGTTTGTTTGGGGGCGGGAGCTGGAGGCGGCGACTAATCAAAAGTGGCCTATCTCTTCCCATTTTTAGTCATCTATACGTATAGCGGGAGAATAAAATCGTTAATCTTCAGGTTCATGTTTTACATTTATCTCTTGCTTTGGGGGCGGCGTGTGGGAGCGGCAGAGTTTGGCAAAGAGATTCTTGCACAGTTTGAGCTGGGAGTTTATCTATGTTTGAGGTAACATTAACATCAAAATCAGTGAAAATTGTTGGAAGTTGCACTTTTTTCTTTTGGGGGCGGAAGCTGGAGGCGGCGCCATATCAAAAGTAGCCTATACTTTCCCATTTTTAGTCAGCTATCCATATAGCGGAAGAATTAGATCGTTATGTCTTTGGGTTTGTGTTTTTCATTTATCTCTTACTGTAAGGGCAGCGTTTGGGGGCGGCAGCATTCGGCAAAGTAACTGTTGCACCATTTGAGCTGGGAGTTTCTAAATGTTTAAGGAAATATGACAATCAGTGAAAATTGTGAAAGTTGTTTTTTTTTGTTTGGGGGGCGGGAGTTGGAGGCGGCGGTTAATCAAAAGTGGCATATCTTTTCCTATTTTCAGTAAGCTATCTATATAGCGAAAGAATAAAATCGCTATGTCTTCAGGTTTATGTTTTACATTTATCTCTTGCTTTGGGGGCGGCGTGTGGGAGCGGCAGAGTTTGGCTAAGAAATTCTTTTTTTGTTTTCTGTTTTCTGTTTTTGTTGACAGTTTCTGAATGTTTGAGGTAACATCAACATCGATATCAGTCTAAATTGTTGGAAGTTGCACTTTTTTTCTTTTGGGGGCGGAAGCTGGAGGCGGCGCCATATCACAGGTAGCCTATCCTTTACCATTTTTAGCGAGATTTTTAGTCAGCTATCTATATAGCGAAAGACTTAGATCGTTGTGTCATCGGGTTCATGTTTTTCATTTATCTTTACTTTGGGGGCGGCGTGTGGGAGCGGCAGCGTTCGGCTAAGCAAATGTTGCACAGTTTGAGTTGACAGTTTCTAAATGTTTGAGAGAACATCTCAATCAGTAAAATTGTGAAAGTTGCACTATTTGTCGTTTGGGGGCGGAATCTGGGGGCGGCGACTAACCAAAAGTAGCCTATCTTTTTCCATTTTTTAGTCAGCTGTTCATATACCGAAAGAATTAGATCGCTATGTCTTCGGGTTTATGTTTTTCATTTTAAAGTGATTAGGGGCGGTTTTTAGCAATTTTTTCATATCGGCGGCGCATTTGAAGGCGGAATGTTTCTGGGCTTACGTTTATAAGTGGCAACTATGTATTATTCATAAAATGAGAACACCAGAGCAGTAGGTCTAGGAGAAATTGTATGTTATTGCATGAAATATCATGTTATTTCAAGTTTATCGGGGGCGGTTTTCTCTATGTTGGCGGCGCAATATAGACATTCAATATAGCCTAGCCCCTCCTTTGAGAGCGGCAGCTATGTAACAGCGAAAAAATTAGAAAGCTAGGGCGTCTAGTTTGGGAGGAGTTCGAGGAACGGACGGACGGACGGACGGACGGACGGACAAAGCGGTTGCAATAGCGATTTTCATCAAGACGGAAATGAGCTAAAAAAGACAAATATCATGGCACTTGGTAGGTTTTGATGGATCAGAGCGGATAATAGTTCCGAGAAGATCTCAAACAAAGGATCGATATTTTGTAATGCTTCGACGGCGTCTGAAATTATCGAAACAATTTACATGAAATCAGGGCAGATGGGAACGGTGGGGGAAGTTGGCTGTGATTACCCAACGATGGATAAGAAAGGCTTCGGCAGCGGGTTTCGGAGCGGTGTTGATTTAATGCAAAAAATGCCCGAGCTATAATTTCCCAAAATGATACATTTTCGCAACATACTTATGCAAATTCTACGGATTAAATGTTGAATGTCAAAATTTCATTCCGCCCCTAACGTGGCATTTAAATTAATAAAAAAAAAGCCCGAATCGAATTGACCTTAGGCGCATACACACCACACATACACACAGACGCGCACACACACAAACATACAAACACATCAGAATTCAGAATACACGTCTGGAGGAATTATAGAAGTTTGGCGATTCCGCGACAGTTTTCAGCAGAACTTGGAGGAGATTTGGAGGGAATTTTCTGACGCTTGGGCCTCCAGGAGACAAGGCAAAAGGAGACAGAGGCATAGACGACAGAGACATTCGCGTGGTGATATCCAACACTTTCGTTTTCACCCTGAATCCTGGCCGCGTCGCGGCAAAAACCTATGTTATACCTGGACGTTCGTTCGGAGAATTCATTACTATGCGGGTTTTTTTGCGTGTCGTTCGTAAAACACGTGTTGTGGGACTTGTCAAAACCGGCATTCTTGGGACATGTTCGGCGCGGTTTGAAGATCGCGCGATCCAAAGGCAAAAACGCGATTTCCGCGACTAGAAGATGGCACTTGAGTATCCCCTTAGACAACCTGATTGACCGCTTCCCTCAATTGTCTCCTGAAGTTCCTCGCAATTCCGAGTGCGCGGTTTGGTCTCTAATGATAACATGCATGAATGCATGATTGATAGGTAGGTATGCTTTTTGTCCATAAAAGCATGACAAAAAGGAGTAACCCTTCGACATTTTTCAAGTTGCCCAGGAAGGCATTATGTCATTTGGTGATGATCTTTTTTTGGATTGAAACCTTAGTTTGAAGTACCTAAGTTTCAAAAGAGCTGTAGTGCGAAACGGAGGTGGTGTATGTGCGATGTGTGTCATTTCATTACAGTAACACACATGCCATTGTCATCGTGTACTTTCGTTGTCTGATTTCTGGGTCTGCTAGAATATCCATGTCTTCTAGATAAATGAATAATTGGAGATTGTGGATTTGAACGGTTGTGGAAGCTCGAGGCCGAGTAACGGAACGAATTCTGTGCTGGTGCTGGCCACTTGATGGTAAATTAATAATTTGAAAGTGACGGGGAAACAATGGGATGCCGTTCACTTACATGCTGTTCGTGGTATTCCAGTGGACGTGGAAAGACTTTGAGCAGGTGGACTCTGTGCACAAGAAGACGGTCTCTAGGCAGACCAGGAGCACCACGGTGAGACAAGAGGTTGTCCTGAACCCCGGCAAAATCAAACTGCACTTCTTTATTAGCACGGCCATGTCGTGGACTAATCACCAAACACTGTTCCACTGAACTCTGATGATAATGATGGCGAACAAGAGGTAACACTACCGGTGGTGGCGGAGCATATTCAGAAGGAATCGGCTTCTGGTATGAAAACGCAGTCCTCATCATTCCGGCACATGTCGAAGACGCGAGCGAGCGACGAGCGACGACGTGGACGCTGGTACAAAAGGTGGCCCGGCGCGGATTCCCCTCGACAGCCGACCGCGTTCTGTGCAGACGGTCTTTCGGTTTCGGTCTTCGAAGTTCGAAGGCAGGCAATGGCACCGGCGTGGTGCGCCGATCGGCAACGCGGCAGTTGCTTGCTAGTAGCTATTGCTCTGGGGGCCCCGGCCTCGGCTCGCATCGGTTTGTAGCGATCGCGGATCAGCAGGTGAGGGCCGATGGTCGGTGACTCGGTGGCCTGCAGGTAGATGGTAGAGCACGGGGAAGACGAAGACATGGAGGATGGAGGAGGAACCAGCTAGCAATCGCGGCTCTGATCAGAATGCGCGCTTGTTTATGGGGACCGGACCGGACGGCGGACGGCATGTATGCCAAACACCAAAATATCTCGATAATAACTGAAACTGACCACCATTAATTAGGCCTGCAAAGCGTCCGGACTCTGGAGACACGAGAGCATCGCCCTGGCCATCTGGCACCCAAGGGTTAACAGTTGAACTGTACTGTAAGGTAAGGGCTGAAAATATGCCGAACGAAAACCAAAACAAGTGAATTCTTACGAACTTTCAACTCTTTGAACCCGTCCTCCACCTTCGCAATGCCATCGTTCACAGTCACAGCCGTTCCATCTTATTTCTAGAATCCGCAGAAATATCATGAGAACCAGTTTAGAACCGGCATCGCTGAGTCTGAATCAGCAGCTCTTCTTTGAAAATCTAACTGTTGCATACCACCTCATCACAGCCGTGTGTGCATACCTACCAAAAATCAGGTGAACAAAAACACGGATTTATATACTTATACCGATTCAAATCTTCACTCTTCACTGAACCTCAAAACAACGCACCAGCAAGCAGCATCTGCATCATTGGCGAAATAAAGAATGAAAATAAGAGAGAAAAATACGTACGGTGGGTACCCACGGCACTTTTATACGCTTAAAGTAATATAAAATGAAAAATGAGTGACCACCGAAAGGCAATATTTCGGTTTTACGTCCATCTTTCGCAAACACAATAGATGCATTACTTTGTCAGTTATGAAGGGTTTAAAAGTCATGGGATATGATGATAACGTGTGAGCAATAAATTGCACCTGAAGTTTATGTGTAAGTGCTATGACGCGGCCGGATGCGCTTTGTTTGGCGGGCCGCAGAGGGCAGAACAGGACAGGTCTCGGTGATCTGTGCCGATTGAGAACGATTAACCCTTTCGGCTCTAGTGTCGCAAATATACAGAGTGATCCGCGAAGTCTAAATCCGCCGAGGAATTTTTTTTTGCCCACTGGTTACGAAGATGGATAAGAAGTTCAAGAGTTGCCAAACAAATTTTTTTAGAAAAAGTTCAGGACCGTACTTGAGAAAAAACGCCTTTCTTATTATGTACATTTTTTTGTGCAAAAAATTTCATTGCAAGGTCGTGATTCGTGAAGGACGTTGCCCAATTCAGAGAGTAAGAAGTAAATTGCTATACGATTTTTTTTTAGTGACACGGCACAAATTTTTCAACTTCGCCGGATAAGCTCTTCCGAAGATCAAAGAAAAACCATTGTTTATAAACTTCCGAAGATCGTCAAAATTCGTGGAGGCTATGACGTCACATTTACCGCGCATTTAAATTGGAGATATTCTCAATATTTTTTTTAATCATGAAAGAACGGCAATAAACACGGGCAAGTGGGTTTTTCCTTAGTGTCCAAAACAATACTTTGTAGAACAGTTTTTGGTTTTCTTTGCTATTTTCTTCCATTTTCTTACCGGAATCTACCCATGCCTTTTTCTTAGCTTCTGTTACTACACACATCAAAAGAATCTAGGGGACAAGCAAATTCAGACGATTTCTAAAATCATCATAACTTTTGATTGCCGTCAGTGATCTCATGTCTGTTTTCAGTGTTCGATAGCCCAATCCTTCGTTTTCATGTCTTGATCACGTCGAATACGAACAATGTTTTATAAGGTTGCTACAGGGTGATCAATGGAACAGTGTAAAATAGCCGAAAGTTCAGTACGAGCGCGATTTCCCAAAAAAAATATTTTATGCATTTCAATAGCACAGTTATGAAGACTGGTATTTCAGCTTCAGTAACGTTTTTGAATTTTGAAAATCGAAGGTGAATTGCCAAAGATATTGATCATTTTGTGCCGCCATGTTGAATTCCCAAGAAGTGATCCGATTTCATTGAGACTTGGATCACATTCATGTCTGGTTTCAGTAATTGGAATTTCAAGGTCAAATGTCTCTCTCGGTCACTTCCAAGCCGCCATATTTAACTTTTATGTAAATGATTCGATTTTAGTGTGTTTCAAGTTTCATTCAAATTGAATCATTTATGTAAAAAGATCAATATAGCGGCTTGAAAGTGATCGAAAGTGACATTTAACCTTGAAATTTCAATTACTTGAGCCAGACATGAGTGTGTTCCAAGTTTCAATGAAATCGGACCACTTTCTTTTTTCTTGGAAATTCAACACGGCGGCACAAAATGATCAATATCTTTGGCAATTCACCTTCGATTTTCAAAATTCAAAAACGTCACTGAAGCTGAAACACCGATCTTCATAACTGTGCGATTGGAATGCATAAAATATTTTTTTTGGGAAATCGCGCTCGTACTGAACTTTCAGCTATTTTACACTGTTCCATTGATCACCCTGTAGCAACCTTATGAAACACTGTACGTATTTGACGTGATCAAGGCATGAAAACGAAAGATTGGGCAATCGAACACTGAAAACCGATATGAAATCGCTTACGGAAATCAAAAGTTATAATGATTTTAGAAATCGTCTGAATTTGCTTGTCCCCTAGATTCTTTTGATGTGTGTATATTCTTCACTTTTTGTCGCTGTTCTTTGTATCTCCTGTACATCTCTTCTGTTTTCCTTCCTAAATACTCGTTCCGTTTCTTTTTCTTTTCTTTAACCTCCGTCTTAATATCTTCGGTCCACCATGCTGTGTTTTTCCTTTGGTTGTTTGTTCTGCATATTCCACATGCCGTTTTAGCTGCCTCCAAAACTATCTCGTTGACTTTTTGCCATGTTTTTTTCTGTATCCATCTCTTCTAGTTTTTCTTTTTCTTTTCCTATTTTCTCTTTAACTATATCTTCATATTTTTCTGCTGTTTTTTTTATCTGGAGTTTGTACGTTCTTATTGTTTCTTGTTTTTTGATTTCCTTCGTCCCAGTTTTCTTGAGTTGTTCATTTTCAACTTTGATTTTTGCCACGAGCAGGTAATGATCACTGTCGATCTCAGCTCCTCTCCTCATTTTGACGTCTTTTACAATTTTTCTATTGATTCCCTCGACAAGGATGTAATCTATAATAGATTTTTCTTCTTTATTTGCTGCTTCCCTGGTATAGGTGTGGATTCTTTTGTGTTCAAAAAATGTATTTGTCACTATCATGTTGTTCATACGCAAAGTTTGCAATAACCAGTACCAAACACCCTGTATACAGGGTGGTCCAGTTTTTGATACAATGATTTTGAGAGATGCTAGAGTATCGAAAATGAAAAAATATTTTAGAAGTGCATAATAGCGGGAGATACAGCCCTTCAAAGTTGGCAATAAAAAATCGTTTTTCCAGCATAACTTTTGAACCGTTCAACCGATTTTGTTCGAAGAATTTAAACCAATGTTTACTTAAGCGAGTCTCTATTGAACGATAATAACACGTTTTATCAAAATTATCCAGGGTCGTAGATAATAAGAGGCATCCCTCTTTTGGCTCCCTAATAAACTAGTTGGCCAGTTGGTGGCCTTACTTCGGACCAGTTTCCGACTAGCTGCTGCTTGTTGATGGAACAGCAAACCGTCAATCATGGCTGTTGTCTAGGTACTTAATTTTCTATCGTTTGGCAGTTTGCAGCTGAAAATAAGCCGTATTTTATAAATTAAATGTATTAATAATGAGACCACCAATCTAACCCATATTATTTGTAAACATTGACCAGAGACTCGTGCCAAATAAATGTTTTACGCTGCGCAAGCCCGGACTAGAAGTTTCCGTAAAATCCGCAAACTGTTTTGACCGTCCCGAAACTAGTTTAAGCCGCTGATGGAACAGCGGATCGTCAGTCAGGGGATCGTCCGAGTTTTCGATGGAACGCCAAAATCGTAATGCGCATGTCACTGACGTCCACGGACCGTCAGGGACTGCTGATGGAACAAACCTGTAATCTGGTTCCTAATGAAAAACTGCAAATATCCAACTTTTTAGCTTGTGAACAGATCTATACTAACGTTCTTCAACTTCTTAAAATAAACGTTCTTTAAATCAAGGGTGTAATTGATTCTTGAACATTTCCAGGCAATTTCTCTTGAAATTCTTCAAGTTATCCGAGAGTTTTCGGCTTTAAATTCCACCGACCTAGCTTATCGAAACCAGACTCAAATTATGGAGCTCTAAATGAATCCCTTATTAGCAAAAATATTGTTACTAGCGGCGATCCCGTACATATTTGTAAACACTCGACTTTTCTGGATCCTTCCATCCATTAGATCGCAGTGTAGAAGTCTGGAGCGATCTCGTGCATTCCAGAGCGTTCGTGTATGTGAAACTCAATGGAGACTCGAACGTTCGATCAAGGCACATCAGTCCACTTTGGCGGAGGTGCAGATTCCAGAACACATGGAAAGCACGCGAAAGGTGTGTGTGATTATTCAGGAATGGTCTAGAAACCGCATATGCCAGGCACAATGGAATTTGCTGGAAGTAGACAGAAAGCTCGGGAACGCTGTTCGGAGGCCTTATATAAGGCATCAGCCGGCAGCTCGCGGCAGTATTGAATTGGAATGCGAAGGGATAACAAGTGCGAAACAAGCGAAGTTCCTGCGATATAATTCCAAATAGATAATTGTTGGCGTGTGGTTATTGTAGTAGTACGCAGTAATAAACAGTGTGTGTTTAAAACGATTGTCTCAATTATATTCGAACCCGTACGCGAAATATCGTAACAATATTTCAATTCTCCAACCTTTTTCTCCAACTTCCCACCCGAAGGGACATCATTTCATAATAAAATTTCCATCCGTTCCTTGCTACTCGTCGGAGAAGTTTTGGGGTGACAACCGATTTTTTGATTCTCTATCACCTCTCAAAATTAATGTATCAAAAACTGGACCACCCTGTACCTATACAGGGTGTTCCGCGACTAATGTGCCATAGCTCATAGCAGATAGAGAACTTTGAGGCGAGTCAAGATCAGCAAGAAAAAATCTGCGTCCAATGGTTACGGAGATACAGGTGTTTCATAAGTTTGTTCCGAAAATTTCAAGGACGATATCTCTGCAACGGTTTGAGATAATCGGTTGAAATTTACCATTGACATCCCTTACTTGGAGCTTGTCACATTGCCACATGGGACAAAAAAATCCAGGGTCGGATTTGAATAAATTTGCCCCTCCAATTTTTGGCAAAAGAGTACATTTTCTGATCCCATTTCTGAAAAATTATTGGTAGATTCGGAAAGCTCAAAAAAAATGCTATAAGAATAGCTAATAAAATTTAGGGCACACCTTGTCCAGTTTTACTGACCTTGACTTGTCAGTTTTACTCAAGCAATGCCACTTTGCATTCGTGTTACTGGAATTCCTCTGGACCAATTGAGATAGGTAGTTCAATTGGCGCCAACGGTGCTATGACACCGCATACAGGGGGAAACAGAAAAAATTAACTGAACATTTTTATCTCATGAACCAAAGCAGACGGAGTGTTGCAAATCACATCGTATGTAAGTTATTACATGCTTATGATATGAAAGAGCTGCAAACGATTATGCTGCAAAAATGACCCATAAAATTTAACGGGCCACCTAAGATGCTTTGGCAATTAGGATCCAAAAAATATCACCGCTAAAACTTAAACCAGATACCAAGCCTTAAACCAAGCCTAGCTATTCATGAACAGCGGTTTCTTCTCAGACTAGTCAGACTTGACATAATTATTTCAAACAAAATGAAAAACCACTGGGCGGGTACCAGGGGGACCTAAGCGGCCAGGGTTTTTGAACGCAAATGTAGGCACCTGCATTTTCTCCAGGAAATTTTGCTAAATTTATTGTTGACGCAAGTATCAATGAGACAAATCTCCATCTGCAGCACGATGGAGCGCATGATGGAGATATCGCCCTTTAAATATTCGGAACAAACTCATGAAACACCCTGTATCTCCGGAACCATTGATCAAAAGAAATTTTTTTTGCTGATCTTGACTTGCCATATAGTGCTTTATCTGCCATTGAGGTATGGCACATTAGTCGCGGAACACCCCCTGTAGAATGACGTATCAAGTGTCGAAATCCGTGGAAAAATAAACGAGTAACAGCCATTTTCTTATTACTAGACGACGCCCATTTTGGCCTCCACCATTTTTGCCTGCATCAGATGCCAATGTTCCACCATAATTTTTCATGATCCTTGATGATCCATGAATCGATAAAGTGAGATATAGTTCTATACTATACATAAATACAACAGCAATAGGTACTATTATCGCGGCACTACGGAGTCGGACTACCTACCCAGTGAACTTTGTACTTAGTTAATCAGTTAACTGACTATAAATACCTAACGTCACTAATTTTATACTTTATGGAACACACCGACATGACAAATTCTGCCTTCTGAAGATACAACCAGCCATTTAATTTAATTCAGGTTGTGCTCCCGATCATTAGCATCACTTCGATGCCTAATAATGATATCAACCGAATATCTAATGAATGAAATTTCTAACTAATCAAAGAATGCTCAGCGCTCCTTAGCAACAATATCGTATTTTTCACAGCATTTCTCGATGGACTTTTTTTGTCGTTATTTCTTCAATAATAATTAATCTTTGTAGACATAGGCATAGTGATACGATCTGGATTTTAGTGTTAGTCGTAGTTTGTTTTTCAACAAATTAAATTAACGAATACTTGCAGAGAAAATCGGGTGGAGTTACGATGGTTAACTTTAGAAAAGGTATTCAATTAAAAACCCGTGTTGGATAAGATCAAAGTGTAAGAGAGGAAAGTGAACAATAAAAGCGTTCGCCAGGGCCGATAATCATTTTCGTGTAAATGTGTCAACGAGGTGAGTTTTTTTTTATATTTTGGGTGAATATAAAGTTTCTTCCAAGATGAAGTATCGCATGGTGTGAAATTTGTCAGAATTTGTCCGGCCGGCGGCAGCAAAATAAGAAAACATTCATGAAACCAGATCCATTTTGCGCATATACTCTGGTTGGTAGGTACTCAGCGTTGCAACTTATTTGGAGTATGGGCTTTGAAATAACGTGTTGCAGGGTGTTATCCAATGACGTGTACAAAACTTACAATTTTCCTTATTGGTTTATTTGTATGCAGAGAGAGCTTGTTTACGCGAGGCTTAGCAGAGATTTTAGCAGTGGTTAGTTAGGAGTGTTTACGCGCGCCGGCCAAAATGACAGCCGACAGCCCCTTAACCTGGGCCGCCATTCTTGAATCGTGTGAGAAAAGTCCCTGGGAGTAAAATACATTCCGCAGTACACTGATGTAGCGAATGTTGCCTAAAATCGTGGTTTTTGCGAAGTTATATTTAGAGGAGAATTTGAACTTAATTTTAATGAAAATTCCACATCGGTGCGAGGTACCAGTCAATAGTTATAAATTTTTGAAAATGACTCCGAAGCTACGGCTCGGCCGCAAAAGATTATTCGTTGCTTGCTGGTGCTTGATATCCTTTTCTCCGAACAAAACGGAATCCAATACAGAAAATATTTCAACTTGAATGGGTAGCTGATGGCCTTGGTACGCGAACCAAGAAAAATCTTTCCGAAATAATAATAAACAATTATTATTTGCAAATAATAGCATAATAACATTTTGGTGTAAGGCGGCTTCGCCGATTAAGTGCTGGAATTCGCAGTTAGATGTTGAAAGTTACGATATGCGGGTAGCTACATGTTTTTATGAGAATACATCCCTACATGTACGGGAATATATTTAGACAACAATTTGAACTTTCTTTTGACAAGAACTCCACCTCGATACGACCTTCGGGTCAATTGTTATGAATTTTTGAAAACGACCGCAAAACTACGGCTCGGCGCATATACGCGTCCCTACAAATTTAAAATCAGAAGTGCCATTAACACTATTTAACATTTTGAAATAGGCATTACTAGGTACCTGAAGGATAATGGCATTCAAACTATGAAACATGTTCGCTCAATAACAAAAAAAAGTAGGTAGGTATCACTAAAAATCATGTGACAGACTACCATTTTTTCGGTTTTTCGATAAAAAAAGAATTGTTCCGATTCAAAAATAAACCCCATATTCGTGTTCAGGAGGTCGAAATCAGTAGAAGAACATTCTTTTATAAGTAACAGAATGACGCTTATGCGGCCGGTTCGTCTGTCTGTCTGTCTGTCTGTCTGTCTGTCTGTCTGTCTGTCTGTCCGTGTAGAAACTAGGATGATGTACTCCTTCTCGAGAATTGAAGCAAGACATAGACAAGGACAAAAGTAGAAGAAGGAAGAACCACTGCGCATCCATTTCAGCCGATATCGCATGGGGTCCGCCATTTTTAGGTCATAACGGCTTTTCCAAGGCGGCAATTTAAATGGGGGGAGTACGCGCGAGTCAAAATCATAAACAGACGTCAAAACAGATGACAGTCATGGAGCAATTTGTAGGTTATACTTTGTAAACGAAACAAATAACTCAAGAATTCCTGCTCACGGCCTTGACTAATGACTAATCCTCATACTCGTAGTCAATACTTCGCTCGAACTCCGACTTCGCATCTCTTAAGTCCTTCGGACAATTATAACAATTGTTGCCATAGTTGGATTGTGCTTAAACCGGAGACCGACTGTGAGTATGGGCCATAGACGTATGGGCATAAGGCCCACGACATGTGCTTGATTTGAGCTACAGAATAAAATTTCAAGAAAAATATTCAATGTTTTACTTGAGATAAAATAATACAAGTTTGGAAAGTGTTTGTTGAACATTACACTGAATCAGCTCTTCGATTCACGTTTTTTTGCTAGATTTTGCACCTAATCTTATTTTCAAATAGCATCTTACGAGCACTTTCCCTTAAGATAAAATTGTGGTGTTCCAAAATGTCATTGTGTGAAACGAGGTTCTGGCTCGGGTCCTGGGAGTGTGGATAAAATTTTATTTACATTACTTCGAAATGCCTCGAATAAATCAGCAGCACTGAGCCTTCCTCATAAGACGTTTCCAAGCTATTTCTTCATCATTCCAATTGTCTCGAGCCACAATCGAAGCCCATCACCCCGTGGAAAACTAAAAACAAAATTTAGTTACCGGAGTGAAATTTGATTATTTAAATTCAGCTTACGTATGAAAGGATATCTTCTCATCTCTGGGTTCATCAATTGCTTGATGTTTTTGCAAATTTTGATAGGTATAACAAGACACCCTTTATTGATGCATTTGCTAAGTTCGATCAGGTTCGATCAAACTTTATTACACAGGAAAAATCGCAAAACGAACACTTCACACAGAGGTCTCGATATCTGTTTCACAGCTTCTAAGTGGAGATAAAACTGCGGACATCATTCTCCATTTCTTGACAATAATTCATCAAGTACAATGCACTCGACAATGCATTATTTATGCAATGCATCCCAGGAATATAATATCTGGTTATGAAGTAGAATTCGTGGAAACGAACACTGAATAACCCTCAACATTCAATTATATTGTTATCTTTTGCACAAAACCAAATATCGGCGCCGAGAAAAGTTCGATCACAACAAATCAGTCTAACCTAAAACTTCGTAGCTGTCATCAAGTACACTGTCAGTACTGTCACCCACCTGTCATAATTAAAATTGCCGCCAGGAAAAACCGTTATGTAATCAAAATGGCCGGCCAACAAATTACACAGCCGCGCAGGTATCTTGCCTCTTCTACTTTTGTCCTTGTCTATGAAGCAAGAGCCTTGGAGCTTTTTCCGATGGATAGCTGATGTCCCCCAAAGGTGGCCAATGGGCACTATTTTTGTTATCCATACATCGTTATCATTATTATCAAAAAACAGAGATCTCCTGTGCACTTCGAAGAAGTTGAACTTCTCTTCGGGAAATAAAGCTACAGCCCTTAAAAATTGAACTTTATCCGATGGATAGCTTAGGTCCTCACGGACCAAATAGGTAGATTGGCTTTCATAATTCCGCCGCCATCTTGACTGCCATATTGAAATCTCTTATTAGTGGAACGATTGTCATGAAACTTGAAACTTATCCTTGTCTAGTACGATAATTCTTATTTTCAAGCTGAATTTCATGATTCTGCCGCCATCTTGGCTGCCATATTGGAATTTCTTATTAGTGTAACAATTTTCATGAAACTTGAAACTGACTTTTGTCTCGTATGATCATTTTTATTTTCAAGCCAAATTTCATGATTTCGCCACCATCTTCGCCGCCATATTGAAATCTCGTATAAGTGGAAGGATTTTCATGAAACTTAAAAGTTACTTTTGTCTCGGATGATCATTCTTATTTTCAAGCTGAGTTTCATGATTTCGCCGCCATCTTGGCCGCCATATTGAAATCTCTTATTAGTGGAACGATTTTCATGAAACTTGAAACTTACCCTTGTCTAGTACGATCATTCTGATTTTCAAGCCGAATTTCATTATTCTGCCGAAATTTTGGCCGCCATATTGGAATTGTTTGCCCAAATAACGGTAGAGTAGAACCCTATAGTTACTTAACATCTTGCGTTCACTAATCCTTCAAAAAGGAAGTGCACTACTGAGCCTCATGCCCATGAGGCATATTCGCTTGTTTATAAATCAGGTCAGAGGCCTATTGGCAGGGCAAGTTTATTGCTAAGAACTGTTTGTTGACTAACTATGTAGTACTAACTACAGCAAACAACAGAGATGATTGCTTGCCAAAACAAACCCAGTATTTGAAAAGGTAGGACTTGTCATTGTCCAATAGCAAACAAAGCAAAAGATCTCCTCGAGTCTGAAGGAGTGTTCATAAAAGAGGGTAAAAGAGTGAATGGGTTGAGCAAATGGACTGAGAGAATATGACGTGAATGATTTAAGTGACTTTAACCTTACTTGTAAACAATTAGGTTTGTTGAAAACATCAATAACCGAATTCAAAATTATCTGCTATTCTACTGACAAAAAGATGAGAGAATTTTTTTTTACTGGTACCTGAGCATATTTTAATCCAAGCGCCCCTGTTTTAATGATGTGTTCATGATAGAAGAATCAAAATGTTGTTGTGCTACTTACGAGGCTATTTACTTCAGTCATTCAAATAGTAAATCAAGTCTTGAACTATTTATTGTGTACCGACACTGTATTCATAATTATTGTTCTATTTATTGTATACCGACCCTCAGTTGACTAAACAAAATTAGTTGTGAATGTTCGTTTATTAGCTCTTACTGGATCTATAAAAAGCTATTATTTGTTTTTGTTCCAATATAAATTATAATTAGATATTACAATATCTTGTTATGAATTACTGCCAAATAAGCTATTTTGTCATCTAATAAACCTGCATCTTAATACTGTTATATTGGCCTTGTTTACGCGAGATTTAAAACTGGTGTTAAGGTCCGTAACATCAATGTTATCGTCCGCATAAACACCTCTAAACGCAAGTTTCGCAACAGCTGTTAAGCTTAGCTAAATGTGATTTTAAATTGCATTTAGTAAGCAAACAAGTGTTGGCAATCACACGTAAACGCCCATGCCCATCCGCAGTACACTGATGTAGCGAACGATTTTAGGCAACTTTCACTACAGAAGTGTACTGCGGAATGTCTTTTACTGCCAGGGACTTTTCTCACACGATTCAAGAATAGCGGCCTAGGTTAAGGGGCTGTCGGCTGTCATTTTGTTCGGCGCGCGTAAACACTCCTAACTAACCACTGTTGAAATCTCTGCTAAGCCTCGCGTAAACAAGCTCACTATGTTTGATTTGATTATTATTACAAATTGTAACTAGCGTCCATTAGACTGATGCATAAATTTTGATACACCGAATGAACGTTTTCTAGCTATTAAAATTTCTAAAGTCATAAAACTTCAAATTGTATTAAAGTTAATGCATCAATCGAGGCATCAATTGAACTTCATTATTATTAAGTGTCCATCCACGCTGAAATATTTTCATGACATTTTTAGCTTACGTGATACTTCGAGCCAAAATCTCACATTTTCTGAATAGCTTTTTCACCTTAGGCCATTCAGAAATGCGAAATTTTGACCAGAAAGTATCAAGTAAGATAAAAATGTCAAGAAAAATTCTCATCGTGAACGGACACCTGGATAATGAGAAAATTGAATTTACCGGGTAAATGTCGGTAATGAAAAACTACAGGACTCTGCTGTTAAAACAAGAGTCACTATGTGAAAGTCCGATAGATGGCGCTGAAACTCGATTCCGGTTGAGAGCGAGCATGGGCGCCCGGAGGGGGGGGCAAGGGGGGGCACTTGCCCCCCCCTGGCTCCGGAGCAGCTGAATAAATTCTTCCTTACGAGAAAAAAAAAATTCGAGAAAGGAAAAAAAAATTCATTTTCGAAAGAATAAACTTTGAGAAGGTAATTTACATTTTCTTGAATTGTTAGAGCAATTTGAAATTTCATTAGGCTTCTAACTAAATAAGATAGCTACCCGTGGTATAAACACTGTAAAGAGCTTTGGATTAAAAGCAGTTTATCAGTTTTTTCAAGATAATGAACGATTGACCTGGCTATTTTGAAGTAAATTTTTATACATTTTGTACAAAATTACAAATTTTAATAAATTTCTCTGAAGTTAAGTTCAATTTTCAAATATTTCCTTATTTTATTTTTATTTTGTTTCCTTATTTTTCGCACAATAATTATTATCACCATTATTATTATTATTCGAAAAAAATTTCGCCTGCGGCGCCAATCTAAAGGATTTCGCAAATTAGGCCAGGTAGGTATGTGACGTTCTCTAACTAAAGCTATTCGCCCCCCCCTGACAAAAATCCTGCGGGCGCCCATGAGAGCGAGAGAGTCGGCGTTGGGTGCTTTCCACCTAGACTAGACGGTACGAATACCACCAGACGGCACATGTTCCATGGTGTGGCACAAAATTTTAGGTGATCGAATGAACGGCGCAGAACCGAGTAGGAACACATAGATGGAAAGCACCGTTTGGCGCCCGCACATGCGTAAATGGCAGGTGTACCGAACTTGGGGCTAGGTGGAAAGCACGCGTTCTCTACCTTGTTGCCCTCTGGACTAGAGAAGTGAATACGCGATATTAGTGGTGACGTCAGAGTCGCCATTTTTAAATGCCGGATCCAACAATGGTCTGAGAACAAAGGAAATTTCAGAAATTGTTTTTTTGTAGCATTACCTCACATATTTAACTACATTGGGATACGAAGAGACAAACTACAGAACCTAGAGGTCATTTTGGAGCAAATTCCAATTTTTTATCTTTTTTCTAGAAGATTTTATCAGCAAAAGTAGTTTGAAAGTGACGGCGATGACATAACCTCAAAGCGCAAACAACTGCACCTGCACCAGACAACAACAAGAAACAGTCATCCAGTCGCCCTCTGATCCAGTCAACCACACGGCAAAGTGCAGAGCTGCGGACGTGTTGAAGAAGCTTTTTTGTGATTTTTAGTTGATCACTCGGTTGATCATTCTGTAGTGAAATTGGTAGGTAGGTACCTAAGTAATGTGTTGGGCATCAGATAGTAAACACTACAATGAGCGGCGAACATGTAAATTTTTCTCATGCCCAAAAGACGAAAATGGAAGGAAACAAATCTAAGAATCTTTTAACATACCAAGTATGCTGGTAAATTATTTGTTGTTCTAATGAAGTAAGATACCTACAACACCAATCGCATGTAGGTAGGTACTGTTGCCGTTAAAGGCGAAATGTGGAACACGCAGCCGGTGCATGTTTATGCATTTGCCATTTCTTCACAAAGCCCTGATAAGAAGAAGCGCAAGACCACGCTTCCGCTCCACAAGTTGTTTATGCCAAAGAATATAAACGTATAGACGAACAAGAAGCGACACTCTTGACAGTTCTATTGTTCTTCGTGTAACACGTCGCCATTTTGGCAGTGCGCCTAAAAGAGCGGCAATTCAAACTTAACACCCAGCTACCTACAAGTAGCGGCAACGGCATGTCTTCGGACTCGCAGGTCAAATGAGTAAATAGTCCAGTTAAAATCGACATTGACCCGGACATTTGAAATAGCAAGCTGAAAATTGGTGAAAATATCAAGGATGATGTCCTAAATGAAATCTCAAAAGTCCCAAAAAATCCCACTTGGGGGAAATCCGCCATCTTGGATTTTGTTAGTTTTGAGCATAGCAGCATTAGCAGCCAAACTAAGTGTCCGATTTTGTTCATTTTTGCGTCAAATTGATTATCTACGCTTATTTTATCATATAGAGCTTGCACTAAAATGATGGACATCATATTTTTTATCATTATATTATATACTATTGAATATACAGGTGTCCCACGAAGTAACTGACATGGCTTGAGGGTATATTATGTACTTTTCCAAGGCAAATCAAAATCTGCATCTGAAATTTTTCTTCGTCTTCTTTGACGTCTTCCGTTTCCAATATACAGAGTGATTTATGAGTTCAACCAAAAAGTTTGGTTGGCCATATCTCAGGAATAGATCAATAAAATCGATTGAAATTTTGCAGGTATATTCTAGAACCATGGGCCTTTGTAGCGCCTTATTCATTCATGACATAAGTACAGGACCGTACCCAAAAATTTGGTTTTCGAGTTTCTGTTGAAAGAATCATCCTGTATATGAGATTTTTTTCATATTGTTGTTTTTTCATTATGTCACATTCCGAAACAACATAAAAAATGCTACAAAATGCGATTCCTAAATTGTATGACACTAATTTAGCTGTTCGAGAAAAAAATATATTACCAAGAGATTTTTCATGAATATTTTTGAGAATGATTTCAAATCACTCAAATAACGCTATTCCAGATTATCAAACAAAGTCACAATTTCAATTTTGATGTTCTAATAAACTAAGGATAATTCCAAGAGATTTTCTGGAAACATGAATTTGGGTATGAATCTGAGGTACCAAATTCATGTTTGGGTATGAATCTGAGGTACCAAATTCATGCTTCCAGAAAATTCTCCTGCAATTATCCTTGGTTAGTTAGAGCACCACAATTGAAATATTGACTTTGTGTGACCATCTGGAATAGCGTTCCACTGATTTAAATTGGAATTTTCGAAAATATTCCTGAAAAATTTCTGGTAATAATTTTTTTCAAATCAGCTGAATTAGTGCCAAATAATCTAGGAGTCGCATTTTGTAGAATTTTCCATGTATCTTCCGAATATGACATCAGATTTTGAAAAACAAAATTTGAATAGGGCGCTACAAAAGCCCTTGGTTGAAAAATATACCTGCAAAATTTCACTCGATTCTATTGATCTATTCGTGAGATATAGCCAATCTGTGGTCAATAGTCTCTGAGATACACGAGGAGATACAGTGTCCGCTAAAACGCAGTATAAATTACTCAAAATTTATTTCCAAATTTTACCTAACAATTTGCATAGTGTTCAAGGACTGTAACGTGAACAGCAGATATGCGGATTTCAATGTGTTTTACATTTTTGGAGAGCCAATTCAACATTCGGTATCACACTTTTGTCTAGAAGTCGCCAACTTCAAATTGGTACTTTTCCTTGACATCTGAAATCGATACTTGATTTCCCGAAGAATCCCCAGAAATTGATTTTTTTCATACCATGCCATTTGCCTAATTTTTCAAGTAGAGTAAAACCATCCAGGGAATATAATTATGAAGAACTGAATACCAAAAAAATACCATGTTCCAGAATCATTTTCCCAGTGATGGGTCCAGAGTAATATGAGTTGAAAGACTCAAACGACCTATTTGGAAAAAAGATACGTTGTCCGGACACTAACTGCTGAATACTGTACCTACGGACCTTGCATTTGAGGTGTAAGATGTCATTTGGCAGACTATTCTATTTTATTTCATTCTATGTCACTTGGCAGACGTGAAAAGTACATAAGTATATTCAGTACGTCTGCTAAGTGAAATTTTGTATCATCAAATGCAAGGTCCGTACAGTATTCAGCAGTTAGTGTCCGGACTACTTATCTTTCTTCCAAATAGATCGTTTTAGTGTTTCAATCCATATTACCCAGGAACCATCACTAGGAAAAAGGTCTTGAAACATGTTATTTTTTTGGTATTCAATTCTTCAAATATTCCCTGGATGATTTTGCCTTACTTAGAAAATTGGGAAAATGGCACGGTATGAGAAAAATCGATGCTTGGGAATTCTTCGGGACATCAAGTATCGATTTCAAAGGTCGAGGAAAAGTACCATTTTGAAGTTGGCGACTTCTAGACAAAAGTGTGGTACTGGATGTTGAATTGACTTTCCAAACATGTAAAACACATTGAAATCCGCACATTTGCTGTCCACGTTACAACCCGTGAACTGACACTATGCAAATTGTTACGTAAAATCCGGAAATAAATTTTGAGTGATTTTCACTGCGGTCTACCAGACGCTGTAGGTATCTCAAAGACTATTGACCAGAAAGTAATGAGTTTAGTACTTAGCTCTTGGAAATTTAACATTTGAACATTTGCTTCACGGGTATTTGTGTTCTAAATGTGATAGTTTACAAGCTATTTAGAAAAAACCGAAAACTATCAAGGATGGCGCTCTTTTATTGGTTCTACGAAAAAATCCAAGTCTTAGAATTTTTGGGAATTTGAGTATGTTATTCTACGTTAAATTCTGCATCGATCCACCACATTTTGTCAACTTCCGAATTTATTTCCAGTTTTACCCGATTTTTGCTTAATTTGACTGAACTATTAAGCGTTCGGCAGTTATCATGGAGGATTACAGACAGAACACTCAAACAGATATACAGACATACTTACGCTGGGAATGGTCTTAATCGTCTTGGAGGACCTCAAAATGGATATATCCGTCGAAATCTCGCAAAGTAATTTGCGATTTCGGGAAAGTGAAATTGAATTTCTATAACTAATTACTTATGTCATTATTGATAATTCACGATAAAACCGAGGCCAACACGAATGATTTAGAACAAGAACGAAGAAAATCGGACTCTTGGTTCAATCGCTATGGTCGAAAAACCAAAAATTCAAGATGGCCACGGTTTTTCCAAGGTGGCGGATTTTCCCCAAGTGGGATTTTCTGGGACTTTTGGGATTTCAGTTAGGACATTATCCTTGACATTTCCATCAATTTTCAGCTTGCTATTTCAAATGTCCGGGTTAGGGCTATTTTTTGTCGATTTTGACTGGACTAAAAAGCCGTGAGCCGATTTGCCGAAAATGGCAATTATTATGCAGACGAAAACGTTTTGCTCTTGTGCTATTGCCAGTGGCGGACTAAGGGAATTGGGGGCCCGGGGCGGAGTTGTGAAGTGGGGCTCCTAAGAAGTGAAAGTTGAGAATATGAAGGAGGGCCGGCAGACTTTTTGGCCCGCCCTGCCCGGCCGAAATTGAGCAAAAGCCTAAGAAACAAAAAATGAGTTGTTAACTTGACTACATATAAAAAACACAGTAGCGCAGTCAGAATTGGAGGGCGGAGAGGGCAAAGGCAACGGCGAGGGTGCAAGTCAGGGAAAAATAGCGCCGCAGGCGTAATTTTTTGGGCATAATAATAATAATGCTGATGACAATAGGTATATTTCATGCGTGTTGCGATTTCGGTTTTTGACGTTTTCACCAAAATTACTTGATAATTAAACTTCTTTTCAGAAATTTTTGCGCTTCTTGAAAATTTTCGCCAGAATTTTTTTCTGTATCGGTTTAGTGTGGGATGAAGTGCCGCGGGCGCTTGAGAGGAAGAGGGGTGGGGTCATCCGCCCACTTTCGCTATGCCACTGACCACCAGTACCTACAAGAAGTTTTCGGTTCCAACTTTGGATGTTGAATTGGATTTGGACTGTTGACTTAATGCTAAAACCTACTCGTATGTATACAGGGTGATTCAAAAATGGCGCATTTCCTTTCGGGCACGTTATAGTGGACGTTAACGGAGCATGGGAAAAAAAATAAAAAAAATTAATCGGCTTTGATTTGCGAGTTATTACCAAAAACACATCTGTTCAATCTGGCAGCATCGCATTAGTACCTACCTGGCACCTTCAGATCAAAGAGGTACATTACAATAGCATAAATGTATTGTTACCCTGGATACTCCGTAGAACCTGCCATACCATACCAAGCATACTTGCCGAATGTATTTTCACGGCACCTTTGAGGTGGAAGACGAATTTTAAAATTTAAAAATACGACTCAAATCTCAATTGCAAGAGAAATTTTTATTCGGGAACTACTAACGGCATGTGATTCTTTGCGACTAACGATGCCTTGCTTCAAAATCATGCAAACTGAAGAAGTGCTCCACCAACGTCTCCCATAACGTATACGGGAGGAAATGCGCCATTTTTGAATCACCCTGTATATAAAATTAGGAATAATATGAATTTCTACTATCTGCAGCGCGCAGACAAGATGATTTTGTTGTTTTGTCTTTCCCCTCTTTTTTGAAAAGAAATAATAAAATACAAAATTTCAAAAGTCTTGAGGCCCCTGGCACTGTGATATCCTGGGCCAGAGCCCCTAAAGCGTAAAGTGAAAATAATTCGCAGAGATTCAGTGATACAGACACAACTATATTGCCTCTGTGTAGGCCCCCAGATCTGTTGTCATGGGGCCTGCTGCCAAGGTAACTTGAAAATGGAAAAAATACTAGGAGGAAAAAATAGGAAAACAATGTTTCTCACCGAAGTAATATGCGAAAAAAATGATCATCGAGGGGAAAAATTGAAATTTTTGGATTTTATCCCAATTTTTTTGCAGTATTTTTTACACAAACAAGAGGAATTGGAGGCCCCATCAGATGATTGAGGCCCCGAGGCCCGGGGCGGACCGCCCCTACCGCCCCCCCCCTTAGTCCGCCACTGGCTATTGCACAAATCTGACAATTTGTCTACAATTCCTGAGAAAATTGTCAAATTTTCGAAAAGATTTCCCCAAAAGTTGCTTGCTAGCAGTTTCGTGTACGCTTTGAAATCGCAGAATATATTGGTAGGCGTCAATTCTTTGACCGCTTCACTCTCATCTAAGCATAGATTGCAATTTTGATGTATAGATAGATAAACTACCGCGTGTAATTAAACTGGCATCTAAATTATTTACTTCAACATGCCTGATGGTGTAACGACGATCAGTACTTACCTTTCAATAAATTAATCTCATTCATGAAAGTATCACAGTCTTCATCACAATTCGCCTTATCGCTATGTTGCATGTATTGCACAGAAAACATTTTACTGAAAATATTAATGAATTGTTGTGGAGTAGGATTGGTGCTGTTTCCACCATGGCTTCTAACCGCGCCGAAGAAATTTTCTAGGCAATCCGTGGTTAGAGGCCTGGTCAACAAGAAGTTGTGGCCTTTGAGTTTCAAATGACGGAATAACTGAATAAGACTATTTATTGAAACCACACAGTACGCAATCGTCGGAGGTCATATGATCATATGGAAGACGTAGCGGGTGAACCTGCGCACTGAAAAACGGCTTCCCCCCACTCCGTCCAGTGTCGCTTCTTGCTCGTCTATACGTTTATATTCTTTGGTTTATGCATTGAGGTTTGAGGTTATGTCGCGCTGTCACATTCAAACTTATTTTGCTAATATAATGTTCAAGAAAAAATATAAAAAATCGAAATATACTCCAAAATGACCTGTAGGTTCTGTAGTTTGTCACTTCGTACCCCAATATAGTTGAATATGCAAGGTAATGCTACCAAAAAATAATTTCTGAAATTTAAAAAATTTAGGTTAGGAATTGGGAATGACGGGGCAAGTAAGGGAATTTGCGATCTGCAATAACTCTTATTCACAACCAAAAATAAGGTAAGCAGTATTTTAATAACGCTTCCTTTAATAGTGCCCTGCAGTAAAATGGCATTCTGCAATAACGCTCTAATATATTCTCGTTTTCTCAGTTTCGGGCTAGATATGATTGCAGTTCATCATTTTCATACAGGGTAATTCATGAGTGACCTTACATAGGACATAGGCTAATGGGAGATAGAGGACTTCAAGGCGAGTCAGGATCCACAGAAGAAATTTTGTTTTCTCTATTGGTTACGAAGATACAGGGTGTTTTGTGTGTTTCGTATGAAACTTTGATAAGCGATATTTCTGAAACGGCTAGAGATATTTTCTTGAAATTCACCAGTAATATTCCTCTATTGGAACTTACCCTGAAGCCATACTGGGTGAGTCAAAATCCAGGGCCGGGATTGGAAAAATGTGCCCCTTTTTTATTTGATCAAAAAGTATATTTTCTGACCGCTTTTCTAAAAAACTGCTATAGGATTCGAAAAGCTAAGGAAAAATGCTTCAAGAATCACTCTTCAATTTAGATGGCACACCTAAACCGCTTCGACATGAAAAGTGAAAGTGAAATTTATGGGTAAGTTTCCATTTTTGACCGGACATAATCGACTCATTGTTTGATTGAATTCATTCAAATTCATTTTTTATCTTGTCTCTGTGGGATAGGAGGGCTTGGTAGGAAGAAAAATTCCATAGCTGAAATTTTTTTTTCACGACCAATTCGAGTCTAATTTTGGTCTCGATTTTGTCATAAAAAAAAAGGTCGGCTCTGGAATTTTTCTTTCAACCAAGCTCTTCTATTCAACAGAGACAAGCCAAAAAATGAATTTTGATGAATTCAATCAAACAATGAGTCGATTATGTCCGGTCGAAAATGGGAACTCACCCACTTTTACTTTTGATTTTATTGTCGAAATGGTTTAGGTGTGTCATCTAAATTGAAGAGTGATTCTTAAAGCATTTTTCTTTAGCCTTTTGAATCCGATAGCAGTTTTTTAGAAAAGCGTATATTATAAAGTAAGCGGTCTTATTTGGAGCTGCTACCGGGGGTTTAGTACTGACTGTGGTACCTACTGATGCTATCTACCTATATTACATCTTGATTGAAACAAAACTTGAACAAAACGATAGTGACACCATGCGAGCGTTTGGTGTTAAGTCTGTTAGCTTTTTCGAAATAAGTTCGTTTGTATATATACAGGGTGGCCCATTGAAAACGAAACAGACAGATTTTCCGGCATTCGCCCTCATTTTTTCGAAATCGTTTGTATATACCGTCCGTTTTTTTTTCTAGGCCCCAGCGCGTAGCGCCTTTATTATGGGTTCCACACCCAACATATTATATATTTTTGAAATCAGAAGAACAAAATCTTTCGATTGATGGTATGTCAAATTATTTTTGACAGATGTCATTTTTTGACAATTGACAGAATAGTACTTGTGATACATCATTTCAAAGCCCTTTAAATTCTGAGGAAAACTGTGTCTCCATTTTTGGAATAGGATGTCTTTCACAGCTTCTAG
Organism: Anaspis maculata; assembly: GCA_949128115.1. Classification (NCBI taxonomy): domain Eukaryota; kingdom Metazoa; phylum Arthropoda; class Insecta; order Coleoptera; family Scraptiidae; genus Anaspis; species Anaspis maculata. The sequence goes on from OX421968.1 coordinate 9,631,662, forward strand.
AGGTCTTCAAATAGGAAAAATTGTTGAAATTCAGAAATACTTGATAAGTACGTAAAGTATAGGCGAAACAGGTATTTTTAATAATAACTAATGATAATTATCAATAAATAATCACAATGAAACAGAAAATGTCCTGAAGAAGTTACTCGAAATGACCGTCTCCTTGTTCCTCGGATAAGAGATTCAACGACCGGTGAATTGGAACTGCCAGCCTAACGCGATAGTATCCGAGGTGGCCAGGTATGATATGACCCCCTCGATTTTTTTTATGAGCCTATCTGGAAGATAAGGTGTTTATAGAGTCTCCCGCTAATTTGGACGATTTGAAATCAGAATATTATCATCAGTTGATATTAAAAATACCTTTTAATTATTGAGTAGGTATTTCTGAATTTTAACAATTTTTTCCTATTCAAAGACCTCCAGAAGCTGTAAAAGACATCCTATTCTAGAAATGAAAACACAGTTCTCCTAAGAATTTCATGGGCTTTAAAATGGTGTGTCACAAGTACTAATCCGTCAATTGTCAAAAAATGACATCTGTCAAAAATAATTTGACATACCATCAATCGAAAGAGTTTGTTCGTCTGATTTCAAAAATATATAATATGTTGGGTGTAAAACCCATAATAAAGGCGCTATAAGCTGGGGCCTAGAAAAAAAAACGGACGGTATACAGGGTGGCCATTGAAAACGAAACAGACAGATTTTCGGGCATTCGCCCTCATTTTTTCGAAATAAGCCCGGACAGGTCAACTTTGTTTTCAAGGGGGACGTTCAACTGCTAATTATTTAACCGTGGAGTTTCACCCCCGTAGTCAGGGTGGCAGCCTCTTTTAAAATTTCAAATGACAATTGCGGTTGAGTGATACATCATTTCAAAGCTGGTTCAATTGTCTTTATAGCGGTGCTAATTTTTTTTTTATTCGATGCAAATTTCTCAAGAGAATAATGCTAATTTCAGTGTTTTTGGAGGGTTACAGCTCCTTCTAGAAGGCTGGCTCGTAGTTGCCGAACCCATGACGGGGCTTATATCCGTTCAGTAAACATATTACAGTATACAACAAGTGAGGTCAAGCGCCCGAAACTTTGTTTCGTTTTCGGTGGGCCACCCGGTATAATAGTTCTGAAGGTAAGGTATGTGGACCTTCTCGAGACATTTTTGGAGTAACGCAATATGCCCGGAGAAATATTCGCTTAATTACTCCCATTGTGCGCTAATAGGAGACTTTTTCACATGATCACGCGAAAACAAAATAAAACACACACACACACACTGTGCCCCTCCCTTTGAAATAAAGGGCGGGAGTGCATTCTTGCTTATGCAGGTAGGTAGTTATGAAAATGAACATGGCAAAGTAAATCCACCAAACTGAAAATACAAAGCGCGCAGAGCTATTATTCGCTCTCTCGATTTTGCAAAGTTCGAACAATAGGACCGAAAAGACAAAACTTATCGCTTCGAACTTATTTAGCACGGGATGCAATGAATCAAACTTTGGGTGCGCTCCCTCAAACACTAATTACCTCTGACAAAATAAAAATCTCGGAGGTGAATAAACTTGATGATAATAATCAAAATCGATGCTATGCGTTCTCTCAGCCACATCTGAATAATTCTGCCCCAGGCAATTTATTTAGGTAGGTATTTATTGTGAAGTATAAAATATGGAACAAATTATTCTCTATACAATCCTCACACTCACTAAAACTCGCCGAACAACATAGGGCATAGGACATAGTACTAGAAGTCTCCATCACCTCTTCCCTCTTCCCTGCTCATCATGTCGTTCGAAGAAAGTCGGGTGGGCTCCGTTTACTGATCTTGTTTACAGTATAGGGACCACGGCGCACAGTGGTACAGATTCAACATTTTTTGGCCAAAACTCTCAAACTCACGGAAACGCCTCAAAATCAGCTGGCGTTTACAGGAAAAATAATGAAAAAAATGACATTATAATTTAGGGGTAGGTTTCAGGGGGTGTAAATTGAAATAATCGAATAAAATTGTGAAACTTTGGGTTCGAGTAGAATACTAACCCTGAAATCGATCAATAATAGTGAAAAAAATCTTACTGATACATAGGGGTGGATTTCAGGGGGTGGAAATTGAAATATTCAGGTAAAATTATAGAACTTGGGATTCAAAAAGAGTTTTACCCCCTAGTTCAAGAAAAAAAGTGGAAAAAATCTTACTGATACATGAGGGTAGATTTGAAGGGGTGGAAATGAAAATAATCAGGTGAAAGTGTGAAAGGTTGTTCTCAAAAAAACATCCACCTTCTCATTTGACAAAAAAATAGTGAAAAAAATCCTACTGATACATAGCGATTTAAGGGGGAGGAATTTGGGATATTCATGTAAAATTATCGAACTGTGGATTTGAATAGAATTTTACTTGTAATATTTTTAATAATGAAATCTTTATTTTCAAACTATCTTGTAGTTTCTCGTCGGGCTTTAGAATCAACCCTATACTCTTTGGAATATATCGCCAATAAACTTTCAAGTTTGGGACGTCCAAGAATATTCTTGGTATTATAATGACAGCTGGTGTGTATAAAGTGCCGTTGCATTTCACAGAAGAGTACAGAACAGTACAGAAGAACACACAAGAAAATTCAAAATTCTGGACTATTTCATCCAGTTGTTCAATTTCTACCCGAAATATATCTCTATAATTATTTAGTGGGATTTTTCTGTATTTTTTCCTCGAATTTAGGGGTAATATTCTATGCTAGTTTGAAAGTATCATAATTTTATCTATATTTTCTAAATCCACCTCCTGAAACCCACCCCCTGCATAATATCAGTGTGATTTTTGTTTCTATATTTCCTCGAATTCTAAGGTAAAATTCAAATTAATTCAATTCAAAGTTGCACAACTTCATTTGCTTATTTCAATTTACACTCCTTGAAACCTACCCCTAAATTATGATGGCATTTTTTTTTTTTTATTTTTCCTGTAAACGCCAGCTGCCTTTCAAGCGTTTTTATAAGTTTCAGAATTTTGGCCAAAAAATGTTGAATTTGGACCACTATGCGCCGCGCGACCCGTGGAATATAAATTCGTGTCAAACCTAAAGTTGCAAATAGTAGCAGTCAGTTTTTTAATATGTATTCAAGAAGGTTCATATCTACTAGGAAATAAAATATCTCGGCGGCAACTAGTGGTAAAAATTACTTCTGCCCTTTTAAAAAAAAAATATCCGCTGACTATCATCCAGTTCCACCAGCGAATTTAATCATTGCTAACTAATTGAGACATTTTCTCTGATGGATTCTAAATCAGTGCTGGTTGAATGACCACGGAAAATGCATACAAGCTGTTGTGGTCGAAACATTTCCCCATAATATTTCGTGAGACTTGTATTTTCCGTGGTCACTTAGCCAATATGCACCAGAGAAAATCTCTCAATTAGCTAACAATGATTAAATTCGCTGGTGGAACTGGCTATATGTGTGAAAAAATGCAATATGAAGTAATTAGCAATTATCGATAAAAAATATTATTTTTTTGAATTTTATGTTTATAGATTATAAAGTACAAATCATAAGAAGGAGTTTCCATATTCAAACGTCAGAATCGGTCCAATTTCACGGAAATGACACTACTTTTTACAATAAACATATTTCTCCCAACTTGATGGAGCGCCAATGTTGCGCCCGTGAAGCGCACGTTTGGAGTCTGCCCAAGAGTCTTTTAGGAATACATGGACCCTCCTTAGAGTTTTTCTGAGGTCTATAACTAATAGTGAAACTATACCAATCGCCGATAAGGGTCTAAAAAATAACTTTTTTTTGGACTTTTGGCCACCGTTTAGAGTTTCTGAACCACTGTGCGGCGCCTAGTTTAGTTAGTTTTTACTTTTCACCAAGTTTTTTCATCTACTATCAAGTTTCTCCACCTACCTACCAAGAAGATTTCTCCATTGTCACCATTTCCACCATTTTCATCCAAGTATCTTCACCTACGTACCAAAAAAATTTCAAAAGCGATTCTTCGACTACTAGACGAGGTTTCATCTACTAGGAAGCATTCCTTTTTTCCCGGGCGACTTTTCCCTTTCAAGAGAGATCTCATCTTGGAGCCACTATCCAGTTTGTGACGCAAAATTCCCATACTGCTAAATTGCCTACTGAAAACTTGATTTTCCCCTTCTCAATTTGTTTCATAAAAATATTGTATCGTAATAACTAACCCTTTTTCTCTCCGACATGTTTTTGGGAACGTAGGTAATTGAGTACCGTTCTGTTGAGGTAACGGAAGGAAATAGGTTTAAGATGAAGTGATAATAAAGTGCAGGTATAAAGTTCACTTCCTTATGCCAAATCAAAATTGGAAAAAGAAAAAAAAAGTTCACTTTATTCGCGACTAAGGCGAAATTCGGCCGTCTGTCATTTGGTATGCCCGCTTTTTAAATAATATCGCACCGTACGTGGTACGTGGGCTTTACAACTTTGCCGCTTGAAATTTTCGTGTCCCTGCTTCATTGTGCGTAACTTGGAATTTTGTAAATATTGTATTTCTCACAGGACAAAAAGTCCACGCTTCGCTTGGCTCTTTCTCTTCTTATTGCAACCAGGAAAATTTTAAATTTGAATTCATAAATTTTGTTCATGGATTGTGATAAATATAACTCGGCGATTGGTATAAAAACCTGTCATCGTTTCCTTTATTAGAAGATGAAGACGCTCAGCCGTGGGTATCTATCGTGCCGTTCCGATATCAAATCAGTTTGGTTTGGTACGTCAGTGGTTTGGTATCTCGTTTCTTATTTTCACAGCCTAGGTACCTACCTTGTGCGTATCGATATGATTAAGTCGGCTTGATTTCGAGTTTGAAAATGAAGCTTTTCCTTCTGAACATATTTTGCTCAATGTGGTAATAATAACAATTTGTAATTTTGTATGATTTCATTATGTAAAGTAACCAAGCGCCTCCTGTTCATTTATTTTGCCTGTTTGTGAATACAATTTTGTATTCGTAATCCAAATACTACTTCATCTTCAGTGTTGTATCGAGTCGTGCTTGGTACTAGATTTTTTTTTGAAGCGGCCTACAATGGGTCGCGGGAGCAAAAATGGCGTCCTAGAGATGGGTATATGGTATAATGTTATTTCCACTAGTACCTACTTGGTAATACAATTTTCTTTAGTTGTAAAGTTGTAATAAATAAACTGCTCAACAACTGGAATGACGGTATCGAAAATTTTGCCCCTTTTCAAAATGACGTAACTTTGGATTGACACAACCGATTTTGAATTTGTTTTCACAGCTCTTTAGATCCATCTTTCGGCAATCCATCCCACTGACGAGATTAGGTTTCTGATTTCAATTACTTTTTTTACAGGGTGGAATGTAAAACATTTAAAAACTGTGCTAAGTTCTTTGAGAAATCCCCGTTTCTTTGAGAAAATTTGTTTTCGATTTCTAATGAATTATCCATAAGCCTGATGTCTAATCTCGGAACAGTTTTTAAATTTTTCAGATCAGAAGTCCAACAATGACGATATGATTTTTCTCCTTTCCCGACCCACCACCCAACGAGGAGGGGAAGTATTGTGAAAGCGCTAAAAATTGTTCTCGAGATTTCTACGGCTATATCCGTTTTGAGGTCCTCTATGACGATCAAGACCATTTCCAACGTGTAGATCCATCTTCAAAATCGACACGGTTCAGGTCTCCCGACGGTAGTTTTTTCAAAATGGAATTTGCACATTCCGTGAATTTGAATAAACTGCAGTGCAAACTTCGACATGCGATGAGTCCCACGAAATATCCATTTTAGGTGTAGACATGCTGGAAATGAATGTTTGACAAAAGATTGAATATATTTTTAGTGGAAAAATTTTCAAAATCGGACCCACGGTTTTCGAGTTTTTCTCTCTGGAAAAACTACCAATTTTCCAACTTTTTATCCCGTGGGCAGATTTTGGTGGGTCGGGAAAGTAAAAAAAATCATATCGTCATTATTGGACATCTGATCTGGAAAATTCAAAAAAGAATTGGAAACAACATCTCGTCAATGGGATGGATTGCTGAAAAATGGATCTAAACAACTGTGAAAACAAATTCAAAATCGGTTGTGTCAATCCAAAGTTACCTCATTTTGAAAGAGGGTAAAATTTTCGATACCGTCATTCCAGTTGTTAAGCAGTTTATATAGCTAATTTATTGAACAATTGTCGCTTTACACTTTTTACACAATTTCACTTTCGTATTTCGTAAAAATTGACCAGCCCCTTGCGTATCCTACCCACAGCCGCTAGCCGTGCCTATACACAGCCCGCAAGCTCCGTACAAATACGAAAACCTTGGGTTTCGCGTAAAGTGTCGATCTTTCTTGTCTTTGTCTAGCATAATATATTTGCATCTTCCCAATATGGGGGCTTTCATCCACAGCACGACTTTTTACGATCGTTTCCAATAGCAAAGACGAATGACAATACGCAAGTTTATACTAAAGAAAATACGCAGGCTTCGTAACGTATGGTCCGAAAGTTTTGGGAAATTTTTCAAAAGCTAATAACTTTTTTTTTATAGTTTTAATTTTGTAACTTAATATTGCAAAAACTAGCATAATCTTTAACAATACCAAATTCATATTCAACATATTGAAGATGGGCCATTATATCTTTGATGGCTCTCAGTTTTCTTCTGCCATGTTCGATCATTCTCTAGACAACAGCAGGGTTAATTTCTCTGAGCTCCTGCCCCCCAATGTACCGCAAGCTCAACCAATATAAGATTTTTGGTAAGTATTGAGCAGGATAGTATACGTAGTACCCGGTGCGGACCGCACCCCCGCCTCCCGCTTGGTGCGCCACTGATTCAGGGTGATACACCGACATCCCCCCCCCTGTTAGAATTTTCCCCGTTGGAATAAACTGATGGGGTAAGAAATTTTCCCAACCATTTTTCTCGTAAAATTCAAATTTGGACACAATTTTTTTTTATATCTCATAGTATACCTACCTACAGGGTCTTTCAAAAAAGCATCCACACTATTTGACACCTTGTATCTAAATATTGGAAATCTCGTTGGAAATGATGCGGCTTTTTCTTTTGAGTCCAGATATTAAATTCGATATTTGAATAAGATCATATACAGGTGCTCATTTTCACACTTCCCACCCCAGATTTCTCCCCACCTAATTTTTTTCCAGAAAAACGCCGGAGCAGATCGATTTCTATTTTGAGGGGGACATCTAGGACACGTATTGCCGAATCCTCATCGATAAAAATCGACCTATTCCGGCGTTTTTCTTGAAAAAAATTTGGCAATGAGAACTCTAAGATGAGGAGTGTAAAAGTGAACACCCTGTATGTGATCTTATTTAGATATCAAATTACGTAATACAGATATTAGATATAAGATACAAATATTATCTGGACTAAGAAGAAAAGGCCGCATCATTTCCAATCGATATTTAGATACAAGGTGTTGAAAAAAATTGGAAAGTTTTTTTGAACTATAAGAAAAATAAGATGCAAGAAGTTTTGGTGTCAAAATTTGAATTCTACGGGAAAAATGGTTGGGAAATTATCTTTCTCCACAAATTTATTCCAACGGGAAAAATTCTAACAGGGGGAGGGGGAATCTCGGTGGATCACCCTGTACTTTCGTTGTTTTTTTTTTGAGTTTGTGATTGCATGCTTTTGCCAATTTCCCACTGTTTGCACTGCTGAGTGCATATTTTCATCGTCCGAGGACGAGGATGACGACAGGGAAATTAAGTCCGTGACTGTGGTGGATATATTTACGTATTTTCTTCCTAATTACAATCGCCAAATAATCAGAAAGTCAAAACTTCGGGCACTACCTATACGTATAATAGCAGTAGGTAGCTTTAGTACAAGGCGATGGTCTAGGCTCGTGGTCGAGGCTATGGGCGAGGCGAGGGTACCAGGCGATGGTCGGTGCGCCGTTACGGACACACACTAACACTACTGGTTTGGCGCGCCAACCCCTAAACCACTCGTCCACCGCCGCTCCCAACCGATTTTTTGAAAATGTTGCCCGCTAAGAGGTGAATAATTTTTACCAGCCTATTCAGCAGTGGGTAGGTATACTTTTTTTATTGATTTTATCAAACACCATTGGCGATTGGCGAACATTTCTCAAGGAATGGACTTTTGATGGTGTTTTGTTTTTTCCAGCGATTTATTGTTTTAGTAATTTTTGGTCTTGTTGACCTTTGCAGGGTCAATGAATGACATCATTTCTCCCCTAACAAATGTTCAACATTTTAATGTGGACAGTGGACACCAAATGGACGCCGTAATAGAAGGTGTAACCGAGCTCCTGATCCCCGATCCGATCCAAAGTGTGATATCATTATTTCGCATGTCGCGTACGCCGGATGTTTAGCTTTTTAAACAAGAAGTGATTTTTCAAGTCCAAAGAAAACAACTACATACTCAACTCACACAACAATAAGCGTCTTCGTTTTTTTTTATCCGGTGGACCCCTTTTATATTCTCAATTGACCGTTTGACGCTAGACTCCCATATCAAGTAACCAAATTATGGTAAATATTGTGAATGGACATGTAGTGATATGTCAATATGGGCCCGTGCATCTGTCGCTCTGGCCCTCTTGACCCATTGTTTAGAAGCCCACTTGCCGCGTTGCCGGCCATCCCGTGCACGTTCACATTAGCACGCTAAATAAAACGCGAGCTATTCGCGGGGATCAGTTTTGATGATAATTAAATTCAAAATCAAATTGTGAAAATACAGGACTTCAAATTTGAATGTTGAAACACCTGCAAGTAGGTATAGGTAGGTATGTTACGTAAGAATGACTGAGCTGACATCTCGGGATTCTCTGGTGATCAAGAAAAATGACATTTGTGTAAGCCAAACCGAATTCAGATTCACAGGTTATCATCAGACGCTGATGTTCACAAATTGACATATTACCTATACAGGGTCATTTAAAAAACATGTCCACCCCCATTTTTCTCAAGATCCGTTGAAGCTAGCGAGTTGCGGTAAAAACCGTTGGCTCGACCGTTGGATTCAGCTGGTATTTCTGATAAAATCTGATATGTCAACAAAACTACTTCACTAAAACTCTGATTACGGGGGCACTTCAAAATTTTGGGCAATTTTTTTACACTGCACAATATTGAGTGATATGTCATATGTCATTGAAAAGTCCTAAAAAGTTTCAATGAACAAGTGCAAAAAGTTTCCGAAAATCTCCAGCGGTTTTCATTTCATGACGGAAAACAAAAACCTAGAAAAACACGTTTTTAGCGCACTTTCCCAAAAAATGGGAAACAGGCGATTTTAGCTATCCACTTTGTCCGTCCGTCCGTCCGTACCCGGGATAACTCCTCAGGAAAGAAAGATATCGATGTGATGTAAACGCTGATCGATAGTACATATGTCTAGGATGCCAAGTTGGCTTTTGGTTTTTTGTTATTCTGCTGCCATCTTTGATCCGTCATTTTGAATTTTTCTAAAAGTGATCCGATTGAAATGAAATTTGCAGGCAATGTGAACCTCATCAAGATCTATCCAATTTTCGACAATTGATGCCCCGCCGCCATCTTGTATTCTCCATATCAACATGTTTCGAAGTGATAGAATTAGGAGAATTATGCCTCAAGGAAAAAAGATATCGATGTGGTGCAAACGCCAATGAAATGCGTACGTGTCCACCATATAAAGTTGACCAATAACTTTTGTCATTAGGCTGCCATCTTTGAACCGCCATTTTGAATTTCTCTGAAAGTGATCTGATTCGAGTGAAATTTGCAGGCGATGTAAACTTCATTAGGATAGGTACATCCAATTTTTGACAATTGATGCTTCGTCGTCATCTTGTATTCTCCATTTTGAACGCATTCCAGAGTGATAAAACTAGGAGAATTATGCCTCAACGAAAAGAGATATCGATGTGGTGCAAACGCCAATCGAATGCATACGTAAAGTAAAGTAAAGTATTTATTTATGCCTTATGAAAATATACAGATATGAGAATCTACACATAAAATCGGCCAAAGTCAGACAGTCACTTAACACAGTTTATAATGTTTATATACATCTGGCAGACGGCACACATACAGCCACACACTGTGACAATAAGAATATACATATATACAAAATTATATTACAGAAAGAACTCGTCGAGTGTATAAAAGCATTTGGCAATTAAAAATTGCTTTATTTTTTTCACAAAAACACGATGGTATCAGCGTCAGTGAAACATTTGTGAACCTTCAACGCGTGATTGTACACCCTGAGACTCATGTATTGAAGACTGTGCTGTCCAATGACAAGTCTAGAGAATGGAACATCAAGCAGATTGCCATTTCTCGTGTTATGATCGTGAATATTCCGTCTCAAGGTGCATTTATCGATGTTCGCCTTAACATACATCAACAAGGAATACAAATACAGGGACGTCACCGTCATCACATTCAATTTAAGGAACAATGGTCTACAGGATGATCTGATTGAAGAACCCGTCATGCATCGAACAACACTTTTCTGCGCCACGAGAACACGCTTCATATTTGCGGCACAACCCCAGTGCAGAATTCCGTAAGTGAGTCTGGACTGAAACATAGAAAAATATATGACCCTCAGCACACCAGAGGAGACTGTGCCCCTGATCGAGCGAATCAGGAATGTGCAACTACTGAGCTTCGAAACAAGATCCCCGATATGTGCATTCCATGTAAGTGCAATATGTGCACGTGTCCACAATATAAATATATTTTTGTCACTTGGCCACGATCTTTGGTCCGCCATTTTGAATTTCTCTGGAAGTGGTCCGATTTGAACGAAATTTACAGGCGATGTGAAGTTCATCAGAATACATCCGATTTTAGACAAATCATGCTCTGCCGCCATATTGAAATTTCTTATCACTCAACGATTTTCATGGAGCTTGGGACTTACCTTTGTTTCGTATTCTTATTCTCCAGCCAAATTCCAACATTCTGCCGCCGTCTTGGCCGCCATATTGAAATCTCTTATTAGTGAAACGATTTTCATGAAACTTGGAACTTACCTTTGTCTATAGTACGATCATTTTGATTTTCAAGCCAAATTTCATGATTCTGACGCTATTTTGGCCGCCATATTGAAATTTCTGCCCAAATAACGGTAGAACCCTAATTAACATCTTGCGTTCACAAATCCTTCAAAAAGGAAGTGCGCTACTGAGCCTCATGCCCATGAGGCATATTCGCTTGTTTATGTATAAAATGAGACTCAATTCATTCAATAGAACTCATCAAAACGGTCACTACGATGTTTAACTCAATATGCAATAGTAGTACAAGAAAGATAGACTTCAACCTCGGAAAAAATATGGACGTCCTGAAAATTTGATATTTTGTTCAGAATTGAGTGCTCTACAACATATCCAAAATCGCCAAAAATCGCACCCGGGGGCTTTGAGTTATTGGAGGGGGGGTAAAAAATTGCAGCTAAAAATGGAGGGGATGGAACCTGTCATTCCATTGGACGCAAGTACATTACAGTTCGACGTATCATATCCTTTTGATACCATTTTGGCACAAAAAGTGTCCATCATTGTTGAAGGGGAGTAGTGGAGGGGCGAAGCTCTGCTAGGTGGTCCATTTTGTTTTTCTGGCCATGTAGAACCGATCACGACAAGTTTGGTATCTTTTCCGACTAAATCCAATCTCCTAAACTCGTATCCGATGTGTAAATTCGAATGAAAACAAGTTCGAACAAGTTAACTTGTTTTTTTTCCTTGACAGTTTTGACGATTTTTTTTTACTGCTGGAGGTGTTCATCTTCAGAAAATTTCCAGGGACCAATAAATTGAAGTGTAGTCTTCACGAAAATCATACACTCGATGTATAGTTTTGTTTCTAAAGTTTGAAAAATCGATTTGAACTTGAGCCGGCGCGGCGCGTCGTCTTCTACTGACCAGAACACTACAGCATGCACCTTTAAATGAAAACACCTCAAACTATTGAAGAAATAACAACTCATCTTAGAAAATTGGAGGATCTGTACAGAATTGAATTTCCTATAACATTAACAAAATCGCCTTGAATCGCAATGCAGGATTTTGAGTTATTCGAGGAGGAGGATAACATTTTGGCAAGATTCATACTCTATGAACTGTTACCTCTCCCCTCAAATAAGTCAAAACCCTGCAGTGCGATTCATGGCGATTTTGTTTATCTTATAGGGAATTCAATTCTGCTTAGATCCTCCAATTTTCAAAGATGAGTTGTTATTTCTTTAATAGTTTGAGGTGTTTTCATTTAAAGGTGCATGCTGTAGTGTTCTGGTCAGTAGTAGACGACGCGCCGCGCCGGCTTAAGTTCAAATTGATTTTTTAAACTCGAGAAACAAAATTATATATCGAGTGGATGATTCTCGTGGAAAATACACTTCAATCTAATCGCCCCTGAAATATTTTCAAAGATAACCACCTTCAACAGTGGAAAAAAAATCGTCAAAATTGTCAAAGAAAAAACAAGTTTTCCCAAGTTAACTTGTTCAAACTTGTTTCCATCCCAATTTGCACATCAAATTCGAGTTTAGGAGATTGAATTTAGTCGGAAAAGATACTAAACTTGTCGTGATCGGTTCTGCATGGTCAAAAAAACAAAATGGACCACCTGGCAGAGCTTCACCCCCCCACGGTGCTAGGACAATTCGTCCCGCGGACAATTCGTAGCGGACAATTCGTCCCGCGGACAATTCGTCCCGCGGACAATTCGTCCCGCGGACAATTCGTCTCGCGGACAATTCGTCGCAAGTGAAGGCTTCGGAAGGTAAGGGGGTAATATTACACATGAAGACACAAGGGGGCTCAATAAAAGGATCTAAAAATCATAAGCAAATACAAGGGGCTTCAACAGAGATCCGAACGCCACGAAAAAATGCAACGGGGCTCAGCAAGGCTTCAAGCGATATTGAAAACATAAGGGGGCCTTATGGAGCTTCAAGAGGACTCCGAATATCACATAGAGGCACAAGGTGCTTACTACTGTTTCGAAAGCCACGGAAAGATGTAAGGGGGCTCAGCATGCATGACTTCAAAAGACGTTGAAGAAACAAGGGGGCGCACGGCAGCTACGGATGACACAAGAAGACAACAGGAGGCTCACTGGAATTCTGATAGTCGCATTGAAGAACATAAGGGGGCTCACTAGGGCTCCAAGCTACACTCATAGAAACGAGGGGGCTCACTAGGGTTCCAAGCTACACGTATGAACACAAGGGGGCTCACTAGGGCTCCAAACTACTCTTGCGGGCACAAGGGGGCCCGATAGAGCTCCGTATATCACATGAAGGCACAAGGGACTTACACTAGGGCTTCCAGCAATGTAAAAGCGCACAAGATGGCTTACTGGAATTCTGAAAGCCACGAAAACACAAAATGGGGCTCATTAGGGCTCTTAACGACACATAGGGCCAAGGGGCCTAACAAGAATCTGGAAATCACGGGAAAATGCAAGGGGGCTCCGTAGAACTTCATATAATATTGGTTACACAAGGGGGCCCGGGGGGCTCTTCACAACAAGAAAAGGCAAAAGGGGGCTCACTGTATGATACTCTGAAAGCCAACACAAGTGGACTAATTGGGGCTCCAAACTACACATAAGGGTACAAAGGGGACCCGATAGAGCTCCAAAAACCATGGAAATACAACAAGGGGGCCCAATGGGGCCCTGTATAATAAAAAAAGGCAAAAGGGGGGTAACTGGGTTTCTGGAAGCCATTAAAAAACAAAAGGGGCTCACTAGGACTCCAAACTACACTAACCGGCACAAGGGGGTCCGATAGGGCTCTGAATATCACATAAAGGCACTAGGGAGCCCAAGGAGCTTTATATAACAACAGAAGGCAAGAGGGGCTCACTGGAATTCCGGAAGCTACGAAAAAACACAAGGGGGCTCATTAGGGCTCCATACTACACTTGAAGACACAAGGAGGCTCGATAGGGCTCTGAATATCACATGAAGGCACAAGGTGCTTACTGCTGCTCCGTAAGCCAATGAAAGATGTAAGGGGGCTCAGCACGGCTTTAAAAGACGTTCAAAAGACGGCAACAGGGGGCTTACTGGAATTCCGATAGTCATGGAAAAATACAAGGGGGCTCACTAGGGCTCCAAGCTATATTTATGAACACAAGGGGGCTCACTAGGGCTCCAAACTAGACTTGCGGACACAAGAGGGTCCGATAGGGCTCCGTATATCACATGGAGGCACAAGGGACTTACACCAGGGCTTCCAGAAATGCAAAAGCGCACAAGATGGCTTACTGGAATTCTGAAAGCCACGAAAACACATGAGAGGGCTCGTTAGGGCTCCAATGGATACATAGGACAGAAGGGGCCTATGAAAAATCCAGAAATCACGGGAAAGTGCAAGGGAGCTCCGTAGAACTTCATCTGATATTGGTGACACAAGGGGCTCTTTATAACGAGAAAAGGCAAAAGGGGTCTCACTGCATAGTACTGAAAGCCAATAAAAACAAAAATGGACTGATTAGGGCTCCACACTACACATAAGGGTACAAGGGGACCCGATAGAGCTCCGAAAGCCATGGAAATACGACAAGGGGGCTCAATGAAGCTCTTTATAATCAGCTTATCTGCTTGCACAATGGGGCCCGACGGGGCTCTGAATATCACCTAAAGGCAGAAGGTGCTTGCTACTGCTCCAAAAGTCGCGGAAAGATGTAAGGGGGCTCAGCAGGGCTTCAAAAGACGTTGAGGAAATAAGGGGGCCCAATGGAGCTTCAAATAATACAATAAGGCAACAAGGGGCTTACTGGAATTCTGATGGCCAGACAAAAAACAAGACGGCTCACTAGGCGCCAAACTATACACTTGCGGACACAAGGGGGTCCGATAGGGCTCTGTATATCACATAAAGGCACAAGGGACCCAGGTACACTAGGGCTTCCAGCAATGCAAGAACGCACAAGCCACGAAAACACACAAGGGGGCTCCTTAGGGCTCCAAATGACGCAGGGCTCAATAAAAATCAGAAAGTCACGGAAAAATGCAAGGGGGCTTAGTAGGGCTTCAAATGATATTGGTGACACAAGGGGGCTCAAGGGGCTCTAAGGGGGTTCATTAGGGCTCCAAATTATATTTGAAGAAACAAGGGATTAGGGGTCGAATATAACATAAAGGCACAAGGGACTTACTACTGCTCCAAAAGCCTATAAGAAAAGTGCAAGGGGGCCCAACAGAACTTCAAACGGTTCTGAAAAGACAAGAGGGCCCCCATTGAGCTCTGTATAACAGTGTCATGAAAAAACATAAGGAGGCTCAACGGGGCTCCAACTACACCTGGAGGCACATTAGGGCCCGATAGGGCTTCAACATGCCATGACGGCATAACGCTGCTTGCTGCTCCGGAAATGGAAAATTCGAGGGGGCTCAGCAGGGCTTCAAGTTACGTTGAATATAGAATAAGGGGGCCCAGTGAAGCTCTTGATAACACAAGACTGCAAAAGGGGCTTTATGGAAATCTGAAAGCAATGAAAAACATAAGAGGACTCATTAGAGCTCAAAAATTACACAAGAGAAGATAAGGGGCCCGATAGGGGCCAAATATCTCATGAAAGTATAAGGGAGCTTACTGGTGCTCCCGTCAGTGGGTGCTCCCAAAGCTTGGTGAACTAGCAAAAATTTTCGGAATGATGCAAGGGGACTAAGCAGAGCTCCAAAGACATGAAGAAACCAGGGTGCGCAGTAGGGCTCCAAATACTACAAAAAGAAATAAGGGGGCTTACTAAAGTTCGAAAAGCAACGAGGAAAGACAAAGGGACTTGTTAAAGTTAAGACAAAGGGCAAAACATTATTTTGAGACGAATTGTCCGTGAGACGAATTGTCCGCGGGACGAATTGTCCGCGAGACGAATTGTCCGCGGGACGAATTGTTCGCGACGAATTGTCCGCTACGAATTGTCCGGTCACGCCCCCCCACGACCCCTCTTTAACAATGATCGACACTTTTTGTGCCAAAATGGTATCAGCGAGATATGATGCGTCGAATTATAACGTATTTGCTTTCAATGGATTGACGGGTTTCATCCCCTCCATTTTAAGATGCAATTTTTTACCCCCCCTTCAATAACTCAAAACCCCCGGGTGCGACTTTTGGCGATTTTGGATATGTTGTAGAGCACTCAATTCTGAACAGAGTATCAAATTTTCTTGACGTCCATATTTATTCCGAGATTTTACCGATTTTTTTACTATTTTACCTGTACTATAGCTATTTTAAAATTTTGAGGCAATGCAATTTTCCCCATCAAAATCTCAATTTCGGAAGATCTTAAAATTTCAAAACAGTCATTGCATATTGAGTCACACATCATACAGACCGTTTTGATGAGTTCCATTAAATGCAGTTTGTAAATTAAAAAAATTTCAGGGGTCTCTGTGATACCTATTGTCGCGAAAATCTCAACACAAACCTGTGACGGAGTTACTGGTAATTACAAATTACTAGAACAGACCCATAAAGATACCCGCAGGATCGTCATAGAAAATGATTTCTTGATTAGGTAGGTAATTAATTTGACCGA
This sequence comes from Anaspis maculata, assembly GCA_949128115.1. Classification (NCBI taxonomy): domain Eukaryota; kingdom Metazoa; phylum Arthropoda; class Insecta; order Coleoptera; family Scraptiidae; genus Anaspis; species Anaspis maculata. The sequence continues at coordinate 9,648,221 of OX421968.1, forward strand.
GCCACGCCTGCCTCACGATAGTAGGAAAAACGGCAACAAAAATTTCGAACAATAAATCCCCATAAAAGCCGTAGGTACCTATATTACACCATTTCTTGTACCATCTAAATTGGTAAGTTGCATATAGCAAATTGTACCTATGTAATATTAGATAGCTCTTATAGCGTTTTCGAGCCACTAGAACCGAACCAGTTTAGGTCTAAAATCAGAGGATTCTATTGGCTCTCGAAAATCCCTGGCCAATCAGAGATAGCGATTTTCGAGCTAAATTAGTTCGGTTCTAGTGACTCGAAAACGCCATTAGATTGTGAAGGAAAAATTAGAACTTGCTCTATTTTTATACAACTCCCAGTCCAATTTGACAACAAGCCACAACAAGCATGCGCATCATGTTGGCGAATTGGCGATGTTGATGTTGGCATACTTCATTGGAACGTCAGACTTGACACTCCACTTAGTTGACCGTTGACATACTGTTTTATGTGTGTGTTTGTGTCATATTTGAGCCTGGTAGGTTGTCTTTGAGTTATTTATGAATTCCACCAATATTAATGCGATTCTCGGGTCGAGTACACTCAACGGCTATATTGTAAACACTTTTTACAACCAAAAAACAAAGGGTAGTATTAAAAAAAATAGCATAAGCATTTGCTTAGATTTCACAGGAGTTGCTAAGGAAAGTTTGCTTAGCAACTCCTCCAAAATATAACCAAATGCTTATGCATATTTTTTATTAATACTACCCAAACTCTGTTGCCTTCTACTCACGATGATTAGTCCCGACCGAAAGGGAAATTCTGATCACACTTATAGTTTCTTTGCAAGTTGAATTGTTGACGTCGTACTACTTTTCTATGCGGTGCCCATCTCAGGCCCACGCACAACATTGCGCAACATTGTTTTTGTTGGTAAGTCATGAGTCACTGTACCCCGTACCTGCTCTAATTTTCCACTTAATTGATGTAGGCAACCAACAATACAACAACTTCCAGAAACTGTTCTTTGAACGCGTTGTTCCTTCTTTTTTTTTGCAAAGATTTCTGGATAACCCGTAAATTTTATTGTAGATTATCATTCCACACGCCATTTTGAGTGATTTGCCCATTTTTTTCGTTTCGATTTGCGTGCGGTCGTTAAGGCTAAAGGGGACTGAAATTGAGTACCAAGTGTGCGACAGAGAGAAAATACATCAAAAGTAATAACATGTTTTTGGGAAAACCATCAGTCCGATTTCAGATCTGAAAAACGGGTTATACTGAGATTTCAATTCTATTTGATGCACTAGTCAAAAAAAAAATTCCAATTTTTTTTTCAATTTTCTTATTCAATTTTACAAATAGATTTCGATTTTTTCAAAAATCGCAGGTAGTCATTTTGAAGTACTTGAAATATCAAACATTAATCCGTTTTTAGAAATTTTGTAGGACAAATGGTGCCCTCCAAAACGCATTTTGAAAATCTCTCTTTGTTATTTGCCGCCCGCTGCAGCTGTTCTCCGCGATGAGTCATTCACGATAAAGATAGTGATCACTTTCTGCACACATGGTGTTATGATGTTTTCTGAGAAATAGGCGATGTAAATAGAGCAGTAGTAAATATTTGTGACATCGTGGTATTACGCCGATATATTTCGTTGCTACGATTTCTGAAATTGTAATTTTTTTTCAAGTTGATCATTTATCTCACGTGATCACACTATCTAGATCTACAATCTACCGATACTCCAAGATACTTATATCCAATTATAAAGGGACAAACATTGTAAAATCATATTGCAATTGCAAAACAATAGACTGCAAGTGCACAAATGTATTTAAAGAGAGAAACAACTTTATTGAAAAATAGAGTGGTGCTGCTTGCTTTTTAGCAAGTTGCTCTAGAACACAGCATACTAATCTGTCTATAAAAGATAATACTGAATATAAAAATTGAAGGTAAAAAGTATAAATTATGTAAAAATTATTTATAAATGTGGTTGTGTATAATTCGAATAGAGTCACTCAATATACACTGGAAGCAATAACAAAACTGCAAAGAACTACTACTACTACTACTACTCCTACTCCGTCTGAAGTATGTCTGTCTGTCTGTCCGTCCGTTTGACTTCTGTGTGGATATCTGTCTGTTTGTTTGTGTGCCTGGCTGTCTGTGTGACTGTGGTTATCTTCATGAATGACCTCAGCTCATTTGATTTTTGTTGATATCGTTCCATTAGAATGCACTCTTGTTTCGTATGAAATTCGTATTACGTATCGTAGTACGATACGCGTTTGAGTGTCGAAAAGTGGCTAGTGAGAAACGTTGATAGGAAAAAAGTCATGGCATTTTAACTTTCTCGAATGGGCATGCTCCTACAAGCTCGCAGATCGATGATCTCAGGCAGTAGAATTTTGATATTGAAGTCAATTTTGTTTTTATTTTGCCAGTGCACTATGTCCTTGTACTTGAAAATAGTGATTGTGTGTCCGTTTAAGCTTAAAATTTCTCTCCAAACTAAATTTTTGATTGGTCTGTATAGCTTCTTGTATGGTCTTTTGTTTTGCCGACTTCGGGCAATATGTACATATTTTAGAGCTAAAATCATTTATAATAAATTTAATTAATTACTTTCAAATCCAATAGGACATTTCACCCTGATGATAGTACCATTCTGATGAGGAAGAAGCCCGTCTGGCTCGCCGCCTGGCGATTCCGCAAGATATCCATGGGTCGTCGGGTCCACAAACAGGCCTCATAGTTTCATTTTATTCCGTTAAGTTCAGTTCTAATCAAACCATACAACTTTTTTCTTATGGTGCGATTCTCTAAAAAATCACGTTCCATAAAGGCTCTGTTACGTTATTATTACTCAGGCAGCAGCCAATGGGAGGCATGGACGATTTTGCTCCCGCCAGGAGGCGCTGCAGTTGGTTGGGACCTCTAGGGATTTTATCTAGCCTAGATTGCTTGTCAAGCGCGTGGTGTAAAATCGTCAAATCAATAAACGTCAAATATTCAGAAATGTCACCGTGAACATAAATTGGAATTTTTGAATCGTATCGTTGAATCGTTCATGAGGATGCCGTAGGCTCTTGCGACGAGGATCAGGATGCGGCCCCAAACTCCGGCTAAGTTCATGCAGTTTGACTGCCGAAAATAAAATTACATTTTTATTCACTTTTATCGTAGACCCGGGCCCGGTATGGTACTCTGGAGAGGTAAATAGATGCTGTGAATAAGCCATTCCTGCTCCATTCTACCAGACAGATGGAGACCAGAATCATCGGAAAACATTGACATTGCTGAGGTGCATGAAGGGATCTAGGTTATGTTGTTATATGTTGAAATTTTGAACTTGTTCAGTTGAGTTATTATGTTTACATCGTTGTGCCTAGTATACGAAAATTAAACACATGAAATACAATTCTTTAATCAGCCAGGGCATTTCACTTTATTATAATAATTCAAACCATCACTTTACATAGAGTTTTCACACAGCTTCAGAATTGTGAAGCCTTTAGGTTGATGGCCTCTTTTGTGTTGTGCCTGATGCCTAGCCCTGAGTAGGTATATTTTGCTTGCCTACTATCATGCAGCTTACGTCCGGCTTGTAGATAGAAACTGCAAAATAATTTCAAACTCATTGGAATGTATTGATGATACATGGATACATTGATGATGGACTTGAATACCTCGACTTTAATAAACAAAAATGAATTTTTGCCTTTGGCAGTCAAACTGAACTTACCCGAAGTTGAACGGAGCCCTGCTTCAACATGATAGCTTGGGACCACTGTGGGTTGCATTTATCGTGTCACCGGCTGGAGGTTTTGTCTCGCACGAACCGCCAGACGGCCCCGTGCTGCTTCGCTCGCATTTTCCCCTTTCAAACGACGCAAGCACCCGGTATCGGTGACACTAACACCATGCGAGTGATGCGACGGCAATAAACAATAAAGATAGGTTAGGTTAAGCTCTGTCAAGCAATGACAACTGCAAGCTTGACCTTGGACTTGACGTTGACATGACGTTGACATTTGGTCCCAAGCCTATGTCGCGCCCTCTGGAATGCGTTTGCGAGAATGCCTCCCATTGGCCTTATCGGAAAGTAAAACACCTCGTAGTGGCCAAAAAGCGAACCATGGAGGTATGACCCCACTGTAGAAATTCCTGTCCTACCGACCAAACAGACGACGTCAAAATTTCGAATGCCGTCAAAATAATTTCGATTCCAAAGTCAAATTCAAGAAGAAACAGAGCATATTTTAAGGAATTTTAAGTGCGCGACCAAAAGTCATGATGCTTCAGTTTGGCGCCGCAGGCGAAATTTTTTTTAATTAAGGTGGGCCAGAGAGTTAAACGGCCTCCATTTTTTTTTAAATTACAAAAAAAAAACTTCATTCGAGGTTGTTCCAGAAATTTAATGGAACTGCAGTTAGCAAAATGCTCCAAAAAAGCCAGAAAAAAGCTAAAAATTTTTTTATGATTTTTATTTTTGGAAATATGGATGGTCAAAAGGTGGTCCTTCGGCCCCTTTCATCCTCGAGATTTAAAAAGATTCCAGGAAACTCTTCCCATCAGACCAAAAAGCAAATTTTTTCAACCTTTGAATGTGTTCTGGTAATTGTATTCAGTGTACAGGGTAAGTCATAAATCGTAAAAATTTATCTGCCTCGAATCGAAAATGCCGGTGAAAAGTTCTAGAGGTCATAAAACTGATGTAGAGCAACAAATAACACAAATTCACAAATGGTTCTTATATGAAATTTTCTGCATGCATTTTTGAAAAAAAATGGATTTTCAGGATTTAAGACTCACTCTGTATAGAATAAAGAATGACAGAACACATTCAAAGATTCAAAAATATTGCTTTTTGGTCTGTTTAAAAGAGTTCACTAAAATCTTTCAAATTAATGACAACATGCAGAGGGGGCCGGAGGACCACCTTTTGCTTTTGACCCTCCATATTTTCTAAAATAAAAACCCTGAATTTTTTTTCAACATTTTCCTGATACTTTTGACGTATTTTCTGTAACTGCGGTTTAATTTTCTACCCCAAATTTGCCTGTTTAATATGATGAACCAAGAGCTTCCGATAAATATCAAAACAATGTATTTATTCAAAACATTGGATCGGTAAAATGAATATTGTGAGTAGCTCGACTGTTTGGAGCTTTTTATGATCGTGTGCACGGAAACAGCCCTTTTCTGGACTTGCGCTATGCGGTGTTGGAAAAATGAAAGCTTCGACTGAATTCGCAAAAACGGTAGCAAGGCCATGCAACTCTCGAGCATTGAAAAAGGAGAAGGAAGATTTCCACTTGCAAAAAAGAGTAACGACACCATCTGTGAACTGGTGAACCAGCTTTATTGCCGAAAAGATTTTTGACCTCCGCTCTAGCTGTGACAATCATGTCACTTCGATTCCTGGAGTTGTTAACGATTTTTTTATTGTTTCCACAATATCTTGGTCTTGTGACGTAGGTACGTTGGATAAAAATTCTGGGGTAGACAAAATAAAACTTCATTTACGATACAAATGAAGGAGTCACCCTTTCCCTATAAACAGTTTCTCCCAATTCATCGTCGTCATTCGGGTCATTGGCTTCTGCCGAAAAACCTTCCTCAAACCCACTAGGATAAGGACCTTTTTCCATCATAAGATTTATTGACTAGATCACAATTTTCTGTGAAATTCCAACGTCACAAATGGTGGACATTGATTGTGGATGTCACTTTGATTTAAAAAGAAATTAGGTATTATTGCTTCATCCAAAAAAAATATCAGAAGTACGAATAAGTGATGAAATGTAGCGAAGGAATATTTTTTGACTGCGCGACCAAACTTTCACTACGCGACCAAACTTTGTCACTGGGCGACCAGTTGGTCGCCCACTTTATATGTTATTTTATGCTCTGAGAAGAAAGCTTTTATTGCACAAACGTTTATTGTCAAAAATCGTAAGTAGGTACCCGTGGGTCCTTGCCTATTATCAATGGCACTGCTGCGGATAGAGTAACGGGTGTAAGACACCCGATTTTGTGTCTCTGGATGCAACACTGACACCTTCTCTGCTGACACCAGTTCAGTGACCACAGCACGCACAGCAGGGCATGAATATGAAGAGATCTCCCTCGGCCCTCGATCTCCAGCACGACACTGACAATCACAATGATCAGTTAATCACAGTCCAATCACGACCAATACAGAAAATACCTTTTTTTTGTATTCCATTTTGAGGGACTCGTCCGGGTAGCTTCCACGTTCCAAGGTTAATTTTACATTCACAATAACTTCTCTTCATATAATAAAATAACAGGTACTACGGTCGAAAATGTTCCACTTTTAAACACAATGTAGCCTGAAGGGTATGTCTGTGACTGCCACTACAGGAGTCGATGTTTTTCGCTGAAATTCAGCACGCGAGACTCTGATGAAGCTTTTGTCAGCTTGACACATACAAATTTTGAAATTGTTTTGACGTTGACAAGTTGGTACCCTCGGTAACACGGGTTGGCAAAACAGGGATTTCTACAGTTGGGTCATACTTTGCGGCTTTCCGATAAGGTCAATTGCCGACACGGATTTTTACATAACAAAGCGTTTATGGAATGTTTTTTTTTACAGAATAACACTATTCTTTTTTTCTATCTTGAACGGTAAGGCCGCTATGGGATATTTACGCTAAGATCGACCACTCTTGATCTTCCCATAGGTTCCAGTTACTGGGTTCAATGCCTGTTCTAAATTTTCATTGAAATCAAAGATTGAAATTGGCTGCTCCCAATGGGCGACAGACTGCTGAGATAAGGTTGTTGTACTTGCACCAGGGTGTACCGTTGGTGTATGGGTGAATTTTCGAATGTTTCAAGAATTTGATTCCAACAAAAATTAGTTTTAGTCATTTTGTGAGCCGCAGTTTCCTATAACATTTGAAAAGTATACATCTCTGTAACTGCTACTTTTTGATTTACAGGCCAACTTGACGGATAGCGTTTTCCATATCCCGTTATATAGGTACATTTTGTGCAAAACAAAATAAAGCCCGTACTGTACTTTTTTTATAGTAGCTTTTCACTTATCTTACATATTTATTTCTGGAGTATATTCATTCCATCAATATCAAGTCACGAAGCTATTAATGATTGAAATCAAAAAAGTAACCGATTAGGTATTGCCCAGTTGCTTGTTACACTGTTGGGATTTTCTACGGGACTGGAGATACTGTCCAGGCATTAACTTTGCTATTACGACAGAGGTCTTATTTCTTGCGGACTATAAATAATGTATGATGGATTCCGGATGGGATCCGCTCGCGCTTGCAGGTGGGCGGCGCGCGGTGAACTTCAAAGGGAAATATTCAAAATTGATTTCGGTCAATACTATTGATGATATTGGAATTTTGAAAAAAGGTTATTATACAATATTCACCACAGAATAAAATGACTACCTGAGATTTTCGAAAATTTTTTTGAAAATTTGAGAAAATTGAAATTTTTTTTCCAAAAAATACAAAAATTAAAATTTTTGACTACAGCATCAAATAATTATATATTCTGAAAATAATAACGTTTGAATTTTCAAAATCGGTCTATTGAGTGAATTTTGAGAATGTTAATAGTTTCCGCGCCATCTCGCGTCTCAGAAACACATTATTTTATCGTCCCCTTTAGCCTTAAGGACGGCATTTCCTAGTGTTTTTTTTTCTTTAAACGTGAGTTTCATGAGAATCAGTGGAGTAAGAGACTTGAAAAATAGAAGAGTAATCTAAAATCTAGGATGAAAATTAATAAGTATTTGAAAATTTCAAAATTCGAGATGCTCAATTTTTTTTCAAAATTTTTATATTTTTTCAAAAAAAATCCCTCATTTTCTTGCCAGCCCAGATTTGAATAATTCATTTTTTTTGTTACATTTTTAGCTGCTCAGATTTGGCAAAAACTCACGCCACAGGAATCTATCGGTTTCTCTTTCGCTCTGCAGCCAATCCGCAGTCTTTTCAGCCATTTTTTATGCTAGGAAATGCCGTCCGTCATAGACCCCGATCCTCTTTGGCGAGCTTATTGCTAGGACTGTGCGAAATTTTTGATAATTTGATCATTGATTCGTGTGTGAAACATAATCGAAACATCGAATAATCGATTGTCCAATAATCGATTATTTTGATGCTTCGATTATTTTGATCTTTGTTAAAAGAATGTATTATTGTTATAAACAATTAATTAATTAATTAATTCAATTGATCAATCGATTATTTTGATTGTCCGATCGATTGTCCAGTAATAATCAATTTCTTCCATTAAGTCCGATCGATTGTCCAGTAATAATCAATTTCTTCCATTAAGTAATGCATGCATTATAGTCCAGTAGCTTTGTCCCTAAAAAAGGGGGTACCGTGCGTCAAATCCGGTAGATCTGATTTTTTGCTAAGTTGTTCATGATGTTTGCCCAATGAATAATCCAAGTTTTCGACCTCGAGCGCCTAACGCACCCTTGGAAAAAACTTGAACAAGTGAGTATGCCTTCACGTGCGTGAGTCTCAGTAGCGCATTTTCTTAAAGAGGCATATTGTGAATGTAAAGAAATTTGGTTGAAGGAGAAAAACCATTCTTTGTCCACTCTCTTCAATCGAAACTCATTGTGATATTTTGTTATCGAAATGGGGTACTTGCCAATGAAATATACATTTGAATGAAAATGTGGGGCCGGCAGCATTTGGTAAAGTACCTAACTGTTGCACAGTTTTAGTTGGAAGTTTCTAAATGTTTGGGTAACATTAGCATCCAAATCAGTGAAAATTGTTGGAAGTTGCATTTTTTGTTTGTTTGGGAGCGGGAGCTGGAGACGGCGACTAATCAAAAGTAGCCTATCTTTTCCCATTTTTCGTCAGCTCTCTATACAGAGTGTTTCGGTGACCTTGCATAATACTTCGGGAGGTGATTCCTCTTAAGAAAATTAGTCGAAAAGTGAGAGTAACATTTTACCCTGAAATGCTTCCTAAGGGAGTTACAGCCCCTCAAATGTACAAAGTTAAACAAAGTTTTTAATTATTTATTGCTGAAAAACCGTCAAGGTTAGGAGCTTCAAATTTGGTATGAAGCTGGTTGCACTGTTGAAGTTCCTCAACAGTGCAAATGTTGTACATGCAAAGTTCTAAAAAAATCTAACCAGTGGCAGCAAAATTAAAGGGGATTGGGGTTACGTTGAAAATTATTCATGACACGTCCGTGTTTTTTCACTTTTACTTCAGAACGATGCATCCTACGAAAAAAATGCAAGAGGAATAAAAGTTTTGGATTGAACGAATCTATCGAAATCATCGAATTTGAAGCTTTCACCTTTGACAGTTCTTGAGCAAATAATTGAGAACTTTGTTGCATTTTGTACCTTTGAGGAGCTGTAACTCCTCAGGGAGCACTTAAGGAAAAAAATTACTCTTACTTTTCGACTAATTTTTTTAAGAGGAATCACCTCCCGAAGTATTATGCAAGGTCACTGAAACACCCTATATAGCGACAGAATCAGAATGCTATGTCTTCAGGTTTATATGTTTTATATTTATCTCTTACTTTGGGGGCGGCGTGTGGGAGCAGCAGCGTTTGGCAAAGAAACTCTTGCACAGTTTGAGTTGGAAGTTTCTAAATGTTAGAGGTAACATTAGCATCCAAATCAGTGAAAATCGTTAAAAGTTGCACTTTTTTCTTTTAGGAGCGGAAGCTGGAGGCGGTGCCATATCAAAAGTGCTTATCCTTTCCCATCTTTTATTCAACTATCCATATAGCGAGAGACTTATAGATCGCTATGTCCTCAGGTTTATGTTTTTCATTTATCTCGAGATCTACCTCTTAGTTTGGAGGCGGCGCAGCGCGGCGTGTGGGAGCGGCAGCGTTCGGCTAAGCAAATGTTGCACAGTTTGAGTTGGCAGTTTCTAAACGTTTGAGAAAACATCTCAATCAGTAACAATTGTGAAAGTTGCCCTTTTTGTCGTTTGGGGGCGGAATCTGGGGGCGGCGACTGACCAAAAGTAGCCTATCCTTTTCCATTTTTAGTCAGCTATTCATATTCATATAGCGGAAGAATTAGATCGCTATGTCTTCGGGTTTATGTTTTTCATTTTAAAGTGATTGGGGGCGGTTTTTAGCAATTTTTTCATGCCGGCGGTGCATATTGAATATAGAATGTTTCTGGGTTTACGTTTATAAGTGGCAACTATAACTCTCATTCATAAAATGAGAACACCAGAGCATCAAGTCTGGGAGAAATTGCAACATCATGTTATTTCAAGTTGATCGGGGGCGGTTTTCTCTATGTTGGCGTCGCGATATAGACATTCAATATAGCCTAGCCAAGCCACGCTTTGGGGGTGGCAGCTATGTAACAGCGAAAAAATCAGAAAGCTAGGGCGTCTAGTTTGCGAGGAGTTCGAGGAATGGACGGACGGGGACAAAGCGGCTGCAATAGCAATTTTCATCAAGATGGAAAATGCGTTGAAAAAATGGCGAAATTTTCAACTTTTTTTTAGTTTTTCGCAATTTTTCGCAGTTTCAAGCCTCGAAGGACTAGTTTTTCGACTAAAATAATCAGTACGTTTTCAAAGAAGACTCTATGTTCTATAATTTGAGACCAGAAACGTCTCTGTAAACCCACTGGTTTCTCACCCACAGCTTTTCAAAGCCATCAATTTATTCGAACGCGGACTGGGTCTGGTAGTAATGTGGGTCTGGTGAGTCACTAAGTTCTCGATTTTTTTTCAAAAACCCCGATCACACCCCGATCAATATTTCAGAGATTTCAACTAGATGAGGTCCTTTGCAAAGCTCCAACCATATGACCCATTCAATATTTGGGTCATAAATCGTCAAAAATTTGAGGTTCTTGATTCTTGAATTTCAAATTCAGTTAGAATGACTTTCTGGAGCAAAAATAAAGTGACAAGCTGGGGGGCCACGGCCGCTACGGCCGCTACGGCAGGGCTTATGGCACCTACAAAGTTTTGGAGCAAAACTATCAGCGGCCATCAGCCGTATCCTTGTAGCGCTTCAGCTTGTCACTTAATTTTTGCTCCAAAAAGTCATTCTACTGAAAATAAAAAGGTGAGCAGGATATACCTGTAGGTATACTTACTCACTGTAGATATAGGTAACTGATCAGTCTTGATGGATTTTTTCGTAACAAAACCAATCTCTAATCCTCTTGACTCTGTAACGGTGCGTTTGCTCGCTTTCTCTCTCTCTTCATCCATCCCCTCGTAAAATTCGGGAAACCAACAACATATATCCGCGCCTAAGAACTCCAAAACGAAGTTAATTGAATATCGATTTGGAATTAAGAACCTCCATTTCTGAATATAACTGCTCCTAAAATATGCTAAGTGTCGTCTCGGAAAAAGCCAGTCGCAGAAAATATTCTGGTGAATTTGCTTGAAGCTGTCCCGCCATATTCCAATACCTACTGCAAATTGCCCTCCGGGGTGATCGCCTCCTCCTCGAAATCGCAAAAACCCATCCCCACTACACAAATTAAGTTGGACTTTTGTAATTCCTCAATAATTTGATTGGGCTCTATATCCCGTAGGATCGAAAGTCGTAGGATCGAACCACGTACAATCGAACGTCGTACAATCGAAAATCCCGCCTTTTATCGTATAAGGTCATCATGCCAGTGGCCGCCAACAAGTATACAAAATGTGGTTAGGCAACCGACACAGCTACCTGTACAAATTGGTTGCATATTCCATTTTTGCTAGTAATTTAAATACTAAATAATATTTACAGGAAGCGTTAAGGATGGAGTTTAGCTCTCTGTACAGGTCATATAATTCGAACAATATCTACTATTCGGATCTCAAATCTACATCAAGGAAGAGACGGCCTGATAATTCGAATCACTGATGAGTTGAAGATATCCCTCACATCTAAAGTACAACCTTGTCTCGAGCTACCCTTTTTTCGAGATCGACCAGAACTTTGTGTCGCATCAGCCTTGTTGGAATACGTAAAGCGCACTGAAGCATTGCGACAAGAAGAGGACCGTCTTTTTCGCATCACTCGCCCCCCATACAAGGCGGCTAATAAACAAACCATCAGTAACTGGATCCGGAAAACCCTGGCATTGTCGAGCGTGAATACAGACGTCTTCAAACCTCACTCAACCCGACACGCCGCCACCTCAGCGGCGCTTAGGAAGCCCTCTGCTTAGGAAGGGAGTGGCCTTGGATACCTACCATTAAAAAAACTGCCGGATGGTCTCAGCGGTCAAACACTTTTGCAAAGTTTTATAACCGCCCTTTGCTTACGGAGAAGCATTTGTTCTCCGAATCAATCCTTAAAAAATCTTAATGGTTATTCCTTAAAAATAAGCAATTTCATTGTCGCAATGCTGTCGAATTGTCCTCCCTTATGGTGGCCTTACATTGAGCATCAAATGCTGCAGCTTTCTTTGCAGCAGAGTTCTGATTGGAACTGACGCCTGTTATTGCTGTCAGTGACCAACATTTGACCAATGAGAGCTCGGCAGCAAAAAAAGCTGCAGCATTTGATGCTCAATATAAGGCCACCATTACTGGGTGTCAAGCTGACCGCCGAGTCGCCACACTTTCTTTAAACGTCTACCTGTATGTGATTATTTTATCTTAAAGGATGAGGCTGCGACGGACAATTTACTAGTCAAACGAAGTATACTTACCGAAGTTCGACTATAATTGTCCTAGCAGCCTCATCCGAATAAGATAAAATCCCACCTCGCCCAATCGTTTTGGTTTTCGTGTACCAAAGGAAAACCAAAAACCCTAAGGACGACGTGGCGACTCTTGACCCGCATTATTTTTCAACGAATGGATATGCATCGCAGCGGGCCGGCCGCGGTCGCCGGCTGGAGGAGTGGGACTGTGGTGCTCCCGCTTCTTTTTCTTCTTTAAAATGTGTGGTTATCCCGAGGGATCCGAGAATCTACCTGTATGTGATTATTTTTATCTTATTCGGATGAGGCTGCTAGGACAATTATAGTCGAACTTCGGTAAGTATACCTCGTTTGACTAGTAAATTATATTGGCTGATGCATGTATATCTAGTTATGGTTATGTACTTCAATTAATTATTGCAGTAAGACGATCAGTTTCAGCTCGAGAATTTTGAAAAGATAGAAAGTTAGGTACTATTCAACTTAGAAAAACAAACTTGTGTCCAAACAGACACTTCATGATGGTGTATTTCAATGTTTTCCCACACTGTCAATCTATTCTGTTCAATACATCTTGATATTTCACTAGAACATTATGTTAATTGTGTTGGAAATCGATAGTTTTTGTTGATGGTGATTGCAAATTATTACAGGCACGTTCTCGACACCAAGTCATCTCCCGAGGCCCGAATTCTTCAACCTTATAGATTTAGTACAACCTGCGTCCATTTTGTTTCCATTTCAAAGGGCGAAATCAAGCGAAACAGCCAACAAGTACCGAGCGTTCATAAATTAAATGGGTCAAGGGTGGCTGTGAGTTTGAAAACATCTGTCGGAACTAGCATCATTCATTTGATGTCTGAAATTTTTTGGTTATCGTAATTTGTCAAACCAGTCGCAGTTTTCGTTTTCGGAACATTTTCAATGTGGTGTTCACGGCAGGGCACAAAACCTACATGATCGAGGGGTATTTTCGAACTTGAAGTATTCTCGAACACTTATGGCAGATCAGAAATCGATAATATGGGACGTAACTTGTCAAAGTTTGACAAATTTATTACAAAAGGATTACGCTAGTGTCGACAGACGTTTTTGAATTCACAGGCACCCTTGACCCATTTAATTTATGAACTCTCGGTATAATCAAATTGAAATTGTGGGTCCGGTTGTAATAAAAGGCAACACAATTTCGATAATTCCAAAAGTGAGAATAGATTGAAAACACTGTCCTAGAAGGTTTTCTGAAAGAAAATTTGCGGATCATCCACAAACTTGAAAAAAAAAATTTAAGAAAGTTACGAAAATACGTAGTGTATTATTGACACCAGACAGTTATGCAACTGCACAAACGCAGTGGAATTGGAAATAAACCAAAGATAACAGTCACTAACGGGACCGCGAGCAAAACAGGGGTGTTGGGCGGGGAGAATCTGAAATTAATGCGCAGTACAACAAAGAAGAAGGCAGAAATTCGCTGGAAATGGTGGAAAGAGCATAGAAACATATTTTATTTCGCATGGAGAAGGCAATGAACGCCAGGAAAAAAGGAGCAAAACAGACATGATACGGGACCGGGGAGCAAAAGAGGGGTGTTGGGTGGGGAGAAGCTAAAAACACCTTGACGCACAACAAAGAAGGCAAGAAAGAATCGGTCAGACTCGTGAGAAAAGCATAAAAAAGTGACCAGCGGGACCGGGTAGCAAAAGAGGGGTGTTGGGCGGGAAGACTCTAAAAGTAATGCGCAGTACAACAAAGAAGAAGGCAGAAATTCGCTGGAAATGGTGGAAAGAGAAGAAGAAGGCAGAAATTCGCTGGAAATGGTGGAAAGAGCATAGAAACACATTTTATTTCGCTCCTTCGTTCAACGCTGTCAAAGGTTGACAGGTGGAAGAGAGACGTGAGAGATGTCGGAGGAACGTCAACTGTCAAAAAAAGAGCAGCAACATGCGGTGGTTGTCATGGCAGCAACGAAGAAATGGACGCAAAAAGGGAGCACTTTCCAGCGACGAGAAGGACTATTTATTTTTTTAAAGTTTTTCATGCAAATTATTTTATTAATGTTGTTGAATTGAAAGTAATATTTTTAACTTTACAAAAGCAAATGAATTATTGGTAAATAATGTTGAAAAACATCAATGCTGACCCATATAAGTACATTAAACAATGAACATTATTAAACTGACTCCGTATCTCTTACTGTTTTCGAGATACAAATGGTGAGTATCGAAAAATTCACCAACCCCTGTATAGAGTGGAAGTGTTTTCGCTTCTAAACCTGTCAGCCAAGTCAGGTAATTGGTATCTGCACTCACTGCAATGGAAACTTCGATTAAATTCCATAAATCGTCCCGCAGTATCTACTTTTCACACTTTTCCAACTTTTCCTGAAAAGTCCGATGAAATTTCCGGATACTTTTCCGCAATAATTCTTTTCATGAAAAGTCCCATCACTAGTATCAGAGGAACGTCAACTGTCAAAAAAAGAACAGCAAAATGCGGTGGTTGTCATGGGCTGGCCTCTGGTCATGGCAGCAACGAAGAAATGGACGCAAAAAGGGAGCACTTTTAAGTGACGAGAAGGACTATTTAATGTGAATAAATCGCATCCATCCGTACCTAAATCGTCTCGAAATTGCATAAGGAAGAGAATGGTGGTAGAATTCTTACTGTAAAATGTGCGGTTGCCGTTGCCCTTTATTACACTAGCACCTGAAATTGTATCTCCTGAAAGAAATCACAAATTTTTATGACTTTTTTTTTGAAGATGCTGATTTCTTACGGCTCAATCGCAAATTGGAGGCGCAAGGTTAGGACGGCGTAAGTTACCAAATACAGGGGTACGTTTGCTTGATAGACCTTGTTGGAAAGTAGATAGGTACAAGCCGTTGCTATACGCGATATTAGTGGTGACGTCAGAGTAGCCATTTTTAAATGCCGGATCCAACAATGGTCTGAGAACAAAGGAAATTTCAGAAATGGTTTTTTTGTAACATTACGTCACATATTTAACTATATTGGGGTACGAAGTGACAAACTACAGAACCTAGAGGTCATTTTGGAGCATATTCCAATTTTTTTATTTTTTTTCTAAAAGATTTTATCAGAAAAAGAAGTTTGAAAGTGGCAGCGATGATATAACCTAAAAGCGCAAACAACTGCACCTGCACCAGACAACAGCAAGAACCAGTCATTCAGTCAACCACACGGCAAAGTGCAGAGCTGCGGACGTGCTGGGGAAGCTTTTTTGTGATTTTTAGTTGATCACTCGGTTGATCATTTTGTAGTGAAGTTGGTAGGAAAGTTATGTGTTGGGCATCAGATAGTAGGTAAACACTACAATTAGCGGCGAACATGTAAATTTTTCTCATGTCCAAAAGACGAAAATGAAAGAAAACAAATCGAAGAATCTTTTGACATCCTACCTAGGTATGCTGGTAAATTCCAACTTGACAATAATTAGCCTTGAATTGTTGTGATTAGGTACGAAAATACGAAATGTACGTCTGCGGTGAATTGTTTGTTGTTCTAATGAAGTAAGATACCTACATCACTAATCGCATACTGTTGGTTGCCGTTAAAGGCGAAATGTGGAACACGGACCCGGTGCATGTTTATGCATTTGCCATTTCTTCACAAGTCCTGATCAGAGGAAGCGCAAAACCAGTAAAACCTCGCTTCCGCTCTTCAAGTTGTTTATGGGTGCTTTCCACCTAGCCCCAAGTTTGGTATACCTGCCATTTACGCATGTGCGGGTGTCAAACGGTGCTTTCCATCTATTTGAGGTTATGTCGTGCTGTCACATTCAAACTTCTTTTGCTAATATAATGTTTATATAATGTATATCTGTTTCCCATGAACTTTCTATTTTCAGTAGAATGACTTTTTGGAGCAAAAATAAACTGACAAGATGGAGCACTGGGAGAATACGGCCGATGGGCGCTGACAGTTTCGCTCCAAAACTTTGCAGGTGCCATCAGCCGTAGCCGTAGCCCCTCGGCTTGTCACTTTATTTTTGCTCCAAAAAGTCATTCTACTGAAAATAGAAAGTGGTTTCAGGTTATGAAATGTATAACCGGTGATGATATCAAAATGGCGGCACTTCCTTTACCGCTTATAACCAATCCTTGCTCAAACATCAAATTCTATAACCAAGTGTAACCGGTCATGAAAAGTTATTCGCTCGAAAAAGACTACTATTTATCAACGTAAACGGAAAAAAAGTATGCTTGCAAAAATGGCTGCCGTTTGCAAACTTGTTGGTGGACAACGCCCCTCCAAACGCAGCGTTCAGCAGAACAATCATAGAGCTTGTTTATGCTGGCCTTACATTGAGCATCAAATGCTGCAGCTTTTTTTGCTGCCGAGCTCTCATTGGTCAAATGTTGGTCACTGACAGCAATAACAGGCGTCAGTTCCAATCAGAACTCTGCTGCAAAGAAAGCTGCAGCATTTGCTGCTCAATAGGTCCCTTCGTTTCGGTTTTTTTGAGTGCGCATGTGTGGCGCGAATTTCATAGTTTCGTACACCGATATAATAATAATAATAATAATAATCATCTTTATTTTCTTGTTTGACCTTACAAGGTATAAGAAATTGTCAGTAAAATATCACAGATACGCATCATATATACATAAGAATAAAAATAAATGTAAAAATAATGGGACAGAACAACACTTTAAAAAAATATATAGATAACAGTTTCATCCAAATGTTGCTCAGTTCTCCGGAGAAAAAAATTCTTGTATTGAGTAGAAACAATGCATTTGTAAGTGTTGTTTGACTCTAGATTTAAAAACGGTAAAAGACCGCGCAGTCCTAATCTCCAACGGCAGGTGATTGTATAACTTGAACGACAAAATCTCAGCACTTTTTCTCATTTGAGCGGTTTTTGCTTTTGCGATATGTAGACTGTCGGCGTTTCTCACAGGATATGGATTTAAATCACCACGCGTCTGAGAAGATGCACGATTGGCAAAAACGTAACAGACACATTGAAGGATATACATTGAATAGACTGTTAAAAACCCGTGACTTCTGAAATGTTCCCTACAAGACTCATTGTAATTCAAGCTCAGTATATTCCGGATTATTTTCTTCTGCATATTGAAAATTAACACTAAAAAATATTGTAGTGTACCTAAAATTCCACAAATGATTTGCTTGAATGTTAGATACCATTTTTTATATTCAAAGGAAATGTTTAATTGAAATTAAGTTCAATGATCATTTGTGGAAGTTCAGGAACAACGAAAAGGGCAACAGCGCTCAAAACAACAAGACATCGGTGCCAACTGTCACTTGTGACAATCATGATGACATTTCTCGTTTCTACCTGACCTACATTTGCTCATGTTTTGACGATAGAACACAACTTGTTGGAAATGACTGTACCGAGAAGGAAGTTCAAAAAAGCTACGAAGAGATGCGTTTACGGTGTGTGTAAAAGTGACAGCCAGAAACCAGTAGTTGGTCAGGCGGCTAGACAGATCATGCAGCGTTGCCATTCAACTGACAGGTGTACGAATGTTTCCAAAATTTGGAGCCTTCAAGCATGCGCACCTGCCCAAACGAAGTAGCCTATGTAAGGCCAGCATTACGCGAGGCTTAGCAGAGATTTCAGCAGTGGTTAGCTAGGAGTGTTTACGCGCGCCGACCAAAATGACAGCCGACAACCCCTTAACCTGTTATTACCCTTGACCTGTTAACCCCTTATCAAGTTGCCTAAAAACCACGATTTTAGGCAACATTTGCTACATCAGTGTACTGCGGAATGTATTTTACTCCCAGGGACTTTTCGCACACGATTCAAGAATAGCGGCCCAGGGAGACATCTTTCAAAGAAGATGGTTAATCATCAATTATCAATTTTAATAAACTGGTGCTCACAGGTCATCCAACATCCAACCCAACCCATAAATCTGCTATAAATCCAACCGATTTCTGGTTTGCACATGCGTCGTAATGTGCATGGGCGTTTACGTGCGATTGCCAACACTTGTTTGCTTACTAAATGCAATTTAAAATCACATTTAGCTAAGCTTAACAGCAGCTGTTGCGAAACTTGCGTTTAGAGGTGTTTATGCGGACGGTAACATTGATGTTACGGACCTTAACACCAGTTTTAAACCTCGCGTAAACAAGGCCATAAACAGTTAGTCAACGTTGGGTTCTGCTGAACGCGACCAGTGGCGCCGAATAGACCTTTTTTTGTGGCGCTCGCCATACCTCAAAATGGGGGGGGGGGGCGTCTGGAGGGAATAAAGGGGAAGAAGAAAGGAAAAAAGGTAAAAAGGTAAAAAGGGAGGAAGAGAAGAGGAAGAGACATTTACCAAATTATTGGATATTAGGATTATTAGGTACGATCGCGCGCAAAATAAACGGAGACAGTGTTTCGCGCGGAGTGTACTGATTTTATGAATTTTAGCCTTCTTGTCACTGTGACACCAAGCCAAAATTCATAAAATCGGTACACTCCGCGCGAAACACTGTCTCCGTTTATTTTGCGTGCGATCGTACATTGAATCTGAATGATAGTTGTTCATGATGTACGGGTTCGAATATAATTGAGGCGATCGTTTTAAAACACGCACTGTTTATTACTGCGTACTACAATGAATACACGCCAACAATTATTTACGCTTGGAAATATCGCTGGGACTATCGCTTCTTATCCGCTCGCTGTCTCTTCCAATTCAATTCTGCTCGTGAGACGACAATTGATGCCTTATACAGGGTGATTCACAACTTGTGACTTTCCTTTCACGGGTGAGCTCAGGATGTGCCAGAAAAACTATTTCTGAGGGAAAAAAGGTGAAAAAAAATTCCTGAAATATTGACTTATTTGAACTCAACATCGAAGAAAATTTTGGGGATCGCCGATGCAATGCATCACGTGGATAATTCTAATCTGGTACTATGGAAACAACATACTCAATAATGGTTGATCGATAATAAGGTATTATTGTCAAGAATGACGTTAGTTGACCATTATTATTACCTATTCAACTAAAATTTACAAGTAGCGGGTACAAATACAGTTAGATAGGTAACCCGAGTGGATAATTGCGACCATCAACCAAACATAAGGGTCCTTAGTTTATGTAATGGACAAAGAGACGAGGAAAGGGAGTAAGTCGAGGCATCATCAGTTGAGGTTGACACTGACAAATTATTTATTTTTACCTCCGATTATTGCTAAAGGAGGAGTGTTTACATAGAAACATTTTCGCTTATCGGTCAACTATTGTTGAATCGTATGTCTCATCAACAGATGGAAAAATAAACCCATTAGTCCCACATATGTTTGGCAAATTTTCATTATTTTTTTCCTCGTAAACCATATAGCTTTTTGAATTATTTTCAAGCACATGAAATCAAGTTTTTGGGGCCCCATAACCCCTTGAAAGGAAAGTCATAAGTTGTGAATCACCCTGTATACATAGGTCCGACCAATTTATCTCGAATGTTCCATGCTTTCTCCAGGAGTTTCCATAAGAGATCCAGCATATGGATTCTAGACGACTCTTGAATAATCACACATCTTTCGCATGCTTCCCGTATGCTCCGGAATGTCTGGACCTCCGTCAAAATGGACAGATGTGTCTTGATCGAGCGTTGAAGGTTCCATGTATTTTAATTAACAAGCTATCACGTATATGCTGGAAACGTCAAGAGCTCTGCGCTTGTATCTACAGCGCGATCTAATGGATGGAAGAATCTAGAAAGATCGCGTGTTTACCAGAATGCACGGAATCGCCGCTCGTAACAGTACTATGATTTTGTTTTGCCTTTTTCAATAATTGTTGGTAGTTTGTCCTGCAATTTACTTCAAAGACTTCAAAGACTTCTGTTCAGTTTTAAACATTTTCAGAGACTGACACTGGCATTTAACAGTTTATTCAGTCATTATGATTATGGCCAACCTTTGATGTATAAAATGATCATTTCATAGCACTCTAGAGTTACAAGCAGACATCGTCCTGCCTCAAAGTCATTCTAAGGGCTATTCTTCGTAAGTAGGTACTTATAGTTATTATATTACCTTTTATAGCGACATCCCTTTTTTTGCTTATCATTGTTTGTATTATTATTATCATTATTCCGGAAAAATTTCGGCCCGACGGTTGCGTGGCAATAGGGGGGGGGGTCTAAAATTTTCTTCGCCATAGTAACTTTTTATGAGTTCGGCGCCACTGAACGCGACCATTGTTATAGTGGGGGAACAAATTGTGGCGGCAACAGATTTGAATTTGAAAGAAGCAGCGGTCCAGGGGCCTTATTTCTAGGAGGGAGCGATCACCAGGCGATCGCGGTGCAGCCAATCACAGCCCTGGTTGCCTAGCAACTTCGCATGTGAACGGATCACATCCTTTTTAGAAATAGGGCCCCAGAATTCCCAAACGTCAGACGTACCTAACCTAACCTCAAAAACTTGGCTTGGCGACGAGGGAAGAAGAATCGAAGACCATGGACTCCTTTGCGATGGACCCACAAGAACATGGGGGTAATCCAGATGTCCGATGGCCGCCTATGATTAACCCCTATGATTCAAGTTTTGAACGGATTCTACAGGTGTTTCCAAGCTGGTGTTACAAACTTCAAGGGGGGATTCCCTTCCCCTTGCGTAAAAGTGCCATTTACGCCGTTTTTTGAATTGTAGCTTCATTACCGAGATATCACCCTTTAAAGTTGGAGTTTTTAAATGTTTTTTTAGCCGTAACTTTTGAACCGTTGTTCAAATTTGAGCCAAAGTTCACTGAAATAAGTCCCTATCGACCAATAGTAACATGTTTCATTGAAAATTTTCAGCGGCGTAGATAATAGGAGGTGCTACCACTTTCTCTCCCCTACGTTTCACCCCCTCAGTTTTTTTTTGAGAATAAAAATGAAAATCCAAAAAAAATCATGATTTCTCCATTGACATAAGTAGATTTATTAGGGGTTTTAAATTAGGATACCGATATTTCAGATAAAAAACAGAAAGTTTCCAGGATATTAAATTTTTATTCCCTTGCCGGTACCGCCAAAGTACCGCAGAATTTTCTCCGTCAATTAAATTCACTGTTTTCCCGCCAAATGCTGATAACCAAAGTTATAACCGCAACGTTTTAGCGAGAAATGTCAGATGTCAAAAAAATAACAGTATCTGTCAATCTAATGTCAATCGCTAATTTTAACCAACCGGTTACAAAAAGTTATTCGCTCGAAAAAGGCTATGGTCATGTTAGTGAGCAGTGAGGTAGTGTTGTATTTATCAATAATAATAACTGGTGGGAATGTGTGCACCGAACGGTCTTTTTCAAATCAAAACCTTTCGATTCCCGCCGCTTAGCGACATGCACTGACGTATAATACTATACTCTATACACTGATAGAAAGGACCACCAGATTCCTCCGCTTGAAAAGTTGTCCCGAGCGTTACCCGCGAAATTTAAAATTCCAGTTAGAAAGAGGTGCTTATTTCAGCTAATCACAGCTAAGTGCTATGGTAATTTTAAATGACACCAGTTTAATACCAATTTTAATAAATGAGAAAATAATGTTTTTGAATGAAGCTGATTTTATTACACAACACTCACAACAGCCGAGCCGACTAAAAAAGTTCAATGAAAATAACAAACATCATAGAGAAATGGAGGTTAGAAATCGTACGTAAGTGTCAAACTCGCTGAATGTAATGCCATTGGCTTGGCGTAGGAATAATTTGCCCGGGTAAGACTACCAACTGAACAAAACTAATATTAGTTCCAAACGCGCCTATGTTGTTACATTCTTTGGTGCTTTTGTTTGCTATAGGTTACATCACTGAAATTCAAAAAAGTCCGTTCTATCGGTGTACAGACTATAGACCGAGTTGTTTACATCCGTGCATGCGGCCAAGACCTAAATCCAGTATGGCCGACGTCAGGAAAATAACAATATGCAAGTATATCAACTGAGGTGAGCCCGCTTGATGAATGCAGAGTCAATGTGTGGATTTACACTCCAAATCGTCAAGATATTCAATTTTGTACTATTTCTTGAGAAGATTTTCCATGTCTGATTGAAAATTAGGAAGTAAAGTAGAAGTAGAGGTAGAGAGTAGGGATTAAATTCCAAGTGATCACACCTCGTATTGTAGCACCTTAATGTGAGTCGCGCGCTGCGGTCAGCTGATCGCGTTGCATGCTGTCACACGTCACACCATAGCCAGCCCATTTCTTTGTTGCTCATTATTATTTGTCGTTTCATTCGATATTTTGCTTATTTCGCGAGGTAATAATGGTGCAGCAGTGCCAGGTGTGCAAAGCTTCGGCATACCGGGAGCATACATTGACGTTATTTTTACCTTCATTTGTTTTGCCCCCTTAACATGAAGAAAACGCTGCAAGCACGTCTATGTGTCGTCCTGATAACAAACTCCCGCGCCCCCCCACTTTCCCTTGGTCCTAGCGGTTCTCGCGCGTCAACACACTGTGTAATGGGGATAGGAAAGATCCGTCTAGTATTATACGTCAGTGGCGACATGTCACAAGTCGCGTCATCTGTCGGCGAAAAGCTAGATCTATGAGGGATTGGCATTTCTATCTGGTGACATTTCGTATTTGACAAATGTCACAATTGTCAATTGTCATTTGTTTACTTACTAACTAGTGCCAGACTAGTAGAGAACTGCCGCACCTAATGTTAAGTTTACTGTTTACCGTTTAATATCAGTGGAATAATTTGTAACGACAATTCGACGAGTCCTCTCCTACTCGAGTAATGGTTGTGATTTGTGAATGTGATTAGTTCCGAGTCATGTCCAGTCGCGTTGTGTAAATTGGCCTTTTAGCTTAGGTACTTGCAGCCCCTGTGATTGGAATAAAGTGGAAACAAAAATGGCAGGAACTGACAGGGTTTCCCTTAATGATGCCCTTTCAAACGTCGACGTGCTGGACGAGCTTCCTCTGCCCGACGAGCAACCATGCATCGAAGCCCAGCCATGTTCTGTGGTGTACCAGGCGAATTTCGATACGAATTTTGAAGACCGCAATGGCTTCGTCACAGGCATTGCCAAATATATTGAAGAGGCAACAGTCCATGCAAGCTTGGTAAACTGACTCAGTGAAACTGTTCTGTTGGAAGTTTACCAACTTCTACTTACTGCTTTCAGAATGAGCTGCTTGAAGAAGGACAGGAGCATGCTGTCATGCTCTACACCTGGAGGTGTTGTTCCAGGGCCATTCCACAACCTAAATCTAACGAGCAGCCGAATCGCGTGGAAATTTACGAGAAAACTGTGGAAGTCCTAGCTCCAGAAGTCAACAAGCTGCTCAACTTTATGTACTTTCAAGTATGTGCACAGCATTGATACAATAGCATGCCCGTTATTCAAAAGGCAGCATGGGGATCTTGCTGAACTTGAAGGATAAGCAAAATAAATCAATAAAATTAATAAATGTTTTCCTCCTTATCGGCCTGCACTGGCCATAGGAGTTTTTGCCCTTTATTATCACATTCACATAGCCAGAAAAATTGCAAGTAGGACAAACACAAACATCCAGACTTCTTCCGGGAATCGAACCCGGGGCTCTCGCGGCCGCAAGCAGCCGCACGGCCACCTGCGCCACGCTGCCGTATCGGGGAGTACGATACTTCTGAGTGAAAATATATGGACGTGGCGTATTATACACGTGTCCCGAAATTAATGCAACAAAATTTACAGGGAGGTAGACAATTGAAAAATAAGGGGACTCCCTGAATGAAAATACTCTCGCAAATGTAATAACGGAGATACAGGCCTTCAAAGTTGGTTTTTCAAAACAGTTTTTTTTTTGCATAACTTCTGAACCGTCAAGCCGATTTTATTCAAATTTGAATCAAAGTTTACTAACATACCCTTTTTCCCCTATTTTTCACCCCCTTAAATATTTTTAAAAATTGTTGCAATTTTTTAATTCTACGTTCAATTTAGAGAAAAAAGTTACTCTTTCAAAATTTTGATTGAAGGCTTCATTTTCGAGATATTTGGGTTTGAAACTTCGGAGATTATGCCGAAAACACCACTTTCAAGGCCTTGAAAATTAAAATTCAAGAAAACTCAAGATTCCTCAACTGAAATAAGTTTTCTAAGTGTTTCAAGTTGATAAACTACCATTTTTGCCGAGATTTATGTTGAGAAACATGAAGCTTTTCAGAAAAAAAAATTTGGGCCCTGAAAAGGGACGATTTTGAGATGTTCTCCGAAGTTTCAAACCCAAATATCTCAAAAATGAAGCCTTTAATCAAAATTTTGCAAGACTAAATTTTTTTCTCTAAATTGAACGTAGAATTCAAAAATTGCAACGATTTCCAAAAATATTTCAGGGTGTGAAAAATAAGGGAAAAGGGGGGCAGGTACCCCCTATTATCTTCGCCCCTTAAAAATATTTGATGAAATACGTTATCATTGTTCGATAGAGACCTATTTCAGTAAACTTTGGTCCAAGCTTGAATAAAATCGGCTCAAAGGTTCAGTTATGCAGAAAAAACTGTTTTCAATTCAATTCAAATGATTTATTGTTTTTTGAGAAAAAAACTCTCATAACAATTGTAGAACAAGATATCACCGTTAACAGTGTTAACACTAATACTAATACATTTTAAAACAATACTGGTACACAAACCGTTCAACACATTTTAAAATATCACGTCATTCGTTAAAAGCGAATGAGCGGAGCTTAAGCATAGCCATGATGTAATTTCCTAGCCTCTTAGCGCCTCTCTGGTCAATACCCCTCAAACAAACAATCAAATCGTCAAACGTCCTCAGCCCCGCAGGAAGAAGAGATCTGCAGCTGCGGTACAGGGGACATTCAAAAATCAGGTGATCAAGACTCTCGTGGCAGTGTAAATTACACAACGTACAAAATTCAGAGGTGTTTATGTTATAAGTATTTCCATTGAAGGAAAATTTGAGCGAAAAGTTATTGGCAAGTCTCATTTGTACCACAAATCTCACGAAGTGTATTGGAATTTGGAATTCCAGATACTGCTGAGGCTCCTGCAAAATGGGTGGAAGGAAAAACACCGACCGTGGGGCGCGCTCCAGATATCTTAAGTCCTCTATAAACAATCTCTCCCTTAACGCGTCAATCATTTCAGCCTTTCTCGAGCTTAAATTTTCATAATTAAGGTTTTCCCAGAGATCGCGACAGTTCACAACTTCAAAGAGCTCAGCGAGCCGACCTGCCCAGTTATAACGCATATCGACGGCGGACTCGTCGACCGAGGACAAACTGACCAGCCTGTCAAAGCACGCCCTAGGATATCTGCTGGTGGGCATCCGGAGTAATTTCAACAGCCAGGCAAGACAAGATTTAAATGTCAAGAGGGAAACCCTACTTATGCCCGTCTCCAGTCGAATCAAAGAACCAGAGGTCGACTTAGGCAAACACAAGAGTCGTCTAAAAAACTCCATCTGAACTCTCTCCAGCAGATCAGGATATCCCATCCCCCACAAAGGCAGGCAATGAGAAACGGACCCCAAAATCGCTGATTGGAACAGTGTCATCCTAGAAGACCACGAATTTAATTTCGATCTGATCATCAGGTCAAAAACCGCAGCGGATGCTTGTTTAGACTTCAGTACGGCTGCACGTGTCATTTCGAGGAATAAAGATGACGAAGAAAATGTGACCCCAAGGTATCGGTACTGCTTGACCACCTCGACCTGTTCATTATTGAAGTAGAAAACTTCACTAGGAGAAGGCCCACCTCCCCTATGAAAGCAAAGGATTTTAGTTTTCTTCGTGTTGACATCTAACTCATTTTCCAAACAATACTTTTCAACCAGACCGAGTTTACGACCGAGGTCCACCTCCGAATCCGCGAGCAGCACCAGGTCGTCCGCGTACAGAAGCATCAGTATGTCCCTGACGCCATCAATAAACAAACCTGAGGAACCGTTGGACCTGAAAAAAGTTTCCATATCGCCTATATACTGTGAAAAAAGAAATGGGCTGAGGCACTCTCCCTGCAGAACACCAGTCGTTACATCAAACCTCTCCGTGAGCTCATCGTCGACCCTGATCCGAACCGAAGCACATTCATAAAGAGACCGAACAATTCTTATGATCTTAGAGCTGAGACCGTTTTTGTACAACTTGAACCATAATTTAGAATGATTTATGGAGTCAAAATCTCTTTTAAAATCTACAAATGCAGCGAACACTCTCCGACGCCTCAGCCTAAGGTGGATCTGAGTGACACAACTAAGCGCGAACACGTTGTCCAAACAGCCACGGCCCTTCCGAAATCCTGACTGGCACTCAGGAACAGCCCCAGCTAACTCGGCCCACCCCAACAATTGGTTCAGTAGTATCTGAGTAAAAATTTTAGTTTGACAATTCACCAGAGCTATCCCTCTGTAATTGTTCGGGTCATTCTTTGGCCCACCCTTGTGCAACATTCTCAAAACGATTTCCGACCATCCCACAGGTAAACATTCAGTGTCCAAAATTCTATTAAACATGGTGACCAAGTACAGTAGCCAATTCTGAGGCAAATACTTTAGAAATTCGCTTCGTATGCCGTCACTGCCCGGTGCCTTGTTATTTTGACTTTCAGACAGTACACATATTAGCTCGTCCAACGTTATAGCAGCATCAAGTGTGGGATTTCTGGCATCAATGAACACGTTGTTATCAAGTATTCTACTGGGATAAAGATTGCAGTAAAAAGCTGTCCACTCGCGAACAGTAAGCGGAGACGGTAAAAAACTGTTTTAAAAAATCAACTTTGAAGGCCTGTATCTCCGTTATTACGTTTGCAAGAATATTTTTATTAAAGAAGTCCCCTTATTTTTCAATTGTCTACCTCCCTGTAAATTTTGTTGCATTAATTTCGGGACACCGTGTAGTAGTAACTTGAGGGATAAGAAACCAGTTTCATTAGGAGCCGCAAATGCCACTTCTAAAGTTCATGCAATAGTAATTTATTCTCAGAGAGAGGGATTTATAAAAGTAAGAAGTATTGTACACAGTCCAACCAAGCTTGAAGGAGTGCTGTAGCAAACCAACGTGTATTCTTTCGACTCAACAAAGTATCACCCAAATTGTCATGGGGATGGCAGAGCGTCAAAGCTCATGTAAGCTTGGTGGCACTCTGATGATATGAAGATTGATAATTATTGGACAAAATAACACTTGACATGTTTTCTCGACATTTCTAGATGTTTTAATAAATTGAATTGTCAAAATCGCAAAATGTGGATTTTCAGGATTTAGGGCTCAGCCTGCTATAGTGTGAAAAATTTCAAAAAACTTGTTTGAAACTTGATGGAGTAGGCTAACAAAAAAATTGTTTTTCAGTCCGATCTAGACAGTATCTTCAAATAATGGAAATAAAGGTGCTTAGCTTAGAACTGCTGGCGCAAAATTTTGGTTGCAGGTTTTGTTCCGAGCTTTGTTCTCAAGATATTTGAGTCTAAATGTTTGAACATCTCGAAAACCACAGTTTGAAAAACTTGAAAGTTGTGATGAGTTATGTCTTTCTGACTGAATTTAGTTTATTAGGTTCAAGCGGAAGTTTGAAGATTTTGGCCGATTTTGACCCAGATTGACCAGGTCACCAGGCTCAACACTAAAAGGGCTGCAAGTCCCACTTTTCCACCCTCTATAATTCCACAAATGAAAATCGTGACTTTTTTACATTGCCTTTTTAAGCCTTACCAAATTTAGTGGCGGAGGCTATTTGTGGCCGCTTTTTTTTCGTGATTATTTTCTTCGTTTTTTTAACCCCTCGTTTAACAAAACTCATCTAAAAAGTCCGTATCTTCCGAACGGTTGAACATATCCAGTTCATTCCTTCGTTAATCGAATCTCAACTATTGCGGGTTGATACCGACGACGTTTAAAGATGATCGGTCAAATATAAACAATCTTTAACAACAATAAAGAATGCACAAGTCGCGGCACTCATCTAAAGTAGAGAAAATTAGCTTGGCTAATTAAGCTAGCTAATTTTAGCTAATTAAATTAATTGAGCTATTTGCTTTTTTTTATAGAATGTAGATATTTATTGAAATACAAGAGGTATGAGATAAATTGTATAAAAATGATTCAGATAAAATATAAGCTTTATTTGCTTATTTTATTTTAAATTGAAGTACATATCCTGACCTTTCTTACAGTGTGACAGCGATTGAGAAACAATGGTTTATTATTTATTCATTTATTTAGTTTATAAACATTTTCATCGGCCATGAATGCATCGTGATTTTCAGTCAGCGAGGGCTTTTTTTGTTTTTGTTTTGGTTGATGAACTGTCAGAAAAAAAAAAGTCTACAATCCGTTCGAATTTTTGTTTGCACATTTAGATAGACTTGTTCAAGACCAAACTTTTATGTCCCTTGCATTTTTTTCGTTGGATCACGTTCGTTCATCATCGTCGTTCACGAGTAAAAGTGAAAAAACCAGGAACGTGCGACATGACATGCGGTTTTTAATTTTTTCTTTTTTTGTCAGAAAGTTATAAGTAGGTACCTATCTAATGTGTAAATAAAAGTAGGAGACTATTTCATTGTGCAAACAAAAATACGACCGGAACGTAGACTTTTTTCTAGCAATTCAACCTAACCCCTTATTTCGACCTCACTGGTCAGATTTGTTTGGTTTTTAGTTCTTTTTTTTGGCACAAAGAGATTTCTTCACAGTGCAAATAAAACACGTGTGAGATTTAGAACACATTTAACCATCATCAGTGGAGTTGGGGGTTGGGGTCGGTTAACCACCAGAAGAAAATTATTTGACACGTTCCTGATTTTTCCACTTTTACTCGTGAACGGTGCATCCTACAGGAAAAATGCAAGGGACATAAAAGTTGAGTCTTGAACAAGTCTATCCAAATGTGCAAACAAAAATACGAACGGATTGCAGACATTTCTTTTCTGACAGTTCAACCTACCCCAACCCCCTTTAGCTTCGCCGCCACTAAATACACTAAATAATATTTGATATTTGCTTTATACAAAAAAACAAGGCTCCCGTTTAGGCTAGTCGAGTTATGGGGCGAAAACCGCCCTAAACGGTGCCATGATGTTAACGTAGGTATGATGGAGATGAATCTATTCAACGCTATGTCACCGCTAATTTCTATATCGAAAAAGTTCTATTTCGGACTTGCTTTGTTCATGTCTATCAAACTTCAAAATTAGTGAAATAATCATCCGTATATCTTACGTGTTGCTACAATTTTTCTTCTACTTCCGTTTTCTTACTTTTTGTATGAATGGCCATTTCATCTCAGGTGACATTTGGTCATTTGGCAAGTATATTTCGCTTCACCGTAGTTTTAGAGCAAATAATTTTTCACCAACCAGCTTTTAACTATCCAAAACGTGTGAAAGTTATGACATACCTGTCATCTCTCGAAAGTTATGAGCTGTAAAAAAAATTGAGGTTGAATAACTCGAGATTCTCGAGAAGTAGTACCGAACGGATTTCAACCAAATTTGGTTTGCAGAGTACCCACCGGGGTCTCGATGGAACATGTGCAGCTTTAATTAAAAAAAATCAATCTTCTTCAGAAAACAGGTAAAAATGTGCTTGTCCGTCGGTTTTTTCGTGTTTCTAGATCGATTGCAATGCAACTTTATGAACATGCGTCTAATACAGTGCTCAACAATTGAAGTGGAACACCTGAAAATTTTGGTCGTATTTTCTCAAGAAAAAACCGGATTACAATTAGTTTTTTTTCATGGACAGCTAATGTCCTAGGGCCGTATTCATACCTCGCTTTTAAGCTAAAAGCGCTATTAGAGCGATGCGCATTTAGGGGCATTTCTCATATTTCAGTGTTCAAAAATACATTATTGCGATTGGGAGCGATTGTATGTACTTAATTGCAATTAATTTGCGAGTTAATTTGTATTTTTGAACACTAAAATATGAGAAATGCCGCTAAATGCGCATCGCTCTAATAGCGCTTTTAGCTTAAAAGCGAGGTATGAATACGGCCCTTAGACTACAGCATGATATAATTATTTCTTGGGACAAGCTTTCCATATCATTTATACAGGGTGTTGTAGTGAAGTACTGTAAAAAATGTAAAGTTTGCACCCCTCCCGATCCACGAAAATATTTTTTTGAATTTTTTCAACTCGTCCTGGACAAACATTGAACTCATACCTCGAAACGGTTTTGTGGGTTTTCGTTTATCTTTGTTAATTACAGGGTGATCGCAAAAAGTGATATTTTAGGGTTTCAATGGTAACTTTCTTCATTGTTATCCGATGTTAAACATCTTTGGCTCATATTGAAGCTGAAACTTCAGGCGAGAACGGTGTGAGGTCAAAACTTATTGGAGACGTGTTATTAAGGGGAATATTAAGGGACGTGTCAAAAGTGACCCAAATGCAAAACAGCTTCCGACTGTTTGTTTAATAACAGATAAAAACAAATTGAAACGTGTCTTCAAAGGATCCGCTGATTCGGGCCATTTCGATCTGCTTTTCGCTTCAGTTGTCCAAGAAATGTCCGTGGTAGAACCAAAACTTGACTGCGTGTTTTCGCGAAAAAATCGCATTCCTTATTTACCTGTAGGTGGCCGTAACCCAAGTTACAAAATTCAAAACTAGCAGGTATACGTGTTTTATCGTCAAGGAGAATTTTTGAAATTGTTGTGAATTTTGTAACTTTTGTTACGGCCGCCTTCAGGTAAATAAGGGATGCGATTTTTTCGCGAAAACATGCAGTTTGGTTTTGATTCTACCACGGACATTTCTCAGACAACTAAAGCGAGAGGAAGATCAAAATGGTCCAAATTAGCGGATCCTCTGAGGACAAGTTGCAGTTTGTTTTTGTCTTTCATCAAGCAGATACTCAGAAGCTGTTCCGCATTCGGGTCACTTCTGATACGTCCCCTTATATTGAATTATTGTCTTCAATGAGTTTCGACCTCACAACGTTCTCGGCTGAAGTTTCAGCTTCAATATGAGCTGGAGATGTTTAAAATCGGATAAAAATGAAAGAAGTTATCATTGAAAGTCTAAAATATCACTTTTTTAAGATCACCTGTAATCAACACAGCTAGACGAAAACCCAAAAAACCGTTTCGAGGTATGAGTTCAATGTTTCCCCAGAACGAGTTGAAAAAATTGAAAAAAAAATTGATACGCGGATCGGGAGGGGTGCAAAGTTTACATTTTTTTGCAGTACCTCACTACTAAACCCTGTATAAATGATATGACAAGCTTGCAACTAGAAAGAATTCCATCATGCTGTAGTCTGAAACATTAGGTCTTATGAATAAAGATTAAGCAATTGCTCTTGCTTGATTTTTGTTCCTAGAAAATTTTTAAAAAACTCAGAAACTTCAAGGAACTCATCAATTTAGGTTTCACTGAGCATTTGAGTAACTGATTGAAATAATAACATTGGTTAAAATACTCATTTCCAAATGTTTCTCCGATTTTTGCTGGTAGATTTTAAGCAAAAGCAATTGCTTAATCTTTATTCATAAGGCTCAATAGCTGTCCAGGAAATTCAAAAAAACTCATTTCAATTCGGTTCTTTCTCAAGAGAATACGACTATTTTAATTTGACCAAAATTTTTAGGTGTTCCACTTCAATTGTTGAGCACTGTAGTAGGCAGACGTGACAAAAAGCTTTTGGCTCCGAAACGTCAATCAGGTCTACCACAACATAAATATGAACGTCCTTTCTTTTTTCGCATCAAGAAAAAATTCACAGATTTTGATGAAAATTGGTGCATAAGTAGTTTATGACGGGTGGAACGTTGGTTAAAATTTTGTTGAGATTAGGCGATCGCGGCCGCCAAAACTGGAAAAATAATTGTCGAAAATATTCATATTTCTATGAAGTGACACGAAAATTTCAGGCCGCGTCGAGGTACATACAAGAAATAATGGAATTTTGTGCATACAGGGTCATTAAAAAAAGATGTCCTGCCCCATTTTTCTCAAGATCTGTTGAAGCTAGCGAGTTGCGGTAAAGACCGTTCTGATCAAATTTGATATGTCAACAAAACTACTTCACAAAAACTCTGGAGTACGGGAGCAACTCAGAATTTTGTCCAATTTATTTTCAACACTGCACAATATTTAGTGATATGTCATTGAAAAGGCCTTGAAAAGTTTCACTGGACAAGTGCAAAAAGTTTCCGAAAATTTCCAGCGGTTTTTATTGTATGATGAAAAACAAAAACCTGGAAAAACTTGTTTTTATGTATAAAATGAGAATCAATGAGAATTTTTTTGAACTGCGAACTGCATTCAATAGAACTCGTCAAAACGGTCACTATGATGTGTAACTCAATATGCAATGACTATTTTGAAATTTTGAGATTTTCCGAAACTAAGATTTTGATGGGTAAAATTGAACTGCCTCAAAATTTTAAAATAGCCATTGCATATTGAGTAATACATCATACTGACCGTTTTAATAAGTTTTTAGGGAAGCTTGGAGGGTTGGATGGGCAGGATGTGATTCAGCTGTTGATGAGCACTGACAGCAAAGTGATAAAGGCCGTTCACCGTTATCTGTTCCAATGCTTACGACTAAGGACCTTTGTGATGGAGGAGGATGGTTAGTAGCCGGTGGTTCTCCTGCATGGTGTTGCTGATGCTTTTGCTCAGGAGGAGTTTCATGTTTTCATCAGCAATAACTATAATTTCTTAAATCTTTGTATATACATATTATATTTTTTCAATAATATGTTTTGATGTCTTTGATCGGGCCTATTGTTAACTCTCTATTCGAGCTCTTGCTCAAAATTTGTAACAAAATCACGAGCAATAAATCCATTTATTTATTATTTATTTATTTATTATCTAATAAGTTTTTAATTGAATGCAGTTTGCAGTTTGAAAACATTCTCATTGATTCTTATTTTATACATAAAAACGTGTTTCACAGGTTTTCGTTTTCTGTCGCAAAATGAAAACCGCTGGAAATCTTCTGAAACTTTTTGCACTTGTCCATTGAAACTTTTCAAGGGTTTTTCAATGACATATCACTCAATATTGTGCAGTGTAAAAAAAATTGCCCAAAAGTTTGCCCCAGTTTTGGTGAAGTAGTTTTGTTGACATCAAATTTGATTAGAAAAAGCAGCTGGATCCAACGGTCTTTACCGCAGCTCGCTAGCTTCAACGGATCTTGAGAAAAATGGGGGTGGACATCTTTTTTAAATGACCCTATACAGGTGTCCCGAAATTAATGCAACAAAATTCACAGGGATATAGAAAATTGAAAAATAAGGAGACTTTCTGAATAAACATACCCTCGCAAACGTATAATTACGGAGATACAGGCCTTCAAAGTTGTTTTTTTTTTTCTCAAACAGTTTTTCTGGCATCACTTTGAAACCATTCCACCGATTTTATTCAAATTTGAATCAAAGTCTACCAAAACAGGTCTCTATTGAACAATAATAACGCATTTTAGCAAAGATTTCAAGGAGCGAAGATAATAGGGGGTATCCTACCCCCTTTTCCTCTATTTTTTACCTTCCTGATTTTTTCAGAAAAAAAATTTATGCCCTGGAAAGTGGCGATTTCGATATGTTTTCCAAAGTTTTAAACCCAAATATCTCGAAAATGAAGCGTCCAATCAAAATTTTGCAGAAGTAACTGTTTTCTCTAGATTGAACGTAAGAATTCAAAAATTGAAACAATTTCCAAAGATATTCAGGGGGGTAAAAAATAGGGGTAAAAGAAGGAGGGTGCCCCCTATTATCTTCGCTCCCAAAAATGTTTGATGAAATGCGTTATTATTATTCAATAGAGATCTGTTTTCGTAAACTTTGATTCGAATTTGAATAAAATCGGTTAAACGGTTCCAAAGTTATGCCAAAAAAACTGTCTAAAAAAAACAGCTTGGAAGACCTGTATCTCCGTAATTATACGTTTGCGAGGGTCTGTTTATTGAGAAAGTCCCCTTATTTCTCACTTTTCTATCTCCCTGTGAATTTTGTTGCATTAATATGCGATATTCAGCGGCACGACATGCGCTGTAGGTTCACAAAGCTAGGGGATGGAACTCATGCGTCTGCGCGAGCTAGGAAAAGTCAAAACCTGCAAATTTTCAGCCACCGATTCAACAAAGGAAAATAGATGACAAGAAACTCTTGATTTTCATGCTAGATTAGGCGAAATAATGTTGTCCATGTGCATTGCTGTCGAAAAAATGCATTCCGCGCGTAGTGTTCCGAAAAGAACGAAAAAGCCGTTTTCAGTGTATAACTGGTTGCCTAGAAGGTGATGTTTGTTTGGGAACACACATGGAATGAAACTGCAATGTTTTTTTCGTACGGTTTTTGCAGTCAGGCACTCAACAAACTGCCCGTCATTTTTGAAAGAAGAAACAGAAAACACAAAACCTTTGATATAACCCAATAAAATTTCATTTACCATTTGTTTGCTTGCAGTTTCATGCCATCGACAGACAGGACGGCAACCGTAAGGCAGAGAAGAATACTATAAATAGGGCGGTATTTTAAAAAAAAACACTAACTGATAAACACGTTACCATATTTTCGCTCATCGTGTATCTAAAACTGATCCATCATTGCTGGTCTTGAACACAATGAAAGATCAAGAAACGCTCTTTTTTCCACAACTTATTTGAAAGTTCCATTTCCAGCCGTTTCAATAATATGCAATGTTGAAATTACGCTTTTTACATGTGTTCGCATACGGCACTATTCTCAAATCCCCTCGCATGGTTGCACAAGCGCAGAAATGGCACTGAATCTCGCCTATTCCGGGACACCTGTAAGTAGAGGATGTTCACGCGAAACGGATACCCCCCTATTAAAAACTTTCCTTTCACGATAATTCAAAAAAGAAAAAACTTTTCTGGAACAATTTTTTCCGTAGTTTCTGAATATTCCAGGTAAAATTTTCTATTTCGTGCCATATACAGAGTGTCGCAATTTTTTTTGCATTTTTTCGAAACATTTTGTATTTCATCACCACAATCGATGCACATTGTTATCCTGATTGCAAATATCAGGAAAATGGAAAATTTACAATGGCATCTCCAAAAACATCTATTTTTTGAGAATGATGGACCCATTTCAGAATTCAAATATGTCTAGGATATTTTGTTTCACACTTTCAAATGACATGGAATGACACAAAATGACTCAAGAAATATTTGGGAAATACTTGATTTCTGGAATGAATCGATTTAAATAAAAATGTTTTTTGAGATGCCACCGTATATTTTAGTGTCATGCATATTTGTAATCAGGATAGCAATGTGAATTTCTTGCTCTGATGAGATACAGGGCGTTTCGAAAAAATGCAAAAAAAATTGCAACACCCTGTACAGGTGTCCCGAAAAAACACCGACAACGTTCTAAGGCAGCTTCCTCTCATCAAAACAAGAAAAAAAAAGTTCTCATGAATATGGGTCCGAAAACGCTTCCCAAGGGAGCTACAGGCCCCTAAAGGTGGGACCCTGAAGATGGTGTTTTTTTAATATTTCCGAAACCGTTCAAGGGAAATCAATCAAACTTGACACATTTAATAACCTTTATATGCCCAACAAAATTTGAATGCCTAACAAAAATGAAGTTGCTTTGAAATGGTTTTTCTTTAGGCTTGAATATCGTAATTAAAAAATCAGCATTACTGACCACGTTTTCATGCATTCAAACTCAAATATCTCGTGAACGTCTATCGAGGTTGAACAGAGGGACCTTTTTTTGGTAGAAAACTCCAATATTTCATAATTTCTTGTTGAATTTGAAAACGATTTACATTCAAAAAAGTTAGGGTTATTTTTACCCTCACACCTCAGCCTGACTCACCCCTGGTAAATTATTTTGGAAATAATCTTGCCTCATTTTGTTGGGCACAAGAAGGTTAGTGGATGTGTCAAGTTTGATTGATTTCTCTTGAACGGTTTCAGAGATATTGAATAAAAACCATCTTCAGGGTCTCACCTTTAGGGGCCTGTAGCCTGTAGCTTCCGTAGGAAGCGTTTTTGGACCAATGTTCATGGGAACTTTTTTCTTGTTTCGATGAGAGGAAGCTGCCCTAGAACGTTGTCGGTGTATTTTCGGGACACCTGTATATGGCACGAAGTGGAAAATTGTACTTGAATTAATTAACTTCAGGGGATAATAAAGGTGCGTTCAGTCAGGTTATTTAATATACGTTTATTCACAAAAGTACCCGGATATTTACATGTGACTTATGAGAAAACATTGTGAAAAACTGTTACAACACAAAGCACAAGTGCTGTCTGTGAGGATACAAAATATAAAAAATTAAAAATATAAATACATACATGTTGTAAATCATAAAATTTCAGAAATAACAGTTGAAAGATTTCAACAATGGAAAAAAGAGCTAAAAACAGATTAAAAACACAAAAAAGGCTCAAAGGTGAACATGCTGAAAAAGAATATATCAAAATGGCTCAAAATTCAAAATCACATCTCTTCGCCTGCATAACAACTCGTGTGATTTCCCTCTTGAAGTTGCCTGTAGAGGTCATATTTCTTGTGGAAGAAGGCAAAGCATTGAACCATTTCGGTCCCAAATAGGTGAAGCACCGCTGCCCTGTGGAAGTACTCCTGAAGGAGACTGTGGAAGTACATCGCTTATTGGCTGTTCTGAGGAGACTGGTTCATAAAAGCCAATGGGCGTCGCTGCGCTTGCGACTAAAATTAAAACTTGCGGCTAAATAAGCTGACTGAACTCACCTTAATTGTTTACTGCGATTTGTTTGATCAGATTCAATTCTTTATTGAAATTTATATCATCCATTGGGATAGAAAATAAACGATGAAAACTTGAATGGAAACATGCTAATTTGTGGGACATGAGATGAGATGAAAAAAATTGAATAATAGGATTTGTAGAATTTGGTTTATGATTGTCGAAAGAAAA
The DNA here is from genome assembly GCA_949128115.1 of Anaspis maculata. Taxonomy (NCBI): domain Eukaryota; kingdom Metazoa; phylum Arthropoda; class Insecta; order Coleoptera; family Scraptiidae; genus Anaspis; species Anaspis maculata. Next base: position 9,685,741 of record OX421968.1, read on the forward strand.
TTTATTGTTTATAATGGAAATAGATATATCAAGGTAGGAAATTTTGTTCTCTATGCCGAATTCAACGGTAAATTTTAAATTTGGATGAACATTATTCAAGAAATCTAGGAACACTCTAATTTCATCTTCAGTTCCATTGAATAAAACTAAGATGTCATCAACATAGCAAAACCAGTTTCTCGATCAGTTGAGTATATGGCGTGAAAATAAAATATTTGTTCAGATCTTTTCCTTTTCTAACTAGCCTAATTAAATTAATAGGCTCTTCAAATTAATTGCGGTTCCAGCCAAAATGTAGGACTTGAACATCATAATATTGATCATGTTGTAAGGAAAAACTGTACTTCATTAAACTGATCAATAAAATTCTTGTAGAATTATTAAAGGTCTCGCGATATTCATTCTTTATGTGTTTGTTTCAACAGAAAAAAGCAATAGAGAGGTTCTCAGAAGAAGTGAAGCGGCTGTGCCACACCGAGAAACGGAAAGATTTCGTTTCAGAAGCCTACCTCCTCACGCTCGGCAAGTTTATCAACATGTTTGCGGTCCTTGACGAGTTGAAGAATATGAAGTCCAGCGTTAAGAACGACTATTCGACTTATCGACGGGCTGCGCAATTCTTGAAAGTGATGTCGGATTCGCAAACTCTGCAGGAATCGCAGAACTTGTCTATGTTCCTCGCCACCCAGAACAAAATCAGGGACACCGTCAAGGAAAACTTGGAAAAGATAACGGGCTACGAGGACCTGCTGGCGGACGTCGTCAACATATGCGTCCACATGTTCGAAACGAAAATGTACCTGACGCCCAGCGAGAAGCACATGCTCGTCAAAGTGATGGGCTTCGGGCTGTTCCTCATGGACAGCGAACTGTGCAACATCAACAAGCTGGACCAGAAGAAGAAGCTGAGGCTCGATCGCATCGACAGGATTTTCAAGGTCAGTTGATTTTCTGCCATGTATGAGCTAAGGTTGCCAGCTTGACGTTATTTGAATGGCGTTGCGTCTAGACCTAGTTATAATGATGATAATAGATGGTCTTCATTCCAAAAACTTTCTTTTTTTGGTGTGGCGAAGTCTAGCCGCGAGGCTATTTTGTAATGCAAATAAAATACTAGTACTTCAAAAATTTAATGGGTACGGGAGCGCTTTAAGGTTTGGATGCCTTTTCAGAATCTGGAAGTGGTGCCGCTCTTTGGCGACATGCAAATAGCCCCCTTCAACTACATAAAACGCAGCAAGCACTTCGATCCGAGCAAGTGGCCGCTGTCCAACAGCACCGCACCCTCACCCCAGGCGGATTTGATGGTCCATCTGCCGCAAATCCGCGACGACCACGTCAAGTACATCAGCGAATTGGCTCGCTACAGTAACGAAGTGACGACCACTTACAAGGAGAGCGGAAGCGACGTCGAAAACAAGGAGACGGCCGAATTAGCGCTTCGAGGCCTGCAGCTGCTGTCGGAATGGACGAGCGTGGTCACTGAACTGTATTCCTGGAAACTGTTGCACCCCACCGACCACCATCAGAACAAGGAGTGTCCTCCGGAAGCCGAGGAGTACGAACGCGCCACCCGCTACAATTACAGCGACGAAGAGAAGTTCGCCCTGATCGAAGTCATCGCAATGATAAAAGGCCTTCAGGTGTTGATGGCCCGGATGGAAACCGTGTTCACCGATGCGATCCGGCGTAACATCTACGCTGAACTGCAAGATTTCATCCAGCTGTGCCTGCGGGAGCCACTGCGCAAAGCTGTCAAGAACAAAAAAGATTTAATTCGAAGGTAAGTGATCCCTGGTCCCTTCCCTCACCTCACACCGCCAAGGAAGGCAGTGTTGGTTGCCTACGGTGCCGTCCAATAAAACAGTTATTTGTCTGCGACCATTCTGTTGTGGAGACATAATGTATTTACTTGCAAATGCTTATACAGGGTGGTCCAGGTTATGGTTGCAATAATTCACCATTTGATGGTCCAGCGAAAACTATCTATCTTGACATGCATAATTTTATTTTTTTCCAAAACACTTCTTAATGCTCTTCGAAGTTCAGTTTTGAAAATACTCTTTTTGCAATAAGTCTTAGGTCATCAAAACGATTTTGACCAAATCTGGTACACATACTCAATAAATAGATACCCATTGTCTACTGGACGTAGACAACTTTTAGATTGAATTTCTTGCTCATCGTCAGTGAAGGTTGTATACTTACTTCACGGCCGTGAAGAAGACAACCATTTTGTTTTTTAAAATAGACAACTTTTATCAAAATTGTCCAATGGCTTGGATACGTGGGGGATGGTTTCACTTCTTCCGCCCCATTTTCTTCATCACTGGATATTTTAAAAAAATTATACCTTTTTCGAATTCCCTGTCCAATTCAGAACAAAAGTTTCCCTTCTAAAATTTTGAGTTGAGGCTTCATTTACAAGATAATTGAGTTATTAGGTATGATAACAAAAATAAAAAAGATATACCCGCGAGGCCGAAAATTGGATACTTCAGTTTATAAAAAAAAGACTCCACCAGTAGTTGGTTAATTGTCCAGTGGCGTAGGTATAAGGAGGTTGTTCTACTTTTTCCGCCCCATTTTCTACGCCACTGCGTTTTGACAAGAGTTATTTGCATCTAGTGATGGGAATATAGGTAAAAAGTTATGGGCTGGTGCGATTTTCGAAAAACACACGGTATACTTGCACAGCACAAATCCGCTCTTGACAATACCACGGCTCCATGTTCACCGTAATGTCAAGCGTAAATCATCAATCCTAAGCGTTCAAAATTTGAATGCATCAATAATTTGGAAAATCGATACCTCCGCACAAAAGTTAAGCAATTTGAAAACTGCCCCATGCGTACGCAATACGCATCTTATGAATGAATCGGAAAAATGGGTCATCTCACCAATATACATAAGAATAGCGCTAGGTTTGTCTGTCGGTTACACTTCGTTGTCATGCTTTAGCGTTCGTGTGTATAGTTGCCGGGAGTCGGGTCGCCTTGGCAGCACATGTGTGCTCGCCGCATCGCCGGCAAATGATGCACTATCTATGTGATGCACTCGCACTTCGCTGGTCGTACTGTTGGGTCGGTTTGAGATAGCTCCCGGATAGCTCTGTCGGACGCCTCTGAAACACTTATTGTCGCCGGGAGTCGGGTCGGCGCCTTAGCAATGCATGATTGTGTGCGGCGTTTGGGATAACTCTTTCAGACGCCTTTGAATCACTTAATAATTTATCGTTTAAAAAATCCGCTCCTGCTCCAGACGCCAAAAAACCGGAAGCAAGCGAGTTACACAGATGCCCCTGAAGACAAAAACAGAACCAGAGAACAGAGAAGTTTCAACGGGACAAAAGTAATCGCGTTTCCTGTCCCTTTGACAATACAGGAAAAATAGTTACAACCGACGCCGTCCCCACACGCCGCCCCCGTCGAAAAAAAAAAGAATTGAAGAAGTTATAGCCACAGGGGAAAAACTATACACTAAAACTATATTGTTCCCGGTCCATGATCCGTTACACATAGTAAAACATCAAAATATTATTTTTGTTACACCAAATCGGTTCCAAGGGGTAAAGTCAATGGGTATTATGTAATCTTTCCTTATACATATAATGGGGGAAATATCTCAATGAGCACTCAAGATAATTATTCAAATTATGTTTACTAATTAACTATTTATGTCAAGATACAGTTTTTGCCCAGAAGTTTGGCAAAGTGAAAAGCTGCGAAGTAGGTATTTCTATGAAAGGCTCCTGGAAACAAATTTAATCTTCACCTACTATAGGTACCACTTCCAAAAAGTTCCTACTTTATGAATTTGAAACTTTCCAAGGTGGCCACCGCCAAACACTAGCTCGAACGCGGCCTGACTTGAGCTAGTGATAATATATGATTCAAATGTGAAATGCATTTTATTTGGCTTTGTTGAAGAAATTCCAAGAGTTATAATAATATAAATAAATAAATTTATTTTCCCATTTTAGCAACAGCAGAAAAAATTACACTTTACAAAATAACACAAACCACTTACATCAACAAAGCACTAGCTGTACTGGGAAAAGAGTAAGCCTCACTTAAAGTTCCTCAAGGGAACTTTGTGTGTGAGTGCGATTGATTAGGCAACTATTGAAAATTCAAAAGACAGATACTTAAAATACAAACGGATAAAAAAAAATTTAAAAAAAATCAAGATTGAGCAGAAAATGTTGCGTACAGTTGATGTCGTATATTGATGAAATTGCGTGCGCTAACATTATTATGTTTAATTATCAACATCATCTTGTTAAAAAAATATTTCTTGTAAGGTTGATGAATAAATTATGATCATTATTATGAACATGCTTTCTTAAAACATTAACTTAACTATTTCGTTGAGTTCATTTCAGCATCGTAATTATTGTGTGTGCTACATTAAGTAGGTACTCATTCACTGGACAAAAATATCTGACAATGTAGTAAAAATGGCAATCTCTGTATGATCGTTTATACAAGTTGGCCCATTGAAAACGAAACAGACAGATTCTCGGGCATTCGCCCTCATTTTTTCGAAATAAGCCCAGACAGGTCAGCTTTGTTTTCAGGGGAGACGTTCAACTGCTATTAATTTAACCGTGGAGTTTCACCCCCGTAGTCAGGGTGGCAGCCCCTTCGAAAATTTTAAATGACAATTGGGGTTAAGTGATACATCATTTCAAGGCTGGTTCAATTGTTTTGCCCATGACGGGGCTTATGTCCGTCTAGTAAACATGTTAGAGAATACAAACAAATGGGGTCAAGTGCCCGGAAACTTGTCTGTTTCGTTTTCGTTGGGCTACCCTGTACAACGACTCATCATGGGGAATGTGCAGGTCTGGAAGATCGATGATGAAAGGGGTAAACTACGTAAATGTGGAGTTTTGGGTGAGAGATTTTTGTCTGAGATTATTTTTGTCCCGCAAATGGTTGAGTCATTCCAATAACTGTCGATATAAACCGTCGATGTATTTCCAGCATAATCATGTCCGTGAGAGAAACGTGCGCCGATTGGCAGCGGGGAGTCGAACCATTACAAGACCCAGCATTGAAAGGCAAGAAAGATCCCGACAACGGTTTCAACATCAAAGTTCCGAGAAGGAATGTCGGACCGTCTTCGACGCAGCTTTACATGGTGCGGACCATGCTGGAATCACTGATCGCCGACAAATCTGGCGGCAAGCGTACTTTGCGCAAGGACATCGACGGGCAATACTTGATGCAAATCGATCAGTTCCACAAGACGTCGTTTTATTGGAACTATTTATTGAGCTTTAGCGGTAGGTCTTCTTGTGTGGTTTAATTGATTTGACTGTGTATTGATTGAGCTGTTCCCCAGACTCCTTACAACAATGTTGCGACTTGTCGCAGCTTTGGTACAGAGAATTCTATCTTGAAATGACGATGGGAAGAAGGATCAACGTGAGTACAACTCGATTTTTGTTTGGTTTTCTGATAATGGAAACTGTTTCTTCTTCAGAAATGCACGGTTCGTCATCTTCACAACGAGGAATGCAACGATTTGATCACGATGGAAAAGCGCATACAGTTTCCAATCGATATGTCGATGCCGTGGATCTTGACGGATCACATATTGAAAACGAAGGAACCGTCGATGATGGAGTACGTTCTTTATCCGTTGGATTTATACAATGACAGCGCGTTGTATGCCTTGACGATATTCCGAAAACAGTTCCTGTATGATGAGGTGGAAGCTGAGGTCAATTTGTGTTTCGATCAGTTCGTTTATAAGTTGAGCGAGCAGATATTCGCGTATTACAAGCAGCTGGCTGCCAGCATATTCCTAGACAAGCGCTTCAGGGTGGAGTGTGCGGCTTTGGGCGCGTACCTGTTGCCATACCCCAGAGCCAATCGTTACGAAACGTTGTTGAAACAAAGACACGTCCAGCTGCTTGGCAGGTCTATCGATTTGAACAAGTTGATTACGCAACGGATCAACGCCGACATGCAGAAATCGCTCGACCTCGCCATCAGCAAGTTCGAAGGCGGCGACATCACTGGAGTCATGGAACTGGACGGGCTCCTGCAGGTGAACCGGCTTTGTCACAAGTTACTCAGCAAATGGCTCGCTCTCGACAATTTCGATTCGATGTTTCGCGAGGCCAATCACAACGTCCTGGCTCCGTATGGCAGGATTACTTTGCACGTATTTTGGGAACTCAACTACGATTTCCTACCTAATTACGTTTACAACGCGGCAACCAACAGGTTCACGAAATACCGCGGTCAGATCACTTTTGCGGCTGCAGTTCACAGAGACAGACCGCCGCAGATGTCGCACCACTACATGTGGGGCAGCAAGCAATTAAACTCTGCTTACACCACGCAATATGGGCAGTATTCCGGTGAGTTACGTTTATTTGATGTTCGTTTCTTCTAATTCCCCCCTGCTTCCCCCCTTCTCCAGGATTTGTTGGTCCGCAGCATTTCCACACCATGTGCAAGCTTCTGGGCTACCAAGGAATCGCGGTCGTGATGGAGGAGCTGCTCAAAATCGTCAAGAGTTTGATCCAAGGTAATCTGCTTCAGTTCACGAAAACATTGATGGAAGCCATGCCAAAGATATGCAAATTACCTCGCTACGACTACGGTTCGCCGGGAGTTTTGAGCTACTACCATGCACAGCTGAACGACATTGTCCAATATCCAGATGCGAGGACAGAACTCTTCCATAATTTCCGGGAATTCGGCAATATAATCCTGTTCTGTTTGCTTATGGAACAAGCGCTGTCGCAGGAAGAAGTTTGCGATTTGTTGCAAGCTGCACCGTTCCAAAATATACTGCCGAGGCCGTTTTGCAAAGGTCAGTATGCAATAATGGTGTTATTACAGCATGAGATAGGATGGATCTCATCAGAACTGGTAGTTCAGGGTTGCGCCGCAGAGGCGCAGAGCTGTAAATGTTACAAACAAAAGAAAAGTTCCTAATGCAACGTGGAATGATGTCACTAAGCTTTGGTCTCTCATAACTAGAGAGCGGATTTATATGCGGTAAAAAAGTCCAAAATATGCAGTTTATATGCGCTTAAAAAGTATCAAAATATGCGGTAAAAATGTTCAAATAGAGCAATATATGCGATTAATTGTGTGATATAAGCTGCAAGAATAGTGAAAATTTCAACACTCACATGTAAAACCAACCAACCATGACCATCAAAGTAAAAAAAAATTCGAACGAAAATTTTCAATTATATTTTCCTAGAAATCAAAATATTGTGATTTTCTAGCACATATAGATAAAATGGCCAAAATAGTGACAAATATTCAGTTATGTGCAAAAATATGGGCTAAATATGCGGTTATATGCGATTATATGGACTATCAATTTGTATGCGGTAAAAAGTCAAAATAATAAATTATATGCGAAATAAAACTTGGTCTTTAGGTTCCTTATAGATGGAAACGTCAAGCTGCAAGTCGATAGTTGCATCCAACTTAGCGAATAGAACATGTACAAAATTATAAATCCGCTCTCTACTCATAACTTCAATTCAAACTTTGATCTTTTATTGAGCTCCTTTTATTTTATCAAAGTAAACATGCCACCACAAGCATTGATTAAGCAGTAAGTTTTCAATATAGAATAATCGCGTTGAAAGCGACCAATTTTGTCCTGAAGTGTCCACATTTATCATCAGATCTATTTGCTCTAATTAATTTCGCCAAAATCATCCTGCAAGTCACTCGCATCCTCCACAAGAAGCACTTCAGCATCAGTGGTATACTTTCATTATTATTATTATTTTAATCGATTTCAGAGGGTGAGAAACCGGAGGCCAAGCAGAAACGCCTAGAAGCGAAATACGCGGCTTTGCAAATCGTGCCGAATATCGAAAAACTGGGGACTGCAAAAGTAACTTCTACCATAATGACACGTATTTAGCAGCAGTGTTGACCGTTTTCTGGTTTTAGCAAGCAATGATTTCCAAAGAAGGCGACTTATTAACACGAGAACGATTGTGTTGTGGACTTTCGATATTTGAAATAGTACTGAACAGACTGAGGAGCTTTTTGGACGATTCAGTCTGGGTCGGCCCGCCGCCCACTAACGGTGTCATGAATGTCGATGAGTGTACTGAATTCCATAGGTTGTGGTCGGCACTTCAATTCGTCTATTGCATTCCAGTCAGTGAAAATGAGTACACTGTTGAGTAAGAATCTTCATTTAAAATTTACCTGTAACTTTTCTTCAACGGGCATTTTTGCAGGGAAATGTTTGGTGAAGGTCTGCACTGGGCCGGTTGCACCATGATCGTATTGTTGGATCAGCAGCGGCGCTTTGAAGCGCTCGACTTCTGCTACCATATCTTGCGAGTTCAAAGAGTTGACATGAAAGATGAAATTGTCAAAGGAATTGTAAGTTCATCCGTTATAACATCTGAAATCTGGTTGATAAATGTGCTATTTATGCTTCGCAGAGCCTCAAGAGGATGGTAGATCGCATCAGGCGTTTCCAAGTGTTGAACTCACAGATTTTTGCGATTCTGAACAAGTTCTTGAAGTCTGGTGAAAACGACGAGCTTTCAGTTGAACACGTGAGGTGTTTTCCCCCGCCGGTTCATCCTTCTCTGAACCCCCAGCAGCACTATCACGCCCCCGAGCATTTGCGTCAGTGTTGAGCTCTTTTAACGGAAATACTTTTATAGACTTGTTGGAATGTAATATTTAAGCTTTCAACATTTTATAACCTTTTTATATTTATTATTACATTATAGTTATTCGAGTTTATGTGTAAATTATGTTATATATCACCTTTACGATCATTACTGGCCTTACGGATATTGCTTTAGTTTTTTCGTAATAAAAATTCAACGCCCCGAAAATTGATTAGTCTAAATGTTTCACCTAGCTCTCAAACAGGACACCAATGCAACACTCTGTAGCTACAGTGTTGAAAACGGTGCTTTTGTTTAAAATTCATTATTTCTGTAAAGGTCTTTTTATAAGGTACTAGCTTTCGCCGGGGCCGCTTTGCGGAATGATAACGAATGCTCCACAATGATCTAGAATGTTCCGGGATGTTTGTGAACGTTCCAAATCCTTCACGACTATTCCAGACTATACCGGAACATTCTGCAATGTTGTGGAATGAACTCGAATGTTTCGCAATGTCTCCGAACCTTATAGACTATTCCCAACAATACTGCAACATTCTGGAGAGTTGTGGAATGATCACGAATGCTCCACAATGATCTGGAATATTTTGGGATGTTTCCGAACGTTCCAGACTATTCTCGAACATAGCCGAACATTCTGGAATGATGTGAAATGATCTTGAATGTTCTACAATGATCTGGAATGTTCCGGGATGTTTTTAATCATTTCAGACTATTCCTCAACATTCCAGAACATACTGGGATGTGGTGGAATGATCTCGAACGATCTCGAGTTACCCGAATATTTCAGAATATATCGGAACATTCTGGAATGTTGTGGAATGATCTCGAATTTTCTACAATGATTTGGAATGTTCCAGACTATTCCCGAACATTCCAGAACACACCGGAACATTCTGGAATGTTGTAGAGTGATCGCGGATACTCTCGATCAGAACATACTGAAATATTTTGGAATGTTACAGAATGATCTCGAATGATCATAATGATCTGGAATGTTCCGGGATCTCCCAAACATTACGGAACATACCGGAATATTCTAGAACGTTGTGGAATGATCTTGAATGTCTCGGGATGTTTAGGAACGTTCCGGGATGTTTCCGAAGTTCCAGACTATTCTCGAACATTCAAGAACACACCGGAACATTCTGGAATGTTGCGAAACGATCCAGAATATTCCATAATGAATTGGAATTTTCCGGAATGTTTCCGAACGTTCCAGATTCTCGAACATACCTGAACATTCTGGAATGATAACGAATGTCCACAATGATCTAGAATGTTCCGGGATGTTTCTGAGCGTCGTTCCAGATCATTCACGACTATTCCAGAACATACCGGAACATTCTGCAAAGTTGTGGAACGATCTAGAACGTTCCACAATGGATTGAAATGTTCTGGAATGTTTCCGAACGTTTCAGACTATTCCCGAACATACCCGAGCATTCTGGAATGTTGTGGATTGATCACGAATGCTCTACAATAATCTGGAATGTTCCGGGGTGTTTCTGAGCGTTCCAGATTCTTCCGACCACTCCAGAACATACCAGAAAATTTTGGAATGTCATGGAATGATCTTGAATGTTCCACAATGATCTGGAATATTGAGCGATGTTTCCGAACGTTCCAGGCTATTACCGAACATTCTAAAACATACCGGAACGTTCTGGAATGTTGTGGAATTATCTAGAAAACTTTTGAATGTTCTGGACTGTTCTAGACATTCTAGAGGGCGAAAGTTCCAGCCCTTATGTATTTGAAAAACACTCCCTTCAGCTAAACCCGGGTACCTTCTTCATGGATGGGGGGTAGAGGGCTACCACACCATATAACTCCTTTGATCGTATCGGGACTCGTTTCTGAGTTTTGGTACGCACACTGTACACTTACTTTTATTATCCGAACATTCCAGAACATTCTGGAATGTTGTGGAATGATCTTGAATACCCTCGAATGTTCTGGACTCGTATAGACATTTCTAGAAGGCAAGAAACTTCCAGCCCTTATATATTCAAAAGCACGCCCTTGAGGTAAAAACGGAAACCTTCTTCATCGATGGGGGATAAAGGGCTACCACATCATATAACTCCCTTGATCGTAGCGGGACTCGTTTCTGAGTTTTAGCGGCACAAAGATTTGGCACTTCCTTTTATTACATATATATAACATATATATATATATATATATATATATATATCTTGATGGATGATGTATTTCGGGCTCGCGGCATATTTTGTGACAAACAATGTAAAAAAAAATATTTTCTACACAGATTCACATTGTTGGACGTCTCATGACATTTTAGGACGTAATTTTCAGGTAATCCCATCGCCAATGTTGGTTTTCAAATATATATATATTTCTAAATGTACATGATGTATTTTGAGCTCCCGGCATAATTTGAAAAGAAAATGCATTTGTTCACGTATTTATATTATTTGTCACCTTCCAATGTACTTCCTTTTGAGATTTGTCGTCTGGATTATTCCACTCTACATTTTTTCTCGAAAATGTTTCGAGAGACTGATTTACGTCATACACGGTCATGATCGAAAAGTTCATAATGTATTTCGGACTCACATGGGCTCATCGAGAATGTGAATTGGGCTCTATACAACAATTTGCGAAATTACGCCCATTGTTTATGAATTTATGTTCTCAGATGTCTCTTAACCTCATAGAACGTGATTCCCAAGTTAACTTGTTACGATTTGACTGTTAAAGCACTCGTATCATTTATATTTCGGGTGAACAACTACGAAAATTGTCGAAAAAACGAGTTCCTGTCGTAAAGTGCACAGTAGCTTTTATTTCGAGTTTGGGACGTTTCCATTTTTCTATAGTTGAATAACTTCAAATTTCTGGGTTAATCAGGTCCTACGTCACCATTTCTACAATGTTAGCGTCCGTTCTTGTCCATACTGTCTTTTCAAAAAAATCTCCGGGAGCCCAAACTACGTCATACACGAGCACGACCAAAACGTTCAAGACGTATTTTGGGCTCACATGTTCATCAAAAATGTGAAATGGGCTCGCGACAGCTTTCAATCCAATTCAAATTCCTCTCCTTATTACATTCTTTCTTTTGTACATGAATGTCAATTTGATCAATTCTCATTTTGTTAGATGCCTCCCAACAAATACCACTTTCTTGATGCTGCCATCCGAGTTTTCCTACCTCATTTTCGCCCACAATTTCTTCGGGAGCCCGGTGTACGTCATGCACGGGCATAATCGAAGAATTTATGATGTATTTTGGGCTCACATGGGCTCATCAAGAATGTGAATGAGCTCTCCGCAATATTTTTTAACGCTGAGTTCTCCCTGTAAAGTGCACAATAGGTTCGATTTCGAAGTTTTGATGTTTCCAGTAATCCATTCTTGAATAATTTTGAGTTTCTGGGTCGAACAGGTCTCACGTTGCTATTTCTACAATGTTATGGTCCGTTTTTGTCCACTTTTGACTTTTTTCCACAAAATCCTTCGGGAGCTCAATCCACATTAAGCACGAACATGATTGAAAAGTTCAAGACGTATTTCGGGCTCACATGCTTATCCAAAATGTGGAATGGGCTCTCTACATATTTTGTACATAAATGCCATTTCTTTGATAATTATTTTGTTAGATGGTCCCCAACAAATACTACATTCTTGAAGTTACCATCCAGGTTTTTCCACCTCATTTCTACCGAAGAAAAATTTCGGGAGCCTTAATTACGTCATGCGCGGGATGGATGAAAGAATTCATGATGTATTTCGGGCTCACATGGACTCATCGAGAATGTGAATTGAGCTCTCTGCAATATTTTATGGAAAAATGACATTTATTCACATAATTCGTATCCAAACACCTCTCAATTTTCTTTGACGTGATTTGCAACTTATTTTGTCACATTTTCAAAATTTATCATAGATTCGTTTTGAACGGCTGCAAAAATTTTAGAAAAAATAGGTTCCCGTTGCAAAGTGCAGAATAGGTTTTATTTCAAGTTTTAGATGTTTTCAGAAATCCATTCTTGAATAATTTTGAGTTTTTGGGTCAGAGAGGTCTCACTGTGCCATTTCTGCAATGATATAGTCCGTTTCTGGCCACTTTTGACTTTCTTCCACGAAAACCCTCGAGAGTCCAATCTACATTCTGCACGAACACGATTGAAAAGTTCAAGACGTATTTTGGACTCTCATGCTTATCCAAAATGTGGAATGGGCTCTTGACATATTTTGTACGTGAATGTAATTTTTTGATTTATTATTCTGTCAGATGCTTCTCAACAAATATTACATTTTTGAAGGACCATCCGGGTTTTTCCACCTCATTTCTGCCCAAAAAAATTCGGGAGCCCTGATTACATAATGCGCGAGCTGGATGAAAGAGTTCATGATGTATTTCAGGCTCACATGGACTCATCGAGAATGTGAATTGAGCTCTCTACAATGTTTTGTGGAAAAATGCCATTTGTTTACATAATTTATTTTCAAACACCTCTCAATCTTCTATAACGTGATAAGCAACTTATTTCGTCACAGTCTCAAAATTTATCATAGATGTGTTTTGAACAGCTGCAAAAATTGTAGAAAAAATAGGTTCCCAGTTGTAAAGTGCAGAATAGGGTTTATTTCAAGTTTTGATTGTTTTCAGAAATCCATTTTAAAATAATTTTGAGTTTTGGTGTCAAACAGGTCTCACGGTGCTATTTCTGTAATGATATAGTCGTTTTCTGGCCACTCTTGACTTTTTTTCACAAAAAACCTTCGGGAGCCCAATTTACGTTATACACGAGCACTATTGAAGTGTTCAAGACCTATTTCGGGCTCACATGATCATCCAAAATATGAAATGGGCTCTCGACATATTTTGCACATAACTGTCATTCTGGTAAATTATTATTGTGTTAGACGCCTACCAACAAATACTACTTTCGTGATGTTGTCATTCCGGTTTTTCAACTTATTCTACGCCCAAAAATTTCTCGGGATCCTGAATAACGTCATACACAGGCTCGACAAAAAAATTCATGATGTATTTTGGGCTCACATGGACTCACCGAGAATGTAAATTGGGCTCTCCATGATATTTTGTGAAAAAATGCCATTTGTTTATAACTATTTGTTTTCGAACACCTCTCAATCTTCTAAAACGTTAGTCCCAAGTTAATCCGTCACATTTCAAAAAATTTGTCCTAAATTTGGTTTGAACAGCTGCAAAAATTTTAAAAAAGATAGGTTCTTATTGTAAAGTGCAGAATGGGTTTTATTTCAAGTTTTGGATGTTTTCAGAAATCCATATTCTTGAATAATTTCAAGTTTTTGTGTCAAACAGGTCTCACGGTGCTGTTTTTCCAATGAAATAGTCCGTTTTTATCCCCTCCAGACTTTTGTCATGAAAACTTCCCGCAGTCTAATCTACATTATGCACGAGCACGATTGAAGTGTACAAGATGTATTTCGGGCTCACATCCTCATTCAAAATGTGGAATGGACTCTCGACATATTTTGTACATGAATGTCATTTTTTCAATAACTATTTTGTCAGATGCTTCCCAACAAATATCATATTGTTGAAGTTACCATTCAGGTTTTTCCACGTCATTTCCGCCCAAAAAAAAAAAATTGGGAGCCCTAATCACGTATTGCGCGGGCTGGATGAAAGAATTCATGATGTATTTCGGGCTCACATCGAGAATGTGAATTGAGCTCTGTGGAAAAATGCCATTGGTTTACATAATTTGTTTTCGAACACCTCTCAATCTTCTATAACGTGATAGGCAAGTTATTTCGTCACATTTTCAAAATCTATCATAGATGTGTTTTAAACAGCTGCAAAAATTGTAGAAAAAATAGGTTCCCGTTGTAAAGTGCAGAATAGGGTTTATTTCAAGTTTCGGATGTTTTCAGAAATCCATTTTTGAATAATTTTGAGTTTTTGGGTCAAACAGGTCTCACGGTGCTATTTCTACAATGATATAGTCGGTTTCTGACAGTTTCTGTCCACTTTTGACTTTTTTTCACAGAAACCTTTGGGAGCCCAATCTACGTTATACACGAGCACGATTGAAGTGTTCAAGATGTATTTCATGCTCACATGCTTATCCAAAATATGAAATGGGCTTTCGACATATGCACAAAACAGCCATTCTGGCAAATTATTATTGTGTTAGAGGCCTACCAACAAATACCACTTTCGGGATGTTGTCATTCCGGTTTTGCAACTTGTTCTCCGGCCAACATTTTTTCGGGAGCCTGATTAACGCCATGCACGGGCCCAACAGAAAAATTCATGATGTATTTTGGACTCACTAGGACTCACCGAGAATGTGAATTGGGCTCTCTATAATATTTTGTGGAAAAATGCCATTTGTTCATAAATATTTGGTTTCAAACACCTCTCAATCTTCTAGAACGTGAGTCCCAAGTTATTCTGTCACATTTTTCAAAATTTGTCCTCAATTTGGTTTGAACAACTGCAAAAAATTTGAAAAAGATAGGTTCCCGTTGTAAAGTGCAGAATGGGTTTTATTTCAAGTTTCTGATGTTTTCAGAAATCCATTCTTGAATAATTTTATGTTTTTGATTCAAACAAGTCTCACGGTGCTATTTTTCCAACAAAATAGTCCGTTTTTGTTCTCTTAAGACTTTTTTTCATGAAAACCTTCGGCAGCCGAATCTAAATCATGCACGAGCACGCTTGAAGTGTACAAGACGTATTTCGGGCTCACATGCTCATCCAAAATGAGGAATGGGCGGTCAACATATTTTGCACATACCTGCCATTTTGGTAAATTATGATTGTGTTAGATTTTTCCCAACAAATACCTACTACATTCTTGAAGTTGCCATACAGGCTCTTCCACCTCATTTTCGCCAAAAAAATCTCAGGAGTCTGATTTACGTCACGCATGGGCATGGTGTAAAAATTCATGATGTATTTCGGACTCACATGGACTCATCGAGAATTCAATTTGTGATGTTTACAATATTTTTGTGGGAAATGCCATTTGTTTACCTATGTATGTTCTAAGACGTCTTTCAATCTTAGAGAATAAAGTTCCCAAGATATCCATTTTTGAATGATTTCGAGTTTTTGGGTCGAACAGGTCCCACGGTGCTATTTTTTATAATGATAAAGACCGTTTTTTGTCCACTTCCGACTTTTTTTACAAAAACCTTCGGGAGCCTAATCTACATTATGCACGAGCACGATTGAGATATTCAAGACGTATTTCGGGCTCACATGTTTATGCAAAATGAGGAATGGGCTCTCAACATATTTTGCACATACCTGCCATTTTGTAAATTAATAGTCTGTTAGACACCTACCAATAAAAATACTACTTTCGTGATGTTGTCATTCCAATTTTTTCAACTTATTTTCCGCCCAAATTTTTTTTCGGGAGCCTGATGAACGTCATGCACGGGCTCGACGAAAGAATCCATAATGTATTTCGGGCTCACATGGATTCATCGAGAATGTGAATTTGGCTCTCTACAATATTTTTTAAAAAAATGCTATTTGTTTACAAATATTTGTTTTCAAACACCTCTCAATCTTCTAGAACGTGATTCCCAAGTTATTGAGTCACATTTTCAAAAATGTATCCTAGATTTGGTTTGAACAGCTGCAAAAATTTCAGAAAAGATAGGTTATCGTGTGTAAGTGCAGAATAAGTTTTATTTCAAGTTTTGGATGTTTTCAGAAATCCATTCTTGAATAATTCCAAGTTTTTTAGTTGGACAGGTCCCATGGTGCTATTTTTACAATGATATAGTCCGTTTTTGTCCACTTTTGACTTTTCTCACAAGAACCTTCGGGAGCCCAATCTACATTATGTACGAGTACGATTGAAATATTCAAGACGTATTTGGAGCTCACATGCTTATCCAAAATAAGGAATGGGCTCTCAACATATTTTGCACATACCTGCCATTTTGGTAAATTATTATTGTGTTAGACGCCTACCAACAAATACTACTTTC
Organism: Anaspis maculata; assembly: GCA_949128115.1. Taxonomy (NCBI): domain Eukaryota; kingdom Metazoa; phylum Arthropoda; class Insecta; order Coleoptera; family Scraptiidae; genus Anaspis; species Anaspis maculata. Next base: position 9,702,362 of record OX421968.1, read on the forward strand.
GTGACGTTGTCATTCTGATAATTTCAACTTATTTTTCGCTCAAAATTTTCTAGGGAGCCTAATTTACGTCATGCACGGGCTCGACGAAAGAATTCATGATGTATTTCGGGCTCGCATGGACTTGAAAAGAATGTGAATTGGGCTGTCTACAATATTTTGTAGAAAAATGCCATTTGGTGTCATATTTTGTTTTCAAAGACCTCTCAATCTTATGAAACGTGATTCCAAAGTTATTTAGTCTCTTTTTTCAAAATTTGTCCTAGATTTGATTTGAACAGCTGCGAAAATTCCAGAAAAGATAGGTTCCCATGGTAATAAACAGTGCAGAATAGGTATTATTTCAAGTTTTGGATGTCTTCAGAAATCCATTCTTGAATAATTTCTAGTTTTTGGGTTGAACCGGTCCCACGGTGCCATTTTTACAAATTTATAGGCCGTTTTTTGTCCACTTCTAATTTTTTCTACGAAAATCTTCGGGAGCCCAATCTACATTATGCACGAGCACGTTTAAAATGTTCAAGACGTATTTCGGGCTCACATGCTTATCCAAAGTGAAGAATGGGCTCTCAACATATCATTTTGTACGAAAATGCCATACGCCTCCCAACAAATACCACTTTTTTCGCCCAAACTTTTTTCAAGGGCTTGATTCACGTCATGATTGACTTTTAGATACATAAGTATCAGATTTCAAAAAAAGTTCCTGTTAAAAGTGCAAAATAATTCAGACGCATGCGCATGTGAGCAAGTTCTTGGACTAGAGTTGACATTGGTTGTGATGTTGGGCGTCTGCGTAGGGCGTGGCTTCCCGCACTAAGCGATTGTATACAGTTTCTCCTTTCTCCCTTCAACTGGTATAATAAGCAGCGACAGCCTAGTGTTTTGACTGAAGATTCAAAATAATCGGAATTCACAATTAACAGTTGAAAAGATCCGCCGTTAAATGGTGCCGTCTCCCTTGCACTCGAAGTGTTTAATTGGGAGCTTTGCGTAAGAGGCAGCAGGAGATGAGCTGTTTGCGGTCACATTGCTATCAGAGTACTATTTACTTAAGGTGCGTTCAGTCAGCTTATTTAGCAGCGACGCCCATTGGCTTTTATGAACCAGTCTCCTCGGAACAGCCAATAAGCGATGCAGCGCTTACGGCTAAAACTAAAATTGCGGCTGAATAAGCTGACTGAACGCACCTTTAGGCCGTACGAAACTATTTCATGCATCAGAGACCCACTACAGGTCCTACTTAACAAATCATACCTATCAAAGTACTTGACAATCATGCACAGTGCAGTGCAGTCACCAATGGTCTTATCTCAAGTGCGCACTTGCGATTAGAGCGTTAGACAGCTATAAGAGCCCGATTCCGGTCAAATATGAGGATGAACAAAAACTCAGGATCAACTAGCCTGATTTCAAAATATCAGACTGTGGTATGTTGTATTTGTGGCAACGGAGCACAATAATTGGTTTTTATTAAAAAGCCAGAGGTGTAACTACTGACGAGCTCAAAATACTATATAAATATGTCCAGTTTTTGGACTCATGAGCCCAATATATAATTTTGAGCTCAAAGTAATATATGGACGTAGAAAAATGAGCCCGAAATACATCATTCATCAAGATATATATATATATATATATAATATATTTTATTACAATATATATATATATATAAAGATTTCTCGAATGCAAGAGATGAAATACGGGCTTATTCCTTGACAGAAATGTATCATTCAGGTCTCTGGAACACTATAAGAATGTACCTTTTACAGTTTTTATTAACCGTGCTTGAAACGTAGGTACCTATCGCCTCCATCTTTGTTACCTGTGGAATCTTGAAAATGTCCCTATTGTTTATAGTGATAATTCGTACAGCGCCCTTCCAGCAGGACGGACCGTACTACTTGTCCCACCAACATCAGCTTGATTTTTCAGTACTTTACGTCCTACCAGCCGGACTTGGCTTTATATTGCTGAATAGAGAATTTTCTAACGAATCAGCGCAAACAAAAATCTTCCTGGTAACCCTAAAATGGCGTCCATAATAGTTGCAGGTTGTGAAGTCTTTGTTTTGGCGACAATATTATATTGTTACGAGCGGCGATCCTGGATAACACGCGATCTTTCCAGACTCTTCCCGTCAGGTCGCAGTGTACAAGTGTGGAGCGTTCTGGTGTGTTCCAGAGCGCGCGTGTAGGCCGTTTCCCGTGCAACTGAATGGAGACTCCAGCAGTGGGTCAAGCTACATCTGTCCATTTTGGCGGAGGTGCAATATACCAGAACACACGGGAAGCACGCGAAAGGTGTGTGATTATTCGGGAGTCGTCAGTCGTCTAGAAATCATATGCCGGGTCACTATAGAATTTGCTGTAGGATGATGGAAAGTTCGGAACACTAATCGGAGGCATATATAAACACCGTACTCAGCGCGACAATTGGTATTGAATTGGAAGAGACAGCGGGCGGATAAGAAGCGATATTCACAAGCGTAAATAATTGTTGGCGCGTATTTTAGGTACTACGCAGTAATAAACGGTGTGTGTTTTAAAACGATCGTCTCAGTTATAATCGAACCCGTACGCGAAATACGTAACAATATTTTGATGTGATGCACCACATAGCCCAAGAAAAATTAAGTTTTTACTTCAAAAAAATACTGAAGTGAAAATCGCAGAATTTCTTCAGAATTTTGCGCTCTTTCCAAATTTTTGGGTTTTAGAAAAATCCCAGCAGAGGCTTTTTGGCTAGAGTGCCAAAAGTCTAAAAACTAATAATTTCTAACATCTTCGAAGAAGAGTCCAATTTTCTTGGGATTTCAGCACATACAGGTGTCCCGTTTTTCAACGCTCACTATGGGTATCTCGGAAACGGTAAGAGATACAAAGTCGGTTAAATTACAAAAAAGTTGCGCAATTTTATGACTATCTCAAATATGTCAAGATATCTAAGATATCTTTGGTCATTTCTGAAATATCCCAAAAAACCTGAAAAATGCCGAATTCAAAAATTTCAAATCACTTCTTTATTATGACAGCTATCAATTTGAAAATTGGTAATCTGACATTTTTTAAGGTCCTTGATCGACTGACGGTCATAATTTTTTTCTACGCCTACTAGTTTTTGAGATATGACAGTTAACTTCATTTTTTCTTATGGACACCATATTATTTCTCCACCCCATAAAACTCACCTTTTCTTTATCTTTACAAAGATATGAAACACTTGTAGCGTTCTTGTCAAAATAACCTATAAAAATTGGAAAAACCATTTCTGGGGCGAAAAAATCTAGTTACCGGTTCGGTTGCCATGCTCTCGTGACATAATAAAATGGCATTCGGTTGCCATGGTCAGTTGATTTTGGAAAAAGTTGGGTTACATTCCGTTTTTATGTATTTGATAATGATAATAAATAAAAATATAACAGATACAAAACCAAGTATAGCACAAAATAACATCGCAATAGCAATAAACATTTATAATTTACAATTACTCGAAATGGTGTCTATTTTGCGAAGAACGCTCCAAGATCGCATTCATGGTTCACGACAGAACATCGCAGCCGTTGAAAATATGGCTAAAAGGCACACAACTCTGCACAGAGCAAAATGAACTCCAATTCGAGCAATTGTAAATTATAAATGTTTATTGCTACTGCTATGTTATTTTGTGTTATACTTGGTTTTGTATTTGTTTTATTGTTATTTATTATCATTATCAAATACAAAAAAACGGAATGTAACTTAACTTTTCCCAAAATCAACAGACCATAGCAATCAAATGCCATTGTTTATATGCCACAAGAGCATGGCAACCGAAGCGGTAACTAGATTTTTTCGCCCCAGAAATGGTTTTTCCAATTTTTATAGGTTATTTTGACAGAAATGCTACAAGTGTTTTATATCTTTGTGAAGAGAAAGAAAAGGTGAGTTTTATGGGGTGGAGAAATAATATGGTGTCCATAAGAAAAAATGAAGTTGACTGTCATATCTCAAAAACTAGTAGGCGTGGAAAAAAATTATGACCATCAGTCGATCAAGGACCTTCAAAAATGTCAGAATACCAATTTTCAAATTGATAGCTGTCATAATAAAGAAGTGATTTGAAATTTTCAAATTCGGCATTTTTCAGTTTTTTTGGGATATTTCAGAAATGACCAAAGATATCTTGGATATCTTGACATTTTTGAGATAGTCATAAAATTGCGCAACTTTTTTGTAATTTAACCGACTTTGTATCTCTTACCGTTTCCGAGATACCCATAGTGAGCGTTGAAAAACGGGACACCTGTATACACAGTTATTTGGAGACTGCAAATGTTGAGAATGAATAATCGAACAGTTTTGAATCCAAACACGATAAAACATTGCACAGTGCTGTTGGAATATTTCGATTTTTTCCATCAAGTGCATAGTGCATACAGTACAGAAAAGATAGTAAAAAAATCGCCAGAACCTTGGAAAAAAATATGGACGTCCTGAAAATTTGATATTCTGTTCAGAATTGAATGCCCTACTACATATCCAAAATCGTCAAAAACCGCACCTCGGGGTTTTGAGTTATTGGAGAGGGGGTTAAAAACTGCAAATCAAAATGGAGGAGATGAAACCTGTCAATCCATTGGATGCAAATGCAATCCACGTTTACCATCACGTACATTACTTCAGCGCATACATGAGAACGCATACCTGCAGAGCGCGGTAATTTCAATTTTGACGCACGAAGTGTCACTGTCAATGGCAACTGTCAATCAATAATCGAAATGTAAACAAACAACAAACATAACCTCCTAACCATTCAACATTTAATATTGTTCAGAATGAAATGTTACGTGCCGTATGGCAGAAAGACGCAGAAAAGATTCAGGTGATACGAAACACAACGAGCTGCGAGGCGATCGACGAAACAAGAGCGTTATTTGGTTAGATCTGTCGACACGTCAAATCGACGTCAAGTGCTGTCAGCTGAAATTTGCGTGACATTACACACGCACACCGTATTACAGTGTTGTCAACTTGTTGTCGTGATATAGATTTGGCAACGTCCTACTTTCACAGGTATGCGCAGAAGCCTTCCGGGAAACGTGGTCCACGTTTACCATCACGTACATCACTTCAGCGCATACATGAGAACGCATACCTGCAGAGCGCGGTAATTTCAATTTTGACGCACGAAGTGTCACTGTCAATGGCAACTCTCAATCAATAATCGAAATGTAAACAAACAACAAACATAACCTCCTAACCATTCAACATTTAATATTGTTCAGAATGAAATGTTACGTGCCGTACGGCAGAAAGACGCAGAGAAGATTCAGCTGATCCGAAACACAACAAGCTGCAAAGCGATCGACGAAACAAGAGCGTTATTTCGTTAGATCTGTCGAAACGTCAAATCGACGTCAAGCGCTGTCAGCTGAAATTTGCGTGATATTACACACGCACACCGTTGTACAGTGTTGTCAACTTGTTGTCGTGATATAGATATGGCAACGTCCTACTTTCACAGGTATGCGCAGAAGCCTTTCGGGAAACGTGGATTGCATTGGGGCACATGACAGGTGTAAACTGCAAAAGGCATTGTTAGAATGATTAGAAATCACAATCTCGATCTCGTAAACGCCGAACAAAACAGTGTGTGAACAAAACACGTAAAAATAACAGTATTTAGTGAGGTTCGTCCGGTTGACGTTGACGTTGCTCCGACATGGATGAAACTTGACAGATGACAGTGACACTATTGACATTTTGCCATAAACTCCCTCTACATGCAATCGCCCTATAGGTCGCGGGAACATAACCGTCACCTGGACACCCGCTATGGCAACGTTGCAAGGATGCCTGAGGTGACAATAGCGCATTGCTCATTTCCGCGCTTCTTAGCTTTTGTTTTGCGCCAGGCGGAGCTCCCCGGGTAGATCACTTAGATAGAGAAAGTAGATACATACCTACGCCAATCATTGCCCAGCTGGATATACTTTCTTTGTATAGTGATCTATACCCTCGAGCAGCTCCTGCCGGCAAAACGAAAGCGCGTTTTGCCAGCTTCTTGTCCGCGCTTGCGCATGATAGAGTGCTAAGGTACCGCTGTAGAGATTCGCTTGTTTTTTTTAAAGAAAATTGTATTAACAAGTAAGTACCTACTAGTGAAAATAACATTATACCATATACCCCCATCTTTAAGACCCATTTTTGTTCCCGCAACTTATTTATATGTCCAGAGTTTTGGTTTTCGAGCCATTGACTTCTGTTACTTTATGCTGATAAGCTGATGTAATAGACCGGTTCACTTAAGAGAGATCTTCACGGCGCGCGACTGTTATGCGCATCTTGGTAGCTCGCACCGGCAGTGACGTCACAGCTCAGCAAAAATGGATCCGTCTATTCTGCATCATAAAAAATTATCACGTAGTCATTCACAGTAACCGTCACATCATCCTTGTGAATTTTCTTCGAAATTTCCGACGCCCAAATTTTTTGGTCAAATAAGAAGCTTTTACATATGCATACAAGCAATGACTTGCCAGAATATATTACTTTGAACTTGCAACGAATAATTTCTCAAATCACAATAACAGATTCCCAACCATAGGGGAGAGTGGGGCACTTTTGACACTAGAGCAGCTTCGACACCCCGTTATAATAGGGTAGTGACCACCATCGAAAAATATTAAAAAAAATCATACTAATCGAATGTAGAGCCTCAATAACAAGACTACGTTTCGTGACAATTCGAAAAAAAAAGTTCCAAGTGTCTCAAAATCTGCCTTGAAAGTGGATACTTTTGCGAACGATTTCAAATCCACCGAGCTAAGGCGGGCTGTGACGTTTCAATCTTTTGACAGTAGTGGGGATGACCCCACCTCCGTTGCCTGGGTCGCGTTCGAGAACTACACTATTCTGTGATTCTTGCATTTTTGGAGTGGGGGTATCAAGTAAGGCAAAGTAACTATCACTTTCCGAACGATTTTCGCTGCGCTGGAAATGTCACTCTCAATCTCACTGATTGGCGATCGCAGTGCTGTTTACTTTTAAAGTAAAGTAAGCTTTTCTGATAAAGTACCCATTTTTATAGGTACTGTCTACCACGTAAGTACTCAATCGAAAGATTATGGTCAAAATAAAATAAAGTCTGACCGAGAAATATGTGGGGTGCTGAGGTGCGCATGACGAGTAACTTTCGCGGCGCTCGGAGGTGCTGCGAAATTTGTCACTTCAACGCGACACGTTTTGAGTTCTCGAACGGTTTACTGCGTTGCCGATAGTGCGCACAGAAGAGATCTCGAACGGTCATTTCTGCAACAATCGCAGTATCGCAGAATAGTGTAGTTCTCGAACGCAACCCTGTGTGTCAGTGTTGACTTTGACGTTTGCCAGCATAACGTAACCATTGGGTGCTTTCCACCTAGACGGTACAAATACCACCAGACGGAACATGTTCCACGATTGGGTACACCTAGATGGGTCTCACCTAGATGGAAAGCACCGGCATCGTTGACCGACGCTACATCTCTGGTCTGGAGGCGAAAGATGACTATGGCATTCAGAAATAAATAAATGGCAGCGTAAATCTTAATCGATCGTACGTTATCCCTGCAGAGAAATAAAATAAAACACGGATGCATGGATGAAACGACACAAAGAGAGATATATGACAACGGAGTGCTGGATTACAGCTGACGGTACGTCATTTGTCGCATCCGTTTCCGGTGTGCCTTCCGACTGCACAAAATTTTAGGTGATCCACCGGACGGCACAAAACCAGGTAAGAACACGTAGATGGAAAGCACCGTTTGGAACCCGCACGTGCGCAAATGGAAGGTGTACCAAACTTGGAGCTAGGTGGAAAGCACCCATTAAAGTCTGATGTAGTTTTGAAATATTCATAAATCATGAAAGATTTTACCATGGGTAAATTTTGGGAAGTCGCCTGTTCATAATCGGGCTCCATATTTTCAAGCAAAACAACTAAACAACACGAATCACGACACAAAGCGTTAACAATATAACAATCAGCTGTTATGAGCGTTGACAGGTTGACGCTAGTGCTTTTTGTAGTAAGTTCTGTAGTGTTGTCAAGCCCGCTTCTCCGCCTATGAAAGATTGTGACGTCATCGCGCCAAATTTGAAATGATCGAAAACTTTAATAATTTTTTTTACCAAGAAAACTAACGAAAAAAAATCTGTTAACTATATAGCGTCACTTATCAAGAAGTAAACTTGAAAAAAAATAATAAAAAAAACCGGTCACTACCCTATTCGGTATAAGCAACTCGGTATTGTTTTCTACAACAAATCATCATGGCGAACTTAGAATTAGGGCTAGCTGGTGAGCGTTGTTATGTTGTGAAAAAATAATAAGTTAAACTCAAGGAACGTCACACCTATTTTGCAATAGTTCGTAATTTCCATTGCTATATATTTTTTTTTATGAAACAAACAGTGTAGAGAGTCTGTTACACACTAAATAAGTTGGACACATTGTTAATAACTTATAAATCAGCTTATAATCTGTGTCCTCTCAAGTTGTGAATGGGAAAAGATGGGGTAGATTCGGCACTCGTGGTATGGGGCATCAGTTCCGACATGGTGTATAACCTGGTGACAAAGAAGTATAATAACGTTATATAATTTATAGGTCTGCATCAGTGCCACCAGAATGACTAGGTAGGTATATTGTTTGTTAATCGAATTTGTTCATTTATCCAATACCTCTATCTCTATGTCGGAGATGTACTTCTCTAGTTTGTATTTTTGTGTATCAGCGGCGCGCATGTACTAATTATGTACAGATTATGTACTAATCTGAGCGTGCTGCAGCCCTGTGCTACTTGCATAGACAGACTTCGCCCGTGCTACCTCTGAGTGCAACACCTAAAGTATTTGAGAAATCGTCTTTGGTGAAATAAAGTTCCACGTTCATTAAATTTCATTATTTTCACTATCCCACAACACAGAAGTGGCCAAGTCCAACACTCTACCTTATGTTACCTTGTATTGTAGGTACTTACCTTTTGAAATAAAATCCACTAAAAGTTTGTCTTTCCTTACCTAACAATGCTGATTTCATGACACCTCAACGATTATTATAAAAAAGACACATTGTATTTCCTCAACTAAGCAACTTTCATGTCATTTTGCATAGAGGTTAAAAAACACCTTAAAGCAAGAAGTCAGCAACAATAGGAGATATAAGCAGTCCCGATAAATTTAGACAAAGGCCCTATTTCTCATGAGAAATACATTTTAGACAGTTGAAAGATGTATATTTGCTGAAAAACAGTCTCTTCAATGAAAAACTGTCAAAAGTGCCCCGGTCTCCCCTAGTGCTGCAGGAATCATCAAGATTTCCATGAATTTCTACGCTTTTCCGAAGATTTCAGCGAATTTCCACCGATTTTCATTGTCAAAGATTTCTATAAAGAATTCTTAACATTTCTACGGGATTTAAAAACGATAGTAACTTCTGCTTCGTTCGATTCAACGGGGGTGAAACTGCTGCCCAATCCCAATGACAAGCAACACGCCAGCTTGGTGATGAGGGTGACCCATTACACCCCGGGGCAAGGGGAAGGGTGACAGGTGACATTACTGACAGTGACGTTTCTGCTGACATTTACTTGTCATTTTCTGCCGCCTCTTTCTTGGCGGTCATTCGCGTTAGAGGTCAGTTTTTTGCGACATGTAAAAGTGATTAAAGTGGCTGTGTCCTACTGGTGTTCTAGATGCGGGAATAAGTGCAATATTAACAGGTAAAGGTTGGCTGGAATAAAAAATAAAATAAAAATAAAAAATCTCTACTTTGTTTAGCTGTACGGCTATATGGAGGCCAAGAGGAAGTATAATACAAATGCAAATACAAATAATTTTATTGCCTTAAAAATTTACAGGAAATTCGTAGCAAAGATCATCTATGGTAGCTACGAAGCTACGTAATTTGACTAATGGTGGATTCATGCATAGAAATTTAAGATTTAAAATTTAACATTTAATTTTATTTCCATAAGAAACCAATGGGTGAACACTTAAATGTTAAATCTTAAATTTTAAATTTCCATGCATGAATCCACCATAACAAAAAAAGGAGAGCGAATTCACATTAACAATATCACATCAACTACACAAATTGAAAGAAGGAAAGAAAAAAAATAAAAAATAAATGTACACATCGTCAAGAGTCCCCTGAGGAGGATAACCAACAAAGACCGCTTACCATTCACTAAGAATGAAGGATCTCAGCCTCAAGGATGCACGAATGTAGTTATAAAGAGCCTTAATTGTTTTGACTTCCGTACACGAGAGAACATCGTGGAGGTCTTGAATTTCTAAAGGTGGGTTCAGTCAGCTTGGTTTTAGTTTTAGTGGTAGTCGTTGTCGTAAATTTGAAAGTAGAAAGCACGCGTCATATGCGCGGCGTTCATACAGAGTTTTAGTTTTAATTTTAGTCGTAAGAATTCCGAACTTTGTCGTATGATGCCGACTTGCAGGTTGCGTAATTACCGGTATAAGGTATGAGCATGGATGGTGATGGTAATGGGTTGTATGTATCAATAAAAAAAATAGCATAAGCATTTGCTTCGATTTCAGAGGAGTTGTACTCCTCATAAATGTAAGCAAATACTTATTTATGCTTATTTTTTTACGAGTTTTTATATTAATACTACCCATTATGAACACGGACCGTATGAAGATGAAGGTTCGCGCAGTATCATTCGAGCTCCTATTGGTCAATTCTTACGACTAAATCTTGCTGTATGAACGCTCTTCTCTGTTACGACAACGACTAAAACTAAAACAGCGACTAAATAAGCTGACTGAACGCACCTTAACAGTAAAATATGTTTTCCCCTGAACTCGCGGTACACGGGGCAGCAAAAGAGCACGTGAGTAAGGGTCTCGCGTTTTCTCAAGTTACACAAAGTGCACACCTCGCGTGTGTCAACCGAGTAAGACACGCCATCCATGTACAGTTTTAAAACTGAGTTGAACGTAGTTCTCAGTTGAAAGCAAAATCGTTTCAGGTGAAGTGGGACATTCCGAGTGTAAAGGTCAAAATGCTTGCCAACTGAGTTGAGAAACTTGTATTGATCGTTATGCACCGACAGTAATATGCTGTCCCAATCCAAACTCCCCAGTCTTTTCTCAACCCTCTCCGTGATGTTCCTTGTGTCAATTCCGCTCAATAGCTTCCTGCAATCCGAGGTGGTGCCCGAGGTAATCTCAACCATTTCGATACCCCAAGATGACAGCAAATCTGAGAGCTGTGAGAACCAGTTGTATTTTTTATTGGACTCGGTTTTGTGCAGATGTACCATCCTTGAAAGTGCCCTAAACGGAAGCCTCTTTTCTGACATTTTGCTGATTCTGTGAAGATAGAGTAATATTTCCCTCACAATGGTGCAAGCAATATGGCTGACTTGGAGCTCAATGCGAACAATATAGCCGGCGGTGTAAGGTCTCAAATAGAAAAACTTTTTGAAAAAGCCTACCTGGACTTTCTCCAAGTCTGAGACGTGCCCCACGGCCCAAGTTGGAGCGCAATAGGTGGAAATCGGAACGATAGTGGTATAATAGAGTCTTTTTATTCGATTCAAGTCAGACATATGTGGTTTTTACTTATGACCGTTCTAATTATACCCGCTGCCATATTACTTTTACTGGTGATTGATTTAACCTGGTCCACATAGCGGCCGTTGTGAGAGAACGTGACCCCCAGGTAAGTAAAACTATTGACGATTTCGATCCTTGACCCGTTATAGTAGAAGTCCGGTGGTGGAGACTTGTATCCCCGTCGAAAAATCACAATTTTTGTTTTATCAATGTTTACTTCAATGCTGTTTCTTTCACAATAAGAACTTAGGATTGTGAGGTTTAACTGGTTAGCTTTTGGAGAGTCCGAAAGGATGACCAGGTCATCAGCATAGCTTAGCATGCAGACGTTATCGCCACTGTCCAGGGACACGCCCTTCGCCCCCTGCCTTCGCAGATATTCCGGGAAGTCACTAATACACAATAAAAAAAGACTGGGGCTAAGACAGTCCCCCTGCAGTACGCCCCTCGTAACATCAATGCCCTCTGAGTCCGAACCAGACTCACCCTCCCGTAAGAAAATTCTTGCTTTGTCGTACAAGTTTTTGATGGTCCGTATCAGTTTAGCACTGATACCCAAGTCAAACAGTTTCTCCCATAGAAGGCCATGGTTCACAGAGTCGAATGCTCGTCGGAAATCCACGAAGAGCGCGTATATTTTTCTGCCTGTTAACCGTAAATGATTGTTCAGCAAGGAATTCAGGACGAAGACGTTATCAGCACACGATCGGTTCTTCCGGAAGCCATTCTGCCCCTCGAGTAGGATCCCAGCGCTCTCAGCAAAATTCAGGGGAAGTATAACTGCAAGTTCCCCGCATGCAAGAACTCCTATGCCGTGAAGGCAATGAACAAGACCTTCTTTCGTTTCCCCAAGGACCCTCAATTGCTACGGGGATGGAAGGACATTTGCCAGATAAGTGACGCTACACACCGGACCATTCTTTGTTGTTTGTGAAGATCACTTTTCACCAAGCTGTTTTGTGAATGAGAAGAAACTTCATCTTGTTTTGCGTGCTGTACCTTCAGCTCAGGGCGAGAAAGCGTCACAAGACGCCAAGAACACCAGCGGTATCTGAAAATAATGTGTCAATTTACTTTCGACAGTGTTTGAAGAACTTGGTTTGGTGTTAGTTATGATAAATTTTACAAAATTGCAAAATTCTGAATTGTTTTTTTGGACAGTTATTGCATAATTTCATTAAATTTATTGACTTAATTAAAAGTATAGGTAAACATGCTTTTCGATTATTGAATAATCTTCAGTGAGTAGGTACTTAGTCAAGTATAAGTAGTTTAGAATTGACATTTGGTGAGATTCTCTGTAACCATTGAACGTTTAAATATTGGATTCAAGTAAAATGTCAAGTCATAATGACCTAGATGTCTAGTACTCCATTCCCATTTTTAATACCAAAACCTTATTTCCACTGGTGCTATAGTGAATCAAATAAGGTATTTTCAATTTTATTGCTCATTTCATCATTTTCTGTAATAGTTTTTAAGGAAATGCCAGTTTTTTCAATAAACTAATTATTATAAATCTGATTCCTGTTTCAGATAAGCCCTGCACAATGAGACAACCGATTTCATTATCGACTCTTTAAAGTTTACTTCACTTCCAGTGCATTTAGACTGAATTTTGGCATTTTATTTCATTTGTGATACTGACAATCTAAACGTACTTGAAGTAACGTCGACTTTAAAGTCGATTATGAAACTGGTCGTTGAAATAAATAAAATTCAGTAAAAACCGGGGGGGTGGGTCACGTTTGAATGGCGCGCCAATATTTTAGTTAGGGCCATTTAATGCTCAGGTAGCGCTACGAACAGCTGTCACTTGTGTTTCTCTCAATTAACAGGGACCTTTCATTTCTCATATTAGCTATTCTCTGGTTCGATTGGCACTCGTGCCTTGCCTTCACCTGTCAGCTGTCACTGTCAGGTTCCGTAAATTTGAATCCAATGTCCGTTAGTTGTTTACCTGTGTGTACTGGCTGTTATCGTTGAACTTTTTCAGTTTGGAGTTTGAATTGGAGATTGGAGCTTTCCAGGATTTCTAAGAAAAAACACAATGAACAAAAACGACCAACAAGAAGGTTATTATAGCAGCGACGACGACGTTGCCTGGGGGCCTTACACACTTCGAGAAGCAAAAAGAGATTTGAGACGTTCCCCGCTCAAAATTAACTATCGCCATACGGACCTGTAAGTAGCGTGAAGAATTTTGAATTTTCTGAAAAACCAGATAAAGTATAATTTGCAAGTTCTCTGGCACACGACTCAAGGGCAAATAAAATTGATTTGTCAATTTTTCAGGGGGCTCTTGACTGGCCAGACAAAGTTCCAATCAGACAAGGTGGAAGTTTTGGACACTTCGGCTTACTTCACACCGGACGAAAGCCTGGCAGCTCACAGAAACGAGGCATTTTTAGAAAAAATGGAAAAAGTAATCAATGATGGAGAAGAATCCTGTTACACATCAGCTGTAGACACCACCACCAACACAATGCATACAGCTGCCACTCCATCAGGACTTTCACCCATTTTGAACAATACAAACTGTTACAGCATCAATAGATTGGATAGTATCCAACAAACTTTGGTCGATGACACAAGGCTGGATACGGACATTGTAATAGTGTCTTCGAGTGAAGAAGATGATGATGACAGTCACGTATTGGTCATCAGTGATACTTCCGCTTACTCACCTGGCCCGGATCCTGGAATTTTAATCAAAATTGAACAACCTACTCAGATGAATATTTCAGACACTTTTAGTGAAGAATCAATTACGTCAATTTCAACATCTAAACAATCTGTTGGCGAAAGCAGTGATGGAGATGAGGTACACGAAAAAAACGACATAATGGTGACGGGCTTGAACGACACCATGGAAGAAACGGAAATGATGCTGGAATATGGTTCCAATGAAGTCGACAATACATCACCACAAAACAGACATCTTAATGCATCTAACAGAAATTTCAATGTATCTTTTATATCCGATGAATCCTCAGATGAAGCTGTGAGACCTGTAAATGACTTGCAAAAACGTATACAGTCAACTAGGGAAAGTAACATGATGTTGGGTTTGAATGATACCATTGAAGAAATGGAAATGATGTTGAAATATGGTCCCAATTACCTGATGCCTGGTGAAACTCATCCTGAAGAAAATGGAAATAAAACTCCTCAACATCATTACCTGATGCCTGATGAAAATTATCCCTATCAAAATGGAAGAAAAACTCCGCAACATCCTGACTACAGCTCTAAAGCTCATAATAAAAATCTCCTGCCAGGGAAATTTGACTACGTCAAAAGCCCTGTCGCTGAATATATCAGGAGAAACATGCCAATACAACCGCTCAAGTTCAAGCTGCCTGAGCCGATCACACGCCCAACTCCAAAATTCCCACAAAACAGCCAATTCAAGGACATTATTAGTCCAATCGGTGTTTACATAAAGAGTCCGGCTGTGTGTATCAGGAGGAATGTCGTCGGCCCAGTAGTTGACCGATTGAATTTAGCCGATGCCCCTGCGACTTCAGAACAATACGCAGACGACACTATTTCCATGGACTTGCCGGAAGTCATCTATGTCCCTTCCAAGAATGTCGTCACGAAAACGATAAAGCAGCAAACTTTGCCGGCGAACATCAGAAAACTCGTGCAGACAATAGAGAAGCACGAAAAGAAAACGGCCAAGTTGAAGAAAGACGTCATCACCGAAAAATTGCTGAGCGAAGATTTAACGAACTTGACATTTTCTGATCCAAATGTGTTTGAAAACTCACAGGAACAGGACATTTCATTTGTCACCGTTAAATATGCCGTTCCTGAATGAAGATGCGCATTGTTGAACAAGCAAAATTTTTACCTGTAACGTATTATTTTTTTTTATAAACTTTTTAATTGAAAGTCTCAATTTTCACTTGCCCCAGTACCTTATAGCCCATGCGTTATAGTCGTTGAGCCAGGGGACTCGGGTGGGTTTCACCTTGGGGACTTGACGTGTCATACCTTTTTGGATTCGCCACAACACCATCATGAAAATAAGCCATGATACGTTTTTGCATCGAGTAGCTCAAGACCGCCATCTTGGAAAAACCGCGCCAAATATGTAGCTCTTGTGGTTTGTATTTTTTTTCGCATCAATCCAATCGGAAAAATCAAACTAAATAAAATTAAACAACAAAATTTACTATAAATATCGTTTTGCACAGTTTTTTGACAGGTCTCGTTACTCTAAGGCAGCAGTCACACTGGAGCCATCACCACCCACTACCACCAAGCAAAATAATCCGCCCTGGTCTCACTGAGCCATCGTCCACCGTTAACCACCGTGTCCCCCTCTTGAATTTGACATAATCCTGTTTTATATAATCCGTACTACAATTCTGTAGCGAAAGTTGCCTAAAAACCACGATTTTAGGCAACATTCGCTACATCAGTGTACTGCTGAATGTATTTCATACTCCCAGGGACTTTTCTCACACGATTCAAGAATAGCGGCCCAGCTCATGACAAGATTGACAAGTTCTGTGATTGCAATGATTTCGTCTGATGACTCAGATACCGACGAAGTTGTAGCTTGTAGCTTTATACCACATCTCGAAAAAAATCCGTAAAAAACGCCGGAACATGTGGGTGCGTCAAATGTTTCTAGAGAACAACTAGGAGAATTTCATCAATTAGTGCCGCAGCTTGTTGATGATGAAGAACAATTTTACAGTTATTACCGTATGAACAAGAAATGTTACAATTTGTTAGTGACAAAAGTGAAACCTTTGTTCACTTCGGGACATACACATTGTATGTTGTATGTATGCACAAAATGTTTGTTCTGCATGCGCATCAAGATGCGTATTGTTAACCACCGACCACTGACCACCACTTTGGAAATTTCAAACACATGGCCACCGGTGGTCACTGGGCGGTGGTAAGAGGTGGCTGCAGTGTGACCACCATCATTACATTGCGTGCGTTTGATTTTTGGTTGATGGTAGTGGGTGGTGGTGGGTGGCTCAGTGTGACTGCTGCCTAAATATGACGGTTCGAAGTTTAGCTTAGGCAAAGGACCCCGCAGTCCCGCACGTTTACTATGAAAAAGTGGTTTCGGTGAATTTGACTGATTTTTTTTTATGTTGTAGATCTTGACTTGAGAAATATATTTCCAAAAGATTGGACCCCTCCTATAAACAGTTTTTCCCCTACACCCCTAATAAGGTCCAAATAAGGAATTGTCTCAAAATTTTTGAAATTCATAAAACTGGTTCAAATCGAGGTTGTGATAATGGGAAAAATCACTAAAAAAATCCAAGTTGTGAATTGGGGTAGTTATCGAGGGGGTTGGGGGTCGAAATTGAAAAAATAAATTAAAATTCCGGAAGTTTTTATTCTTATAAAATCTGAACAAAGTAGTAATGGAGAAGTAATTCTGAAAAATCTAAATCAATTGATTTGGGGTGATTCTTAAGGGAGCTGGGAGTAAAAATCAAGGGAACGGAGTAACATTCCGAAACTTGCGATTCCCATTATATGTATATGAATTATATCATCTTACGAGCAATAGGAAAATAAAGAAAATGAAAATCTAAACCAATGAATTCTGGTGTTATTGAGGGGGTAGAGGGTCGAAATCAAGGCAACAATGAAATTCTGGACCTCACAGTTCATCCAGAAATTGATCTGGGTGAATGACAAAATGATAATAAAACCAATCTGGATAAAGACTGAGTTCTTCATTTCTCCACCATCCCTTTTCCCACCCACCATAATAGGTATTGGCCTACAACCATGTCCTAGTTCAAATAAGAACTTGTCCCAAGCATTTTAAAATTCATGAAACTGACTCAAATTAGGTTGAAAAATAAAAAATCTAAGTTGTGAATTGGAGTAATTATCGAAGGGGTGAGGGTCGAAATCGAGTGAAGAAATTAGCATTCCAGGGAAGGAGGAAGGAGTAATGGAGAAATAATCATTTAAAAAAATAAAAAATCTGAATCAATAAATTGAGATGGTTACTGAGGGGACAGTGGTCAAAATCTGGAAAACGGAAGAGATTCCGAAACTTTAAATTCATATAGAACTGAAATTCAGATTTGGAAAAATTTAGCCTGATTTCCAATATCGATCTATTTTTGGAATCCCATTAAATCAACAAATGACCAAAAGCAGGATTCATATTTATTTAAAAAAAGATAGAGTCCAGTCCATTTTTCTTTGACACTAGCTATATGATGAACAGCACACAGAACCGTGGAGAGCTTCTCAAGAACTGTAATTAATAATGCTGTTGCAATATTAATATTATCCGGTGAGTTCTCAGAGTCTCGATTTCACCCCCCAGCACCCAATGTGGTTGTGGGTAGGTATCATATGGTGGCTGGGTAAGGGCTAAAGATGATCGAGAAACGATGAAATCAGTCCCTATTCAAATTGGTTTTATTATCATTTTGTCATTCGCCCAGATCTTCCTAGATGAACTAGAATTTTCAGAACTCCACTGTTTTCTCAATTTCAACCCTCTACCCCTTCAATAATCCTTTAAATTCATTGGTTTAGATTTTTTTGAGTGAGTAATTTCCCCATTGCTCGTAAGATCATATAAGTATCATGGGAATCGCAAGTTTCGGAATTTTACTGCGTTTTCTTGACTTCGACCCCCAGCCCCCTTCAGAATAACCCCCAATTGATTGATTTGGATTTTCCAAAATTATTTCTCCATTATTATTCTGTTCAGATTTTATAAGAATGAAAAATTTCGGAATTTTAATTTATTTTCTCAATTTCGACCCCCAACCCCCTCGATAACTACCCCAATTCACAACTTGGATTTTTTGAATTATTTTTCCCATGATCACGACTTTGATTTGAACCAGTTTCATGAATTTCAAAAATTTTGAGACTATTCCTAATTTTGGCCTTATTAGGGGTGTAGGGGAAAAACTGTTCATAGGAGGGGTCCAATTTTTCAGGAATACATTTCTTGAATCAACATCTACAACATATAAAAAATTTAGCCAAATTCACCGAAACCACTTTTTCATAGTAAACGTGCGGGGTCCTTTCTTTATTCAAGGACGGCATTTCCTAGCATAAAAAATGGCTGAAACAGACTGCGGATTGGATAAACAGATAGACTCTTGTGGCGTGAGCTTCTGCCAAATCTGAGCAGCTTTTCAAAAAGTAACTAAAAAATGAGTTATTCAAATCTGGGCTGCCAATAGAATGAGGGACTTTTTTTTGAAAAAAATAAAAATTTTGAAAAAAAATTGAAGTTTTTCGAATTTTGAAATTTTTAAATGCTTGATAATTTTCATTCTAGATTTTGGATTACTTTTCTTTTTTTTAAAGTCTCTCACTCCACTGGTTCTCATGAAACTCACGTTTAAAGAAAAAGAAAAAACACTAGGAAATGATGCCGTCCTTAACATTTTCGAGTACACCCGATGATATTTATACAAACCGAGCCTCACGAGATTGTCTTTCTAGCGTACTTTACTAGAAATGCTGCTCTTAGCGGCATTTTGATGTCCGTCTGTCCATCGGTCTAACTATCTGTCTTATCAATTATTTGCCCATGAACCAGAAGACCTAGCGAAAATCGATTTCTTGTGTGTAACATGTGGTCTCCGGAGAATGGAATTGAAAAAAAAAACTCGCAAATCGTCGCCATCTTGATCCGCAATGTCAAATTTTCTCAAAAGTGATCCGATCTTCATGAAACTTGAAATACACTCATGTTTTTAGCGCACTTTCCCAAAAAATGGGAAAAAGGCGCTTTTAGCTTCACTTTGTCCGTCCGTCCGTCCGTACCCGGGATAACTCCTCAGGAAAGAAAGATATCGATGTGGTGTAAACGCTGATCAATAGTACATATGTCCAGGATGTCAAGTTGACTTTTGGATTTATGTTATTCTGCCGCCATCTTTGATCCGCCATTTTGAATTTCTCTAAAAGTGATCCGATTGAAATGAAATTTGCAGGCAATGTAAATCACATCAAGATCTATCCAATTTTCGACAATTGATGCCCCGCCGCCATCTTGTATTCTCACTATTAAACATGTTTCAAAGTGATAGAACTAGCAGAATTATGCCTCAACGAAAAGAGATATCGATGTGGTGCAAACGTCAATCGAATGCCGGCGGAGCGGTGGTAGCCGAGTGGTACAGGTGATGGCAAGCCAAACCATTCGCGCTGCCCTGTGTGGGTTCGCGCCATTTTGAATTTCTCTGAAAGTGGTCCGAGTCAAGTGAAATTTGCAGGCGATGTGAACTTCAATTAGATACATCCAATATTCGACAATTGATGCCCCGCCGCCATCTTGTATTCTCCATATTGAACATGTTTCAAAGTGATAGAACTAGGAGAATTATGTCTCAACGAAAACGGATATCGATGTGGTGCAAACGCCAATCGAATGCGTACGTGACCACCATATAAAGTTGACCAATAATTTTTGTCACTTGGCCGCCATCTTTGCAGTGGCGGACTAAGGGAATTGGAGGCCCTGGGCGGAATTGTGAGATGGGGCCCCTAAGGAGTGGAAGTTGAAAATATGAAGGAAGGCCGGCAGACTTTTTAGCCCGCCCTGCCCTGCCGTGATCAGCAAAAGCCTAAGAAACAAAAAAATGAGCTATTAATTTGACTATAAATCACAGTGGCGTAGTCAGAGTTTGAGGGCAAAGGCAACGACGAAGATGAAAGTCGACGAAAGGTAGCGCCGCAGACGAAATTTTTTGCGTATAATAATAATAATGCTTATGATAATCGGTATATTTCATGTCTTCTGCGATTTCGGTTTTTGACGTTTTTACCAAAATTACTTGACAGTCAAACTTTATTTTCTGAAAAATTTCGCGCCTCTTAAATTTTCGCCAGAATTTTTTTTTCTATCGGTTTAGTGTGGGATGAAGTGCCGTGGGCGCTTAGGAGGTATGGGAGTGGGGTCCTTCACCCACTCTTGCTCCCCTTGGCTATGCCACTGACCAACAGCACCTACAAGAGAATTTTTTGGTTCCAGCTTTGGATGTTGAATTGGATTTGGACTGTTGACTCAATACTAAAACCTACTCGTATATATACAAAGTCAGGAAAATATGAATTTCTACTACCTGCAGGGCGCAGAAAAGATAATTTTGTTGTTTTGTCTCTCCCCTCTTATGAAAAAAAATCAAAATTCCAAAGGCTTGAGGCCCCTGTCACTATGATATCCGGGGTCGGGGCCCCTGAAGCCTAAAGTGAAAATAATTCTTGGAGATTCCGTGATACAGACACACCTCTATTGCCGGTGTGTAGGCCCCCAAACCTGTTGTTATGGGGCCTGCCAAGGTAACTTTAAAATTAAAAAAAAAAGAAAAACAATGTTACTTACCTAAGTAATATTTGAAAAAATGACCATTGAGGGAAAAAATAGAAATTTTTGGATATTATCCTAATTTTTTCGCAGTACTTTTTACAAACAAGAAGAATTGGAGGCCCCATCAGATGATTGAGGCCCCGAGGCCCGGGGCGGACCGCCCCCCCCCCCCTTAATCCGCCACTGCATCTTTGGTCCGCCATTTTGAATTTCTCTGAAAGTGGTCCGATTCAAGTGAAATTTACAGGCGATGTGAACTTCATAATAATACATCCGATTTTGGACAAATGATGCTCTGCCGTCATCTTGGATTCTTGGCCGCCATATTGAAATCTCCCATTAGTGGAACGATTTTCATGGAACTTGGAAACTTACCCTTGTCTATAGTACGTACGATCATTTTGATTTTCAAGCCAAATTCCATGATTCTGACGCTATTTTGGCCGACATATTGAAATTTCTGCCCAAATAAAGGTTGAATCCTATTTAACATCTTGCGTTCACTAATCCTTCAAAAAGGAAGTGCGCTACTGAGCCTCATGCCCATTAGGCATATTCGCTTGTTTATATGTAAACGTATGATTTTAATGTTTTCTTTCCGTGACCGGACAATTCGTCGCAAAGTAATGTCTTGCACTTTGTCTTAACTTTAACAAGTCCCTTTGTCTTTCCTCGTTGCTTTTCGAACTTTAGTAAGCCCCCTTATTCCTTTTTGTAGTATTTGGAGCCCTACTGCGCACCCTGGTTTCTTCATGTCTGTGGAGCTCTGCTTAGTTCCCTTGCATCATTACGAGAATTCTTGCTAGTACACCGAGCTTTGGGAGCACCAGTAAGCCCCTTATACTTTCATGAGATGTTTGGCCCCTATCAGGCATCTCATCTTCTCTAGTGTCATTTTTTAGCTCTAATAATGAGTCCTTTTATGTTTTCCATTGCTTTCAGATTTCCATAAGGCCCTTTTTGCAGTCTTGTGTTATCAAGAGCTCCACTGGCCTCCCTTATTCTGTATTCAACGTAATTTGAAGCCCTGCTGAGCCCTCTTGCATTTTCCATGAATTCCGGAGTAGCAAGCAGCGTTATGCCATCATGGCATGTTCAAGCCCTATCGGGCCCCATTGTGCCTTCAGGTGTAGTTGGAGCGCCGTTGAGCCTCCTTATGTTTTTTCATGACTTTCTGAGTAGATACCAGTAACTCCATTTCGCGTTATTTTGTTATACAGAGCTCCATGAGGCCTGTTGTATTTATTGTTCATTTCTTATTTGTTAACTTGTGGGACAGGGAAATAACACAACTGTACTTTGAGAGCGTTGCATAGTAAGTGCCTTTATTCATACACCTACTTCCGAGGATCCGAGGGCTGCGTCCACTTGCGCGTGGAG
Organism: Anaspis maculata; assembly: GCA_949128115.1. Classification (NCBI taxonomy): domain Eukaryota; kingdom Metazoa; phylum Arthropoda; class Insecta; order Coleoptera; family Scraptiidae; genus Anaspis; species Anaspis maculata. The sequence goes on from OX421968.1 coordinate 9,724,691, forward strand.
ACTGCGCGTACCGGTATAATATTTATGTGCAACTGCACGTACACTAGTGTAAGCCTGGTTGCCTACATGGCTATGTTATTTAATATTTACACAACATCTCCCTTTCTTGATTATTTCTTGTTTTTCCAGCTCAATTAGTTTATTTTGTAATTTAGTATATAGGGCTAATGGGACTTTTCTCGGTGGGTGAACTTTCGGTACTGCATCATCAATTAATTTTATTTCATATGGTTCCGTTTTGATACAGCCAATACCTTGGAAAACATCCTCGTAAGACTTCAACAGCTTATTTATTTCCGTTGCTGTATTATTAGTAACAGTTACATTATTTACGTTACTTACACTTACCCTCTTTATCAAATTTAACTGGGTACAAGCTTCTAAACCTAGGATGGCTTTATTTATTTCAATTATTTGGAACTTCAGGACGGCTGTTTGATTTCTATTTGTGACTTTTATTTTCAAGTCGCAAGTACCAACCGCGTTAATTGTTTGATTTGATACGGTGGTTATTCGTCCGTGTCGAGGTCCGTGTGATTTATTAATTGGAATGTCATTATTTCTATTCAATTTTTGAAAAATGTCCAATGGTAGAATGTTGCATTCAGCACCAGTGTCTAACCTAAAATTAATCTGTAGTCTGTCTTCAACCGTACAATTTTGTGTCCATTTGTTTTTGCTTAAAAAATTAACGTTTCCTACAAACAAATCTGGGTCTATTCTTTCAAATTCAATCAGGTTGTCACAAATTTAATACTTGCTAGTAATTAAACTTGAAACCAAAATGACTTAATCCCACGGATATTAAAAACAGCTGCCCATAAGGTAGGCCACAGCTCGGAGAGTGGGTCGGGGTTGAAAGTGAACGATTTTACAAAAAAAAACAAAAACAAAGGGCGCCACCTGTGCGAAAACATTACCTTAATCGGCACAGGACAATGACAGTTATTGCGGGCGGTTGGATGTGAAGATTAGATAATTGGTAACACAACAGCAAAAATTTGAATAGTTTAATAATGAAACAAAATGGCAATAGGTGATACAAAATAACATAAACCTTAAATTCTAAAAGAGAGACTCACAAGTATACATGATGAGGTAGACAATCAATTGACGATAGTCGAAGCGTTCGGGTAACTGATTGGTGCGTAGGTAACTACTAGATATATTCTAGTGCTCAACGGTGTCGCTTCCGGTCCATCAGCAACGCAGCGATGAATGGTGCTTTGATTAGCTAGCGTAGCGGTTTAGCGTAAAAAAGCGTACGCACGTAATTGACGTAAATCGGAAGTACGTCCTGTGAGCATGAATGACGTCACCCTGAAGTTCACAACCTGAACCATGAACCATGGAAATATAGCATGAAGTCTGAAGAACGAAGCGTAAAGTCCGAAGCCCATGCACGCCTCTTTTGGACTTCTCTCAGGTTTGAATAAAACCTCGACAAAACAATACCCTCGACAATACCGGTAGGTACTATAGATTTCGAAAAAAGTGCCTATGGCGCGAAAGTGTGTATTATGGTATTAAACCTTCTCCCCAAGAAATTTGTAGGACGACGAGAATAATCGGCCGGCGAGTTCACTGTTGCGGCGGTTCCTGTACTCGAAATTTTGACGATAGGTATTGCCCTTCAGGCGTCAACGATACCAGAGACAGGAATTTTAGCGGAATTACTACTTGCGCTGGATAAATCCTACAGCACGCGGCCGTTCGAGTAGTGTCTTCCGTGCCCAACAAAAATGAACTGCCCGGACAAAAACTCCTATCACCCAACTTCTTATCCAGCAAAGAAACGGCTCGATATGAGAAAACTACTGAAATTCAATTTTCTACATTTATAGAGTGATACTACTTTCTTTTAAAATTTTCAAACTGTTACAAGGTTAATTTTGCTTTTACACATTTTGGCAAAATGATTTTTCCTATTGCATTTCGTGCATTGTTTTTGATATGCAGGGCATTTATTTATCACGTGGGAATATCCACATCGTGTGCAATTATTTATCAAGTTATTCATTTTACGAACACTTACTCCTGAAGAAACATGTGGTTTTTGATGCAGTTGTTCTGCTGGTCGCTGCCTTGACTGTTGATGCTTGCTCATTTGGGACCGGTTCACTAGGTTGATTTCTTCATCATGTCTGCCTTCAATGGCTCTAAGCTGCTTGGCTGCTGTTTCGGCTATTTTGCATACCTCGAGTGCTCTTGCAAGCGTGAGTTTATTTTCCCTCAGTAGGCGATCCTTGATGTGTGTGTCCTTGATTCCTATGATCAGCTTGTCTCTGATGAGGCTGTCGGTTATGGCACCAAATTCACACGTGGATGCTAATTTAGCTAGCTCCGTTGCGTATTCATCAACAGTTTCCCCTGGTCGCATTTCTCGGGTCCAGAACATGTGTCTCTCGTATGTTTCATTTTTCTGTGGGACTGTGGTGCCCCATTATTAACCACTTATTAATTACACAAACCGCGTGTAACGCACTTTCGCAATGTAGGTATTTTACCTACTCAGCGAATATAGGGACTAGACAAAGGAGCAACGTCCGGTGCAAGGAGAATAAGCGAATAACAATTTAGAGTTAGTTGGACTTGTATTATCGACTCCGATGAATAAACATGTGAAAACCAATTCCGTCTTCGACTACATACATCTAACCCTTCAGGACGTACTTTTCTTCAAACTTGGCCATGACTTTACTAAATAACTTCTTGTCTGCGTCCTCTTCAAATTTGAATGTGTTGTATACTTTCAAACCTCGGTCTCCGATTAAGTTCAGCAAAATGAATAATTTGTCTTCATCAGATTCTCTGTTTTGTTTACTGACGTTCAGGTAAATTTCTAGTTTTTGGCGAAAGAATTCCCAATTCTCTCCCATGTTACCTTCGAATTCCAGTTGACCTGGTGCGTTGATGGCTTGTCTAGCGTCCATCTTGGTGCTGTTCACGTTGGTTGGTGCGTCAGCGTCTCTTGTATTTTCCGTAATTTCTTGATTTTCTTCGGTCATCCGCACTTATTTATTAGTTTGACTTACTACTGCGTTCACTTTATTAAATAACATAGCCATGTAGGCAACCAGGCTTACACTAGTGTACGTGCAGTTGCACATAAATATTATACCGGTACGCGCAGTCTCCACGCGCAAGTGGACGCAGCCCTCGGATCCTCGGAAGTAGGTGTATGAATAAAGGCACTTACTATGCAACGCTCTCAAAGTACAGTTGTGTTATTTCCCTGTCCCACAAGTTAACAAATAAGAAATAAACAATAAATACAACAGGGCCCCCTTGTGTCTTCAATACCGTTTGATGTTCTGTTGAGCCCACTTGCACTTTTCCTAGGCTTTCGGAGCACCAGTAAGTCCCTTGTGCCGTTATATTCGACCCCTAATCCCTTGTTTCTTCAAATATAATTTGGAGCCCTAATGAACCCCTTAGAGCCTCTTGGGCCCCGTCGTGTCACCAATATCATTTAAAGCCCTACTGAGCCCCCTTGCATTCTTCTGTGACTTTCTGATTTTTATTGAGCCCTATGTGTCATTTGGAGCCCCAAGGAGCCCCCCTCAGAGCCCCCTTATGTGTTTTCGTGGCTTGTGCGTTCTTGCATTGCTGGAAGCCCTAGTGTAAGTCCCTTGTGCCTCCATGTGATATACGGAGCCCTATCGGACCCCCTTGTGTCCGCAAGTGTAGTTTGGCGCCTAGTGAGCCCTCTTGTTTTTGTCTGGCTATCAGAATTCCAGTAAAGCCCCTTGTTGCCTTATTGTGTTTTTCGGAGCTCCATTGGGCCCCCTTGTTTCCTCAACGTCTTTTGAAGCCCTGCTGAGCCCCCTTATTACATCTTTCCGCGACTTTCGGAGCAGTAGCAAGCACCTTCTGCCGTCAGGTGATATTCGGAGCCCTATCGGGCCCTATTGCGTAAGAAGATAAGCTTGATGATTATAAAGAGCTTCATTGGCCCCCTTGTCGTATTTCTGTGGCTTTCAGAGCTCTATCGGGTCCCCTTGTACCCTTATGTGTAGTTTGGAGCCCCTGTCAGTCCACTTGTGTTGGCTTTTAGAGTACCATACAGTAAGCCCCCTTTTGCCTTTTCTTGTTATAAAGAACCCCTTGGGCCCCTTGTGTCACCAATATTATATCAATTTCTACGGAGTCCCCTTGCATTTCCCCGTGATTTCCAGATTCTTATTAGGCCCCTTGTGCCTTATGTGTCGTTTAGAGTCCTAATGAGCCCCCTCATGTGTTTTCGTGGCTTTCAAATTCCAGTAAGCTATCTTGTGCGCTTTTACATTGCTGCTTGTAACATTGAGCTCCTTGGGCTCCCTTGTGCTTTCATGTGATATACGGAGCTCTATCGGGCCCCCTTGTGCCCGCAAGTGTAGTTTGGAGCCCTAGTGAGCCCTCTTGTGTCCATGAATGTAGCTTGGAGCCCTAGTGAGCCCCCTTGTTTCCATAAGTGTAGCTTGGAGCCCTAGTGAGCCCCCTTATGTTTTTAATGCGACTATCAGAACTCCAGTGAGCCTCCTGTTGCCTTGTGTTATCCGTAGCTCCCGTGGGCCCCCTTGTTTCTTCAACGTCTTTTGAAGCCCTGCATGCTGAGTCCCCTTACATCTTTCCGTGGCTTTCGAAGCAGTACTAAGCACCTTGTGCCTCCATGTGATATTCGGAGCCCCCTTGTCTCTTGAGTGTAGTATGGGACCCTAATTGGTCCACTTGAGCTTTTAATGGCTTTCAGAGTATCAGTTAGCCCCCTATTGTCTTCATTTGTTATATGAAGCTTCATAAGGCCCCCTTGTGTTTCAATATCGTTTAAAGCCTTGCTGAGCCCCGTTGCATTCTTCCGTGGCGTTCGGATCTCAGTCGGAAGGAATTAACCCCTTGGATTTGCTTATGATTCTTAGATCCCTATTTTGAGCCCCCTTGTGTCTTCATGTGTAATATAACCCCCTTAGGTACCTTCCGAAGCCTTCACTTGCGACGAATCGTCCGCAGGACGAATTGTCCGTGAGACGAATTGTCCGCGGGACGAATTGTCCTAGCACCTTTCTTTCTGATCCGCCGCCATCCGATTTCTGGTCCGATTTTGATGAAAATTGGAACCTAGCCGTGTCTTGTGTATGCATTGATGGTTTTTATGTTAGTTTCATGATTAGCGTTATATTTAGAGAGTTATTGCAGAATGCCATTTTACTGCACGACACTATTAAAGGAGAGGCGTTAATAAAATACTGCTTACCTTATTTTTGGTTGCAGAATTAGAGTTATTGCAGATCGCAAACTTTCCTACTCCCTCTACTTAGGTACCTATACCCTTTAACGGGTGCCATTGAGAGTCCTCTGTACGCTCAGAGTGGCTCCAACTAAAATGCTTCTAAATCGAAGCCGGTGATTTTCTTTGAACTGGCATTTGGAGATTCCACTTCATATCTCTATATAACTATGTTACCAGAAAAAAATCCGAGAAAAACTGATCACAGCCGAAGATAGTCAAATCTTACGCGCGCCACTCTAGGGCCTTTATTTGACTTGAAACAATAATCATTTTTTCAGGGTGGACTCTCAACAGTATTCTGCACGATCGTACCGGGTGGCTTTTCAGTAAAAAAGTTTCAGCTGAAGATATGGAGCTCCAAATTTTCGAGCATTTTTTCAACAATTTTCACAGCCAAATAACTTCGGCTCTAGATATTTTATAGAAAAATTACCCGGTACGTTGGTGCAGAATACTGTAGAGAGTCCACCTTGGAAAAAGAAATTTTCTTCCAAGTCAAATAAAGGCCCTAGGATGGCGCCCGTAAAATTTGACTATCTTCGGCTGTGATCGGCTTTTCTCGGATTTTTTTCCTTCCACATGTTTTTATGGAGATATTAAGTATAATCACCAAATACTAGTTGGAAGAGAATAACCGCCTTCGATTTAGAGACCTTTCAGTCGGAGCTGCTTTGAGCGTACAGAGGACTCTTAAGCGCATGCCGCATGCAATATTGCATACGGGACACAAGTACCCCTCCGACGGCCCTGATTTTTTGCACACGTGTACCGTCATCCGGGGTGAACTCGGACGAATTTCGAGGCTTTAAGCGAATAGCGCCCATAATACAGGTTTCCTAAATTGAGCGTCTCTTTCTGGCCCGTGACGTCACGTTCGATTGCGCAGTAAATCGTCGCAGTCCTAGTGTGCCAACATTGCCCGATGCCATAAGCCGAACGTGTGTTTTGATGGTTTTATTATTGGTATATTTATACAGTTTTCACAAGTAGTTATGGAAAATAAATGTTGTGGGCCACTATGCAAGTCCACAAGTTATACAGCGAATGTGTCCCTAAGCATGGATCCATAAAATACGACGTGACACTCGAAGAAGCAAAAAGAACCACAAGCCCTTCAGCGTTATAGTAGTAGGGAGCTTCCTGCTTAGTTCATCAAGTATCATTAATTCAAGGGTACACTTGGCCACATTTTTGCATCAAACACTTCAAATTTATAGTGATGGCCATAATACACCATAACAAATATTAAAAGTGGGACATGGGACACGCATTTACCTGGGCCGCTATTCTTGAATCGTGTGAGAAAAGTCCCTGGGAGTGAAATACATTCCGCAGTACACTGATGTAGCGAATGTTGCCTAAAATCGTGGTTTTTAGGCAACTTTCGTTACATAAGTGTAGTACGGATTATATAAAACTCCCAGGGATTTTTCTCACACGATTCAAGAATAGCGGCCCTCTGCTTTCTGCGCACGTCCATATATCGTTAATATATCCATTACAAAAATAGTTGTATACGCGCATCAGATGCCTCTCTGGCAAATTCTTCTCTGCGGAATATTCATTTGCAATATTCATTTAGAAGTTCGTTATATTTTTTGGCGACTTTCCCAGCATGGTTGGCTTCAAAATTCAAAAAATAAAACGCACTTTTAACACGGCGGAGCAATGTAAATACAAATGGCGCGACCACTCATGGCACTCTGTGCGCAGAACGTGCCGAAAACAGTTGCGCGGAATCGTGGATTCTCCATCTCTCTTTTGAGGAAACCTGTATTTTCAGCCAAAAATTTTGAAAAAATAATTTAGATACTTCTATACTTCATCTATCGACTCCATTAGAAAAAAACTGATTGTCTACACCTTATCAGTTTTTTTTTTACATAAGTAGTGTCCGAATTCACCCCTATGTGTAGGGTGAATATGGACATCCCTTTCTTTTGGCCTAAAATTACATTCTAAAACCTACAGGTGTGTATTCGGACAGGAAAAAAAAATGAATTCTAACATAGCTAGGAGCCACCAAAGTTGAATTCTTGGATTAAAATTGAACAAAATATTCAGAAACTGTTATACCTACACTTATTTTTATTCATTCATCAATAAACCTGATTAACAATCAGAAGAGACAATACAGAAAAATAAATTAACAAAAACTTCGCATTTTATGAAAAAATACTCATATTTCATAAAAAAAATACACAATTCTGCCGTCCAAATTCACCCTACCTAGGAACACATTTTTTTATTAGGCTCCTCCACCAAAAAGCCATTGACATGAACAGTGATATATTTAGTGCAATATGTTGTTTATAAAATGCACTTTCACCATAGGCTAAAGGTGTGAAGAAAAATCTTTCCTAAATTTCCCCACAGAGGTTTCTTTCCACGTTTTGGAAAAAGTGCGAAAAGACGAAGAAATGTTAAATGCATGAAATAGTTACTAACTGTTGTAAAATCAGCATACAACGTTACAGACTTGAAGAATGTACATTTGTCAACTGGTTTCATCAGCTATTTTCAGGAAATTCGCACTTCAATCCCCCCCAGATCAAAATGGCGCAAAAAGGTACTGCTGACCGGATTCCCCCCTACTATCCGAATTCACCCCGGATGACGGTACTGCAAGGCCTGTGGAGTCTATCTGCAAAAAAATAGTCCCCTATTTAATTGGCGAGTTCCAAGATCGAATACGCCACCTGACGGCCAACGTGTAAACGACGTTTGTGCACGGATCAACTGCAGATTTGTGTGGGCTCTTATGAGCGTTGCGGTGTTTGGGGACTTTATTTGATTCCATCTGACTTAACGCGGCGTTAATTTTTTCCAACAAAGTACCTACGTGAGCCACGCACGTTTCATTATCTTGAATATATTAGGTGTCGTCGATTGCAAAAGCATTGCATTTTTAAATAAGAGGCACGTGTACAACGACTGGCAAGCAGAAGTGGCATAAAATGGAAGGTGGCAAGATAGATAGTGACAAAAAGTGGCGGAGAATAGGCGAAATTCAGTGCCATTTCTGCGCTGGCGCAACCATGCTAGGGGATTTGAGAATAGTGCCGTATGCCAACACATGTAAAAAGCGTAATTTCAACATTGTCTATTATTGAAACGGCTGGAAATGAAACTTTCAAATAAACTATGGAAAAAAGAGTGTTTCTTGATCTTTCCATTGTGTTCAAGACCAGCAATGATGGATCAGTTCTAGATACACAATGAGCGAAAATATGGTAACGTGTTTATCAGTTGGTGTGTTTTTGAAAATACCGCCCTACTTCTGGTATTCTTCCCTGCCTTACGGTTGCTGTCCTGTCTGTCAGGGGCATGAAACTGAATCAGCGTTGCCATACGATGGAAAAATAAGTAACTAGCTATAAGAGTAAAAAATCACCAGTTGGAACAAAAAATCACTAGATTTTGAACGAGTGCAGGGACCAATGGCAGGGAGAGCGTGAGCTGCGCGGGGGGGGGGATGCGCGGTGTTTTTTCTCATTATATTTTCGGTTATCAAATCACGTAAAAAAGTACTTTTCAATATTACAAATCTGAAATGCCGGAAAACAAATGGTTTTGGTCCTCCAAGGACGTCTTGGTCCTCACCATCAGAACTCAGAATGCACAACATCAAAGTCTGAAAGTCACTAAACGGAAACGGAAATAAGACAGGGACGAACATGAATAAATTTTGCTGAAATGGCAAAAATTGAATTCGACATGGCTATTCAGTATCTCGTAATTTTGTAGTTGGTTTGGAAAAATCACCAGAAAGTAGGCTCTTTGCAAAAATAATCACTAGGTGATATTTGTGTACGTGAAATCACCAGATCTGGTGACAAATCACCACCTATGGCAACACTGAACTGAATGGGCGTTTTCCATTTACCGACACAAGTCGACTTGTGTCGACACAAATCGACACAAATGCGTTCCATTTGATCTGTGTTCCTTTGTCTCATCGACACAAGCTAACACAAGCTGACACAAACCGACACAAATGTTTTAAATGGAAAGCGCCCCATACAAACAAATGGTAACTAAAATTTTATCGGGTTATATGTATAATATATCAGAGGTTTTGTGTTTTCTGTTTTTTTTTTTCAAAAATGACGGGCAGTTTGTTGAGTGCCTGGCTGCAAAAACCGTACGAAAAGAACATTACAGTTCCATTTCATGTGTTCCCAAAAAACATCACCTTCTAGGCAACCAGTTATCCACTGAAAACGGCTTTTTCGTTCTTTTCGGAACACTACGCGCGGAATTCATTTTTTCGCCAGCAATGCACATGGACAACATCATTCCACATAATTTAGCATGGAAGTCAGGAGTTTCTTGCCATCTATTTTCCTTTGTTGAATCGATGGCTGAAAATCTGCAGGTTTTGACTTTTCCTAGCTCGCGCAGACGCATGAGTTCCATCCCCTAGCTTTGCGAACCTACAGCGCAACTCGTGCAGCTGAATATCGCATATTAGTTGTGTTTCCGAGTGCGAGTCGCGCTGTGGAAACCGGAAAAAGGAAGAGTTACATTTTCACCGTTTCCCGTCGAAAGCGAAAGACGCAAGTTGGGTAGTCAAAATGACAAACAAACTCGGCACTGTGGAAAATATGACTACGAGAAAAGCCTAGGAAGTGTCGCTGAAAATGGGAACTTTATATGGCTGCATCGAAGAAGCACAGCTGCGATATTTTTGCATGTCCCGGACTGGCCTGCTTTGTAAGTGCATTTGAACGTTCCAATTTCACAGGAACTGCTCTACTATGAAAAAATACTATTTTTTTATTACATTCCCAGTTACCTAGTGAGGAGATTCATACAATGCGCTTGTTTGTAAACACAATACAGGTTTCCTCAAAAGAGAGATGGAGAATCCGCGATTCCGCGCAGCTGTTTTCGGCACGTTCTGCGCAAAGTGTGCCATGAGTTATGGCGTCATTTGTATTTACATTGCTCCGCCGTGTTAAAAGTGCATTTTATTTTTTGAACTTTGAAGCCAACCATGCTGGGAAAGTCGCTAAAAAATATAAAGAACTTCTCTCAATGAATATTGCAAATGAATATTTCGCCGAGAAGAATTTGCCAGAGAGGCATTTGATGCGCGTATACAACTATTTTTGTAATGGATATATCAACGATATATGGACGTGCGCAGGAAGCACAGAGCCGCTATTATTGAATCGTGTGAGAAGAGTCCCTGGAGTTTTATATAATCCGTACTACACTTCTGTAGCGAAAGTTGCCTAAAAACTACGATTTTAGGCAACATTCGCTACATCAGTGTACTGCGGAATGTACTTTACTCCCAGTGACATTTCTCACACGATTCTGAATAGCGGCCCAGGTAAATGCGTGTCCCATGTCCCACTTCTAATATTTTTTATGGTGTATTATGGCCATCACTAAAAATTTGAAGTGTTTGATGCAAAAATGTGGCCAAGTGTACCCTTGAATTAATGATACTTGATGAACTAAGCAGGAAGCTCCCTACTATTAGTACGCTGAAGGGCTTGTGGTTCTTTTTGCTTCTTCGAGTATCACGTCGTATTTTATGAATCCATGCTTAGGGACACATTCGCTGTATAACTTGTGGACTTGCATAGTGGCCCACAACATTTATTTTCCATAAATACTTGTGAAAACTGTATCAATACTACTAATAACACCATCAAAACACACGTTCGGCTTATGGAATCGGGGCAATGTTGGCACACTAGTACTGCGACGATTTACTGCGCAATCGAACGTGACGTCACGGGCCAGAAAGAGACGCTCAATTTAGAGAACCTGTATTCAAATATCTCTATGTTTAAATCGATGCTTGATTCGGTTCGCTTTCGACCACACAACACAAGAAATTGTGAATTCAGAATTTCTTCTCCCATCACGATACATCGAGAATCCGTTGAGTCCATCAAGTGATTGAAAACCTCCATAACACTCAATTGCGCTTCTACCATTTTTGAGTTCCACCGCAATACTAATTAACCACGTTTCACGTCTGGAGGACATTAAAAACCGCTTACTACTGATGAGATTTTTGAGCGCGCGGGCAACAATCCGTGCTCTATCCGACATGTTTGTTTACATGCGAAGCGTATCAGCAGTGCCACCATCGGTAATGTTACTCGCCAATAACGTAAGGGCAGTTTGTTCAAAATTGGAGGAATATAGGCAACTAACAATACACTCACAAAAAGGCAATTTTTGGGCTTGTCAAAATAAAGTATAAGTAAGGTCGACCTAAAGAGAGAGTGGGGGGTAATTTTCACGTTTGTCATGTCAGTTCTATTTTTTTGTACTTGTTATCATTGAAATGTCAGCATGAATGTAATCTACCACTTCCACATCAGTAGTAAAAACAAAAGACCAACAAAGGTTTTCTCAGGAAACCTGGACTTTGAGGAAGAAAAACACCGAACGCAAACTTGAAATTTATCAGCTGAAAATGACAGTAGGTATACATTCATGTTGACATTTCAATGATGACAAGTACAAGAAAAAAGTTCCAACATGACAAACGTCAAAATTCCCCCCCACCACTGTAAAAGTATAAACGTGAAAAATTTGCACATCATGCTCGAATGGCCAATAATGTGTTCGAATGGAATCAAAATAGTTATTTATGTACCATGGGCATAAAGTGCCACTTTTTTCCCCGCTGTGCGAGATTGCGACCGAGGCCGTAGGCCGAGGGAAGCAAGCACAAGGGGAAAAACGCACTTTAGCCCAAGGTGCATACAATGTTTTTTGCACTGGCTAGTGCAAGACTGAAAATTTCGAGTTATTGAGTCGTTGAAAAATTGTCATGGCAGCGCTGATTACTTGGTGGTACGTCGCACGATCTACCATGCGATCAACAAAATTCGGAATGGGGTACTTGCCAATGAAACAGATTTGACTGGAAACACTTTCAATCATCAACAAGAGTAATAAATAGTATTTCCTGAAAATTTCCGGGAAATATATCCATTGATTAAAAAGATTTTTTTTTCGATTTTTTTTTTCAAAAGGTTGGTAAAAGTCGGGAATTTTTAGTGAAATTTTTCTGTCTGTATTTTTCAAATATTGTTAAGCCACTCTAACTGTTTTTTGAGTTTTCAACCCAACAGTGCTGTTTGTTTAGTTTTTAGTATATTTGTGACGTCACAAATATATTTTTGAAACAGACACTACGGCCGCAATTTTGGGAATTTAGGAAAAAGAAAAAATACGGGTACAATATTTTTGCCCATACTTTCGATTAAGCCAATAAAAAAAATTTAGGCAAGTAGCCCATTGGGGTAGGCTGTTCCCCAAGAAAGCAGCTTGACATCCTGAAATTTAATCAGGTCATAGCCTACCAGATCGTATGGACGAGTGGCAGGTTACCTCTATCACCTATCTTGAACACGTAGCTGACGGGGCCCCATCGCTTACTAGCATAAAACAGGTATTTATTGGTTTTGGTATGTAAACGTGCTAGTTTTGTTGTTCTTGTAGTCTTCCGTGTTCCCTACAAATTGAAGTCCATTTTACATCGCATCAAGTAGTTACGTCAAAATAGAAGGTGAAGGTGACGTCTCCTCTGACGGATCAAGAGCGCTCGTTGCCATGACGACTTTTTTGCCCAAGGGCTTAAAAGAGTCACTTTAGGCCCTGTTTTGAGGTCGTAAAATAACGCATTTAATATAGGTAGTGCAAAAAAAGAATTATGGCTCTATCTCTGCTCGTCTACGAGATATCACTTCTGGAAATTTCCAGTGACTTGGGCAGTTACAAAATCACCCATGATGGAAGATGGAACTAATTGGTTACCATGGTAATTTTGATGCAACGTAGGTATGGTTACAAGTCGTGCATTTTTGTTCATGCTGGAGATGTGCTGGAGTCAATGAGTGTCAATGTGATGTGGCAGCATGCTTCATTGGGTATCTCCCCTGAAGAGGTTCAGAGGATAACTTCTTCTGGGGGCTCATGAGGTTAAATTTTGTTATGGTATTATTCATTAAGCAATTGTGTACGTTTCTGTGAATTTTCAAGAAAAAGCAACAGCTCTAGCAAATTCTGTACTTATCAAAAAATCCAAATTCCACTAAAAAATCAAGAACTCTTTGAACAAACAAAATACGATCAAAAGTCAAAAACCGTTTCGAGATATTGATATTCGCTTTCCTAAAACTGGAGAGAGAAAAAAAATCGGAAATTTTTCCTAAAAAAATTTCACGCCTTCAAAAATTAACACTTGACACTCTTTCCTTTGGCATCCTGTATATCGTGGACAAAGTCGATGGTGACGTAAGTCGACATAGCGTCTTGTAGCTGAAGAAAAGCTCTGCCAAGCACCATAAATTTTTTCAAATCGGATATCTTTCCCCGAAGAAATCCTTGCTTGAAATTGGAGCAAATTTTGGTCTATGCTAAACTTTTGACGAGCAGTTTAGTTGTGAAAGAAAAACAGGTTTTTTGGGCCCACTTTTTGTACATAACTCAATTTGGGCCCAAGGCTTCAGCGATGAAAATCCTCCAGAGGATGATTAGTTTCAAGTACCGTATATGATCAAAAACTTTTCTACTTGCGGTAGGCTGTGGCCTGGCCAAAATCAGCCTCGTTTGCCTGCCAATGACCAGGCCACAGCCTACCGCAAGTAGAAAAGTTTTTTATCATACGGTATTTGAAACATAAAAATCATCACTTGATGTTCCTTTTGCTTTCAGAACCACACAGAATTGATTTCTTGGAGAAGCGGTTCAATTAATCTGCTCAACATTTGAAATGTCGGTATCGAAAATTTTGCCTTTATTCAAATTAAATGGTATAACTTTGGATTGTCTCAACCGATTCCGATTTTGTTTTCACAGTTAAGATACATCTTCCAGCAATCTACTCGGTTGGCGAGATTCTTTGACTTATTTCAATTACATTCGTTACAGGGTGGAATGTAAAGCATTGCAAAATTGTGCTTAATTCAATAGATCCCCATTTTTGTGAACAATTTTTTTTCGAATTCTAATGATATAATCAAGAAGCCTGATGTCCTATCTCGAAACGATTTTTGAATTTTCCAGATCAGAAGTCCAACAATGATGACATGATTTTGTTTTGTTTTGTTTTGTTTTGTGAAGTTGTTTTGCATTTTAGTCATTCCGGTTGACAATAAAGTCGCAGTTTTGATGATAAGAACCTGTAATTTTACATACTTGGTGCTTGAACTGTTAAAAACTGCTGTGGTTTCAGAAACCTCCGTTTTACTTTCCCGGTTCGCGTTCTTGAATGAAAAGAAAAATATTGTGAACGCGCAAAAAATGTGTTCCCGAATTTCAAAGAATAACTTTTTTCAAGGTCCATATATCGATTTATTCAGACCATTTCCAGATCAAAGTCGGTCCGTCTGCCTGTCCGTGTGTCTAACTCTGTGTCGTCCATGATAACTCCCAAACGGTTCATCATATTGAGCTGAAATTTGTTATGCGGCCATGGTATAGGCGCCTAATAAAACTTGTGTGATTTTGGTTAAAATCCGCCATCATAGGGCGCACTTATTGCATCGTATCAATATCGGAAATTTTGACTCCTAGGGTTGCCAGACGTCCTGGATTTCGCAGGACGTCCTGGATTCAGCCTTAAAATTTTGCGTCCTTCCTAAGTCCTCCGCAGGACGCTAAATGTCCTGTATTTTTGGAACAAAGCTCTCCTGTATTTTCAATATACAGTTTCGAATTATTTGTGAGTATTCTCTACATTTTTCCCCAGAGCTGCTACGCACTATCTTTTCAAAACTCATAAAATATGTTCTGTCGATTTATGACTCAAACGCCGATTCCGAAAGACTGTTCTCGCTCTCTACTGCCTCTTGGAGAGATGCTCGGAATAGACTCTTCTACTTGACCATGTGAAATCGGAGCTACAAATAAGAACTAATTTAAATATGTCGTGCAAAGAATTTTATTATCACTTCGCATTGAAAAATTAAAAAATTCTTGAGGCGGTAAAGTCCGAACAAAAATACGTTTCTAAAAAAATAGAGATGTTCAAGTTTTTTTTTGTTTTTGAATTTTTGTGAATTTTTTAATCCTTTTATTAATTTGAGTTTATTTTGAATCATGATTCATTATATTGAAGCTTATTGATCATTAGTTTCAAATGTCCTGTTTTTTCGACGTCTGTCCTGGTTTTTTGAAGCTTATGTCCTGGAAATCCAACCCGTACGGAAAAATACTACTGAAAACTACAGAAAAAAACTACTTGGAAACTACTGAAATTGCCAGTAGTTTCCAAGTAGTATTTTGGACCTACTACTGCAGTAGTACGACTACAGCCAGTAGTAACTACTCCCAGTAGTATTTTGGACCTACTACTGCAGTAGTACGACTACAGCCAGTAGTAACTACTCCCAGTAGTATTTTGGACCTACTACTGCAGTAGTACGACTACAGCCAGTAGTAACTACTCCCAGTAACATTTTGGACCTACTACTGCAGTAGTACGACTACAGCCAGTGGTAACCACTGGAAGTAGTACGTACGACTAGCAGTACCTGACAACTACTGTCAGTAGTCCTCTGTAGTAGCCCCCTGCCAGTGGTGCGTAGGTAGGTAGGTAGGTATAGGTATCTGTAACAATAACCGTGAATGTAATATAACAATAACAATGTGTTGGAACACTGATGCCATCCCATCGCATCTCAATCTATTTAGTCTAGGCAAGGTAAATTTCTCTATTCAAGCCTGTTTTTCAGAGTTCAAATAAACGGACACCTTTCAAAAATCGACTGTGTGGCATTATCCTTGATCCTGACGAACTCCCATATTATAATACTTTGAGGTATATAGGGGTAGGTACTTACCACTCACAACCAGCACATTTTCTCATATCTAAGCAAAAATCTTCAATTTTTCCCATAACACTTCTTATGATCAATTTCTAATGATTACCGGGAGCACACACAGCATACATACTTATAAATAAAATGTAGAACATTGTACTTCATCAAATAATTACACATTAGACCAGGAAACGGTAAACTTTCATTTCGAACGAGTTTGGCTTGAACTAACGCAGGAGCAGAAGGAAACGGTTGACAGTTAAAGTTTTCCTGTCAGTGCTGCCAACGTGGCAACTTATCCCCAGATTTGTGAATGAGGCAATAATGAGATAAAACCATGGTGAAGAATCATGGAAAATATAATAAATTGCTAGAGAAGAGAGGTTCTAAACACCCAATAAAAATTTCGATGCCCATTTATTACACTAGGTTGTGAATGTTTAACTGCGAAGGGTGATCGATACTTTTGAATTCCGTGGTTGTTGTATTGATGTTGGCGCTCTGTCTGTCAAGTCAATGACAGCGTCGAAAACTGTGTATTTGGGCCTCGGGGCCTCCTCCTCGCACCTCAAAGTGCAACGTGTAAGTGCAACACGTCAAACAGATGATTATTAATCCATGAAAAACAAAACAAGAGGTTGCAAGTTGAAATATAATGAATAAGCGAAGAGAGCCTTATGAGTATAAATGCGTATAATTTACACTGATAAATTGTATTTACCTACTTGTGAATTCTGTGAAAAATGGTAACCTACTTAATATTTTTTGGAAAATATCTGTGTTTTATTCACTAACCAATATACGTTATTTAATGTAGGTACCTATTCGCAAAAGTAATTTCTATCAGTAGTTGAATAATGAAACTACTTAGTAAAGAATAGTCCTCAGTAGTAAACACACCAGTGATTTTAGTAGTTTTAGTAGTCACTCCGAGTTAACTACTGAACTCTACTAAATCTCTCAGTAGTTGACTACTGAAAACTACTTAACAGATATTGATCAAGTAGTAGTTTTAAGTAGTTACTACAGAAAACTACTGATCAATTAGTGCTAAAGTAGTCAACTACTACAGAAAACTATTAGCGATGTAGTAGTTTTGAGTAGTTCACTATTGAAAACTACTGGTCAACTACTGGTTTTCAGTAGTTTTTTTCCGTACGGGAATGTTTGCATCTGGCAACCCTACGTACGGACCTCAAATTGAACATGTAGATGTTTTGTTGGTTCAGAAACACATTCTACAGTTTTAGTGTGAATATATTTCAAAAATATAACCTCAATTTCTTATTTTTTTCAATATCTCTAAAATGCAACTTTTACAAAAAAAATCATATTATCATTGTTGAACTTCTGATCTGAAAAATTCAAAAACCATTTCGAGACAAGACATCAGGTTTCATGATTATGTCGTTAGAATTTGAAGAAAAAAAATTGTTCAGAGAAACTGGGATCTGTTGAACTGAGCACAATTTTGCAATGCTTCACATTCCACCCTGTAACGAATGTAGAACGAATTGAAAATTCTCGCCAACGCAGTAGATTGCTGAAAGATGTATCTAAACAACCGTGAAAACAAAATCGGAATCGGTTGAGACAATCCAAAGTTACACCATTTTGAAAAAAGGCAAAATTTTCGATACCGACATTTCAAATGTTGAGCAGCTTATTTTGAGCCGAGTTTTGAGCTAAATAATTAATTTGCTTAAATAATTGTGAATTTCGTGTAAAAGGCAGACATCACCAGCAATTTTCGTGTTCTACGGTTAAAATGAAAATTGTTGAGGGTGGGAGGCACTCTGGCTCTTCAGCCAGAGGGGGCTGAGGGGGGATTTTTTTGAGGCTCTTGGGGTAGTTCATTTGTTTTTCATGAGTGAAGCCAAATCCATTATTTCTTTAATTCTGTGATTTTTTTACAGCATTTTTGGAATGTTTACTTACCCCCCATTTTCAACCAAGGGGCCCTGGGGCGACTTTTTGAGGTTGTTTCCACGATTTCTATTTTTTGCTTAGTTAGGATCTATATTGACGTGCTTGATATCGTTTCTTACTAAATCCCACCTTTTAAATACAAATCTAATGTTGGAAATACGATACGAGCAGGTTTGAACTAAACTGCTCAACAATTGAAGTGGTCCACTCGAAAATTTCGCCCGATTTCAAATACAAATATCTTGGAAACAAATCGACCGATTCTCAAAAGGGCAGTGTTTTTTGATAGCTTATTCTTTTCACTATAAGGTGCGCTGATAAACCAAACAATTGATTACATAATGCATAATATACAGGGCGACAACAAAAACAGTGTTAAAATGTTTCATTTTAAAGCACGTCCCACTTTTGCAAAAAAATTCGCTGAGTCTTTCCGAGTACATTTTTTAGAAGTGCACATCCATGGCTCGAAACGGTTTTTGAAATTTCCGCCTTTCTTCTTTGGTTACAGGGTGATGTGAAAGAAACAACTATTTGTTTTTGTAGTGGTAACTTTTTTATTTGTTGACCGATTTCCAAAATTTGGATCTTATGTTGAAGCGAAGACCTCAGGTAAGAGGAATCGATTAACATAATTGAATTAACACATCATTTCAAAAAGGGGGGTTGCATCAAATGTGACTTAAGCATGAAATAAGGCCGAAATCCGATTTGGGGGAATTTTTCAAGAAGAATCAACTTGTCGTTAAAGAAATCACTCATTACGAACATTTCGAGATCAGTCTCGCTTATTTGGGGCAACAATCACGACGGAAAACCCAAATTAAGACTGCATGTTTTCACAGGAGAACCGATGCTCTTGCTCACCTGAAAATACACGTAACCTATGTTACGAGAATCACTGATCGAGTTTCCTTCGCGATTTGGACAGTCAACAGAGGGCCGACAGAAACAGTCAAAAGTAACAATAAGTACGTGTGTTTTCAGGTGAGCAAAGGCATCAGTTATCCTGTGAAAACATGCAGTCCCAATTTGGGTTTTGCGTCGTTAATTGTTGCCTTATATAAGCGAGACTGATCTTAAAATGCTCGCAATGAGTGGTTCCTTCAACGACAAGTTGATTCTTGTTAAAAAATCCCCCCAAATCGGATCTCGGCCTCATTTCATGCTTAGGTCACATTTGATCCAACATTTTTTTTTAAATGAGGTGTTAATTCAATTCTGTGATTCGATTTCTCTTAACTGAGGTCTTCGCTTCAACATAAGCTCCAAATTGTGAAAATCGGTTAACAAACAAAAAAGTTACCACTATAAAAACAAAAAGTTGTTTCATTTTACATCACCCTGTAACCAAAGAAGATGAGCGTAAATTTCAAAAACCGTTCCGAGCCATGGATGTGCACTACTTAAAAATGTTATCAGAAAGACTCGGCGATTTTTTTGGAAAAACTGGGACGTACTTTAAAATGCAACATTTTATCACTCCTTTCGTTGTCACCCTGTATATATGCATAACAATTCAAGGAATGATGCCAAACATGCCTATGTTTTGAAATTTAAGGTGAAGGCAAAAAATTCCAAAATGGCGGAAATGTGGTTAATCCAATTCTAATGACGTAGTCCCATGTTGACTAAAGAGAGTAAAAATTAACCTTTTTTCAATGCTAAAAACCCGAATTTTAGGAGTAGTACCAAAAAGTACGCTGCCAATTGGGCTTTTCTTCACCCCTACACTAGACAATAGGAACGTGTTGCAAGTCAAATTGCTCAGTAAATGGGATTCTGTCGATAAGATCTGTCTATCTGTTTTGTTTATCTGTCTATCTCTTTCCGAAAAAATATTTATGGAATTTTTAACCCGGCCCCCCTTCTTCCTGAAATTCTCTGAGTGTCCAATTTAATATTCTTGACCTCTCAATTCTTTTCAATGCAGTCAACGTCATCCTGCATAGCATCGGAAGAGATAATTTTCTGTGGAAAAAATGCCACCAAAATTTCACCCTTTCGCTCCCCCCACCTCATCTCAAAAATCTAAAATGGCAATACCTACTTTGTGATACATCAAATTGAAGAAAATTAAATTCTTCCCATGAACAAAATTTTTTCAAATTTTTTAAAACCCCCATTTTCTCCACAAAACACCCCAAATGTCCAATTTATTTGGAGAGGGGTTGAAAATTTCAAAAAAATTGTTTTCGGAAAGAGAATTCCGAGGAGAATTCAATTCTTTTCAATTTGATATATCACAAAGTAGGTGATGTTTCGTTAAATTTTGAAGCTGAGGTGGGGGAGAGCTAAAGGGTCAATTTGGGCAACACTTTTTCCACAAATTCTTTTCTTCGATGTTTTCTATGATGACACTGACTGAATTAAAAACAATTGAGAGGTCCAGAATTAAAAATAAGACAGTCAAAGAATTTCAAGGGCGAAGGAAGGTGGGGTTAAAATTTTTGTGAATATTATTTTCAGAAAGAAAATTTAATTCTCTTCAATTTGATGTATTGCAAGGTAGGTCATGTCATTTGAAATTTCAAAGTTGGGGTGAGTGGGAGCGAGGGGGCTCAACATAGAAATTTGCCAATTTATGTTCTAGATGTCCCCTTTGATATAAAAATTGACCTGTTTTTGCTCGAAGAAATATTCACTAGGAATCGGGAGTTATTGCAGGTGGATAGTTTTCAAATGATCACCCGGTGCAGTATCCACAATAAAAAATCACATTTTGGCTGTTTCAACTGAAATCCCAAAAATTCAAAAACCGTTTTGAGGGCACACATCATTCTTCATAAATTTGGTGTTAAGTAATACATACTCCCAAAAAAAATTTTTTTTGCGAAAACGGGGGTATGTTGAACTTTCATTAATTTTACACTGCTCTGTTCATCACCCTGTAGAAAATTTATGAAAAGCTCTATGCATTTCATATTGACAAGGAAGATGGCCAAAAGATTGGGCTATTCAGTACTTGAAACAAAATCAGAATCATGTAATATGCCAATCAAAAGTTATAGCGGTTCACAATTGGGTAAATTTTTGCTTTGTAACACTTTCATTGTTGAGCAGTTTATAAGAAACCAACTTTGAAGGCCTGTATCTTCGTTATTACGTTTGCGAGAGTATTTTCATTAAGGAAGTCCCCTTATTTTTCAATTTTGTACCTCCCTGTAAATATTGTTGCATTAATTTCGGGACACCTGTACAGGGTGTTTCAGTGACCTTGCATAAAATTTTGAGAGGTGATTCCTCTCAAAAAAGTATGTCGAAAAGTAGGAGTAACATTTTTTCCTAAATTGCTTCTTAAGGGAGTTACAGCCCCTCAAAGGTACGAAGTGAAACAGAGTTTTTAATCATTTGCTCAAGAACCGTCAAGAGGAACAACTTCAAATTTGGTGTAGGAAAGTTCCTTAACCATGCAAATGTACACACATCAAAAGAATCTAGGGGACAAGCAAATTCAGACGATTTCTGAAATCATCATAACTTTTGATTGCCGTCAGTGATTTCATATCTGTTTCCAGTGTTCGATAGCACAATCCTTCGTTTCCATGTCTTGATCACATCGAATACGAACAATGTTTTATGAAGTTTCTACAGGGTGATCAATGGAACAGTGTAAAATTGCCGAAAGTTCAGTAGAAGCGCGATTGCCCAAAAAAAAATTTTTTATGCATTTCAATAGCACAGTTATAAAGACTGGTATTTCAGCTTTAGTAGCGTTTTTGAATTTTAAAAATCGAAGGTGAATAGAGTATTATACTTTTGAAAAAATATTTTTCTTTCGATGGAATTAGAAACTATATTGAAAAATAACTGACCCGTATTTTTTTATTCATCCAAAAATCGTATCGTTTGGCCGCAATAAATAAACGAAATTCCTATATTCTGCCTATTTCTGACGTCATTTACACAGGCAGTATAGGCGGTGACTCGCTGTGACGTCAGAACTAGTTGATGTTATTTATTTATTGCACCCAAACGGTACGGTTTTTGACTGAATAAAAAAACACGGGTCAATTATTTTTCAATGTAGTTTTCATTTCAATCAAAAAAAATTTTTAGTATAATACTCCATTGCCGAAGATATTGATCATTTTGTGCCGCCATGTTGAACTTCCAAGAAAGTGATCCGATTTCATTGAAACTTGGATTACACTCATATCTGGTTTCAGTAATTGAAATTCCAAGGTCAAATGTCTTTTTCGGTCACTTCCAAGCCGCCACATCAAACTTTTATGTACCGTAAAACCCGAGGTAAAACCATACAACATTGAACACTTTTTAACATACTTTTGTTCATAACGCGATAACCAGAAAAGATATTCCAAAAACAAAAATTGCATTATAGGGGCTTGCCTCTACCGAATCGATTGTATGTATTACAAAACTGATGTTTTTTTGATAAAATAACAAAACAAAATAAAAACATGGTGTTCAAAGTTGTCGTCAAAAACGGCAACTTTGAACAAGAGTGTTCCTGGCTCTTTTTCAAAGTTGTTTCTTCATATCTGCAACATGAAACACCATAGGTCTTTTAAAAAAAAAATTACGGCGATATTCCAATTTTTATTAAATCTACGAGGGTTTTTACCAAATCTACGAGAGTAAGGGTCTGGCCACACATACGCTCCACTCACACCACACTCACACACACACTCACGCTCCGATCCAGGGACGCTCAAATCCTGAGGGTGGCCACACATGCGCTCCAACGAAATCCACCCGCGCTCAAAATACGGCATGGAAAGTTCACACTCTCTCTTAAATAGCCATAGCTCCCAAGGCCGTAAGCGATACGGCAGTGATTTTTCCACTGTTGCTCAAGGTAAACCCGCCTATAATTTCTGTATGAATTGTTTTCTATTCACTTGTGTAGTTTCTGAAATATATATCAACATACATGAAGATCGCACCACGAAAGTTTTTCGGCATCAAGACCACCGCGCTCAAGCGACGCGACGCTCAAAATCCGCACGCTTTGACTTAAATTCCCATAGCTCGAAGACCGTAAGCGATACAGCAGTGATTTTTAGCGCATTTTCCATCTTGATGAAAATCGCTATTGCAACCGCTTTGTCCGTCCGTCCGTCCGTCGGTCCGTCCGTCCGTTCCTCGAACTCCTCCCAAACTAGACGACCTAGCTTTCTAATTTTTTCGCTGTTACATAGCTGTCACTCCCAAAGGAGGGCTAGGTTATATTGGATGTCTATATTGCGCCGCCAACATAGAGAAAACCGCCCCCGATAAACTTGAAATAACATAATATTGCACTTTCTACCAGACCAGATGCTCTGGTGTTCTCATTTTTTGAATAATACATAGTTGCCACTTATAAACGTAAGCCAAGAAACATTCCGTCATCAATATGCGCCGCCGCCATGAAAAAACTGCTAGAAACCGCCCCCAATCACTTTAAAATGAAAAATATAAACCCGAAGACATAGCGATCTGATTCTTTCGGTATATAAATAGCTGACTAAAAATGGAAAAGGATAGGCTACTTTTGGTTAGTCGCCGCCCCCAGATTCCGCCCCCAAACGATAAAAGTGCAACTTTCACAAATGTTACTGATTGAGATGTTCCCTTAAACATTTAGGAACTGCCAACTCAAATTGTGCAACATTTGCTCAACCGAACGCTGCCGCTCCCACACGCCGCCCCCAAAGTAAGAGATAAATGAAAAACATGAACCCAAAGACATAGCGATCTAAGTTTTTCGCTATATGGATAGCTGACTAAAAATGGAACAGGATAGGCTACTTTTGATATGGCGCCGCCTCCAGCTTCCGCCCCCAAAAGAAAAAAGTGCAACTTTCAACAATTTTCACTGATTTAGCTGATACTGTTACCTCAAAGATTAAGAAACTCTTGACTCAAACTGTGCAAGAGTTTCTTTGCCAAACTCTGCCGCTCCCACACGCCGCCCCCAAAGTGAGAGATAAATGTAAAACACGAATCTGAAGACATAGCGATCTAATTCTTCCACTATATTGATAGCTGACTGAAATTGGAAAAATAAAGGCCACTTTTAAATAGCCGCCGCCTCCAGCTGCCGCCTCCAAGCAAAAAAAATACAACTTTACCAATTTTCACTGATTGTCATATTTCCCTCACATTTAGAAACTCCCAACTCAAACTATGCAACAGTTACTTTGCCGAATGCTGCCGCCCCCACACGCTGCCCTCAAAGTGAGAGATGAATGAAAAACATAAACCCGAAGACAGAACGATCTAATTCTTTCGCTATATGGATAGCTAACTGAAAATGGGAAAGAATAGGCTACCTTTGGCCGTGACCGGACAATTCGTCCCGCGGACAATTCGTAGCGGACAATTCGTCGCGGACAATTCGTCCCGCGGACAATTCGTCGCAAAATAATGTTTTGCCCTTTGTCTTAACTTTAACAAGTCCCTTTGTCTTTCCTTGTTGCTTTCCGAACTTTAGTAAGCCCCCTTATTCCTTTTTGTAGTATTTGGAGCCCTACTGCGCAACCTGGTTTCTTCATGTCTTTGGAGCTCTGCTTAGTCCCCTTGCATCATTCCGAGAATTTTTGCTAGTACACCAAGCTTTGGGAGCACCAGTAAGCCCCCTTATACTTTCATGAGATATTTGGCCCCTATCGAGCCCCTCATCTTCTCTAGTGTAATTTTTGAGCTCTAATGAGTCCTCTTATGTTTTTCATTGCTTTCAGATTTCCATAAGGCATTTTTTTGCAGTCTTGTGTTATCAAGAACTTCACTGGGCCCCCTTATTCTATATTCAACGTAACTTGAAGCCCTGCTGAGCCCCCTTGAATTTTCCATGAATTCCGGAGCAGCAAGCAGCGTTATGCCGTCATGGCATGTTGAAGCCCTATCGGGCTCCTTCAGGTGTAGTTGGAGGCCCGTTGAGCCTCCTTATGTTTTTTCATGACTTTCAGAGTAGGTACCAGTAAGCCCAATTTCGCGTTATTTTGTTATACAGAGCTCCATGGGGCCCCCTTGTCTCTTCAATACCG
This sequence comes from Anaspis maculata, assembly GCA_949128115.1. Classification (NCBI taxonomy): domain Eukaryota; kingdom Metazoa; phylum Arthropoda; class Insecta; order Coleoptera; family Scraptiidae; genus Anaspis; species Anaspis maculata. Next base: position 9,749,686 of record OX421968.1, read on the forward strand.
TTTGAAGTTCTGTTGGGCCCCCTTGCATTTTTCCTATAGGCTTTTGGAGCAGTAGTAAGTCCCTTGTGCCTTTATGTTATATTCGACCCTTAATCCCTTGTTTCTTCAAATATAATTTGGAGCCCTAATGAACCCCCTTAGAGCCCCTTGAGCCCCCTTGTGTCACCAATATCATTTGAAGCCCTACTAAGCCCCCTTGCATTTTTCCGTGACTTTCTGATTTTTATTGAGCCCTGCGTCATTTGGAGCCCTAAAGAGCTCCCTTGTGTGTTTTCGTGGCTTGTGCGTTCTTGCATTGCTGGAAGCCCTAGTGTAAGTCCCTTGTGCCTTCATGTGATATACGGAGCCCTATCGGACCCCCTTGTGTCCGCAATTGTATAGTTTGGCGCCTAGTGAGCCCTTTTGTTTTTTGTCTGGCTATCAGAATTCCAGTAAGCCCCTTGTTGCCTTCTTGTGTTATTCGAAGCCCCATTGGGCCCCCTTGTTTCCTCAACGTCTTTTGAAGCCCTGCTGAGCCTCCTTACATCTTTCCGCGACTTTCGGAGCAGTAGCAAGCACCTTCTGCCTTCAGGAAATATTCGGAGCCCTATCGGGCCCCATTGTGCAAGCAGGTAAGCTTGATTATAAAGAGCTTCATTGGGCCCCCTTGTCGTATTTTCGTGGCTTTCGGAGCTCTATCGGGTCCCCTTGTGTAGTTTGTGTAGTTTGGAGCCCTAATCAGTCCATTTTTGTTTTTATTGGATTTCAGTACGATGCAGTGAGTCGATCCCCTTTTGCCTTTTCTCGTTATAAAGAGCCCTTTGTGTCACCAATATCAGATGAAGTTCTACGGAGCTTCTTTGCACTTTCCCGTGATTTCTGGATTTTTCATAGGCCCCTTCTGCCCTATGTGTCCACTGGAGCCCTAACGAGCCCCCTCATGTGCTTTCGTGGCTTTCAGAATTCCAGTAAGCCATATTGTGCGCTTTTGCATTTCTGGAAGCCCTAGTGTAAGTCCCTTGTGCCTCCATGTAATATACGGTGCCCTATCGGACCCTCTTGTGTCCGCAAGTGTAGTTTGGAGCCCTAGTGAGCCCCCTTGGGTCCATAAGTATAGCTTGGAGGCCTAGTGAGCCCCCTTGTGTCCATAAGTATAGCTTGGAGCCCTATTGAGCCCCCTTGTGTTTTTCCATGACTATCAGAAGTCCAGTGAGCCCCTTGTTGCCGTCTTATGTCATCCAGAGCGTCAGTGGGCCCCCTTGTTTCTTCAATACGTCTTTTGAAGCCGTGCTGAGCCCCCTAACATCTTTCCGTGGCTTCCGGAGCAGCAGTAAGCACCTTGTGTCTTCATGTGATATTCAGAGCCCTATCGAGCCCCCTTGTGTCTTCAAGTGTAGTATGGAGCCCTGATGAGCCGCATTGTGTTTTTTCGTAGCTTCCGGAATTCCAGTGAGCCCCTTTTGCCTTTTGTTGTTATATAAAGCTCCTTGGGCTCCCTTGTGCTTTTCTGTGATATGCGGAGCCCTATCGGACCCCCTTGTGCCGGTTAGTGTAGTTTAGAGTCCTAGTGTGCCTCTTTCGCTTTTTATGGCTTCCAGAAACCCAGTCACCCCCCTTTTGCCTTTTTTGATTATACAGAGCTCCATTGGGCCCCCTTGTTGTATTTTCATGGCTTTTGGAGCTCTATCGGGTCCCCTTTGTACCCTTATGTATAGTTTGGAGCCCCAACCAGTCCACTTGTGTTGGCTTTTAGAGTATCATACAGTAAGCCCCCTTTTGCCTTTTCTTGTTGTGAAGAGCCCCCTGGGCCCCCTTGTGTAACCAATATTATATGAATATCTACGGAGCCTCCTTGCATTTTCCCGTGATTTCCGGATTTTTGTTAGGCCCCTTGTGCCCTATGTGTCGTTAAGAGCCCTAATGAGCCCCATTATGTGTTTTCGTGGCTTTCAGAATTCCAGTAAGCCATCTTGTGCGCTTTTACATTGCTGGAAGCTCTAGTGTAAGTCCCTTGTGCCTTCATGTGATATACGGAGCGCTATCGGGCCCCCTTGTGCCCGCAAGAGTAGTTTGGAGCCCTAGAGAGCCCCCTTGTGTCCATACGTGTAGCTTGGAACCCTAGTGAGCCCCCTCGTTTCCATGAGTGTAGCTTGGAGCCCCAGTGAGCCCCCTCATGTTCTTCAATGCGACTATCAGAATTCCAGTGAGCCTCCTGTTGCCTTCTTGTGTCATCTGTAGCTGCCGTGAGCCCCCTTGTTTCTTCAACGTCTTTTGAAGCCCAGCATGTTGAGCCCCCTTACATCTTTCCGTGGCTTTCGAAGCAGTAGTAAGCACCTTATGCCTCTATGTGATATTCGGAGTCCTCTCGAAGCTCCATAAGGCCCCCTTGTGTTTTCAATATCGTTTGAAGCCTTGCTGAGCCCCGTTGCATTTTTTCGTGGCGTTCGGATCTCTGTCGGAACCCCTTGCATTTGCTTATGATTTTCAGATCCTTTTATTGAGCCCCCTTGTGTCTTCATGTGTAATATAACCCCCTTACCTTCCGAAGCCATCACTTGCGACGAATTGTCCGCGGGACGAATTGTCCGTGAGACGAATTGTCCGTGAGACGAATTGTCCGTGAGACGAATTGTCCGTGAGACGAATTGTCCGCGGGACGAATTGTCCGCGGGACGTACTGTCCGCGGGACGAATTGTCCGCGACGAATTGTCCGCTACGAATTGTCCGCGGGACGAATTGTCCTAGCACCACCTTTGGCATGCCTCCAACTTCCACCCCCAAAAGAAAAACAGTGCAACTTTCAATAATTTCCACTGAATTACATTTTAATGTTACTTCAAACATTCAAAAACTCCCAACTCAAACTGTGGAAGAATTTCTTTGCCAAACTCTGCCGCTCCCACACGCCGCCCCCAAAGTGAGAGATGAATGTAAAACATAACCGTGAAGACATAGCGATCAAATTGTGCCGCTATATAGATAGCTGACTGAAAATGGGAAGATATAGGCCACTTTTGATTAGTCGCCGCCTCCAGCTCCCGCCCCTAAACAAAATAAATGCAACTTTCACAATTTTCACTGATTGTCATATTTTCTTATACATTTAGAAACTCTTAACTCAAACTGTGCAACAGTTACTTTGCCGAATGCTGCCACCCCCACACGCTGCCCTCAAAGTAAGAGATAAATGGAAAACATAAACCCGAAGACATAGCGATCTAATTCTTTCGCTATATATAGATAGCCGACTAAAAATGGGAAAGAATAGTCTACTGTTGATTAGTCGCCGCTCCCAGCTACCGCCCTCAAACAAAAATATATAGTGATGAGTGAAAGAATTTTCATTCAAATCTATTTCATTGGCAAGTACCCCATTCTGATAACACAATATCACAATGAGTTTCGAATGAAGAAAGTGAGCAAGGAATGGTGTTTCTCCTTCAACCAAATTTCTTCACGTTCACAATATGCCTCTTTGAGAAAATGCGCTACTGAGACTCACGCACGTGAAGGCATACTCACTTGTTTTACTGGTGCATGAGCCAAATTCGCCGATTCGTTTTGTATCAATCGTTTTCCATTTACTTATGTAGTTTCTGGAATATATCAACATACATGAAGGTCGTACAAAAAAGTTTTGCTGCAAGACAGAAAAACTTCAGCATGCGGGGACCGTCATTAAATTTTCAAAATAAGTACATACATATGCGAGAACTAAGATAGAAAAAATTCGAAATAAATTTTGAAAACTGGAATCACTCAAATCGGACGGAGCGTTGGCGAGATAGAATTTTTTCAAGTTGAAGGTAAGTTGAAACTGAAAAATCGACATCTCCGACTTCCAGGCAAAATGAGCTTTTGGGTAGAACATTTTTTCAAGTGGCCAAATTTGTGCCAGATTAGTCCTAAAGGATCTCCTCTACGACATATCAAAAGTCCTCGAGAATCCCGTGTCTGTTTGTCTACTTTTCACGGCCTTTTAACCCTGAGTAAGAATATTACGTACTTTATAACATGATTCAAAACTAACTGACGTAAGCAAGCTTCGTAGCACAATGGGATGGGAGAGTGTCTGCTAACCAGTCAGAAGGTTGGATGATCGAATCCCGTCAGAGGCAACTACTTTTGACGGAATTGATACTTACCTTCTCAAAAAGTCGTCCAAAATTGAATCCTACTCAATTCTAATCATATCTTACTGTTTCGCAAGTACTGTGAGTACGATCGCGCGAATTTTGAGTTTTTCTCCCTAGAAAAAAATGCAGATTTCTAACTTTTCATCTCCCGAAAAGATTTTCACCATTTTTTTTTTTTGAGGAAACAAAATCAAAAACATTGTCCGACAATTTCAGTGAAAATCTGTCCAATTTTCCGAGATTTTTCCACTTGAAAATTGTCACAATCGTTAGTTATAGGGCTCCATCTTAAGCTCCATTATTTGATTCCGGTTTCACTAAACCAGCCGATTTTGCGTTTTCAAGTGGAAAACTCTCGGAAAATTGGACAGATTTTCACTGAAATTGTCGGAAAATGTTTTTGATTTTGTTTCCTTAAAAAAAAACGGTGAAAATCTATTCGGGAGATAAAAAGTTGAAAATCTGCATTTTTTTCTAGGGAGAAAAACTCAAAATTCGCGCGATCGTACTCACAGTACTTGCGAAACAGTAAGATATGATTAGAATTGAGTAGGATTCAATTTTGGACGACTTTTTGAGAAGGTAAGTATCAATTCCGTCAAAAAAGTTGCCTTTGACGGGATTCGATCCTCCGACCTTCCGACTGGTTAGCAGACACTATCATAATGTGCTACGAAGCTTGCTTTCGTCAATTGGTTTTGAATCATGTTACAAAGTACGTAATATTTTTACTCAGGGTTAAAAGGCCGTAAAAAGTAGACAAACAGACACGGGATTCTCGAGGACTTTTGATATGTCGTAGAGGAGATCCTTTAGGACTAATCTGGCACAAATTTGGCCACTTAAAAAATGTTCCACCCAAAAGCTCATTTTGCCTGGAAGTCGGAGATGTCGATTTTTCAGTTTCAACTTACCTTCAACTTGAAAAAATTCTATCTCGCCAACGGAGCGTCCGATTTGAGTGATTCCAGTTTTCAAAATTTATTTCGAGTTTTTTCTTTCTTAGTTCTTGCATATGTATGTACTTATTTTGAAAATTTAATGACGGTCCCCGCATGCTGAAGTTTTTCTGTCTTGCAGTGAAACTTTTTTGTGCGACCTTCATGTATGTTGATATATTCCAGAAACTACAAAAGTAAATGGAAAACGATTGACACAGAACGAATCGGCGGGTTTGGCTCATGCACCTGTAAAAAACGTGGGTGCGTGACCATAGTCACCCTCGGAAGAAGTGAAACTTCTATAGATATGAATCAATCAGCAAACAACGTTCGAAGAGGTGTTCTTTTCGTATACCCGCTCCCTAACGTTTTTTTTTTTTTTTTTTTTTTTTTTTTAAATTTTAGGTGCTTCAACAGCTATGGTTATTAGCACCGATGGAACTATGTTTAGAACTATATTGTTATTTGTGTTGTTACATGGGGCTCAGACGTATTGATGTTCCTACCCTAACTGTCGGCGATGTAAACAAAAATACAAACAATATACAGGGGCACACGCTTCACGTCATGGGGCCCATCATGGCGACTTTTGAATGACAAACAGAGAAGGCCACGGATGTAGGATATCAGGTAGGTGGTTAAACAAAGGACCGATTCTAGCTAACTGGTGGTCTGGTTCTCATTGACGATGTTATTTTCGTGTGGGGGGTGGATCAGAGCTGGTGATGCAGTCGGTGCTGGATTGTCTTATATCAGGTGAAATAGGTTGTTTCTTTTCAGTGTCTCCAAAAAATCCATGATATTTTTCGGTCCCCATAAGATTTCAACGCCTCCATCCACTTGTGGGTGAAGTGTCGTGCACTCGTATAAAATATGATGGGTTGACACCGTGCAGGATTGGCAAGATGGGCAAAGCGGTGGATCGTCTTGGGTGAAGATGTAGCTGTGAGTTAATTTGCTGTGGCCTGTTAGTATGCGATTAATAACCACCTCCTCCCTACGTGAGAGGTTTAGGTTTTTCTTAAGCTCGATTGGTTCTACTTCCATTTCTATTGTCAGAGATCTAGAATCGGCTTGGTGACTGTGCCATTTGCTTTGGAGTGCAAGGTGGTATAAACTTTTGACGTCGTAATCGGTGTTCAAGATATCAGCAGGGGGATCATGGTCAGATCTTGAGGCCTCTTTGGCAGCCTCGTCGGCTTTTTCATTGAGTGGAATTCCAACATGTGCAGGGCACCAGGACAGTACGATGCTTTTGCCATTTGTAATTGCTGTTGAAAAGCTGTTCTGAGCGAGTTGTGCCAGTGGGTTTGAGGTGTATTGTTTTTGTATGCAGTGAACTGAACTTAGTGAATCGGTACAGATGATAAATTGTCTGTCCGTAGGACTTGATTCGATAAGTTTGGCAGCCTGGAAAATCCCATACAACTCTGCCGAGAACGTACTGTAAGACGGAGGGAGAAAAAATTTCTTAGTTTCGAGTCTGGTCACTAATGCTACTCCAACACCATTGGTGCCTCTGGAGGCATCCGTATATATTGGGATCATGTCTGGGTATTTACTCAGCATTTCCAGGTGAAGATTCTGAAGTATTTCTTTGTTCGTTTCGATCTTGCTTTGAGTGGTAAGGCTTGTATCGAACATAGGCAATGATAGAGTCCAAGGCGGTTTATTGTTTATGGTGCTGTAGCAGTGATTTATGGGGTCAAGGTGGATTGATCTTAAGATGGCGTTGAATTTGTAGTAGACAGGTGGAGCTAGTCTTGGTTTTTGGTGGAATATGTTGCTGTACCTATGAGCGAATACCGAGCTATATGCGAAATTGTCAGGCGATGTGGAAAGTTTAGAAGCATAGGCTAAGATCTGTTTTTCCCTTTGGAGTGTAAGTGTAGGTTGTCCAGTTATTTTTGACAAACATTCAACTGGGCTTGTACGAAAAGCTCCTGATGCCAATCTCATTGCTGAGTTGTGGACGCTATCTAGGATTCTGAGAGTCGACTCACAAGCTGAGGAATATGCTACCGAGCCGTAGTCCATTTTTGATCTGATCAATGCTTTATATACTCGTATAAGTGTAGATTCTTGTGCTCCCCATTGATGGTGGGATATGGTTTTCAACAAATTGAGCCGTTTTAAGCATTCGGTTTTGAGCTGTTTGACGTGAGGTTTCCAGTTGAGTTTTTTATCCCATAAAAGCCCAAGAAATTTCACTTCGTTCACCTGACTGAGCTCGTCGTTGTACAATTTGAGGGGTGGGAGTGTTTCGATAGTAGTTTTTCTTGAAAATAGGATTACTTTGGTTTTTGTTGGGGAGAATTTGAATCCAGAATCTGCAGCCCAATTTTCCATATTAGTAAGAGATTGTTGCAGAAGTTTGTGTATGTTCGCAGTTTTTGTTCCTTTGCACCAAATGATTATGTCATCAGCAAAAAGAGACATTTGTACAGGGAGTTTCACTTTTTTGACAACGTCATTGATAGCGATCAGAAAAAGTGTAACACTGATAACTGATCCCTGGGGTATTCCATTTTCCAGGATGTGTTCATCAGAGAAGCTGTTGTTAACTTTGACCTTGAATGATCTGTTCAAGAGAAAATTTCTTATGAACATGAACATGTTGCCTTGGATGTCCATTTTCAGGAGTTTTTGGAGAATGCCATGCTTCCACGTCGTATCGTATGCTTTTTCTATGTCGAAAAAGATGACCCCTAAATTGTTTTTTGTTGAGAATGCTTCTAGTATTTCTGTTTGGAGTTTGGTTATATTGTCATTTGTCGAACGATGCATCCTGAAGCCGCTTTGGAAAGGAGAAAGAAATTTGTGATGTTCAAGGTACCATGTAAGTCTTTTGTTGGCAATTTTCTCCAGCAGCTTGCACATGGATGACGTCAGTGAAATTGGTCTATAACTTGATTTTTCTGTCTTGGGTTTATCTGGTTTAAGTATCGGAATAATGATGGATTTTCTCCATGAGTCTGGGAATTCTTGTTCACACCAAATTTTGTTATAAATGTCCAGTAATAGGTGAAGTGATTTTTGTGACAGATTCTTGAGGAAGTCGAAAGGAATGCTGTCAGGTCCGGATGCAGAGTTTTTACATGATTTGAGTGCTTCATTGAGTTCCTGTATCTTAATTGGTTTATTTATATCGCTGCTGTCTAGAAGGTTGACGTTTAGTTCTTCTCGCTCTAACTGTTGTTTTGTTACTAGAAAAGGTGGGTCGTAATTTGAATTGCTGCTCAGGTCATGATACATTGCTGCCAAGGAGTTGGATATGTCTTTGCAAGAGGTTGTGACTTCTCCATTGTCGTCTTTTAAGGCTGTGATTGGTTGAAATGTTCTGCTGCCTTTAATTGCTTTGATCTTGTTCCAGGCTTTTTTTGTGGATGAGGTCAGTGAAAGAGAAGAAACAAATGTTTCCCAGGACTGTTTTTTATTACTTTTTATGATGTATCTGGCCCTTGCTCGAAGCTTTTTATACTCAATCAGATTTTCTATGTTTTTGTGATTTTTATATTTATTGAGTGCCGTTTTATAATCCCTAACAGCCAAACTGCACTCTTGGCTCCACCATGGAACTGGATTGTGTTTACCTTGCACAGCCGTTTTTTTTTCCAATTGATAGCTCTGCAGCTTCTACTATGATATCTGTGAATTCGCTTACTGTATGGTTGATGTTTTCCTTAATTGTGAAATGTTTTAGTCCTTCATCGACAGAATTTTGAAATTGTACCCAGTTTGTGTTTTTGTTTTTCCACTTTCCTGGTGGATGCGTCAGTATTTCAGCAGTTGCGCTATTCAAGCTTTGTGTTATTATTGGAAAGTGGTCACTATCATATGAGTCAGGCGATACCTCCCAGGACATAACGGGTCCACTGCGAGCATCACAAAAAGTAAGGTCTATGTTGGTAAAACTACCATGTGCAGAGTCGAGGTGCGTATAATGGCCCGTGTTTAGAAGAAACAAAGATGGATGGTTTGAGATTATGTTTTCAATGACTTTTCCCCTAGGACTGGAAGTAGATGATCCCCAAAGGGGGTGGTGTGCATTGAAGTCACCTGTCAGAATGAAAGGAGAAGGAAGTTGTTGTATGAGCTGTAAGAACTCGTTTTGGTCAAACGGTGAATTTGGTGAGATGTAAATGTTACATATGTTTACCTTCTTAGGCCATGACACAGATACTGCAATTGCTTCAAATGTTGTCTGCAACGGGATTTGTTCGCTATGGCAACTGTTTTTAACTGAAATGGAGACACCTCCGCTTGCAATGAGGTGTGTTTGGCGATTTTTTGAGTAACTGGTGTAGTTGTTGAAATTGAGAATTTGATCATTCTTCAGGTTGGTTTCTTGGAGACATAAAACTGTAGGGTCATAATCAGAAATTAGGTGTTGTATTCTTGGTAGGCGTGCAAAGTATCCATTGCAATTCCACTGTACTAAACTAGACATTTTGAAAGAATGTTTTCTATCTTTTTTTTTTTTTTTTAATGGAGCTCTGGATCACTTTGATCCATCGAAGATTGGGAAAAATTTGATTCGCAGTCGTCGTTTTCAGAACTTTCGCGTAGTTTGTTACAGATTCTGGTACATCTACCTTTCAAATATCTATTAGTGAGGCATGGGTATATGTCATTGATCATTTCTATGAGGGCATCGGTGTTATCAGTAAAAGTTGGGCCGATTACCAGCGGGTCGCTTCCGTTGAGACATTGTTCAAGGAATGATAGGAATTTCTCTTGAGTGAGGATGTATTTACCAGGGTTTTCTTGTATAATTTGCTTTATGGGTTCTGTATTTTCAACTAGCAAATCGGGTATGTTTTCGGTTGAAGACGATTTTTTAATTTTCTTTTGTTTAGGTTTTTTCACACTTTTTGTAGATGGTTTAGGAAATACGAAATCTTTGGTTGGGTCAGTGTCTGGTTGGGGTGAATTTTCTGTAGAGTCGGTATTTAGAGTTGATGCTCCTCTTTTTTTTGATGATTTTTCATCCACGATATGAGAGGTACTGGGTGCTTCGGAATCAGATATATCTTGTTCGGGTCGGAGTTGACATTGATCGGCTCGATGGCCCTGCTCTTTACATAAAAAGCAGGTGACTTCTCCGGTGCTTAAAAAGATGCGATATTCTGTGTTGTCGTAGGTGACTACAAAAGAGGGTGGCAGCGTCAGATTTTCATCGGGTTTGATAAATAATTGCCTTCTAAAGCTGAGGATGTGCATGTACTCGCTTTCGTTCTCAACGCCGGCTCTAAGATAAGACATATTTGAGACTGGTTCGCATCCTATATTTTTTAGTGAATCTTCTAGAAATGGCATCGGGATGGATGGACAGACATTTGACAAAATGAGTCTCTTGGCTGGTGTTATGAGCCGACGTATTGATACCTCGTTGCCGTTAATTTGGATTTTGTTAAGATTTGTTACTTGATCAACGAACTGGGCGGTTGATAGATACATACAGATGCGATTTCTTGAAATGCGGGATGCAAAAGTAATGTTCTTTGGGCCAATAATGTTACCAATTGGTTTGAGGTATTCGATTAATTTTAGGTTATCAATCACGTCAATAACTATAGCAAGTTCCTTTTGAGGAGACTGTAGAGTTTTTGCAACTTTGGCATACGATACAGTATTGTTGCCGTTAGTGGTGTTGTTGGGTTGAGATGACATTGTTGGGGTTTCTTTGGTTTGTTTAGTGTTGATTTTGTATTATAAATAGATTCATTGCAAAATGAATTTAAGTAAATAAGCAGGTTATCGACCCGCTGCGAATTTAATCACTGCGGGAAGAAATGCGGTGATTTTTTGCTGTGCTGATAAGCCCGTATAGGTGTTCGAATCGCTTATTTACGGTTGAAATATGTAGGTCAATAATTAATGATGCTACTTATTCCTTCTGGAGCTAAGGGTCCAAAGCTGGGGTGACCAGTCCGGGAGTCCTCAGGGATGGTCCAGGTTATAAACAGCGGAAAGAAACAGCGCACTTATCGTCAAATTCACCGATTTTTAACACCACGTTATAATTCCGTGCGGACACACCGGTGGATCTATGCGGAATCCCCCTAACGGTTTGTATCATCTTGTTTTTCTTATTATCAATCTTATTATTATTAATCTTATTATTATGAGTCACTCAAAGGGCAGAATACTTTCGACATGATTTTCCACGATTAGACTTCTTTTGCTTCTTTTCTCGCTGCGCTCGGCGCCGAAACTCTCATTCTCCGTCACATGAATAGTGGGAGCGGTACGCAAAAGCATACCGCATTTTGGAGTGCAGTAACGAGATTTTGCATGGGCGTACTTTATACCGAAACAAGCGATTTGACCCGCAGCACTCGATATTTTGTCCCTTAGGGGGCCAATGGGGGCCCTCCAAATTTTCACGATGCAAGAACTTTCACAAAATGACCATTGAGTATCGTCATGTATGTCATAAGTGAAGCTTACGGGTCTATTGAAAATGTTTTCATCAAATGTCGTCGTGTCCAATTCATTCTTCACATTTGAAAAAAAAATTCTTTCGCAGAGGTCAAAAAAACTGTTTTTATTTTTTCTGCTGTGCAAGGAAACGATAAATTTATATGTTTTGTTGCGTTTCCTAAATCGCGTTCCGTAAGCCCAAATATGAAGACAATTTTTTCGCAGTATAATTTTTTAAAGAAGAGGTCACCTCCTCTTCAGTACACCTTTTTCAACTGCATTTTTTTCAATGTTCCTACTGGATAAGACTGTCAATTTTCGCAGATATGAGAAGCTTGAACTCTTTTCTTAGTAATTTTCATGCTACATGGCTTCAAAACGCACAAGAGAGCCCTAAAACTTTTTTTTTCTGCTGGGCCGTCAAATTTTTGGCATGTTGATTTTGTAGTAGGGGAGACGCGAAAATAAATGAGATCTAGTCCAGGCGGATAAGTTCTACCGGAAAATATACCTACTTATACCTAACGACTCTGCGTTTTGTTGTAATACAATAAAACACGGCATGGAAGAATATTTTCTGTTGAAACAAGTCGCCTGCGCCTGCAGCCTGGATTGAATATTGGTTCGCGTCTCTCCTACTATTAAATCAAAATATCGTAAGTTGGACGGCCCAGCAGAAAAGAATTCTTTTTGGGCTCCCTTGGGCGTTTTATAGTCATGTTGCTTCGCAACTACCAAGAAAAGAGTTCGAGGTCTCCATTCCTGCAAAAATTACGAGTGATATCCACTGGGGACAAAGAAAGAAATGCTCTTGGAAAAGAGGTACTGAATAAGAGGTCACCACTTCTTTGAAAAATACTATTACAAGAAAAATTTCTTCATAATTAGGTTTAGGGAATGCGATTTAGTTGGGAACGCAACAGAACATATGAATGTATCGTCTTCTTGCATAGAAGAAAAAATAAAAAGAGTTTTTCTGACCTCTGCCAAAGAATTTTTTTTTCAAGTGTGAAGAATGAATCGGACACGACGACAATTGATGAAAACATTTTCAATAGACCCGTAAGTTCCACTTATGACATACATGACGATATACTCAATGATCGTCATGCGAAAGTTCTTGCATCTTGAAAATTTGGAGGGCCCCCATTGGCCCCCTAAGGGACAAAATATCGAGTGCTGCGGGTCAAATCGCTTGTCTCGGTATAAAGTATGCCCATGCAAAATCTCGTTACTGCACTATAAAATGCAGTATCGATGTGTTTTTAGGTGTGTACCGCTTTCACTAGAAGTCTCACTCATACCCCTAATACAATAAATATCTATTTTCATCAATAATATTCTCCACAAATAATTATGCGAATGTGACATCGTGACGGATTTTCTTACTGTACGATTTTCCCCGTATTATTAATAATCTCCACAAAGTATAAGAATGTCGTTTGGAAAACTCGATCTGGTATTAATTTTAATTGAAATAACAAAAACAAAACCACAATAATTTAACAAAAACAAAACAAAAATAACATAAACAAATCAACAAAGCGCAAAAATTAACAAGAAAACAGCTCGGAACTTTGCTTCAATTCGATTCGAAAATGTAACGGTAATCGTCTGCACATGTGAACATGAATTGTCATGAAGCAGACAAATGACAGAAAAGAAAAATGACGGCGAATGAGAGCGCCACGCAATGGTCACAATGATAAGTTTTAGCCAAGTCGAGAACCATTCCTGTCGGGTCACCAGCACAACACCCCTGCGCAACATCAAGTAGAAGAGTCCAGTGTCGGCGACAGGTTGGCGATACGCATTACGAAAATAAATTAATCATTTTCGGTTGTAATTGACACTTCCGTTGAGTTAAAATTCATCGATAAAATTAAATTTTAGTTTATGATGGAAGCTGTTGTCCTTGAAACACAATGCAAGCGGTAAAAGAATACTAACTGTGAATAACAGAATCGAACGCGGCAACAGCTTACTCCCATTTTCTCGGACGAGACACTGGTCACCCCAAGGGCCTGACACTATAACGTTACACCTCCGCGTTACACACCCTCGTTACATGTACCGCGAATTCACTCCCATGTGTGGTTCTGCGTTAGTTGTGTGTTGTGATCTAGGCGCGAGAATAGAAGTTTCACTTCAAAAATCACTGCTGTATCGCTCACGGTCTTCGAGCTATGGGAATTTAAGTCAAAGCGTGCTGCTTTTGAGCGCGGCGCTCCAGCGGCTGGAGCGTGGGTGGATTTGATGCGGAAAAACTTTCGTGGTGCGATCTTTATGTTTGTTGATATGTATTTCAGAAACTACATGAGTGAATAGAAAACAATTTATACAGAAATTATAGGCGGGTTTTACTTGAGCAACAGTGAAAAAATCACTGCCGTATCGCTTACGGCCTTCGAGCTATGGCTAATTAAGAGAGAGCGTGAACTTTCCATGCCGTATTTTGAGCGCGGGTGGATTTGGTAGGAGCGCATGTGTGGCCACCCAAAAAATTAGCGTCCTTGGAGTGGAGCGTGAGTGTGGCGTGAGCGCATGTGTGAACACATTAGCCAAATCCCATGTAAAATAACAGTTTTGAATTTGGAGCGGAGCGTGAGCGTGGTGTGAGTGTGGTGTGAGTGGAGCGTATGTGTGGCCAGACCCTAAAACATTATGAAACATTTAGATGTTGTCAATAAATTTTATAAACTTCATTGTAATATTTTCAACATAGAATACGTAAACTTCAAATTAAAAAAAAAAATTGGTCCAATTCTGCCATTTCTAGGGAAAATAAGAAAATTATTGCATCGTTTTAAGGTAAGGTTTCGTTGCAGCCTTTCGTTACAAATAAAAGTTGAAGTTATTCAACTTGGTTAAAAGATATCGACTTGGAACAAATTTCACAATAGTCAGTACATGTGAATGTCTCACATGTTGAAGATTTATAGCCATAAAGTGCTTTTTTACTTACTTTCCAACTAGAAGTTGACGCACTGCTCTTGGCAATCGTTTTTCTGAAAAATACTAAATGGGCGCCAATCTGTGAGAGATGTTGAGACGACAGGCAGAGTTGCCACTATTATAAAGCTAAATGTCCCTACTTTCAAATGCCTTTTATAGTTTCAGGATATTTTCAAAAATAGATGCGCTACAACAACGCGAAACGAAATTTAGAAAATGTTCAAAGTTGCTGTCGCTGTTCAAAGTTATGTGGTTTTACGGTAAATGATTCGATTCTAGTGTGTTTCAAGTTTCATTCAAATTGAATCATTTATGTAAAAAACTCAATAGCGGCTCAAAAGTGATTGGAAGTGACATTTGACCTTGAAATTCCAATCACTTGAACCAGACATTAGTGTGTTCCAAGTTTCAATAAAATCGGATCACTTTCTTCTTTCTTGGAAGTTCAACATGGCGGCACAAAATGATCAATATCTTTGGTAATTCACCTTCGTTTTTCAAAATTCGAAAACGTTACTGAAGCTGAAACACCGATCTTCATAACTGTGCTATCGGAATGCATGAAATATTTTTTTTGGGGAAATCGCGCTCTCACTGAACTTTCGGCAATTTTACACTGTTCCATTGATCACCCTGTAGCAACTTTTTGAAACACTGTTCGTGTTTGACGTGATCAAGGCATGAAAATGAAAGATTGGACTATCGAACACCGAAAACCGATATGAAATCGCTTACGCTTACGGGAATCAGAAGTTATGATGATTTTAAAAATCGTCTGAATTTGCTCGTCCCCTAGATTCTTTTGATGTGTGTACATGCAAAATTTTAAACAAATCTGGTCAGTGGCGGCGAAGTTAGAGGGGGTTGGGGTAGGTTGAACTGGCAGAAAAAAAATGTCTGCAATCCGTTTGTATTTTGTTTGCACATTTAGATAGACAAGACTTTTACGCCCTTTGCATTTTTTTGTAGGATGAACCGTTCATGAGTAAAAGTGGAAAAACCAGGAACGTGTCGAATAATTTTCTTCTGGTGGTTAACCGACCCCAACCCCCAACTCCACTGATGATGGTTGAATTTGTTCTAAATCTCACACGTGTTACATTTGCACTGTGATGTGAAGAAATCTCCCTGTGCCAAAAAATAATTAAAACAAAAACCAAACAAATCTGACCAGTGGGATCGAAATAAGGGGCTAGGTTGAATTGCTAGAAAAAAGTCTACGTTCCGGTCGTATTTTTGTTTGCCTATTAAAATGGTGGCCAGACAATTGTTCGCGCGGACAATTCTTCGCGGACAATTCTTCGCGGACAATTCTTCGCGGACAATTCTTCGCGGACAATTCTTCGCACGGACAATTCTTCGCCGGACAATGGGGAACTTTGGAGCTCTTATAAGGCCTAGTGTGATTGTGATATTCAGAGCCCTATCCCCCACTAAGTTTTTACGTAGAGTTTCAAGCCTTGCTGGGCCCCCTTGTCTCTACAAGTGTCGTTTGGGGTCTTGATAAACCCCCTTGGGTATCTCCAAATTTTCTGGATATTTGTTTCGCTCTTAAGCCTTGGACGGCTTCTCAGAGCCCTATTAGCCCTCCCTTGTCTTCATGTTGCATTTGTAGCCCTGCTGAGCCCCTTTTTCATTGTTTTAGTTTTCAAAGCTCTAGTAAGCTCCTGTGAGTCTTTATGTGTTGGTTGAAGTCCTATAGGGCCCCCTTTGTGTCTCTTAGTGTCATTTGGAGCCCTAGTGAGCCCCGCCAGCCTTCTTGCGATTTCCAGAGCCCTATTCTCTCTTGTGTTCTACATCAGAACATTTCAAGCCCTACTGAGCCCCCTTGTGTCTTCAAGTATCGTTTGGAGCCCTATTGAGCCCCCTTGTGTCTTCAATTATCGTTTGCAGCCCAGGTGACTCCTTCTGTTATCTCGAGTTTCTGGAATTTTCTGGAAGCTCCTTTGTGCCCCTTCTCAGGTTTCTTGGAGCCCTATGTGAGCCCCCTGTGTTTCCATGTTTCATATAGCCCTGCAGAGCCCCTTTGTATGTTGTGTAATTTTCCAAAGCTCTTGTTAGCTCCTGTGAGTCTTCATGTATTGGTTGAAGTTCTACAGGGCCCCCTTTGTGTCTCTAAGTGTCATTTGGAGCCCTAGTAAGCCCCGCCAAGCCTTCTTGCAACTTTCAGAGCCCTATTCTCCTTTGTCATCTACATCAGAACATTTCAAGCACTGCTGAGCCCCCTTGTGTCTTCAAGTATCATTTGGAGTCCTATCGAGCCCTCTTGTGTCTTCAATTATCGTTTGCAGCCCCAGTGAGCCCCGCTAGGCCTCCGTCCGATTTTTAGAGGCTTCTGCTCTCTTGTGTCTACATTGAAGCGTTTCAAGCCCTACTGAGCCCCTTTGTATCTTCAAGTATTGTTTGGAGCCCTATTGAGTCCCCTTGTGTCCTCAATTGTTGTTTGTAGCCCCGGTGATCCTCTTCTGACTTAGCGATATTTTTGGCATCTAAGAAAGCTCCCTTGTGCCTTCTCAGATTTCTCAGAGCCCTATTAGGCCCCCTTATGTTTTTGTGTGTCATCTGTAGCCCTGTTGAGCCCCTTTTTAACCTGTCTTTGTTTCTGTGTTCTAGTAAGCTCCTGTTGTCTTCATGTGTTGATCGGAACCCTATAGGCCCCTTTGTCCCTTTAAGTGTCGTTTGGAGCCCCATTGAGCCCCTAATGCCTTTTTGTGTTACTCGAAGCCCCATCTATTTTTTTTAATAGCCTTGTGTCTACATTGTGGCGATTTGAACTCCGCTAGCCCCCTTGTGTCCAAAGTATTGTTGGGGGCCCTAGTGAGCCCTGCCAGGTCTTCTTGTGATATTAGCAATATTAAGTCCAATTTCGAAAATCATCGAAAAAGTTGTAGCCAATCAATTGACTTCCTATTTGTGCAGATTGTGTCTTCTTTCCGATGCGCAGTTCGGATTTCGCAAAGGAAGGTCAGCGGCGGATGCGCTGCTGCGGTTCGTGAGTGATGTGCATAGGATGATCGACAAGGGTGAACAATGTGTGGGCATTTTTTTGGATTTAAGCAAGGCCTTTGATCTTGTCGATCATGAGATACTTCTGCGAAAGCTGTATAGGTATGGAGTACGTGGCGTAATATGGAAGTGGTTTGAAACGTACCTATCTGAAGAACAGACAGAATTATACAGTGGTGGGAGGGGTAGAGTCTGGGATGTCAGTGTCAAACAGGGGGGTCCCTCAGGGCTCTGTGCTTGGACCATTGCTGTACATAATCTATGTCAATGATATCAATGCAAACAATGTAGTCATGTTTGCTGATGACACTAATTTGTTAGTGTCATCTAATGATGTACAGGGAGTTGTAACAAGGGCTAATTCTTTGGTGTCGGACTTTAATGTGTGGTTTTTGAATAACGGCCTGAAACTAAACTGTGATAAATCTGTGATAGTTAAGTTTAAGTGTACTCAAGAAAGATATCCGAGTAGTGTATTAGTTAGAGGGGATGGTAACAGTTTGAAACATGTGAGTGAAACGCGATTTCTGGGAATCACCATAGATGAAGAATGCAAGTGGGATTTGCATATAAGTAGTCTCTGTAAAAGAGTAGCAACAACGTGCTATGCATTGAAAAGATTGAGAGCTTTTGTTGATGTTCATGTGCTGAAGTTGTATTATTATGCCTATTTTCACTCTATTGTTTCCTACGGTACTCTGGTGTGGGGTGCATCCGCCGGAATATCAAGGATTCTCAGGATGCAGAAGAGGGCATTACGAGCAATTTTAAAAATGAGTCCGCGACAGAGCTGCAGGGGGATTTTTGAGAGTATGCAAATCATGACTATCCCTGGTATATTTGCGTATCAGGTATTGTGCTACATCAAGAAACATGGTAAAGACTTCAGTCTTTTGAGCAGACATCACACCTATGAGACGCGAAGTGTTTCGACATTGGAGGTCCCTGGGCATAGGTTGACGCATTATGAAAGGAGCCCTTTGTACGTTGGGATCAAGTTGTACAACAAACTGCCGGAGTCAATCAGACGTCTCAATTTGCGTGAATTCAAAGCAATATTAAGGACACGGCTTCTGGGTGCAGCCTACTACAGTCACGCAGAAATGTTTGCAGTCATGCAGATCCTGATTTCTGTCGTTAGATTTGGTTTTATCATAGTTATTTATTATTGTTAAGTTTGCACTGTGTTTGTCTGCTGTTTGGTTTTGAATTTTTACATTTTGCTTGGATGCCATCTACTTACCCACATCCGCAATTATATTGTTTATATGACTTGTCCCTATACATTTGTTGTGATGTCCAAAACGGGATCAATAAATATTATTTATTTATTTATTTATTTATCAAGAGCCCTATCCTCCTTTGTGTCTACGTTGTAGGATTTCAAGTCCTGCTGAGCCCCCTTGTGTCTCAAAGTGTCTTTCAGAGCCCCAATAAGCCCGGTCATGCGCGGGCGCAATGCTTGCGAAGAATTGTCCGTGCGAAGAATTGTCCGCGCGAAGAATTGTCCGCGAAGAATTGTCCGCGAAGAATTGTCCGTGCGAAGAATTGTCCTAGCACCCATTAAAATAGTCTCTTACTTTCATTTACACATCAGATAGGTACCTACTGTTAGTAGAGCTAGGCAACCAGTTATACTGGTACATACCATGTCAACCTACCCCCTACTCGCTACCGACTTGACGGTTAGTGATTACGGGATTCGCCTCGAGTTAGAGACTGACACTGTACCAAGACGGTCCCACTCCGCAGTCGTTGCCATTGTTACACAATCAATAGTACCTTTCATTATCCAGCGCGCCATCAGCGCGCATACTCGTCTTCTGAAGTAATGGCGTCAAATACAAAATTTGCGAACAAATGCTAGAAAATGGCGTGAAAAACCGCCATAGAGTTGAAAAATACGCGCCGCAGCGAACAGGGTAATAGGCTAGAGGTTAATACACACTAGTGATTACTCATTTTTCATCAAAAAGTCCGCCTTGTTTATTAAATTATAAATAACTGCGTTTTACATTGATCGGATGTGCGTACGCAACCCATAATGCAACCCCCCAACAACTCTATTTTCAGTTTGACTAGCGAAAGTTGCCTAAAAACCACGATTTTAGGCAACACTCGCTACATCAGTGTACTGCGGAATGTATTTTACTCCCAGGGACTTTTCTCACACGATTCAAGAATAGCGGCCCACTTGTTCACAAACGTACGACACTCGGAGCGAACTTCAAAATGGCGAATAAATAGTTGACGTTGACAGCAGACAGCAGCGGAAAGTCACGGCCGTTGCTTGTCAAACTGAAAATAGAGTTGGTGGGGGTTGCATTATGGGTTGCGTACGCACATCCGATCAATGTAAAACGCAGTTATTTATAATTTAATGAACAATGCAGACTTTTTGATGAAAAATAAGTAAACACTAGTGTGTATTAACCTCTAGCCTATTACCCTGTTCGCTGCGGCGCGTATTTTTCAACTTTGTGGCGGTTTTTTCTGCGATTTTGTAGCATTTGTTCGCAAATTTTGTATTTGACGCCAAAATTTGGCGCAAGCGTTGGGTATACCACTATAATGAAAGTTACTATACGATCTAATGCAATCTCGAGTGCCTTTTAATACATCCATTAATACCTACTTATAACTTTCTGTCAAAAAAAGAAAAAATTAAAAACCGCATGTCATGTCGCACGTTTCTGGTTTTTTCACTTTTACTCGTGAACGGTGCATCCTACAAAAAAAAATGCAAGGGGCATAAAAGTTTAGTCTTGAACAAGTCTATCCAAATATGCAAACAAAAATACAAACGGATTGCAGACTTTTTTTCTGACAGTTCAACCTACCCCAACCCCTGCTAACTCCGCCGCCACTGGCCAGATTTGTTTGAAATTTTGCGTGAACATTTGCAATGTTGAGCAACCATTCTACACCAAATTTGAAGCTCTTGACCTTGACGGTTCTTGAGCAAATGATGACTCTTGAAAACTCTGTTTCACTTCGTACCTTTGACGGGCTTTAACTCCCTTAGGAAGCAGTTTAGGGGAAAGTGTTACTCTTACTTTTCGACTTATTTTTTTGAGAGGAATCACCACCCAAGATTTTATGCAAGGTCACTAAAACACCCACTGACGTGAAACACCCTGTTAATGGGCCTTATGAATAAAGATTAAGCAATTGCTTTTGCTTGATTTTCTGTTTTTAAAAAATTCTCAAAAAATCGGAAACTTGAAGTAATTCCTTGATTCAGGTTTTATTGAACCTTTGAGTAACTGATTGAAATATTCACAATGGTTCAAAGTCTCATTTTCAAATGTTTCTCCGTTTTTTGCTGCTAGATTTCAAGCAAAAGCAATTGCTTAATCTTTATTCATAAGGATAAGGCCCATTGTCCTGAAATGTTCTGAATTTTTTGTCATTCTGTCCTTCAAGTTCAAATTTTTGAGTTGGTAACCCTAAATTTACGGATCCCGAACATTTGCTAAATTTCTAGTTGTGTGTTGTGTGGTGAGTACACCTTGAACGTAACGTGATGGAAATCCAAAACGTTTAGACTTCAGAAGAGGTATCAAGCGCTCGCGCTCAATTGACAAAGCGTGCTTTCCACCTAGCCCCAAGTTCGGTACACCTGCCATTTACGCATGTGCGGGTGCCAAACGGTGCTTTCCATCTACGTGTTCCTACTCGGTTCTGCGCCGTTCATTGGATCACCTAAAATTTTGTGCCACACCATGGAACATGTGCCGTCTGGTGGTATTTGTACCGTCTAGGTGGAAAGCACCCAAAACGAACTGTCATGTTATGTCATTTTCAGTGTCGGCTAGATGAGAGATAAAAAGATGAAGTGCTATGGCTATGGGCTGCAGCAGGCCGGTGCGGTGGTGCGGTAATCCGGTACCTACTTATAGGGGATTTCTCTCGGGGATTCCTTTGAACGTTCCAAGTCAGGGTTTGAGGCGGAACGACACATTTCATATGAAACCTACCCCAAACCTACCCAAAGGCCCTTTTACTTCAATTCTCCGCTCAACCGTCTTGCCCTTACGTACAATGGCGTAGGTACAGGAAAGATTTAACACCTTCAACTGCAGTAACTGCACCGTAGTCCAGTAAAATGAGGCGATTTTTAGGCCAAAGTTGGAACAAATTAGGGGCAGGATGAAAAAAATATGGCGATGTAGAGAATGAAAAACTGAATAAGAAAAATCAAAATTTCATGTCCAGTCATCCCGGGAACTATGGAAAAAAAAATGGAGAAGATGGAAAAACATGCGCCGCAATCTTTCTTTTGAAACGGTGAGAGAACGGTGAAAGATGTGTGGAAACTGTCAGGGACAAAGTTGTAGGGAATTTAATAATCTACAAAAAAATCCCTGGGAGCATATGTCTAACTTCTTCAGTTTTGCCGTTTATCGCAGTCAAAGTTGCGCGCCGGTCTAGTGAAGTGGAAAAACTGTCCGCGTGATCTTCCTTCTTGGATGCTGTGAAAACGACAAGAGATATCAAAAAAATGTGAGCGACAAAGTTGTAGACAATTGAATGCTCCACTAGAAAATGTCCAAGGCCAATTATTATCTCTTCTAGTTCAGCCGTGAACCACGTTTGAAGTTGCGCGACAATCCTGTTAAGAAAGTGGTTCTCCTGGAAAACTTACAAAAACCCTAGACTCGATGAAAAAACTATGACAATGTAGAGGATGAAAAACTAGGTTCAAAAAACCAAAGTTTCATTTCACACCGTTCCGGGAAATCTAAGAAAAGAAAAAAGAAAAAGTTGGAAAATAGCGATTTGCACTCCCAGCTTCCTCATTGAATACTGAAATAAACGTAATAAATATGGAAAATCTGAACAAAGTAGCTTGTAGAGGATTGAATCATCTATAGAAAATGCCCTGATGACATGTATGCATGTTTGCCGACTTAGCTGCGGAGCGCTATCAAAGTTGGGGTACATGACTAGTGACCCGTCGCATATGTGGTCAAACTGACACGACGTTGCGGTCATCGTTTAATTGATTATAAAACATGATTGAATTATTTGAAAAAATTGCATGCATTGTTAAACGTCTGGTAATTATTGTTGGAAATGTAACTCCGAGGATGAACGCTTTGTTATGTATAAAGTTTCTTGTCGTAGGTGTCACTGTACTATTTTCGTCATATTTCTATTCTAGAAATCTAGGACGAGAGACTAGGTTGCTAGGGAATTTCTGAATTTGTCGTTTCTAATCATATATTTATAGCATCAAAATAGTACGAAAATAGTATCGTGACACTCAGGCTTAAAACTGAGAAAGTACTCGTATTTTGTAACACAATATGTATAATAATTAAAAAACGTGATTCACGTTAGATAATGAGATGTTTTTCAACTGATTTCTGAAGAACAATGATCATTCAACAACAGCTTGGAGATAATAAACAACTGTCCACCTGAACAATGGGGTTGGAAATTGAACATTTCTCAGTTGATGCCTATTAGAACCCAGGATAACGTAGCTCTCGAAAATCTGCAACGGCTGATTCCTTGCAGATGCTTGAAAAACTGCGAGAAGCTTTGTGGATGTAGAAAAGCTGACCTCAAGTGTATCAAGTTTTGCTACCACTGCGGTGGAGCCACCTGTTCTGACGCTTCCTACATTGTCGTTTCGGAAGACGATGATAATGACTACAATGATAATTCTAACAATAAGTAGCTACCCAGACGTTAAACAAAGCACGCAATTCTTTCAAATCATTTGATCATGTTTTATAATCTATTATAAAACATATAATCAAAAATATATAATCAAAAATCCTGAACCTCTTATCGAGTTGAGAGAAGAACCAACCCCAGGTTTTACACTTCCTTTTCGAACGTGGCGAACACTGAACAGACTCAGAACTGGTGTGTCGAGATGCAACTCAAACCTCGTCAGGTGGGGATATCTGGAAGATGACATTTGCACTTGTGGTTTGCCACAGACCCCTGAACATCTGTTGATCTGCAACAACTTGACAGAATCATGCACACTCCAGGATGTTTTGATTGCTAGCGAAAAAGGCGTTAAAACAGCAGAATATTGGTAACATATTCAAAATATCTACATTGATTTACAATTCCTTCACCTGTTATTACCTATACTTTTGTTTTTGTAATTTTTTGTATTGTTGTACGTACCTGGTGACTCCGGACACGGAAAATAAATAAATAAATAAAATAAATAAATCAATTAAACAATGATCGCAACGTCATGCCAGTTTCACCACATATGCGACGCGTCACGAGTCATGTACCCCAACTTTGATAGCGCTCCGCAGCTAAGTCGACAAAGATGCATACATGACATCACGGGATTTTCTTCAGATCATTCAATTCTCTACAAGCTAGTGTGTTCAGATTTTTCATATTTATTACGTTTATTTCAGTATTCATTGAGGAAGCTGCGAGTGCAAATCACTATTTTTCAAGTTTCTCTTTTTTCTTCTCAGGTTTCCCGAAACGGTGTGGAATGAAACTTTGGTTTTTTAGATACAGTTTTTCACCCTCTATATTGTCATAGTTTTTTCATCGAGTCTAGGATTTTTGTAAGTTTTCCAGAAGAACCACTTTATCAACAGGATTGTCGCGCAACTTCGAACGTGATTCACGGCTAAACTAGAAGAGATAATAATTGGCCTTGAAGCCTTTCTAGTGGAGTATTCAATTCTCTACAACTTTGTCGCCTACAATTTTTCGATATCTCTTGTCGTTCTCACAGCATCTAAGAAGGAAGGTCAAGCGGACAGTTTTTCCACTTCACTAGACCGGCGCGCAACTTTGACTGCGATAAACGGCTAAACTGAAGAAGTTAGACATATGGCCCCAGGGACTCTTTTGTAGATTATTGAATTCCCTACAACTTTGTCCCTGACAGTTTTCACACATCTCTCACCGTTCTCTCACCGTTTCAAAAGAAAGATTGCGGCGCATGTTTTTCCATCTTCTCCATTTTTTGTTCCATGGTTCCCGGGATGACTGGAAATGAAACTTTGGTTTTTCTTATCAAGTTTTTCATTATCTACATCGCCATATTTTTTTCATCCTGCCCCTAATTTGTTCCAAGTTAAATCCTTATTTTACTGGACTACCGCGGCTGATATACGACCAATTGTGGATGTGGATCTCTGCCATGCTGTGTAATTGGACTTCGGTGTGTTGCATGCATGGTCCACTAGTAATGATAATAATAAAGGCTGTCTGATTCCTACATGATTCGAGTGGGCTGTGTTTCTGGTCGCCATCGGCCGATCGCGGCTTGAATCGCAGCCCACTGGATCTAGGAATCATGTAGAAATCAGACTGTCATGACCTGTTCCAGTCCAATCTGTCTATGGTCCAATCTTGTGCCTTGTCCTGGACCGATTAACGTATTAGACGCCTTTTTTCTGGCCTATTTGTTTAGTCCTAAGGTATGGATGAGTGAAACAAGCACCTGCCAGTATAATTCTGCGTCATACCTAGGTACGTCTTCACGAGTTCGCATCGCGCTCGCCAGCGTGGAATGTGTGCCATGTTGTCGAAATCGCAGTGAACACTGAACTGTTTGACATTGAAGGACTTCAAGGATTAAGTGAAGTGAAGTTTGGTCCCCTGATGATACGGCCGAGTGGTAAGTACTAACTTACTTTAATTCGAGCCCAGCCAAAATTCACAGTTCCAGCCCAGCGGTCGCAGGACTCGCAGAAATTGTTTTTCCTGGGAAGAAAGAAGCCCCCGGGTACAGCTGCACCGGGACGAAACACAAGTATTGTAGGTAGTAGGTAAATAAGTACCGAGGTAAGTACTAAATGTAAGTTTTCTGTTCATATATTCCATTTTGTACCGGTAATCATGCTCAAATTCGTTGTTCCGTTGAAGCTTGCTGAATCGCTGAATCCAGTTCAAAGAACCCCGCACGATTCTTATGGAAAGTGGCTCCCGGTTAAATTCTCAGAATTTTTTATATGTTGTAGCTCATGAGATACCTACTGATCAAATACCGTGAACCCTAAATTTAAATAATGGACAGTTTTTTACCCACAGGGAGTTAAAGTTGGAGATTCTGACTGCTTCAATATGATATTATGATGTACCTACCTACTTAGATAAAAGCTTTTCATTTGGTTTTCCTTTAATATGTGTAATACGCTCGCGAGCGCGATGCGAACTCGTGAAGACGTACCTAGGTATGACGCAGAATTATACTGGCAGGTGCTTGTTTCGCGTCTAATACGTTAATCGGTCCAGGACAAGGCAAATAATAATAATAATTTCAAAATTCTATCCAGAAATGGGTCAGACTGTGGGGGGGTGGGAGGTAAAATCACCCCAACTTTTCAAGTGTCGTTTTTTTGCAACTTAAGCATGAAGTTATGAAACGTCAAAGTATTTTGCATGAAAAAGGTCCTCTTGTTCAACTCCGATAGGAAGCACCGTTCTCGAGTAAAATCGATTTGAAAATTACCCTACCTGTTATAAAAATTCATAATGAAATTACAAAAAGAAAAAAATTGAGCGTAGGCCATGGAACACGACTACTATGTTTGGGGGAAAATAATTAAAGGTGCGTTCAGTCAGCTTATTTAGCCGCAAGTTTTAATTTTAGTCGTAAGCGCAGCATCGCTTATTGGCTGATCTGAGGAGGCTGGTTCATGACAGCCAATGAGCATCGCTGCGCTTACGACTAAAACTAAAACTTGCGGCTAAATAAGCTGACTGAACGCACCTTAAGACAGGGTGACAGATTCATGAAATAAGTGACAGTGTGTTTGAAAGTTGTGTTTAAGGGGTTTCTGATGCGACTAAAAAAGTTGTTGACGGGAATAGGTTTTATTTAATTTTTTTCGTCAAGTAGAAACTCCTCCAAGAAAAAAATGGACGGCCATTGCTATCAAATTTTGTAAATTTCAAAAAAAAAATCAAAAACTGGATAGCATCGACAATGCATCTTTCTCCAAGAAAGTTGCATGCCAAATTTGAACTTTCTATTTTCAAAAAAAGGTACAAAAAATGTTTTCTACTAATTCACTTTTTCATGTCTACGAGAAATCATTTTTGGTACCCTTTTCTTTTGAAAATAGAAAGTTCAAATTTGGCATGCGACTTTCTTGGGGAAAGATGCATTGTCGATGCTATCTAGTTTTCTAATTTTCAAAAATCAAAATCAAAAATTTTCTAAATTTTTTGGAAATTTTCAAAATTTGATAGCAATGCTTGTACATTTTCTTTTTGGAGGAGTTTCTACTTGACGAAAAAAATAAAATGAGACCGGTTCCCGTCAACAACTTCTTTAGTCGAATCAGAAACCCCTTAAAGCTAATTAAAGAAGTTTTATTGCGGGTACTGTTTTGTGAAAATGGAACGTTTCAAAAACCAAGAGCTGGCAGACATGCACTTCGTGTATGGCTTCTGTAATGGTCGTGCTCTGCCCTGTCACCAGTTTCGATTATTTTTTTCCTAAACATAGAAGTCGTGTTCGCTTCGCCTACGCTCCATTTTTATTTTTTTTTTGTTGTAATTTTCATCATGAATTTTTATGACATGTAGGGTAAGTTTCAAATTGATTTTACTCGAGAACGGTGCTTCCTATCGAAGTTGAACAAGGGGACATTTTTATTGCAAAATGCTTTGGGGTTTCATAATTTTATGCTAAAGTTGCAAAGAAACAGCACTTGAAAAAGTTGGAGTGATTTTACCCCCCACCCCTCACAGTCTGACCCATTTCTGAATAGAATTTTGAAATTGTTATTATCACATTATCATAAGACATGAAAAGATTGGCCGATGTGCCAAATTTCATGATTCTGCTGTTGACAGTTTCGCAGATATTGAATAAAAACCATCTTCAGGATACCACTTTTAGAGGGCTGTAGCTCGCTTATGAAGCATTTTTCGACCTATGTTTATGGGAACTTTTTTTCTTAGTTTGGGTCGCAGAATCTGCTGGTGAAGTATTGCACGCTAATTATGGGACACCTGTATAAATGATTCAGAGAATTAACCCGGGAGCCATTTTCCATAAGAATCGTGCGGGGTTTTTTCAATATGACCGTTGGGCGTTGGATAAAAAGAATTAATAAGTATAAGGTACGCTTTTTGTGAATATAGGCCACATGCCGACAAGTTTTTGAAGTCAAACCGAGTTTTAGTTGGAAACTCTATCACAGGGGAAGACTAATAAACACGGAATACGGAACGGTAGATTCAGAACCTAGAAATAAATGTCAATCCTCTGCCCCGTAACCCCCCCCCCTCTTCCTGGCCAACAAAATAGAAAAACTGTTGGAAATTTGGATCTAATTTTTGGTACATACGAAGCTCTGGACATTTCCAGAATATACGCGATGGCTTGGCGATTGAAATTACATAGGAGACTTCAACGGTCGATTAGAAAACATCAGCCAAATTGGCGGAAACGCCGCGCCTCCAGAGCACGTAGTATACACGCGAGATGTGTAGAATTTTTCGGCAGTCGCCTGGAAACCGTGAATGCCGGGTCATAGTGGAATTTGCTGGAGAACCCGTGGAAGATTCGAGAAAACTAGTCCGAGGCCTATACTATAAGCACCACAGATCGGCCTAGCAGCAAGCAGCAGTATTGCTTGCGAAGTAATAGCGAGCGCCGGATATAAAGCGAGTAGCACCGGCGATAGTCCCAAGCGCAATAATTGTTGGCGTGTATTTATTGTAGTACGCAATATAAACAGTGTGTGTTTCAAAACGATCGTCTTAATTATAAACTAACCCGTACGCGAAACACGTAACAATACAAACAGTTCCCCACTCTCCACAGCCGAAGTAAGCACTCAAGCACGGAATGGAAAAACTGTTAAGATTTCGGGTCCAATTTTTTGTACATCCCCACTTTCTATTTTCAGTAGAATGACTTTTTGGAGCAAAAATAAAGTAACAAGCTGAAGGGCTGGAAGGATACGGAGGATGGCCGCTGGTAGTTTTTGCTCCAAAACTTTGCAGGTGCCATCAGTCGCAGCCGTAGCCCTCCAGCTTGTCACTTAATTTTTCCTCCAGAAAGTCATTTTACTGAATTTAAAATGTGAACGGCATATAGGTAGCTGTCTACTACAGAGATACCACAGAGTCTTGTTTCATCTCGTCCGTAGGGCTAATAGTCCAGGAAAAATAGACATTCACATGGAAAAAATTTGTAACAGGCTAATTTTTAGCATGCACCTCGGTATTGTGACCCTTAATAAATTCAGAAAGTTCCCCATTGTATCGTTTCCGCTAGTAAAGTAACGCGAGGTCAAAGGTCACGAAAAATAGTTTTTCGCATATATCTTGAGAACGACGACTTTAATCGAAAAAATATACAGAGCTAATTTGTAGCTAGGACGATTTTCTACAAGAGATATTGAAAGTTTTTTGTATCGGCAATAATTCACAAGATAGAGCGGTTCAAAGAACCAGGAACGTAAGAATCAAATCGTTCTGACACGATAGCTGCCGAACCAGTAATCTTTGAGTTCTAATATGTCATTTGGAACAGTTCCAAGTATTCCCCTATCTGTCTGTCATCTGTCAAATATTAAAAAATGTCAAAGTTCAAAACTTTACCATTTAATTATTCAGAATCTATCCGATTGATTGGAAGCAAATGTGGCCGGAAGCAACACAACAAAAGAGTCAAATTAAATCTGCAGTTGCAATTTTCCTAGAGTTGTGACTTGAGATTTTGACTGAGATTTTGACCGGTCAAAATCTGAAAATCTGAGATTTTGATCATGGCGCAATCTCTGAATATTTCATCTTATAATTCATTTTGTTGTCTAGAGATTATAGTTTTGCATTTATACCAGATTTTTCCATGACGAAAATTTATTGAATTTGATGATAAATTCAAACAAAATAAGACCCTAAATTATTACAGTAAACGGACCATTACATTTTTTTACCCAAAGTCAAATAATTTGACAAGGGTCTATCCGATTTAAATAGATATTTAAATCATAAATATATCCCAAACACTTCTATTTTCGATAGAATGACTTTTTAGAGCAAAAATAAAGTGACAAGCTGGGGGGCTACATCTACGGCTGATGCTCGGGCTGATGGCCGCAAAGTTTTGGAGTGAAACTATCAGCGGCCATCAACCGTATCCTCCCGGCCTGCCCCAGCTTGTCACTTTAATTTTGCTCCAAAAAGTCATTCTACTGAAAATAGAAAGTGTATGGGATATGAGTTTTCAAATAATTTCTGATCTAATTGTTCATTATCGTGGAACAAGCGCAGCCATTTTTTCGCTGGTTTTCTGACCTCAAAGTTATACCTACGACCTACGTATTATTGCAATTTTTCATATTTAAGCAATTCAAAAGAATGATTTTTCCGTTAACCCGTTAACTTTTCATTTTTAGTAAAATGATTTTTTGTCGCAAAAATAAAATGACAAGTTGAAGGGCTGGAAGGATACGACTGATGGCCGCTGATAGTTTTGCTCCAAAACTTTGCAGGTGCCTTCAGTCCTAGCCGTAGCCCTCCAGCTTGTCACTTTATTTTTGCTCAATAAAATCATTCCACTGAATTTGAAACGTTAACGGCATTATAGGTAGCTCTCTACCACAGAGATCAACTGTCTTGTGTTTCATCTCGTTCGTGTGCTAACAAATGCGTAAAGAGCCGTTTCGTGTTTTATCAAGAAAGCACGGAATGGAAAAACAGTTGAAAATTCGGGTCCAATTTTTTGTACATATAACCCCCGTTCACTTTTTATTTCCAGTCGAATGACTTTTCGGAGCAAAAATAAAGTAACAAGCTGGAGGGCTGGAAGGATACGGCTGATGACCGCTGATAATTTTGCTCCAAAATTTTGCAGGTGCCATCAGTCGTAGCCATAGCCCTCCAGCTTGTCAATTTCAAATTCAAATTCGCTTTATTGCCTTTAAAATTTACATAATGAAATTTGTGGCAAGAGTATGGCATAAATATAAATAGGTACATCACATACAAGTACAAAATAAAACAATTTAAAAATAACAACAGTGCCAGTTGCAACAAAAGAGGAACGTCAAAAGGCAAAAATAATGATCATAATAACTCCAACAAGCACAGGTACAAATCTTACGATTGACGAATGACGAATTACGAATGAATCTTACATGTAAAACATCTTAATGCGAAAAATTAGGTATCTAGATATCACTGATGAATGAGGAGCAACGTATTAAAAGACCTACTCGTTCCTGGCAAAGGATCTCATCTTCATGGCACCTTCGTGACCACCAGCTTGTCACTTTATTTTTGCTCCAAAAAGACATTCTACTGAATTTGAAACGTGAACGGCATATAGGTAGCTCTCTACCACAGAGATTAACTGTCTTATGTTTCATCTCGTCCGTAGGGCTAACAATGCGTAAAGGGGACGTTCAGTATTCCATCAAAAAAGCACGGAATGGATAAACTGTTAGGAATTCGGGTCAAATTTTTTGTACATATAAACCGTTCACTTTTTATTTTCAGTAGAATGACTTTTTAGAGCAAAAATAAAGTGACAAGCTGAAGAGCTGGGACGATACGGCTGATGGCCGCTGATAGTTTTGCTCCAAAACTTTGCAGGTGCCATCAGTTGTAGCCGTAGCCCTCCAGCTTGTCACTTTATTTTTGATCCAAAAAGTCATTCTACTGAATTTGAAACGTGAACGGCATATAGGTAGCTCTCTACCACAGAGATTATCTGTCTCATGTTTCATCTCGTCCCTAGGGCTAACAAATGCGTAAAGGGCCGTTCCGTATTTTATCAAAAAAGCACGGAATGGAAAAACTGTTAGGAATTCGGGTCCAATTTTTTGTACATATAAACCGTTCACTTTTCATTTCCAGTAAAATGACTTTTTGGAGCAAAAATAAAATAAGGGCTGGAAGGATACGGCTGATGGCCGCTGATGATTTTGCTATAAAACTTTGCAGGTGTCATCAGTCGTAGCCGTAGCCCTCCAGCTTGTCACTTTATTATTGCTCCAAATAGTCATTCTACTGAATTTGAAACGTGAACGGCATATAGGTAGCTCTCTACCACAGAGATTATCTGTTTCATGTTTCATCTCGTCCCTAGGGCTAACAAATGCGTAAAGGGCCGTTCCGTATTTTATCAAAAAAGCACGGAATGGAAAAACTGTTAGGAATTCGGGTCCAATTTTTTGTACATATAAACCGTTCACTTTTCATTTCCAGTAAAATGACTTTTTGGAGCAAAAATAAAATAAGGGCTGGAAGGATACGGCTGATGGCCGCTGATGATTTTGCTATAAAACTATGCAGGTGTCATCAGTCGTAGCCGTAGCCCTCCAGCTTGTCACTTTATTATTGCTCCAAATAGTCATTCTACTGAATTTGTAACGTGAACGGCATATAGGTAGATCTCTACCACAGAGATCAACTGTCTTATGTTTCATCTCGTCCGTAGGGCTAACAATGCGTAAAGGGCCGTCCCGTATTTTATCAAGAAAGCACGGAATGAGAAAACTGTTGAAAATTCTGATCCAATTTTTTGTACATATAACCCCCGTTCACTTTTTATTTCCAATCAAATGACTTTTCAGAGCAAAAATAAAGTAACAAGCTGGAGGGCTGGGAGGATACGGCTGATGACCGCTAATAGTTTTGCTCCAAAATTTTGCAGGTGCCATCAGGCGTAGCCGTAGCCCTCCAGCTTGTCACTTTATTTTTGCTCCAAAAAGTCATTCTACTGAATTTGAAACGTGAACGGCATATAGGTAGCTCTCTACCACAGAGATTAACTGTCTTATGTTTCATCTCGTCCGTAGGGCTAACAATGCGTAAAGGGCCGTTCCGTATTTTATCAAAAAAGCACGGAATGGAAAATCTGTTAGGAATTCGGGTCCAATTTTTTGTACATATAAACCGTTCACTTTTTATTTTCAGTAAAATGACTTTTTAGAGCAAAAATGAAGTGACAAGCTAAAGGACGCTGGAAGGGTACGGCTGATGGCCGCTGATAGTTTTGCTCCAAAACTTTGCAGGTGCCATCAGTTGTAGCCGTAGCCCTCCAGCTTGTCACTTAATTTTTGCTCCAAAAAGACATTCAACTGAATTTGAAACGTGAACGGCATATAGGTAGTTCTCTACCACAGAGATTATCTGTTTCATGTTTCATCTCGTCCCTAGGGTAAACAAATGCGTAAAGGGCCGTTCCGTATTTTATCAAGAAAGCACGGAATGGAAAAACTGTTTGAAATTCGGGTCCAATATTTTTTGTACATATAACCCCCGTTCACTTTTTATTTTCAGTCGAATGACCTTTTGGAGCAAAAATAAAGTGACAAGCTGAAGGGCTGGAAGGAAACGGCTGATGGCCGCTGATAGTTTTGCCCCAAAACTTTGCAGGTGCCATCAGTTGTAGCCGTAGCCCTCCAGCTTGTCACTTAATTTTTTCTCCAAAAAGACATTCAACTGAATTTGGAACGTGAACGGCATGTAGGTAGTTCTCTACCACAGAGAATAACTGTCTTATGTTTCATCTCGTCCGTTGGGCTAACAATGCGTAAAATGCCGTTCCGTATTTTATCAAGAAAGCACGGAATGGAAAAACTGTTTGAAATTCGGGTCCAATATTTTTAATACATATAGGTAACCCCCGTTCACTTTTTATTTTCAGTCGAATGACTTTTTGGAGCAAAAATAAAGTGACAAGCTGAAGGGCTGGAAGGATACGGCTGATGGCCGCTGATAGTTTTGCTTCAAAACTCTGCAGGTGCCATCAGTCGTAGCCTCGGTCCAAGCCGTAGTCTTCCAGCTTGCCACTTTATTTTTACTCCAAAAAGTCATTCTACTGAATTTGAAACGTGAACGGCATATAGGTAAGCTCTCTACCACAGAGATTAACTGTCTTATGTTTCGTCTCGTCCGTAGGGCTAACAAATGCGTAAAGGGCCGTTCCGTATTTTATCAAAAAAGCACGGAATGGAAAAACTGTTAGGATTTCGGGTCCAATTTTTTGTACATATATTTACCGTTCACTTTTTATTTTCAGTAAAATGACTTTTTGGAGCAAAAATAAAGTGACAAGCTGAAGGGCTGGAAGGATACGGCTGATGGCCGCTGATAGGTTTGCTCCAAAACTTTGCAGGTGCCATCAGTTGTAGCCGTAGCCCTCCAGCTTGACACTTAATTTTTGCTCCAAAAAGACATTCAACTGAATTTGAAACGTGAACGACATATAGTTCGGGTTCAATTTTTTGTACATATATTTTCCGTTCACTTTTTATTTTCAGTAAAATGACTTTTTGGAGCAAAAATAAAGTGACAAGCTGAAGGGCTGGGAGGATACGGTTGATGGCCGCTGATAGTTTTGCTCCAAAACTTCGCAGGTGCCATCAGTTGTCGCCGTGGCCCGCCAGCTTGTCACTTCATTTTAGCCCCAAAAAGTCATTCAACTGAATTTGAAACGTGAACGGCATATAGGTAGTTCTCTACCACAGAGATTAACTGTCTTATGTTTCATCTCGTCCGTAGAGCTAACAATGCGTAAAGGGGACGTTCAGTATTCCATCAAAAAAGCACGGAATGGAAAAACTGTTAGGAAGTCGGGTCCAATTTTTCGTACATATACACCGTTCACTTTTTATTTTCAGCAAAATGACTTTTTAGAGCAAAAATAAAGTGACACGCTGAAGGGCTGGAAGGATACGGCTGATAAACGCTGATAGTTTTGATCCAAAATTTTGCAGGTGCCTTAAGTCGTACATGTAGCCCTCCAGCTTGTGACTTTATTTTTGCTCCAAAAAGTCATTCTACTGAATTTGAAACGTGAACGGCATATAGGTTGCTCTCTACCACAGAGATCAACTGCCTTATGTTTTATCTCGTCCGTAGGGCTAACAATGCGTGAAGGGCCGTTCCGTATTTTATCAAAAAAGCACGGAATGGAAAAACTGTTAGGAACTCGGGTCCAATTTTTAGTACATTTATAAACCGTTCACTTTTTATTTTCAGTAAAATGACTTTTTAGAGCAAAAATAAAGTGACCAGCTGAAGGGCTGGAAGGATACGGCTAAAGGCCGCTGATAGTTTTGCTCCAAAACTTTGCAGGTGCCATCAGTTGTAGCCGTAGCCCTCCCGCTTGTCACTTTATTTCTGCCCCAAAAAGTCATTCAACTGAATTTGAAACGTGAACGGCATATAGGTAGTTCTCTACCACAGAGAATTACTGTTTTATGTTTCATCTCGTCCGTAGGGCTAACAAATGCGTAAAGGGCTGTTCCGTATTTTATCAAAAAAGCACGGAATGGGAAAACTGTTATGAATTTGGATCCAATTTTTTGTACATATAAACCGTTCACTTTTTATTTTCAGTAAAATGACTTTTTGGAGTAAAAATAAAGTGACAAGCTGAAGGGCTGGGAGGATACGGCTGATGGCCGCTGATAGGTTTGCTCCAAAACTTTGCAGGTGCCATCAGTTGTAGCCGTAGCCCTCCAGCTTGTCACTTAATTTTTGCTCCAAAAAGACATTCAACTGAATTTGAAACGTGAACAACATATAGTTCGGGTTCAATTTCTTGTACATATATTTTCCGTTCACTTTTTATTTTCAGTAAAATGACTTTTTGGAGCAAAAATAAAGTGACAAGCTGAAGGGCTGGGAGGATACGGTTGATGGCCGCTGATAGTTTTGCTCCGAAACTTTGCATGTGCCATCAGTTGTCGCCGTGGCCCTCCAGCTTGTCACTTTATTTTAGCCCCAAAAAGTCATTCAACTGTATTTGAAACGTGAACGGCATATAGGTAGTTCTCTACCACAGAGAATTACAGTTTTATGTTTCATCTCGTCCGTAGGGCTAACAAATGCGTAAAGGGCTGTTCCGTATTTTATCAAAAAAGCACGGAATGGAAAAACTGTTAGGGATTCGGGTCCAATTTTTGTACATATAAACCGTTCACTTTTTATTTTCAGCAAAATGACTTTTTAGAGCAAAAATAAAGTGACACGCTGAAGGGCTGGAAGGATACGGCTGATGGCCGCTGATAGGTTTGCTCCAAAACTTTGCAGGTGCCATCAGTTGTAGCCGTAGCCCTCCAGCTTGTCACTTAATTTTTGCTCCAAAAAGACATTCAACTGAATTTGAAACGTGAACGATATATAGTTCGGGTCCAATTTTTTGTACATATATTTACCGTTCACTTTTTATTTTCAGTAAAATGACTTTTTGGAGCAAAAATAAAGTGACAAGCTGAAGGGCTGGGAGGATACGGCTGATGGCCGCTGATAGTTTTGCTCCAAAACTTTGCAGGTGCCATCAGTTGTAGCCGTAGCCCTCCAGCTTGTCACTTTATTTTTGCTCCAAAAAGTCATTCCACTGAATTTGAAACGTGAACGGCATATAGGTAACTCTCTACCACAGGGATCAACTGCCTTATGTTTTATCTCGTCCGTAGGGCTAACAATGCGTATAGGGCCGTTCCGTATTTAATCAAAAAAGCACGGAATGGAAAAACTGTTAGGAACTCGGGTCCAATTTTTAGTACATTTATAAACCGTTCACTTTTTATTTTCAGTAAAGTGAGTTTTTGGAGCAGAAATGAAGTGACAAGCTGAAGGGCTGGAAGGATACGGCTGATGGCCGCTGATAGTTTTGCCCCAAAACTTTGCAGGTGACATCAGTTGTAGCCGTAGCCCTCCAGCTTGTCACTTAATTTTTTCTCCAAAAAGACATTCAACTGAATTTGGAACGTGAACGGCATATAGGTAGTTCTCTACCACAGAGAATAACTGTCTTATGTTACGTCTCGTCCGTAGGGCTAACAAATGCGTAAAGGGCCGTTCCGTATTTTATCAAAAAAGCACGGAATGGAAAAACTGTTAGGATTTCGGGTCCAATTTTTTGTACATATATTTACCGTTCACTTTTTATTTTCAGTAAAATGACTTTTTGGAGCAAAAATAAAGTGACAAGCTGAAGGGCTGGGAGGATACGGTTGATGGCCGCTGATAGTTTTGCTCCAAAACTTCGCAGGTGCCATCAGTTGTCGCCGTGGCCCGCCAGCTTGTCACTTCATTTTAGCCCCAAAAAGTCATTCAACTGAATTTGAAACGTGAACGGCATATAGGTAGTTCTCTACCACAGAGATTAACTGTCTTATGTTTCATCTCGTCCGTAGAGCTAACAATGCGTAAAGGGGACGTTCAGTATTCCATCAAAAAAGCACGGAATGGAAAAACTGTTAGGAAGTCGGGTCCAATTTTTCGTACATATACACCGTTCACTTTTTATTTTCAGCAAAATGACTTTTTAGAGCAAAAATAAAGTGACACGCTGAAGGGCTGGAAGGATACGGCTGATAAACGCTGATAGTTTTGATCCAAAATTTTGCAGGTGCCTTAAGTCGTACATGTAGCCCTCCAGCTTGTGACTTTATTTTTGCTCCAAAAAGTCATTCTACTGAATTTGAAACGTGAACGGCATATAGGTTGCTCTCTACCACAGAGATCAACTGCCTTATGTTTTATCTCGTCCGTAGGGCTAACAATGCGTGAAGGGCCGTTCCGTATTTTATCAAAAAAGCACGGAATGGAAAAACTGTTAGGAACTCGGGTCCAATTTTTAGTACATTTATAAACCGTTCACTTTTTATTTTCAGTAAAATGACTTTTTAGAGCAAAAATAAAGTGACCAGCTGAAGGGCTGGAAGGATACGGCTAAAGGCCGCTGATAGTTTTGCTCCAAAACTTTGCAGGTGCCATCAGTTGTAGCCGTAGCCCTCCCGCTTGTCACTTTATTTCTGCCCCAAAAAGTCATTCAACTGAATTTGAAACGTGAACGGCATATAGGTAGTTCTCTACCACAGAGAATTACTGTTTTATGTTTCATCTCGTCCGTAGGGCTAACAAATGCGTAAAGGGCTGTTCCGTATTTTATCAAAAAAGCACGGAATGGGAAAACTGTTATGAATTTGGATCCAATTTTTTGTACATATAAACCGTTCACTTTTTATTTTCAGTAAAATGACTTTTTGGAGTAAAAATAAAGTGACAAGCTGAAGGGCTGGAAGGATACGGCTGATGGCCGCTGATAGGTTTGCTCCAAAACTTTGCAGGTGCCATCAGTTGTAGCCGTAGCCCTCCAGCTTGTCACTTAATTTTTGCTCCAAAAAGACATTCAACTGAATTTGAAACGTGAACAACATATAGTTCGGGTTCAATTTCTTGTACATATATTTTCCGTTCACTTTTTATTTTCAGTAAAATGACTTTTTGGAGCAAAAATAAAGTGACAAGCTGAAGGGCTGGGAGGATACGGTTGATGGCCGCTGATAGTTTTGCTCCGAAACTTTGCATGTGCCATCAGTTGTCGCCGTGGCCCTCCAGCTTGTCACTTTATTTTAGCCCCAAAAAGTCATTCAACTGTATTTGAAACGTGAACGGCATATAGGTAGTTCTCTACCACAGAG
Organism: Anaspis maculata; assembly: GCA_949128115.1. Taxonomy (NCBI): domain Eukaryota; kingdom Metazoa; phylum Arthropoda; class Insecta; order Coleoptera; family Scraptiidae; genus Anaspis; species Anaspis maculata. The sequence goes on from OX421968.1 coordinate 9,787,547, forward strand.
AATTACAGTTTTATGTTTCATCTCGTCCGTAGGGCTAACAAATGCGTAAAGGGCTGTTCCGTATTTTATCAAAAAAGCACGGAATGGAAAAACTGTTAGGGATTCGGGTCCAATTTTTGTACATATAAACCGTTCACTTTTTATTTTCAGCAAAATGACTTTTTAGAGCAAAAATAAAGTGACACGCTGAAGGGCTGGAAGGATACGGCTGATGGCCGCTGATAGGTTTGCTCCAAAACTTTGCAGGTGCCATCAGTTGTAGCCGTAGCCCTCCAGCTTGTCACTTAATTTTTGCTCCAAAAAGACATTCAACTGAATTTGAAACGTGAACGATATATAGTTCGGGTCCAATTTTTTGTACATATATTTACCGTTCACTTTTTATTTTCAGTAAAATGACTTTTTGGAGCAAAAATAAAGTGACAAGCTGAAGGGCTGGGAGGATACGGCTGATGGCCGCTGATAGTTTTGCTCCAAAACTTTGCAGGTGCCATCAGTTGTAGCCGTAGCCCTCCAGCTTGTCACTTTATTTTTGTTCCAAAAAGTCATTCCACTGAATTTGAAACGTGAACGGCATATAGGTAACTCTCTACCACAGGGATCAACTGCCTTATGTTTTATCTCGTCCGTAGGGCTAACAATGCGTATAGGGCCGTTCCGTATTTAATCAAAAAAGCACGGAATGGAAAAACTGTTAGGAACTCGGGTCCAATTTTTAGTACATTTATAAACCGTTCACTTTTTATTTTCAGTAAAGTGAGTTTTTGGAGCAGAAATGAAGTGACAAGCTGAAGGGCTGGAAGGATACGGCTGATGGCCGCTGATAGTTTTGCCCCAAAACTTTGCAGGTGACATCAGTTGTAGCCGTAGCCCTCCAGCTTGTCACTTAATTTTTTCTCCAAAAAGACATTCAACTGAATTTGGAACGTGAACGGCATATAGGTAGTTCTCTACCACAGAGAATAACTGTCTTATGTTACGTCTCGTCCGTAGGGCTAACAAATGCGTAAAGGGCCGTTCGTATTTTATCAAAAAAGCACGGAATGGAAAAACTGTTAGGATTTCGGGTCCAATTTTTTGTACATATATTTACCGTTCACTTTTTATTTTCAGTAAAATGACTTTTTGGAGCAAAAATAAAGTGACAAGCTGAAGGGCTGGAAGGATGCGGCTGATGGCCGCTGATAGTTTTGCTCCAAAGCTTTGCAGGTGCCATCGATCGTAGCCGTAGCCCTTCAGCTTGTCACTTCATTTTTTCTCCAAAAAGTCATTCTACTGAATTTGAAACGTGAACGGCATATAGGTAGTTCTCTACCACAGAGAATAACTGTCTTATGTTTTATCTCGTCCGTAGGGCTAACAATGCGTGAAGGGCCATTCCGTAATTCATCAAAAAAGCACGGAATGGAAAAACTAAATTTGAAACGTGAACGGCATATAGGTAGCTCTCTACCACAGAGATCAACTGTCTTGTGTTCCATCTCGTTCGTGTGCTAACGAATGCGTAAAGGGCCGTTCCGTAATTTATCAAGAAAGCACGGAATGGAAAAACTGTTTGAAATTCGGGTCCAATATTTTTTGTACATATAACCCCCGTTCACTTTTTATTTTCAGTAAAATGACTTTTTGGAGCAAAAATTAAGTGACAAGCTGAAGGGCTGGGAGGATACGGCTGATGGCCGCTGATAGTTTTGCTCCAAAACTTTGCAGGTGCCATCAGTTGTAGCCGTAGCCCTCCAGCTTGTCATTTTATTTTTGCTCCAAAAAGTCATTCCACTGAATTTGAAACGTGAACGGCATATAGGTAACTCTCTACCACAGGGATCAACTGCCTTATGTTTTATCTCGTCCGTAGGGCTAACAATGCGTATAGGGCCGTTCCGTATTTAATCAAAAAAGCACGGAATGGAAAAACTGTTAGGAACTCGGGTCCAATTTTTTGTACATTTATAAACCGTTCACTTTTTATTTTCAGTAAAATGACTTTTTGGAGCAAAAATTAAGTGACAAGCTGAAGGGCTGGAAGGATACGGCTGATGGCCGCTGATAGGTTTGCTCCAAAACTTTGCAGGTGCCATCAGTTGTAGCCGTAGCCCTCCAGCTTGTCACTTAATTTTTGCTCCAAAAAGACATTCAACTGAATTTGAAACGTGAACAACATATAGTTCGGGTTCAATTTCTTGTACATATATTTTCCGTTCACTTTTTATTTTCAGTAAAATGACTTTTTGGAGCAAAAATAAAGTGACAAGCTGAAGGGCTGGGAGGATACGGTTGATGGCCGCTGATAGTTTTGCTCCGAAACTTTGCATGTGCCATCAGTTGTCGCCGTGGCCCTCCAGCTTGTCACTTTATTTTAGCCCCAAAAAGTCATTCAACTGTATTTGAAACGTGAACGGCATATAGGTAGTTCTCTACCACAGAGAATTACAGTTTTATGTTTTATCTCGTCCGTAGGGCTAACAAATGCGTAAAGGGCTGTTCCGTATTTTATCAAAAAAGCACGGAATGGAAAAACTGTTAGGGATTCGGGTCCAATTTTTGTACATATAAACCGTTCACTTTTTATTTTCAGCAAAATGACTTTTTAGAGCAAAAATAAAGTGACACGCTGAAGGGCTGGAAGGATACGGCTGATGGCCGCTGATAGGTTTGCTCCAAAACTTTGCAGGTGCCATCAGTTGTAGCCGTAGCCCTCCAGCTTGTCACTTAATTTTTGCTCCAAAAAGACATTCAACTGAATTTGAAACGTGAACGATATATAGTTCGGGTCCAATTTTTTGTACATATATTTACCGTTCACTTTTTATTTTCAGTAAAATGACTTTTTGGAGCAAAAATAAAGTGACAAGCTGAAGGGCTGGGAGGATACGGCTGATGGCCGCTGATAGTTTTGCTCCAAAACTTTGCAGGTGCCATCAGTTGTAGCCGTAGCCCTCCAGCTTGTCACTTTATTTTTGCTCCAAAAAGTCATTCCACTGAATTTGAAACGTGAACGGCATATAGGTAACTCTCTACCACAGGGATCAACTGCCTTATGTTTTATCTCGTCCGTAGGGCTAACAATGCGTATAGGGCCGTTCCGTATTTAATCAAAAAAGCACGGAATGGAAAAACTGTTAGGAACTCGGGTCCAATTTTTAGTACATTTATAAACCGTTCACTTTTTATTTTCAGTAAAGTGAGTTTTTGGAGCAGAAATGAAGTGACAAGCTGAAGGGCTGGAAGGATACGGCTGATGGCCGCTGATAGTTTTGCCCCAAAACTTTGCAGGTGACATCAGTTGTAGCCGTAGCCCTCCAGCTTGTCACTTAATTTTTGCTCCAAAAAGACATTCAACTGAATTTGAAACGTGAACAACATATAGTTCGGGTTCAATTTCTTGTACATATATTTTCCGTTCACTTTTTATTTTCAGTAAAATGACTTTTTGGAGCAAAAATAAAGTGACAAGCTGAAGGGCTGGGAGGATACGGTTGATGGCCGCTGATAGTTTTGCTCCGAAACTTTGCATGTGCCATCAGTTGTCGCCGTGGCCCTCCAGCTTGTCACTTTATTTTAGCCCCAAAAAGTCATTCAACTGTATTTGAAACGTGAACGGCATATAGGTAGTTCTCTACCACAGAGAATTACAGTTTTATGTTTCGTCTCGTCCGTAGGGCTAACAAATGCGTAAAGGGCCGTTCCGTATTTTATCAAAAAAGCACGGAATGGAAAAACTGTTAGGATTTCGGGTCCAATTTTTTGTACATATATTTACCGTTCACTTTTTATTTTCAGTAAAATGACTTTTTGGAGCAAAAATAAAGTGACAAGCTGAAGGGCTAGAAGGATACGGCTGATGGCCGCTGATAGTTTTGCTTCAAAACTCTGCAGGTGCCATCAGTTGTTGCCGTAGCCCTCCAGCTTGTCACTTTATTTTTGCCCCAAAAAGTCATTCTACTGAATTTGAAACGTGAACGGCATATAGGTAGTTCTCTACCACAGAGATCGACTATCTTATGTTTCGTATCGTCGGTAGGGCTAACAATGCGTAAAATGCCGTTCCGTATTTTATCAAAAAAGCACGGAATGGAAAAACTGTTAGAAATTCGGGTCCAATTTTTAGTACATATAAACCGTTCACTTTTCATTTTCAGTAAAATGACTTTTTGGAGTAAAAATAAAGTGACAAGCTGAAGGGCTGGAAGGATACGGCTGATGGCCGCTGATAGTTTTGCCCCAAAACTTTGCAGGTGACATCAGTTGTAGCCGTAGCCCTCCAGCTTGTCACTTAATTTTTTCTCCAAAAAGACATTCAACTGAATTTGGAACGTGAACGGCATATAGGTAGTTCTCTACCACAGAGAATAACTGTCTTATGTTACGTCTCGTCCGTAGGGCTAACAAATGCGTAAAGGGCCGTTCCGTATTTTATCAAAAAAGCACGGAATGGAAAAACTGTTAGGATTTCGGGTCCAATTTTTTGTACATATATTTACCGTTCACTTTTTATTTTCAGTAAAATGACTTTTTGGAGCAAAAATAAAGTGACAAGCTGAAGGGCTGGGAGGATACGGTTGATGGCCGCTGATAGTTTTGCTCCAAAACTTCGCAGGTGCCATCAGTTGTCGCCGTGGCCCGCCAGCTTGTCACTTCATTTTAGCCCCAAAAAGTCATTCAACTGAATTTGAAACGTGAACGGCATATAGGTAGTTCTCTACCACAGAGATTAACTGTCTTATGTTTCATCTCGTCCGTAGAGCTAACAATGCGTAAAGGGGACGTTCAGTATTCCATCAAAAAAGCACGGAATGGAAAAACTGTTAGGAAGTCGGGTCCAATTTTTCGTACATATACACCGTTCACTTTTTATTTTCAGCAAAATGACTTTTTAGAGCAAAAATAAAGTGACACGCTGAAGGGCTGGAAGGATACGGCTGATAAACGCTGATAGTTTTGATCCAAAATTTTGCAGGTGCCTTAAGTCGTACATGTAGCCCTCCAGCTTGTGACTTTATTTTTGCTCCAAAAAGTCATTCTACTGAATTTGAAACGTGAACGGCATATAGGTTGCTCTCTACCACAGAGATCAACTGCCTTATGTTTTATCTCGTCCGTAGGGCTAACAATGCGTGAAGGGCCGTTCCGTATTTTATCAAAAAAGCACGGAATGGAAAAACTGTTAGGAACTCGGGTCCAATTTTTAGTACATTTATAAACCGTTCACTTTTTATTTTCAGTAAAATGACTTTTTAGAGCAAAAATAAAGTGACCAGCTGAAGGGCTGGAAGGATACGGCTAAAGGCCGCTGATAGTTTTGCTCCAAAACTTTGCAGGTGCCATCAGTTGTAGCCGTAGCCCTCCAGCTTGTCACTTAATTTTTGCTCCAAAAAGACATTCAACTGAATTTGAAACGTGAACAACATATAGTTCGGGTTCAATTTCTTGTACATATATTTTCCGTTCACTTTTTATTTTCAGTAAAATGACTTTTTGGAGCAAAAATAAAGTGACAAGCTGAAGGGCTGGGAGGATACGGTTGATGGCCGCTGATAGTTTTGCTCCGAAACTTTGCATGTGCCATCAGTTGTCGCCGTGGCCCTCCAGCTTGTCACTTTATTTTAGCCCCAAAAAGTCATTCAACTGTATTTGAAACGTGAACGGCATATAGGTAGTTCTCTACCACAGAGAATTACAGTTTTATGTTTTATCTCGTCCGTAGGGCTAACAAATGCGTAAAGGGCTGTTCCGTATTTTATCAAAAAAGCACGGAATGGAAAAACTGTTAGGGATTCGGGTCCAATTTTTGTACATATAAACCGTTCACTTTTTATTTTCAGCAAAATGACTTTTTAGAGCAAAAATAAAGTGACACGCTGAAGGGCTGGAAGGATACGGCTGATGGCCGCTGATAGGTTTGCTCCAAAACTTTGCAGGTGCCATCAGTTGTAGCCGTAGCCCTCCAGCTTGTCACTTAATTTTTGCTCCAAAAAGACATTCAACTGAATTTGAAACGTGAACGATATATAGTTCGGGTCCAATTTTTTGTACATATATTTACCGTTCACTTTTTATTTTCAGTAAAATGACTTTTTAGAGCAAAAATAAAGTGACCAGCTGAAGGGCTGGAAGGATACGGCTAAAGGCCGCTGATAGTTTTGCTCCAAAACTTTGCAGGTGCCATCAGTTGTAGCCGTAGCCCTCCAGCTTGTCACTTAATTTTTGCTCCAAAAAGACATTCAACTGAATTTGAAACGTGAACAACATATAGTTCGGGTTCAATTTCTTGTACATATATTTTCCGTTCACTTTTTATTTTCAGTAAAATGACTTTTTGGAGCAAAAATAAAGTGACAAGCTGAAGGGCTGGGAGGATACGGTTGATGGCCGCTGATAGTTTTGCTCCGAAACTTTGCATGTGCCATCAGTTGTCGCCGTGGCCCTCCAGCTTGTCACTTTATTTTAGCCCCAAAAAGTCATTCAACTGTATTTGAAACGTGAACGGCATATAGGTAGTTCTCTACCACAGAGAATTACAGTTTTATGTTTTATCTCGTCCGTAGGGCTAACAAATGCGTAAAGGGCTGTTCCGTATTTTATCAAAAAAGCACGGAATGGAAAAACTGTTAGGGATTCGGGTCCAATTTTTGTACATATAAACCGTTCACTTTTTATTTTCAGCAAAATGACTTTTTAGAGCAAAAATAAAGTGACACGCTGAAGGGCTGGAAGGATACGGCTGATGGCCGCTGATAGGTTTGCTCCAAAACTTTGCAGGTGCCATCAGTTGTAGCCGTAGCCCTCCAGCTTGTCACTTAATTTTTGCTCCAAAAAGACATTCAACTGAATTTGAAACGTGAACGATATATAGTTCGGGTCCAATTTTTTGTACATATATTTACCGTTCACTTTTTATTTTCAGTAAAATGACTTTTTGGAGCAAAAATAAAGTGACAAGCTGAAGGGCTGGGAGGATACGGCTGATGGCCGCTGATAGTTTTGCTCCAAAACTTTGCAGGTGCCATCAGTTGTAGCCGTAGCCCTCCAGCTTGTCACTTTATTTTTGCTCCAAAAAGTCATTCCACTGAATTTGAAACGTGAACGGCATATAGGTAACTCTCTACCACAGGGATCAACTGCCTTATGTTTTATCTCGTCCGTAGGGCTAACAATGCGTATAGGGCCGTTCCGTATTTAATCAAAAAAGCACGGAATGGAAAAACTGTTAGGAACTCGGGTCCAATTTTTAGTACATTTATAAACCGTTCACTTTTTATTTTCAGTAAAGTGAGTTTTTGGAGCAGAAATGAAGTGACAAGCTGAAGGGCTGGAAGGATACGGCTGATGGCCGCTGATAGTTTTGCCCCAAAACTTTGCAGGTGACATCAGTTGTAGCCGTAGCCCTCCAGCTTGTCACTTAATTTTTGCTCCAAAAAGACATTCAACTGAATTTGAAACGTGAACAACATATAGTTCGGGTTCAATTTCTTGTACATATATTTTCCGTTCACTTTTTATTTTCAGTAAAATGACTTTTTGGAGCAAAAATAAAGTGACAAGCTGAAGGGCTGGGAGGATACGGTTGATGGCCGCTGATAGTTTTGCTCCGAAACTTTGCATGTGCCATCAGTTGTCGCCGTGGCCCTCCAGCTTGTCACTTTATTTTAGCCCCAAAAAGTCATTCAACTGTATTTGAAACGTGAACGGCATATAGGTAGTTCTCTACCACAGAGAATTACAGTTTTATGTTTCGTCTCGTCCGTAGGGCTAACAAATGCGTAAAGGGCCGTTCCGTATTTTATCAAAAAAGCACGGAATGGAAAAACTGTTAGGATTTCGGGTCCAATTTTTTGTACATATATTTACCGTTCACTTTTTATTTTCAGTAAAATGACTTTTTGGAGCAAAAATAAAGTGACAAGCTGAAGGGCTAGAAGGATACGGCTGATGGCCGCTGATAGTTTTGCTTCAAAACTCTGCAGGTGCCATCAGTTGTTGCCGTAGCCCTCCAGCTTGTCACTTTATTTTTGCCCCAAAAAGTCATTCTACTGAATTTGAAACGTGAACGGCATATAGGTAGTTCTCTACCACAGAGATCGACTATCTTATGTTTCGTATCGTCGGTAGGGCTAACAATGCGTAAAATGCCGTTCCGTATTTTATCAAAAAAGCACGGAATGGAAAAACTGTTAGAAATTCGGGTCCAATTTTTAGTACATATAAACCGTTCACTTTTCATTTTCAGTAAAATGACTTTTTGGAGTAAAAATAAAGTGACAAGCTGAAGGGCTGGAAGGATACGGCTGATGGCCGCTGATAGTTTTGCCCCAAAACTTTGCAGGTGACATCAGTTGTAGCCGTAGCCCTCCAGCTTGTCACTTAATTTTTTCTCCAAAAAGACATTCAACTGAATTTGGAACGTGAACGGCATATAGGTAGTTCTCTACCACAGAGAATAACTGTCTTATGTTACGTCTCGTCCGTAGGGCTAACAAATGCGTAAAGGGCCGTTCCGTATTTTATCAAAAAAGCACGGAATGGAAAAACTGTTAGGATTTCGGGTCCAATTTTTTGTACATATATTTACCGTTCACTTTTTATTTTCAGTAAAATGACTTTTTGGAGCAAAAATAAAGTGACAAGCTGAAGGGCTGGGAGGATACGGTTGATGGCCGCTGATAGTTTTGCTCCAAAACTTCGCAGGTGCCATCAGTTGTCGCCGTGGCCCGCCAGCTTGTCACTTCATTTTAGCCCCAAAAAGTCATTCAACTGAATTTGAAACGTGAACGGCATATAGGTAGTTCTCTACCACAGAGATTAACTGTCTTATGTTTCATCTCGTCCGTAGAGCTAACAATGCGTAAAGGGGACGTTCAGTATTCCATCAAAAAAGCACGGAATGGAAAAACTGTTAGGAAGTCGGGTCCAATTTTTCGTACATATACACCGTTCACTTTTTATTTTCAGCAAAATGACTTTTTAGAGCAAAAATAAAGTGACACGCTGAAGGGCTGGAAGGATACGGCTGATAAACGCTGATAGTTTTGATCCAAAATTTTGCAGGTGCCTTAAGTCGTACATGTAGCCCTCCAGCTTGTGACTTTATTTTTGCTCCAAAAAGTCATTCTACTGAATTTGAAACGTGAACGGCATATAGGTTGCTCTCTACCACAGAGATCAACTGCCTTATGTTTTATCTCGTCCGTAGGGCTAACAATGCGTGAAGGGCCGTTCCGTATTTTATCAAAAAAGCACGGAATGGAAAAACTGTTAGGAACTCGGGTCCAATTTTTAGTACATTTATAAACCGTTCACTTTTTATTTTCAGTAAAATGACTTTTTAGAGCAAAAATAAAGTGACCAGCTGAAGGGCTGGAAGGATACGGCTAAAGGCCGCTGATAGTTTTGCTCCAAAACTTTGCAGGTGCCATCAGTTGTAGCCGTAGCCCTCCCGCTTGTCACTTTATTTCTGCCCCAAAAAGTCATTCAACTGAATTTGAAACGTGAACGGCATATAGGTAGTTCTCTACCACAGAGAATTACTGTTTTATGTTTCATCTCGTCCGTAGGGCTAACAAATGCGTAAAGGGCTGTTCCGTATTTTATCAAAAAAGCACGGAATGGGAAAACTGTTATGAATTTGGATCCAATTTTTTGTACATATAAACCGTTCACTTTTTATTTTCAGTAAAATGACTTTTTGGAGTAAAAATAAAGTGACAAGCTGAAGGGCTGGAAGGATACGGCTGATGGCCGCTGATAGGTTTGCTCCAAAACTTTGCAGGTGCCATCAGTTGTAGCCGTAGCCCTCCAGCTTGTCACTTAATTTTTGCTCCAAAAAGACATTCAACTGAATTTGAAACGTGAACAACATATAGTTCGGGTTCAATTTCTTGTACATATATTTTCCGTTCACTTTTTATTTTCAGTAAAATGACTTTTTGGAGCAAAAATAAAGTGACCAGCTGAAGGGCTGGAAGGATACGGCTAAAGGCCGCTGATAGTTTTGCTCCAAAACTTTGCAGGTGCCATCAGTTGTAGCCGTAGCCCTCCCGCTTGTCACTTTATTTCTGCCCCAAAAAGTCATTCAACTGAATTTGAAACGTGAACGGCATATAGGTAGTTCTCTACCACAGAGATTAACTGTCTTATGTTTCATCTCGTCCGTAGAGCTAACAATGCGTAAAGGGGACGTTCAGTATTCCATCAAAAAAGCACGGAATGGAAAAACTGTTAGGAAGTCGGGTCCAATTTTTCGTACATATACACCGTTCACTTTTTATTTTCAGCAAAATGACTTTTTAGAGCAAAAATAAAGTGACACGCTGAAGGGCTGGAAGGATACGGCTGATAAACGCTGATAGTTTTGATCCAAAATTTTGCAGGTGCCTTAAGTCGTACATGTAGCCCTCCAGCTTGTGACTTTATTTTTGCTCCAAAAAGTCATTCTACTGAATTTGAAACGTGAACGGCATATAGGTTGCTCTCTACCACAGAGATCAACTGCCTTATGTTTTATCTCGTCCGTAGGGCTAACAATGCGTGAAGGGCCGTTCCGTATTTTATCAAAAAAGCACGGAATGGAAAAACTGTTAGGAACTCGGGTCCAATTTTTAGTACATTTATAAACCGTTCACTTTTTATTTTCAGTAAAATGACTTTTTAGAGCAAAAATAAAGTGACCAGCTGAAGGGCTGGAAGGATACGGCTAAAGGCCGCTGATAGTTTTGCTCCAAAACTTTGCAGGTGCCATCAGTTGTAGCCGTAGCCCTCCCGCTTGTCACTTTATTTCTGCCCCAAAAAGTCATTCAACTGAATTTGAAACGTGAACGGCATATAGGTAGTTCTCTACCACAGAGATTAACTGTCTTATGTTTCATCTCGTCCGTAGAGCTAACAATGCGTAAAGGGGACGTTCAGTATTCCATCAAAAAAGCACGGAATGGAAAAACTGTTAGGAAGTCGGGTCCAATTTTTCGTACATATACACCGTTCACTTTTTATTTTCAGCAAAATGACTTTTTAGAGCAAAAATAAAGTGACACGCTGAAGGGCTGGAAGGATACGGCTGATAAACGCTGATAGTTTTGATCCAAAATTTTGCAGGTGCCTTAAGTCGTACATGTAGCCCTCCAGCTTGTGACTTTATTTTTGCTCCAAAAAGTCATTCTACTGAATTTGAAACGTGAACGGCATATAGGTTGCTCTCTACCACAGAGATCAACTGCCTTATGTTTTATCTCGTCCGTAGGGCTAACAATGCGTGAAGGGCCGTTCCGTATTTTATCAAAAAAGCACGGAATGGAAAAACTGTTAGGAACTCGGGTCCAATTTTTAGTACATTTATAAACCGTTCACTTTTTATTTTCAGTAAAATGACTTTTTAGAGCAAAAATAAAGTGACCAGCTGAAGGGCTGGAAGGATACGGCTAAAGGCCGCTGATAGTTTTGCTCCAAAACTTTGCAGGTGCCATCAGTTGTAGCCGTAGCCCTCCCGCTTGTCACTTTATTTCTGCCCCAAAAAGTCATTCAACTGAATTTGAAACGTGAACGGCATATAGGTAGTTCTCTACCACAGAGAATTACTGTTTTATGTTTCATCTCGTCCGTAGGGCTAACAAATGCGTAAAGGGCTGTTCCGTATTTTATCAAAAAAGCACGGAATGGGAAAACTGTTATGAATTTGGATCCAATTTTTTGTACATATAAACCGTTCACTTTTTATTTTCAGTAAAATGACTTTTTGGAGTAAAAATAAAGTGACAAGCTGAAGGGCTGGAAGGATACGGCTGATGGCCGCTGATAGGTTTGCTCCAAAACTTTGCAGGTGCCATCAGTTGTAGCCGTAGCCCTCCAGCTTGTCACTTAATTTTTGCTCCAAAAAGACATTCAACTGAATTTGAAACGTGAACAACATATAGTTCGGGTTCAATTTCTTGTACATATATTTTCCGTTCACTTTTTATTTTCAGTAAAATGACTTTTTGGAGCAAAAATAAAGTGACAAGCTGAAGGGCTGGGAGGATACGGTTGATGGCCGCTGATAGTTTTGCTCCGAAACTTTGCATGTGCCATCAGTTGTCGCCGTGGCCCTCCAGCTTGTCACTTTATTTTAGCCCCAAAAAGTCATTCAACTGTATTTGAAACGTGAACGGCATATAGGTAGTTCTCTACCACAGAGAATTACAGTTTTATGTTTCATCTCGTCCGTAGGGCTAACAAATGCGTAAAGGGCTGTTCCGTATTTTATCAAAAAAGCACGGAATGGAAAAACTGTTAGGGATTCGGGTCCAATTTTTGTACATATAAACCGTTCACTTTTTATTTTCAGCAAAATGACTTTTTAGAGCAAAAATAAAGTGACACGCTGAAGGGCTGGAAGGATACGGCTGATGGCCGCTGATAGGTTTGCTCCAAAACTTTGCAGGTGCCATCAGTTGTAGCCGTAGCCCTCCAGCTTGTCACTTAATTTTTGCTCCAAAAAGACATTCAACTGAATTTGAAACGTGAACGATATATAGTTCGGGTCCAATTTTTTGTACATATATTTACCGTTCACTTTTTATTTTCAGTAAAATGACTTTTTGGAGCAAAAATAAAGTGACAAGCTGAAGGGCTGGGAGGATACGGCTGATGGCCGCTGATAGTTTTGCTCCAAAACTTTGCAGGTGCCATCAGTTGTAGCCGTAGCCCTCCAGCTTGTCACTTTATTTTTGCTCCAAAAAGTCATTCCACTGAATTGGAAACGTGAACGGCATATAGGTAACTCTCTACCACAGGGATCAACTGCCTTATGTTTTATCTCGTCCGTAGGGCTAACAATGCGTATAGGGCCGTTCCGTATTTAATCAAAAAAGCACGGAATGGAAAAACTGTTAGGAACTCGGGTCCAATTTTTAGTACATTTATAAACCGTTCACTTTTTATTTTCAGTAAAGTGAGTTTTTGGAGCAGAAATGAAGTGACAAGCTGAAGGGCTGGAAGGATACGGCTGATGGCCGCTGATAGTTTTGCCCCAAAACTTAGCAGGTGACATCAGTTGTAGCCGTAGCCCTCCAGCTTGTCACTTAATTTTTGCTCCAAAAAGACATTCAACTGAATTTGAAACGTGAACAACATATAGTTCGGGTTCAATTTCTTGTACATATATTTTCCGTTCACTTTTTATTTTCAGTAAAATGACTTTTTGGAGCAAAAATAAAGTGACAAGCTGAAGGGCTGGGAGGATACGGTTGATGGCCGCTGATAGTTTTGCTCCGAAACTTTGCATGTGCCATCAGTTGTCGCCGTGGCCCTCCAGCTTGTCACTTTATTTTAGCCCCAAAAAGTCATTCAACTGTATTTGAAACGTGAACGGCATATAGGTAGTTCTCTACCACAGAGAATTACAGTTTTATGTTTCATCTCGTCCGTAGGGCTAACAAATGCGTAAAGGGCTGTTCCGTATTTTATCAAAAAAGCACGGAATGGAAAAACTGTTAGGGATTCGGGTCCAATTTTTGTACATATAAACCGTTCACTTTTTATTTTCAGCAAAATGACTTTTTAGAGCAAAAATAAAGTGACACGCTGAAGGGCTGGAAGGATACGGCTGATGGCCGCTGATAGGTTTGCTCCAAAACTTTGCAGGTGCCATCAGTTGTAGCCGTAGCCCTCCAGCTTGTCACTTAATTTTTGCTCCAAAAAGACATTCAACTGAATTTGAAACGTGAACGATATATAGTTCGGGTCCAATTTTTTGTACATATATTTACCGTTCACTTTTTATTTTCAGTAAAATGACTTTTTGGAGCAAAAATAAAGTGACAAGCTGAAGGGCTGGGAGGATACGGCTGATGGCCGCTGATAGTTTTGCTCCAAAACTTTGCAGGTGCCATCAGTTGTAGCCGTAGCCCTCCAGCTTGTCACTTTATTTTTGTTCCAAAAAGTCATTCCACTGAATTTGAAACGTGAACGGCATATAGGTAACTCTCTACCACAGGGATCAACTGCCTTATGTTTTATCTCGTCCGTAGGGCTAACAATGCGTATAGGGCCGTTCCGTATTTAATCAAAAAAGCACGGAATGGAAAAACTGTTAGGAACTCGGGTCCAATTTTTAGTACATTTATAAACCGTTCACTTTTTATTTTCAGTAAAGTGAGTTTTTGGAGCAGAAATGAAGTGACAAGCTGAAGGGCTGGAAGGATACGGCTGATGGCCGCTGATAGTTTTGCCCCAAAACTTTGCAGGTGACATCAGTTGTAGCCGTAGCCCTCCAGCTTGTCACTTAATTTTTTCTCCAAAAAGACATTCAACTGAATTTGGAACGTGAACGGCATATAGGTAGTTCTCTACCACAGAGAATAACTGTCTTATGTTACGTCTCGTCCGTAGGGCTAACAAATGCGTAAAGGGCCGTTCGTATTTTATCAAAAAAGCACGGAATGGAAAAACTGTTAGGATTTCGGGTCCAATTTTTTGTACATATATTTACCGTTCACTTTTTATTTTCAGTAAAATGACTTTTTGGAGCAAAAATAAAGTGACAAGCTGAAGGGCTGGAAGGATGCGGCTGATGGCCGCTGATAGTTTTGCTCCAAAGCTTTGCAGGTGCCATCGATCGTAGCCGTAGCCCTTCAGCTTGTCACTTCATTTTTTCTCCAAAAAGTCATTCTACTGAATTTGAAACGTGAACGGCATATAGGTAGTTCTCTACCACAGAGAATAACTGTCTTATGTTTTATCTCGTCCGTAGGGCTAACAATGCGTGAAGGGCCATTCCGTAATTCATCAAAAAAGCACGGAATGGAAAAACTAAATTTGAAACGTGAACGGCATATAGGTAGCTCTCTACCACAGAGATCAACTGTCTTGTGTTCCATCTCGTTCGTGTGCTAACGAATGCGTAAAGGGCCGTTCCGTAATTTATCAAGAAAGCACGGAATGGAAAAACTGTTTGAAATTCGGGTCCAATATTTTTTGTACATATAACCCCCGTTCACTTTTTATTTTCAGTAAAATGACTTTTTGGAGCAAAAATTAAGTGACAAGCTGAAGGGCTGGGAGGATACGGCTGATGGCCGCTGATAGTTTTGCTCCAAAACTTTGCAGGTGCCATCAGTTGTAGCCGTAGCCCTCCAGCTTGTCATTTTATTTTTGCTCCAAAAAGTCATTCCACTGAATTTGAAACGTGAACGGCATATAGGTAACTCTCTACCACAGGGATCAACTGCCTTATGTTTTATCTCGTCCGTAGGGCTAACAATGCGTATAGGGCCGTTCCGTATTTAATCAAAAAAGCACGGAATGGAAAAACTGTTAGGAACTCGGGTCCAATTTTTTGTACATTTATAAACCGTTCACTTTTTATTTTCAGTAAAATGACTTTTTGGAGCAAAAATTAAGTGACAAGCTGAAGGGCTGGAAGGATACGGCTGATGGCCGCTGATAGGTTTGCTCCAAAACTTTGCAGGTGCCATCAGTTGTAGCCGTAGCCCTCCAGCTTGTCACTTAATTTTTGCTCCAAAAAGACATTCAACTGAATTTGAAACGTGAACAACATATAGTTCGGGTTCAATTTCTTGTACATATATTTTCCGTTCACTTTTTATTTTCAGTAAAATGACTTTTTGGAGCAAAAATAAAGTGACAAGCTGAAGGGCTGGGAGGATACGGTTGATGGCCGCTGATAGTTTTGCTCCGAAACTTTGCATGTGCCATCAGTTGTCGCCGTGGCCCTCCAGCTTGTCACTTTATTTTAGCCCCAAAAAGTCATTTAACTGTATTTGAAACGTGAACGGCATATAGGTAGTTCTCTACCACAGAGAATTACAGTTTTATGTTTTATCTCGTCCGTAGGGCTAACAAATGCGTAAAGGGCTGTTCCGTATTTTATCAAAAAAGCACGGAATGGAAAAACTGTTAGGGATTCGGGTCCAATTTTTGTACATATAAACCGTTCACTTTTTATTTTCAGCAAAATGACTTTTTAGAGCAAAAATAAAGTGACACGCTGAAGGGCTGGAAGGATACGGCTGATGGCCGCTGATAGGTTTGCTCCAAAACTTTGCAGGTGCCATCAGTTGTAGCCGTAGCCCTCCAGCTTGTCACTTAATTTTTGCTCCAAAAAGACATTCAACTGAATTTGAAACGTGAACGATATATAGTTCGGGTCCAATTTTTTGTACATATATTTACCGTTCACTTTTTATTTTCAGTAAAATGACTTTTTGGAGCAAAAATAAAGTGACAAGCTGAAGGGCTGGGAGGATACGGTTGATGGCCGCTGATAGTTTTGCTCCAAAACTTCGCAGGTGCCATCAGTTGTCGCCGTGGCCCGCCAGCTTGTCACTTCATTTTAGCCCCAAAAAGTCATTCAACTGAATTTGAAACGTGAACGGCATATAGGTAGTTCTCTACCACAGAGATTAACTGTCTTATGTTTCATCTCGTCCGTAGAGCTAACAATGCGTAAAGGGGACGTTCAGTATTCCATCAAAAAAGCACGGAATGGAAAAACTGTTAGGAAGTCGGGTCCAATTTTTCGTACATATACACCGTTCACTTTTTATTTTCAGCAAAATGACTTTTTAGAGCAAAAATAAAGTGACACGCTGAAGGGCTGGAAGGATACGGCTGATAAACGCTGATAGTTTTGATCCAAAATTTTGCAGGTGCCTTAAGTCGTACATGTAGCCCTCCAGCTTGTGACTTTATTTTTGCTCCAAAAAGTCATTCTACTGAATTTGAAACGTGAACGGCATATAGGTTGCTCTCTACCACAAAGATCAACTGCCTTATGTTTTATCTCGTCCGTAGGGCTAACAATGCGTGAAGGGCCGTTCCGTATTTTATCAAAAAAGCACGGAATGGAAAAACTGTTAGGAACTCGGGTCCAATTTTTAGTACATTTCTAAACCGTTCACTTTTTATTTTCAGTAAAATGACTTTTTAGAGCAAAAATAAAGTGACCAGCTGAAGGGCTGGAAGGATACGGCTAAAGGCCGCTGATAGTTTTGCTCCAAAACTTTGCAGGTGCCATCAGTTGTAGCCGTAGCCCTCCCGCTTGTCACTTTATTTCTGCCCCAAAAAGTCATTCAACTGAATTTGAAACGTGAACGGCATATAGGTAGTTCTCTACCACAGAGAATTACTGTTTTATGTTTCATCTCGTCCGTAGGGCTAACAAATGCGTAAAGGGCTGTTCCGTATTTTATCAAAAAAGCACGGAATGGGAAAACTGTTATGAATTTGGATCCAATTTTTTGTACATATAAACCGTTCACTTTTTATTTTCAGTAAAATGACTTTTTGGAGTAAAAATAAAGTGACAAGCTGAAGGGCTGGAAGGATACGGCTGATGGCCGCTGATAGGTTTGCTCCAAAACTTTGCAGGTGCCATCAGTTGTAGCCGTAGCCCTCCAGCTTGTCACTTAATTTTTGCTCCAAAAAGACATTCAACTGAATTTGAAACGTGAACAACATATAGTTCGGGTTCAATTTCTTGTACATATATTTTCCGTTCACTTTTTATTTTCAGTAAAATGACTTTTTGGAGCAAAAATAAAGTGACAAGCTGAAGGGCTGGGAGGATACGGTTGATGGCCGCTGATAGTTTTGCTCCGAAACTTTGCATGTGCCATCAGTTGTCGCCGTGGCCCTCCAGCTTGTCACTTTATTTTAGCCCCAAAAAGTCATTCAACTGTATTTGAAACGTGAACGGCATATAGGTAGTTCTCTACCACAGAGAATTACAGTTTTATGTTTCATCTCGTCCGTAGGGCTAACAAATGCGTAAAGGGCTGTTCCGTATTTTATCAAAAAAGCACGGAATGGAAAAACTGTTAGGGATTCGGGTCCAATTTTTGTACATATAAACCGTTCACTTTTTATTTTCAGCAAAATGACTTTTTAGAGCAAAAATAAAGTGACACGCTGAAGGGCTGGAAGGATACGGCTGATGGCCGCTGATAGGTTTGCTCCAAAACTTTGCAGGTGCCATCAGTTGTAGCCGTAGCCCTCCAGCTTGTCACTTAATTTTTGCTCCAAAAAGACATTCAACTGAATTTGAAACGTGAACGATATATAGTTCGGGTCCAATTTTTTGTACATATATTTACCGTTCACTTTTTATTTTCAGTAAAATGACTTTTTGGAGCAAAAATAAAGTGACAAGCTGAAGGGCTGGGAGGATACGGCTGATGGCCGCTGATAGTTTTGCTCCAAAACTTTGCAGGTGCCATCAGTTGTAGCCGTAGCCCTCCAGCTTGTCACTTTATTTTTGTTCCAAAAAGTCATTCCACTGAATTTGAAACGTGAACGGCATATAGGTAACTCTCTACCACAGGGATCAACTGCCTTATGTTTTATCTCGTCCGTAGGGCTAACAATGCGTATAGGGCCGTTCCGTATTTAATCAAAAAAGCACGGAATGGAAAAACTGTTAGGAACTCGGGTCCAATTTTTAGTACATTTATAAACCGTTCACTTTTTATTTTCAGTAAAGTGAGTTTTTGGAGCAGAAATGAAGTGACAAGCTGAAGGGCTGGAAGGATACGGCTGATGGCCGCTGATAGTTTTGCCCCAAAACTTTGCAGGTGACATCAGTTGTAGCCGTAGCCCTCCAGCTTGTCACTTAATTTTTGCTCCAAAAAGACATTCAACTGAATTTGAAACGTGAACAACATATAGTTCGGGTTCAATTTCTTGTACATATATTTTCCGTTCACTTTTTATTTTCAGTAAAATGACTTTTTGGAGCAAAAATAAAGTGACAAGCTGAAGGGCTGGGAGGATACGGTTGATGGCCGCTGATAGTTTTGCTCCGAAACTTTGCATGTGCCATCAGTTGTCGCCGTGGCCCTCCAGCTTGTCACTTTATTTTAGCCCCAAAAAGTCATTCAACTGTATTTGAAACGTGAACGGCATATAGGTAGTTCTCTACCACAGAGAATTACAGTTTTATGTTTCATCTCGTCCGTAGGGCTAACAAATGCGTAAAGGGCTGTTCCGTATTTTATCAAAAAAGCACGGAATGGAAAAACTGTTAGGGATTCGGGTCCAATTTTTGTACATATAAACCGTTCACTTTTTATTTTCAGTAAAGTGAGTTTTTGGAGCAGAAATGAAGTGACAAGCTGAAGGGCTGGAAGGATACGGCTGATGGCCGCTGATAGTTTTGCCCCAAAACTTTGCAGGTGACATCAGTTGTAGCCGTAGCCCTCCAGCTTGTCACTTAATTTTTTCTCCAAAAAGACATTCAACTGAATTTGGAACGTGAACGGCATATAGGTAGTTCTCTACCACAGAGAATAACTGTCTTATGTTTCATCTCGTCCGTTGGGCTAACAATGCGTAAAATGCCGTTCCGTATTTTATCAAGAAAGCACGGAATGGAAAAACTGTTTGAAATTCGGGTCCAATATTTTTAGTACATATAACCCCCGTTCACTTTTTATTTTCAGTCGAATGACTTTTTGGAGCAAAAATAAAGTGACAAGCTGAAGGGCTGGAAGGATACGGCTGATGGCCGCTGATAGTTTTGCTTCAAAACTCTGCAGGTGCCATCAGTCGTAGCCTCGGTCCAAGCCGTAGTCCTCCAGCTTGTCACTTTATTTTGGCTCCAAAAAGTCATTCTACTGAATTTGAAACGTGAACGGCATATAGGTAAGCTCTCTACCACAGAGAATAACTGTCTTATGTTTCGTCTCGTCCGTAGGGCTAACAAATGCGTAAAGGGCCGTTCCGTATTTTATCAAAAAAGCACGGAATGGAAAAACTGTTAGGATTTCGGGTCCAATTTTTTGTACATATATTTACCGTTCATTTTTTATTTTCAGTAAAATGACTTTTTGGAGCAAAAATAAAGTGACAAGCTGAAGGGCTAGAAGGATACGGCTGATGGCCGCTGATAGTTTTGCTTCAAAACTCTGCAGGTGCCATCAGTTGTTGCCGTAGCCCTCCAGCTTGTCACTTTATTTTTGCCCCAAAAAGTCATTCTACTGAATTTGAAACGTGAACGGCATATAGGTAGTTCTCTACCACAGAGATCGACTATCTTATGTTTCGTATCGTCGGTAGGGCTAACAATGCGTAAAATGCCGTTCCGTATTTTATCAAAAAAGCACGGAATGGAAAAACTGTTAGAAATTCGGGTCCAATTTTTAGTACATATAAACCGTTCACTTTTCATTTTCAGTAAAATGACTTTTTGGAGTAAAAATAAAGTGACAAGCTGAAGGGCTGGAAGGATACGGCTGATGGCCGCTGATAGTTTTGCTACAAAACTTTGCTGGTGCCATCAGTTGTAGCCGTAGCCCTCCAGCTTGTCACTTAATTTTTTCTCCAAAAAGACATTAAACTGAATTTGAAACGTGAACGGCATATAGGTAGTTCTCTACCACAGAGATTACTGTTTTATGTTTCATCTCGTCCGTAGGGCTAACAATGCGTAAAGGGTTGTTCCGTATTTCATCAAAAAAGCACGGAATGGAAAACTGTTGGGAATTCGGGTCCAATTTTTAGCGCACTTCTCCAAACGGGAAGGCGCTTTTGTCCTCGCTTTGTCCGTCCGTCCGTCCCCGCATCTAGTCCTAGACGAAAAGGTTTTTGCGAAAAATTTTTACTCCATTGGGTAGCTCATGACCTTGTATCCCGAACCAAGAAAAATCTTGACGAAATAATAATAAACAATGACAATAATAACAATTTAGTGTGACGCGGCATCGCCGTTGAATGCTGCATTTCAGAAGCCGGCCTGATCTCGAAAGTTATCACATGCGAGGAAGTACCCGATCTTATCATTTTACCATAATACATATGCGGAGTTATATTTAGAGGATGATTTGAACTTTATTTTAATGAAAATTTCACATCGGTGCGAGGTGCCGATTAGTAGTTATTAATTTTTGAAAATGACTCCGAAACTACGGCTCGGCCGCAAATGATTTATTCGTTGCTTGCTGGTGCTTGATATCCTTTCCTCCGAACAAAACGAAATTCAATACAGAAAATATTTCAACTCGAATGGGTAGCTCATGGCCTTGGTACGCGAATCAAGAAAAATTTTGCCGAAATAATCATGAACAATTACAAAAATAACATTTTGGTGTAGGGCGGCTTCGCCGATCAAGTGCTGGCATTCGCGGTAAGATGTAGAAAGTTGCGATATGCAGGCAACTACAATTTCTTAATGAAATACATCACTGCATGTACGGCATTATATTTAGGGAACAATTTGAACTTTCTTTTGACAAAAACCCCACTTCGATCCGACCGTTAGGTCAATTGTTATCGATTTTTGAAAACGGCCGCAAAGCCACGGCTCGGCGCATATTACACGACCCTACAAATTTAAAATCAGACGTGCCGAAATAGTAATTGAACATTTTGAAATAGCCAATACTAGGTACCTGAAGGATAATGGCACTCAAATTACGAAACATGTTCGCTCAATAACAAAAAAAAAAGTAGGTAGGTATCACTAAAAATCATGTGACAAGGCTACCATTTTTTCGGTTTTTCGATAAAAAAGAAATGTTCCAATTCAAAAGTGAACCCGATATTCGTGTTCAGGAGGTCGAAATCAGTTGGAGCACATTTTTTTATATAAGTAACAGAATGACGCTTATGTGGCCGGTTTGTCTGTCTGTCTGTCTGTCTGTCTGTCTGTCTGTCTGTCTGTTTGTCTGTCTGTCTGTCCGAGTCCGTGCAGAAATTAAGACGCTGTACTCCTTCTCGAGAATTGAAACAAGAGTCTTGGAACTTTTTTCCGATTAATAGCTGATGTCTCCAAGGGTGGCCAATGGGCACTATTTTTGTTATCCATACATCGTTATCATTATTCTCAAAAAACAGAGATCTCCTGTGCACTTCGATGAAGTTGAACTTCTCCTCGGGAAATAAAGCTACAGCCGTTGAAGATTGAACTTTATCCGGTGGATAGCTTAGGTCCTCAAGGACCAAATAGGCAGGTTGGCTTTCATAATTCGGCCGCCATCTTGGCTGCCATATTGAAATTTCTTATTAGTGGAACGATTGTCATGAAACTTGAAACTCACTCTTGTCTAGTATGATCATTCTTATTTTCAAGCCAAATTTTATGATTGCCCCACCATCTTGGCCGCCATATTGAAATCTCTTATAAGTGGAAAGATTTTCATGAAACTTGAGAGTTACGCTTGTCTCGTACGATCATTCCTATTTTCAAGCTGAGTTTCATAATTCTGCCGCCATCTTGGCCGCCATATTGAAATCTCTTGTTAGTGGAACGATTTTCATGAAACTTGGAACTTACCCTTGTCTAGTACGATCATTTTGATTTTCAAGCCGAATTTCATGATTCTGTCGATATTTTGGCCGCCATATTGCAATTTATCGCCCAAGACGGTAGAACCCTAATCACTTAACATCTTGCGTTCACTAATCCTCCAAAAAGGAAGTGCGCTACTGAGCCTCATGCCCATGAGGCATATTCGCTTGTTTGTACATATATTTACCGTTCACTTTTTATTTTCAGTAAAATGACTTTTTGCAGCAAAAATAAAGTGACAAGCTGAAGGGCTGGAAGGATACGGTTGATGGCCGCTGATAGTTTTGCTCCAAAACTTTGCAGGTGCCATCAGTTGTCGCCGTGGCCCTCCAGCTTGTCACTTTATTTTAGCCCCAAAAAGTCATTCAACTGAATTTGCAACGTGAACGGCATATAGGTAGTTCTCTACCACAGAGATTAACTGTCTTATGTTTCATCTCGTCCGTAGAGCTAACAATGTGTGAAGGGGACGTTCAGTATTCCATCAAAAAAGCACGGAATGGAAAAACTGTTAGGAACTCGGGTCCTATTTTTTGTACATATACACCGTTCACTTTTTATTTTCAGCAAAATGACTTTTTAGAGCAAAAATAAAGTGACACGCTGAAGGGCTGGAAGGATACGGCTGATATACGCTGATAGTTTTGATCCAAAATTTTGCAGGTGCCTAAAGTCGTACATGTAGCCCTCCAGCTTGTGACTTTATTTTTGCTCCAAAAAGTCATTCTACTGAATTTGATACGTGAACGGCATATAGGTAGCTCTCTACCACCGAGATCAACTGCCTTATGTTTTATCTCGTCCGTAGGGCTAACAATGCGTAAAGGGCCGTTCCGCATTTAATTAAAAAAGCACGGAATGGAAAAACTGTCAGGAACTCGGGTCCAATTTTTAGTACATTTATAAACCGTTCACTTTTTATTTTCAGTAAAATGACTTTTTAGAACAAAAATAAAGTGACCAGCTGAAGGGCTGGAAGCATACGGCTGAAGGCCGCTGATAGTTTTGCTCCAAAACTTTGCAGGTGCCATCAGTTGTAGCCGTAGCCCTCCCGCTTGTCACTTTATTCCTGCCCCAAAAAGTCATTCAACCGAATTTGAAACGTGAACGGCATATAGGTAGTTCTCTACCACAGAGAATTACTGTTTTATGTTTAATCTCGTCCGTAGGGCTAACAAATGCGTAAAGGGCTGTTCCGTTATTTTATCAAAAAAGCACGGAATGGGAAAACTGTTATGAATTCGGATCCAATTTTTTGTACATATAAACCGTTCACTTTTTATTTTCAGTAAAATGACTTTTTGGAGTAAAAATAAAGTGACAAGCTGAAGGGCTGGAAGGATACGGCTGATGGCCGCTGATAGTTTTGCTCCAAAACTTTGCAGGTGCCATCAGTTATAGCCGTAGCCCTCCAGCTTTCCACTTAATTTTTGCTCCAAAGAGACATTCAACTGAATTTGAAACGTGAACGGCATATAGGTAGTTCTCTACCACAGAGATTAACTGTCTTATGTTTCATCTCGTCCGTAGGGCTAACAATGCGTAAATGGGACGTTCAGTATTCCATCAAAAAAGCACGGAAGGGAAAAACATTTAGGAATTCGGGTCCAATTTTTTGTACATATAAACCGTTCACTTTTTATTTTCAGCAAAATGACTTTTTAGAGCAAAAATGAAGTGACACGCTGAAGGGCTGGAAGGATACGGCTGATGGCCGCTGATAGGTTTGCTCCAAAACTTTGCAGGTGCCATCAGTTGTAGCCGTAGCCATCCAGCTTGTCACTTAATTTTTGCTCCAAAAAGACATTCAACTGAATTTGAAACGTGAGCGACATATAGGTAGTTCTCTACCACAGAGAATTACTGTTTTATGTTTAATCTCGTCCGTAGGGCTAACAAATGCGTAAAGGGCTGTTCCGTTATTTTATCAAAAAAGCACGGAATGGGAAAACTGTTATGAATTCGGATCCAATTTTTTGTACATATAAACCGTTCACTTTTTATTTTCAGTAAAATGACTTTTTGGAGTAAAAATAAAGTGACAAGCTGAAGGGCTGGAAGGATACGGCTGATGGCCGCTGATAGTTTTGCTCCAAAACTTTGCAGGTGCCATCAGTTATAGCCGTAGCCCTCCAGCTTTCCACTTAATTTTTGCTCCAAAGAGACATTCAACTGAATTTGAAACGTGAACGGCATATAGGTAGTTCTCTACCACAGAGATTATCTGTCTTATGTTTCATCTCGTCCGTAGGGCTAACAATGCGTAAATGGGACGTTCAGTATTCCATCAAAAAAGCACGGAAGGGAAAAACATTTAGGAATTCGGGTCCAATTTTTTGTACATATAAACCGTTCACTTTTTATTTTCAGCAAAATGACTTTTTAGAGCAAAAATGAAGTGACACGCTGAAGGGCTGGAAGGATACGGCTGATGGCCGCTGATAGGTTTGCTCCAAAACTTTGCAGGTGCCATCAGTTGTAGCCGTAGCCATCCAGCTTGTCACTTAATTTTTGCTCCAAAAAGACATTCAACTGAATTTGAAACGTGAGCGACATATAGTTCGGGTCCAATTTTTTGTACATATATTTTCCGTTCACTTTTTGTTTTCAGTAAAATAACTTTTTGGAGCAAAAATAAAGTGACAAGCTGAAGGGCTGGGAGGATACGGCTGATGGCCGCTGATAGTTTTGCTCCAAAACTTTGCAAGTGCCATCAGTTGTCGCCGTGGCCCTCCAGCTTGTCACTTTATTTTAGCCCCAAAAAGTCATTCAACTGAATTTGAAACGTGAACGGCATATGGGTAGTTTTCTACCACAGAGATCAACTGTCTTATGTTTCATCTCGTCCGTAGGGCTAACAATGCGTATAGGGAGGTTCAGTATTCCATCAAAAAAGCACGGAATGGAAAAACTGTTAGGAATTCGGGTCCAATTTTTTGTACATATTAACATTTCACTTTTTATTTTCAGCAAAATGACTTTTTAGAGCAAAAAAAAAATGACACGCTGAAGGGCTGGAAGGATACGGCTGATATACGCTGATAGTTTTGATCCAAAATTTTGCAGGTGCCTTAAGTCGTACATGTAGCCCTCCAGCTTGTCACTTTATTTTTACTCCAAAAAGTCATTCCCTCGGTCATTCCACTGTATTTGAAACGTAAGTGGCATATAGGTAGCTCTCTACCACAGAGATCAACTGTCTTATATTTCATCTTGTCCGTGGGGCGAACAAATGAGTAAAGAGCCGTTCCGTATTTTATCAAGAAAGCACGGAATGGAAAAATTTGTTAGGAATTCGGGGCCAAGTTTTTTGTACATATAAACCCTGTTCACTCTTTATTTTCAGTAGAATGACTTTTTGGAGCAAAAATAAAGTAACAAGCTGAAGGGCTGGAAGGATCCGGCTGATGGCCGCTGTTAGTTTTGCTTCAAAACTTTCCAAGAGCCATCAGTCGTAGTCGTAGCCCTCCAGCTTGTGACTTTATTTTTGCTCCAAAAAGTCATTCTACTGAATTTGAAACGTGAACGGCATATAGGTAGCTCTCTACCACAGAGATCAACTGCCTTATGTTTTATCTCGTCCGTAGGGCTAACAATGCGTAAAGGGCCGTTCCGTATTTTATCAAAAAAGCACGGAATGGAAAAACTGTTAGGAACTCGGGTCCAATTTTTAGTACATTTATAAACCGTTCACTTTTTATTTTCACTAAAATGATTTTTTAGAGCAAAAATAAAGTTACCAGCTGAAGGGCTGGAAGGATACGGCAGATGGCCGCTGATAGTTTTGCTCCAAAACTTTGCAGGTGCCATCAGTTGTAGCCGTAGCCCTCCAGCTTGTCACTTCATTTTTTCTCCACTAAGTCATTCAACTGAATTTGAAACGTGAACGGCATATAGGTAGTTCTCTACCACAGAGAATAACTGTCTTATGTTTTATCTCGTCCGTAGGGCTAACAATGCGTGAAGGGCCGTTCCGTATTTCATCAAAAAAGCACGGAATGGAAAAACTGTTGGGAATTTGGGTCCAATTTTTTGTGCATATATTAACCGTTCACTTTTTATTTTCAGTCGAATGACTTTTTGGAGCAAAAATAAAGTGACAAGCTGAAGGGCTAGAAGGATACGGCTGATGGCCGCTGATAGTTTTGCTTCAAAACTCTGCAGGTGCCATCAGTTGTTGCCGTAGCCCTCCAGCTTGTCACTTTATTTTTGCCCCAAAAAGTCATTCTACTGAATTTGAAACGTGAACGGCATATAGGTAGTTCTCTACCACAGAGATCGACTATCTTATGTTTCGTATCGTCGGTAGGGCTAACAATGCGTAAAATGCCGTTCCGTATTTTATCAAAAAAGCACGGAATGGAAAAACTGTTGGAAATTCGGGTCCAATTTTTAGTACATATAAACCGTTCACTTTTCATTTTCAGTAAAATGACTTTTTGGAGTAAAAATAAAGTGACAAGCTGAAGGGCTGGAAGGATACGGCTGATGGCCGCTGATAGTTTTGCTACAAAACTTTGCTGGTGCCATCAGTTGTAGCCGTAGCCCTCCAGCTTGTCACTTAATTTTTTCTCCAAAAAGACATTAAACTGAATTTGAAACTTGAACGGCATATAGGTAGTTCTCTACCACTGAGATTACTGTACTATGTTTCATCTCGTCCGTAGGGCTAACAATGCGTAAAGGGTTGTTCCGTATTTCATCAAAAAAGCACGGAATGGAAAACTGTTGGGAATTCGGGTCCAATTTTTTGTACATATATTTACCGTTCACTTTTTATTTTCAGTAAAATGACTTTTTGCAGCAAAAATAAAGTGACAAGCTGAAGGGCTGGAAGGATACGGTTGATGGCCGCTGATAGTTTTGCTCCAAAACTTTGCAGGTGCCATCAGTTGTCGCCGTGGCCCTCCAGCTTGTCACTTTATTTTAGCCCCAAAAAGTCATTCAACTGAATTTGAAACGTGAACGGCATATAGGTAGTTCTCTACCACAGAGATTAACTGTCTTATGTTTCATCTCGTCCGTAGAGCTAACAATGTGTGAAGGGGACGTTCAGTATTCCATCAAAAAAGCACGGAATGGAAAAACTGTTAGGAACTCGGGTCCAATTTTTTGTACATATACACCGTTCACTTTTTATTTTCAGCAAAATGACTTTTTAGAGCAAAAATAAAGTGACACGCTGAAGGGCTGGAAGGATACGGCTGATATACGCTGATAGTTTTGATCCAAAATTTTGCAGGTGCCTTAAGTCGTACATGTAGCCCTCCAGCTTGTCACTTCATTTTTTCTCCTCTAAGTCATTCAACTGAATTTGAAACGTGAACGGCATATAGGTAGTTCTCTACCACAGAGAATAACTGTCTTATGTTTTATCTCGTCCGTAGGGCTAACAATGCGTGAAGGGCCGTTCCGTATTTCATCAAAAAAGCACGGAATGGAAAAACTGTTGGGAATTTGGGTCATATATTAACCGTTCACTTCTTATTTTCAGTAAAATGAGTTTTTGGAGCAGAAATAAAGTGACAAGCTGAAGGGCTGGAAGGATACGGCTGATGGCCGCTGATAGTTTTGCTCCAAAGCTCTGCAGGTGCCATCGATCGTAGCCGTAGCCCTTCAGCTTGTCACTTCATTTTTTCTCCAAAAGGTCATTCTACTGAATTTGAAACGTGAACGGCATATAGGTAAGCTCTCTACCACAGAGATTAACTGTCTTATGTTTCGTCTCGTCCGTAGGGCTAACAAATGCGTAAAGGGCCGTTCCGTATTTTATCAAAAAAGCACGGAATGGAAAAACTGTTAGGATTTCGGGTCCAATTTTTTGTACATATATTTACCGTTCACTTTTTATTTTCAGTAAAATGACTTTTTGGAGCAAAAATAAAGTGACAAGCTGAAGGGCTGGAAGGATACGGCTGATGGCGGCTGATAGTTTTGCTCCAAAGCTTTGCAGGTGCCATCGATCGTAGCCGTAGCCCTTCAGCTTGTCACTTCATTTTTTCTCCAAAAGGTCATTCTACTGAATTTGAAACGTGAACGGCATATAGGTAAGCTCTCTACCACAGAGATTAACTGTCTTATGTTTCGTCTCGTCCGTAGGGCTAACAAATGCGTAAAGGGCCGTTCCGTATTTTATCAAAAAAGCACGGAATGGAAAAACTGTTAGGATTTCGGGTCCAATTTTTTGTACATATATTTACCGTTCACTTTTTATTTTCAGTAAAATGACTTTTTGGAGCAGAAATAAAGTGACAAGCTGAAGAGCTGGAAGGATAGTGCTGATGGCCGCTGATAGTTTTGCCCCAAAACTT
The DNA here is from genome assembly GCA_949128115.1 of Anaspis maculata. Classification (NCBI taxonomy): domain Eukaryota; kingdom Metazoa; phylum Arthropoda; class Insecta; order Coleoptera; family Scraptiidae; genus Anaspis; species Anaspis maculata. Next base: position 9,816,131 of record OX421968.1, read on the forward strand.
TGCAGGTATCATCAGTTGTAGCCGTAGCCCTCCAGCTTGTCACTTAATTTTTCCTCCAAAAAGACATTCAACTGAATTTGGAACGTGAACGGCATATAGGTAGTTCTGTACCACAGAGATTAACTGTCTTATGTTTCATCTCGTCCGTTGGGCTAACAATGCGTAAAATGCCGTTCCGTATTTTATCAAAAAAGCACGGAATGGAAAAACTGTTGTGAATTCGGGTCCAATTTTTTGTACATATAAACCGTTCACTTTTTATTTTCAGTAAAATGACTTTTTGGAGCAAAAATAAAGTGACAAGCTGAAGGGCTGGAAGGATACGGCTGATGGCCGCTGATAGTTTTGCTCCAAAACTCTGCAGGTGCCATCAGTTGTTGCCGTAGCCCTCCAGCTTGTCACTTTATTTTTGCCCCAAAAAGTCATTCTACTGAATTTGAAACGTGAACGGCATATAGGTAGCTCTCTACCACAGAGATAGACTATCTTATGTTTCGTATCGTCCGTAGGGCTAACAATGCGTAAAATGCCGTTCCGTATTTTATCAAAAAAGCACGGAATGGAAAAGCTGTTAGAAATTCGGGTCCAATTTTTAGTACATATAAACCGTTCACTTTTTATTTTCAGTAAAATGACTTTTTGGAGTAAAAATAAAGTGACAAGCTGAAGGGCTGGGAGGATACGGCTGATGGCCGCTGATAGTTTTGCTACAAAACTTTGCAGGTGCCATCAGTTGTAGCCGTAGCCCTCCAGCTTGTCACTTAATTTTTTCTCCAAAAAGACGTTCAACTGAATTCGAAACGTGAACGGCATATAGGTAGTTCTCTACCACAGAGATTAACTGTCTTATGTTTTATCTCGTCCGTAGGGCTAACAATGCGTAAAGGGCCGTTCCGTATTTTATCAAAAAAGCACGGAATGGAAAAACTGTTAGGAACTCGGGTCCAATTTTTAGTACATTTATAAACCGTTCACTTTTTATTTTCAGTAAAATGACTTTTTAGAGCAAAAATAAAGTGACCAGCTGAAGGGCTGGAAGGATACGGCTGATGGCCGCTGAGAGTTTTGCTCCAAAAGTTTGCAGGTGTCATCAGTTGTAGCCGTAGCCCTCCAGCTTGTCACTTTATTTTTGCCCCAAAAAGTCATTCTACTGAATTTGAAATGTGAACGGCATATAGGTAGTTCTCTACCACAGAGATTAACTGTCTTATGTTTCGTCTCGTCCGTAGGGCTAACAAATGCGTAAAGGGCCGTTCCGTATTTTATCAAAAAAGCACGGAATGGAAAAACTGTTAGGATTTCGGGTCCAATTTTTTGTACATATATTTACCGTTCACTTTTTATTTTCAGTAAAATGACTTTTTGGAGCAAAAATAAAGTGACAAGCTGAAGGGCTGGAAGGATACGGCTGATGGCGGCTGATAGTTTTGCTCCAAAGCTTTGCAGGTGCCATCGATCGTAGCCGTAGCCCTTCAGCTTGTCACTTCATTTTTTCTCCAAAAAGTCATTCTACTGAATTTGAAACGTGAACGGCATATAGGTAGTTCTCTACCACAGAGATTAACTGTCTTATGTTTCATCTCGTCCGTAGGGCTAACAATGCGTAAAGGGCCGTTCCGTATTTCATCAAAAAAGCACGGAATGGAAAAACTGTTGGGAATATGGGTCCAATTTTTTGTGCATATATTAACCGTTCACTTCTTATTTTCAGTAAAATGAGTTTTTGGAGCAGAAATAAAGTGACAAGCTGAAGGGCTGGAAGGATACGGCTGATGGCCGCTGATAGTTTTGCTCCAAAGCTCTGCAGGTGCCATCGATCGTAGCCGTAGCCCTTCAGCTTGTCACTTCATTTTTTCTCCAAAAGGTCATTCTACTGAATTTGAAACGTGAACGGCATATAGGTAAGCTCTCTACCACAGAGATTAACTGTCTTATGTTTCGTCTCGTCCGTAGGGCTAACAAATGCGTAAAGGGCCGTTCCGTATTTTATCAAAAAAGCACGGAATGGAAAAACTGTTAGGATTTCGGGTCCAATTTTTTGTACATATATTTACCGTTCACTTTTTATTTTCAGTAAAATGACTTTTTGGAGCAAAAATAAAGTGACAAGCTGAAGGGCTGGAAGGATACGGCTGATGGCGGCTGATAGTTTTGCTCCAAAGCTTTGCAGGTGCCATCGATCGTAGCCGTAGCCCTTCAGCTTGTCACTTCATTTTTTCTCCAAAAGGTCATTCTACTGAATTTGAAACGTGAACGGCATATAGGTAAGCTCTCTACCACAGAGATTAACTGTCTTATGTTTCGTCTCGTCCGTAGGGCTAACAAATGCGTAAAGGGCCGTTCCGTATTTTATCAAAAAAGCACGGAATGGAAAAACTGTTAGGATTTCGGGTCCAATTTTTTGTACATATATTTACCGTTCACTTTTTATTTTCAGTAAAATGACTTTTTGGAGCAGAAATAAAGTGACAAGCTGAAGAGCTGGAAGGATAGTGCTGATGGCCGCTGATAGTTTTGCCCCAAAACTTTGCAGGTATCATCAGTTGTAGCCGTAGCCCTCCAGCTTGTCACTTAATTTTTCCTCCAAAAAGACATTCAACTGAATTTGGAACGTGAACGGCATATAGGTAGTTCTGTACCACAGAGATTAACTGTCTTATGTTTCATCTCGTCCGTTGGGCTAACAATGCGTAAAATGCCGTTCCGTATTTTATCAAAAAAGCACGGAATGGAAAAACTGTTGTGAATTCGGGTCCAATTTTTTGTACATATAAACCGTTCACTTTTTATTTTCAGTAAAATGACTTTTTGGAGCAAAAATAAAGTGACAAGCTGAAGGGCTGGAAGGATACGGCTGATGGCCGCTGATAGTTTTGCTCCAAAACTCTGCAGGTGCCATCAGTTGTTGCCGTAGCCCTCCAGCTTGTCACTTTATTTTTGCCCCAAAAAGTCATTCTACTGAATTTGAAACGTGAACGGCATATAGGTAGCTCTCTACCACAGAGATAGACTATCTTATGTTTCGTATCGTCCGTAGGGCTAACAATGCGTAAAATGCCGTTCCGTATTTTATCAAAAAAGCACGGAATGGAAAAGCTGTTAGAAATTCGGGTCCAATTTTTAGTACATATAAACCGTTCACTTTTTATTTTCAGTAAAATGACTTTTTGGAGTAAAAATAAAGTGACAAGCTGAAGGGCTGGGAGGATACGGCTGATGGCCGCTGATAGTTTTGCTACAAAACTTTGCAGGTGCCATCAGTTGTAGCCGTAGCCCTCCAGCTTGTCACTTAATTTTTTCTCCAAAAAGACGTTCAACTGAATTCGAAACGTGAACGGCATATAGGTAGTTCTCTACCACAGAGATTAACTGTCTTATGTTTTATCTCGTCCGTAGGGCTAACAATGCGTAAAGGGCCGTTCCGTATTTTATCAAAAAAGCACGGAATGGAAAAACTGTTAGGAACTCGGGTCCAATTTTTAGTACATTTATAAACCGTTCACTTTTTATTTTCAGTAAAATGACTTTTTAGAGCAAAAATAAAGTGACCAGCTGAAGGGCTGGAAGGATACGGCTGATGGCCGCTGAGAGTTTTGCTCCAAAAGTTTGCAGGTGTCATCAGTTGTAGCCGTAGCCCTCCAGCTTGTCACTTTATTTTTGCCCCAAAAAGTCATTCTACTGAATTTGAAATGTGAACGGCATATAGGTAGTTCTCTACCACAGAGATTAACTGTCTTATGTTTCGTCTCGTCCGTAGGGCTAACAAATGCGTAAAGGGCCGTTCCGTATTTTATCAAAAAAGCACGGAATGGAAAAACTGTTAGGATTTCGGGTCCAATTTTTTGTACATATATTTACCGTTCACTTTTTATTTTCAGTAAAATGACTTTTTGGAGCAAAAATAAAGTGACAAGCTGAAGGGCTGGAAGGATACGGCTGATGGCGGCTGATAGTTTTGCTCCAAAGCTTTGCAGGTGCCATCGATCGTAGCCGTAGCCCTTCAGCTTGTCACTTCATTTTTTCTCCAAAAAGTCATTCTACTGAATTTGAAACGTGAACGGCATATAGGTAGTTCTCTACCACAGAGATTAACTGTCTTATGTTTCATCTCGTCCGTAGGGCTAACAATGCGTAAAGGGCCGTTCCGTATTTCATCAAAAAAGCACGGAATGGAAAAACTGTTGGGAATATGGGTCCAATTTTTTGTGCATATATTAACCGTTCACTTCTTATTTTCAGTAAAATGAGTTTTTGGAGCAGAAATAAAGTGACAAGCTGAAGGGCTGGAAGGATACGGCTGATGGCCGCTGATAGTTTTGCTCCAAAGCTCTGCAGGTGCCATCGATCGTAGCCGTAGCCCTTCAGCTTGTCACTTCATTTTTTCTCCAAAAGGTCATTCTACTGAATTTGAAACGTGAACGGCATATAGGTAAGCTCTCTACCACAGAGATTAACTGTCTTATGTTTCGTCTCGTCCGTAGGGCTAACAAATGCGTAAAGGGCCGTTCCGTATTTTATCAAAAAAGCACGGAATGGAAAAACTGTTAGGATTTCGGGTCCAATTTTTTGTACATATATTTACCGTTCACTTTTTATTTTCAGTAAAATGACTTTTTGGAGCAAAAATAAAGTGACGAGCTGAAGGGCTGGAAGGATACGGCTGGTGGCGGCTGATAGTTTTGCTCCAAAGCTTTGCAGGTGCCATCGATCGTAGCCGTAGCCCTTCAGCTTGTCACTTCATTTTTTCTCTAAAAAGTCATTCTACTGAATTTGAAACGTGAACGGCATATAGGTAGTTCTCTACCACAGAGATTAACTGTCTTATGTTTCATCTCGTCCGTAGGGCTAACAATGCGTAAAGGGCCGTTCCGTATTTCATCAAAAAAGCACGGAATGGAAAAACTGTTGTGAATTCGGGTCCAATTTTTTGTACATATAAACCGTTCACTTTTTATTTTCAGTAAAATGACTTTTTGGAGCAAAAATAAAGTGACAAGCTGAAGGGCTGGAAGGATACGGCTGATGGCCGCTGATAGTTTTGCTCCAAAACTCTGCAGGTGCCATCAGTTGTTGCCGTAGCCCTCCAGCTTGTCACTTTATTTTTGCCCCAAAAAGTCATTCTACTGAATTTGAAACGTGAACGGCATATAGGTAGCTCTCTACCACAGAGATAGACTATCTTATGTTTCGTATCGTCCGTAGGGCTAACAATGCGTAAAATGCCGTTCCGTATTTTATCAAAAAAGCACGGAATGGAAAAGCTGTTAGAAATTCGGGTCCAATTTTTAGTACATATAAACCGTTCACTTTTTATTTTCAGTAAAATGACTTTTTGGAGTAAAAATAAAGTGACAAGCTGAAGGGCTGGGAGGATACGGCTGATGGCCGCTGATAGTTTTGCTACAAAACTTTGCAGGTGCCATCAGTTGTAGCCGTAGCCCTCCAGCTTGTCACTTAATTTTTTCTCCAAAAAGACGTTCAACTGAATTCGAAACGTGAACGGCATATAGGTAGTTCTCTACCACAGAGATTAACTGTCTTATGTTTTATCTCGTCCGTAGGGCTAACAATGCGTAAAGGGCCGTTCCGTATTTTATCAAAAAAGCACGGAATGGAAAAACTGTTAGGAACTCGGGTCCAATTTTTAGTACATTTATAAACCGTTCACTTTTTATTTTCAGTAAAATGACTTTTTAGAGCAAAAATAAAGTGACCAGCTGAAGGGCTGGAAGGATACGGCTGATGGCCGCTGAGAGTTTTGCTCCAAAAGTTTGCAGGTGTCATCAGTTGTAGCCGTAGCCCTCCAGCTTGTCACTTTATTTTTGCCCCAAAAAGTCATTCTACTGAATTTGAAATGTGAACGGCATATAGGTAGTTCTCTACCACAGAGATTAACTGTCTTATGTTTCGTCTCGTCCGTAGGGCTAACAAATGCGTAAAGGGCCGTTCCGTATTTTATCAAAAAAGCACGGAATGGAAAAACTGTTAGGATTTCGGGTCCAATTTTTTGTACATATACACCGTTCACTTTTTATTTTCAGCAAAATGACTTTTTAGAGCAAAAATAAAGTGACACGCTGAAGGGCTGGAAGGATACGGCTGATATACGCTGATAGTTTTGATCCAAAATTTTGCAGGTGCCTTAAGTCGTACATGTAGCCCTCCAGCTTGTCACTTCATTTTTTCTCCTCTAAGTCATTCAACTGAATTTGAAACGTGAACGGCATATAGGTAGTTCTCTACCACAGAGAATAACTGTCTTATGTTTTATCTCGTCCGTAGGGCTAACAATGCGTGAAGGGCCGTTCCGTATTTCATCAAAAAAGCACGGAATGGAAAAACTGTTGGGAATTTGGGTCATATATTAACCGTTCACTTCTTATTTTCAGTAAAATGAGTTTTTGGAGCAGAAATAAAGTGACAAGCTGAAGGGCTGGAAGGATACGGCTGATGGCCGCTGATAGTTTTGCTCCAAAGCTCTGCAGGTGCCATCGATCGTAGCCGTAGCCCTTCAGCTTGTCACTTCATTTTTTCTCCAAAAGGTCATTCTACTGAATTTGAAACGTGAACGGCATATAGGTAAGCTCTCTACCACAGAGATTAACTGTCTTATGTTTCGTCTCGTCCGTAGGGCTAACAAATGCGTAAAGGGCCGTTCCGTATTTTATCAAAAAAGCACGGAATGGAAAAACTGTTAGGATTTCGGGTCCAATTTTTTGTACATATATTTACCGTTCACTTTTTATTTTCAGTAAAATGACTTTTTGGAGCAAAAATAAAGTGACAAGCTGAAGGGCTGGAAGGATACGGCTGATGGCGGCTGATAGTTTTGCTCCAAAGCTTTGCAGGTGCCATCGATCGTAGCCGTAGCCCTTCAGCTTGTCACTTCATTTTTTCTCCAAAAGGTCATTCTACTGAATTTGAAACGTGAACGGCATATAGGTAAGCTCTCTACCACAGAGATTAACTGTCTTATGTTTCGTCTCGTCCGTAGGGCTAACAAATGCGTAAAGGGCCGTTCCGTATTTTATCAAAAAAGCACGGAATGGAAAAACTGTTAGGATTTCGGGTCCAATTTTTTGTACATATATTTACCGTTCACTTTTTATTTTCAGTAAAATGACTTTTTGGAGCAGAAATAAAGTGACAAGCTGAAGAGCTGGAAGGATAGTGCTGATGGCCGCTGATAGTTTTGCCCCAAAACTTTGCAGGTATCATCAGTTGTAGCCGTAGCCCTCCAGCTTGTCACTTAATTTTTCCTCCAAAAAGACATTCAACTGAATTTGGAACGTGAACGGCATATAGGTAGTTCTGTACCACAGAGATTAACTGTCTTATGTTTCATCTCGTCCGTTGGGCTAACAATGCGTAAAATGCCGTTCCGTATTTTATCAAAAAAGCACGGAATGGAAAAACTGTTGTGAATTCGGGTCCAATTTTTTGTACATATAAACCGTTCACTTTTTATTTTCAGTAAAATGACTTTTTGGAGCAAAAATAAAGTGACAAGCTGAAGGGCTGGAAGGATACGGCTGATGGCCGCTGATAGTTTTGCTCCAAAACTCTGCAGGTGCCATCAGTTGTTGCCGTAGCCCTCCAGCTTGTCACTTTATTTTTGCCCCAAAAAGTCATTCTACTGAATTTGAAACGTGAACGGCATATAGGTAGCTCTCTACCACAGAGATAGACTATCTTATGTTTCGTATCGTCCGTAGGGCTAACAATGCGTAAAATGCCGTTCCGTATTTTATCAAAAAAGCACGGAATGGAAAAGCTGTTAGAAATTCGGGTCCAATTTTTAGTACATATAAACCGTTCACTTTTTATTTTCAGTAAAATGACTTTTTGGAGTAAAAATAAAGTGACAAGCTGAAGGGCTGGGAGGATACGGCTGATGGCCGCTGATAGTTTTGCTACAAAACTTTGCAGGTGCCATCAGTTGTAGCCGTAGCCCTCCAGCTTGTCACTTAATTTTTTCTCCAAAAAGACGTTCAACTGAATTCGAAACGTGAACGGCATATAGGTAGTTCTCTACCACAGAGATTAACTGTCTTATGTTTTATCTCGTCCGTAGGGCTAACAATGCGTAAAGGGCCGTTCCGTATTTTATCAAAAAAGCACGGAATGGAAAAACTGTTAGGAACTCGGGTCCAATTTTTAGTACATTTATAAACCGTTCACTTTTTATTTTCAGTAAAATGACTTTTTAGAGCAAAAATAAAGTGACCAGCTGAAGGGCTGGAAGGATACGGCTGATGGCCGCTGAGAGTTTTGCTCCAAAAGTTTGCAGGTGTCATCAGTTGTAGCCGTAGCCCTCCAGCTTGTCACTTTATTTTTGCCCCAAAAAGTCATTCTACTGAATTTGAAATGTGAACGGCATATAGGTAGTTCTCTACCACAGAGATTAACTGTCTTATGTTTCGTCTCGTCCGTAGGGCTAACAAATGCGTAAAGGGCCGTTCCGTATTTTATCAAAAAAGCACGGAATGGAAAAACTGTTAGGATTTCGGGTCCAATTTTTTGTACATATATTTACCGTTCACTTTTTATTTTCAGTAAAATGACTTTTTGGAGCAAAAATAAAGTGACAAGCTGAAGGGCTGGAAGGATACGGCTGATGGCGGCTGATAGTTTTGCTCCAAAGCTTTGCAGGTGCCATCGATCGTAGCCGTAGCCCTTCAGCTTGTCACTTCATTTTTTCTCCAAAAAGTCATTCTACTGAATTTGAAACGTGAACGGCATATAGGTAGTTCTCTACCACAGAGATTAACTGTCTTATGTTTCATCTCGTCCGTAGGGCTAACAATGCGTAAAGGGCCGTTCCGTATTTCATCAAAAAAGCACGGAATGGAAAAACTGTTGGGAATATGGGTCCAATTTTTTGTGCATATATTAACCGTTCACTTCTTATTTTCAGTAAAATGAGTTTTTGGAGCAGAAATAAAGTGACAAGCTGAAGGGCTGGAAGGATACGGCTGATGGCCGCTGATAGTTTTGCTCCAAAGCTCTGCAGGTGCCATCGATCGTAGCCGTAGCCCTTCAGCTTGTCACTTCATTTTTTCTCCAAAAGGTCATTCTACTGAATTTGAAACGTGAACGGCATATAGGTAAGCTCTCTACCACAGAGATTAACTGTCTTATGTTTCGTCTCGTCCGTAGGGCTAACAAATGCGTAAAGGGCCGTTCCGTATTTTATCAAAAAAGCACGGAATGGAAAAACTGTTAGGATTTCGGGTCCAATTTTTTGTACATATATTTACCGTTCACTTTTTATTTTCAGTAAAATGACTTTTTGGAGCAAAAATAAAGTGACGAGCTGAAGGGCTGGAAGGATACGGCTGGTGGCGGCTGATAGTTTTGCTCCAAAGCTTTGCAGGTGCCATCGATCGTAGCCGTAGCCCTTCAGCTTGTCACTTCATTTTTTCTCTAAAAAGTCATTCTACTGAATTTGAAACGTGAACGGCATATAGGTAGTTCTCTACCACAGAGATTAACTGTCTTATGTTTCATCTCGTCCGTAGGGCTAACAATGCGTAAAGGGCCGTTCCGTATTTCATCAAAAAAGCACGGAATGGAAAAACTGTTGGGAATTTGGGTCCAATTTTTTGTGCATTTATTAACCGTTCACTTTTCATTTTCAGTAAAATGAGTTTTTGGAGCAGAAATAAAGTGACAAGCTGAAGGGCTGGAAGGATAGTGCTGATGGCCGCTGATAGTTTTGCCCCAAAACTTTGCAGGTGCCATCAGTTGTAGCCGTAGCCCTCCAACTTGTCACTTCATTTTTTCTCCAAAAAGTCATTCTACTGAATTTGGAACGTGAACGGCATATAGGTAGTTCTGTACCACAGAGATTAACTGTCTTATGTTTTATCTCGTCCGTAGGGCTAACAATGCGTGAAGGGCCATTCCGTAATTTTTCAAAAAAGCACGGAATGGAAAAACTAATTTTGAAACGTGAACGGCATATAGGTAGCTCTCTACCACAGAGATCAACTGTCTTGTGTTTCATCTCGTTCGTGTGCTAACGAATGCGTAAAGGGCCGTTCCGTATTTCATCAAGAAAGCACGGAATGGAAAAACTGTTTGAAATTCGGGTCCAATATTTTTTGTACATATAACCCCCGTTCACTTTTTATTTTCAGTCGAATGACTTTTTGGAGCAAAAATAAAGTGACAAGCTGAAGGGCTGGAAGGATACGGCTGATGGCCGCTGATAGTTTTGCTCCAAAACTCTGCAGGTGCCATCAGTTGTTGCCGTAGCCCTCCAGCTTGTCACTTTATTTTTGCCCCAAAAAGTCATTCTACTGAATTTGAAACGTGAACGGCATATAGGTAGCTCTCTACCACAGAGATAGACTATCTTATGTTTCGTATCGTCCGTAGGGCTAACAATGCGTAAAATGCCGTTCCGTATTTTATCAAAAAAGCACGGAATGGAAAAGCTGTTAGAAATTCGGGTCCAATTTTTAGTACATATAAACCGTTCACTTTTTATTTTCAGTAAAATGACTTTTTGGAGTAAAAATAAAGTGACAAGCTGAAGGGCTGGGAGGATACGGCTGATGGCCGCTGATAGTTTTGCTGCAAAACTTTGCAGGTGCCATCAGTTGTAGCCGTAGCCCTCCAGCTTGTCACCTAATTTTTTCTCCAAAAAGACGTTCAACTGAATTTGAAACGTGAACGGCATACCTATAGGTAGTTCTCTACCACAGAGATTAACTGTCCTATGTTTTATCTCGTCCGTAGGGCTAACAATGCGTAAAGGGCCGTTCCGTATTTTATCAAAAAAGCACGGAATGGAAAAACTGTTAGGAACTCGGGTCCAATTTTTAGTACATTTATAAACCGTTCACTTTTTATTTTCAGTAAAATGACTTTTTAGAGCAAAAATAAAGTGACCAGCTGAAGGGCTGGAAGGATACGGCTGATGGCCGCTGAGAGTTTTGCTCCAAAAGTTTGCAGGTGTCATCAGTTGTAGCCGTAGCCCTTCAGCTTGTCACTTTATTTTTGCCCCAAAAAGTCATTCTACTGAATTTGAAATGTGAACGGCATATAGGTAGTTCTCTACCACAGTGATTAACTGTCTTATGTTTCATCTCGTCCGTAGGGCTAACAATGCGTAAAGGGCCGTTCCGTATTTTATCAAAAAAGCACGGAATGGAAAAACTCTTGGGAATTTGGGTCCAATTCTTTGTACATATATTAACCGTTCACTTTTTATTTTAAGTAAAATGACTTTTTGGAGCAGAAATAAAGTGACAAGCTGAAGGGCTGGAAGGATACGGCTGTATATTTAGACAAGCAAAAATATACTCGCATGGAAACGTCAGTAAGTATATTATTAGGCTCCGGATTCAAAAAGCGCTGTACAGAAAAGCGATGTTCAATGGGAGATGTTTCAAAACAGCGAGTAATGAAATAGCGATTTATAAAATAGCGACGTACTGAAATAGCGATTGTCACAAAATAGCTATTAGTGGGGGGGTTAGCGGAATGGTCTGTGCATTTTGTGATCAAAGCATGAAATTTGGCATACTTGTTCAGAAGACCCTCCTTCGCAATTCCAGATGTGGCGCCACGCGAGATTTTGCGCCAGAGACACTGTATTGCGGTTAATATACCTGCTAGGGGTAAATTCTGCAAAAATGGTTCCTGGCCGGTCTCTGGTACCGCAGTCGATAATTTTTAGCTCTGTTTAGTTGAAACTACATGTAGAAATGAGTGAGGAGTACATTTCCACAAGCAAAGTTCCAAATGCTGCCTTTATACGTTGTTTTGATACATTTTAAGGCCAACTTTGTTTTAGTACAGGAAACATGTTAAAAAAATTGCCAAAACCTCGGCAAAGATATGAACGTACTGAAAATTTGATATTCTGTCCAGAATTATGTGCCCTACTACATATCTAAAATTGCCAAAAATCGCACCCCGAGGCTTCGAGTTATTGGAGGGGGGGTAAAAAATTGCAACTCAAAATGAAAGGTATAGAACCCGATGGAACCCGTCAATCCAATGGATGCAAATACGTCGTAGTTCGACGCATCACAACCAGTTGATACAATTTTGGCACAAAATGTGTCGATCATTGTTGAAGGGGGGTCGTGGGGAAGGGCGAAACTCGGCTGGGTGGCTCTTTTTCTTCCTGGGCCATGAAGAATCGATCACGACAAAATTGGTATCTTTTTCGACTAAATTCAATGTCCTGAACTTGAATCCGATGTGTAAATTTGGATAAAAACAAGTTCGAACAAGTTAACTTAAGAAAACCTGTTTTTTCTTTGACAATTCTCACAAAACTTTTTTTCACTGTAAGAGGTATTCATCTTAGAAAATATCTCGGAGGCCATTAGACTGAACTGTATTCTTCACGTAAATCATCCATTCGATCTGTACTTTGGTTTTCGAGGTAGGAAAAATCGATTTGAACTTTAGTCGGCACTGCCCGGCGTCTACTAATGACCAGAACACTACAGCATGCACCTTCAAGTAATAACTCAATACCTATCCTGCATTGCGATTTATGACGATTTTGTTTATGTTACAGGGAATTCAGTTCTGCACAGATCGTCGAACTTTCAAAGATGAGCTATAATTTTTCAGATAGTTTGGGCTATTTTCATTCAAAGATGCATGGCGTAGTGCTCTGGTCAGTAGTAGACGACGGGCTGTGCCGACTAAAGTTCAAATCGATTTTTTCTATCTCGAAAAACAAAGTTACAGATCGAATAGATGATTTTCGTGAAGAATACAGTTTAGTCTAATGGCCTCTGAAATATTTTCAAAGATGAATGCCTCTAACAGTAAAAAAAAGTTTTGTGAAAATTGTTGAAGAAAAAACAGGTTTTCTCAAGTTAACTTGTTTGAACTTGTTTTTGTCCAAATTTATACATCGGATTCAAGTTCAGGACATTGAATTTAGTCGGAAAAGATACCAATCTTGTCGTGATCGATTCTTCTTGACCCAGGAAGAAAAAGAGCCACCCAGCCAAGTTTCGCCCTCCCCCGCGACCCCCCTTCAACAATGTACGACACTTTTTGTGCCAAAATTGTATCAACGGGATGTTATGCGTCGAACTACGACGTATTTGCATCCATTGAGATGACGGGTTCCATACCTTTAATTTTGAGTTGCAATTTTTTACCCCCCCTCCAATAACTCGAAGCCTCGGGGTGCAATTTTTGGCAATTTTAGATAGGTAGTAGGACACTTAATTCTGAACAGAATATCAAATTTTCAGGACGTTCATATCTTTGGCGAGGTTTTGGCAATTTTTTCACCATGTTTCCAGTACTGAAACAAAGTTGGCCTTAAAATATATTAAAACAACGTATAAAGGCAGCATTTGGAATTTTTCTTGTGAAAATGCACTCCTCACTCATTTCTGCATGTAGTTTTAGCTAAACAGAACTAGAAAATATCGACTGCGGTACCAGAGACCGGCCAGGAACCATTTTTGCAGAATTTACCCCTAGCAGGTATATTAACCGCAATACAGTGCCTCTGGTGCGAAATCTTGCGTGGCGCCACATCTGGAATTGCAAAGAAGGGTCTTCTGAACAAGTATGCCAAATTTCATGCTTTGATCACAAAATGCACAGATCATTCCATTTTTGGCCGTTAACCCCGCCACTAATTAATTGTTACATAAGAGCGATGTCATGAAAGAGGGTTGTACAAAAATACGATTCTATAAAAGCGATTTATTCGAAAAGTATAGGTATATGAAGGCGTTTTTTCATCTGGAAATCTTCGCATTTAGCGGACGCACTGCTTCTGAAGCCAGCTCGGTATCGTACAACGTACAATGAAGTTTTCTGTTTGATTTTGTTCCACCTTGAATCCTTTGACAAGTTTTGCCACTGATGGACGATTACAATAGAGTGTTTTTAGAAAGTCCTTTCAGTCGTTTTCCTACGTAGGTTTTTTCCCAGTAGTCTGTTATAGGTTCCATATCTTCTGGAACTCCATTCTCCATAAAAAAAATCATCCGTAGGCGAACTGCACATCTCTCTCTGATGGTAGGGAAGTTCAGTTCAAGCAGCATTTTGCACTTTAGTCGTACTCGTTCTTCGTTCTTGTACAAATTGACTAAACCTGGAGTTTTTTTAATCTGAAACTGACTGACTGACTGAAACAGATGAAAAAATACCTAGAGACTGAAGGAATGCGGGAGTCAACTAAATGGGTTCATTAGCAAGGCCTAAGTGAAAAAAAATATTTTTCTTTTGGAATAGTAATTTTGACCGTCGCTATTTTATTCTAGAATATAGCTTTTCTGTTATATTTCTGATTTATTACATCGATATTTCTTACGTCGCTCTTTCATTACAAACCATATTTTGTTACGACTGTAGTGACCTACTTAATAATACGTTGTATTTTTTTCAGTTTGAATTGGTGTTCGAATTTTTTCAGATTCAAATTCATCAGGTATTTTATTATTTGGCTATTCATTTTGAAAGACACTATGATGGAATATTTGTAAGGATTTTAATGAATCAGCATTTGTAATTTATTGTTTACATCGACACAAATAGCTATATGTCAGCACATTCTTGTACCATTATTATACCTATTTAAGCAGCAACGTAGACTAGGAGATTCAATTATAATAAACACCATAAAACACTCAACACGTGTTTGTATTTCGTAGGCAAGCCATGTAGGCAACCAGGCTTACACTAGTGTACGTGCAGTTGCACATAAATATTATACCGGTACGCGCAGTCTCCACGCGCAAGTGGACGCAGCCCTCGGATCCTCGGAAGTAGGTGTATGAATAAAGGCACTTACTATGCAACTCTCTCAAAGTACAGTTGTGTTATTTCCCTGTCCCACAAGATAACTAACAAGAAATAAACAATAAATGCAACACAGAGTATGGAAGTTTAAGCGCCGAGCTCAGCGAGAAAAACAAAAAGAGACTAATCGCAAACAAATCGTGTCGTCTATCATTAGAAAACGACTCACAATCTAAAAAAACAAAAACATGAAGATACAAACCGTTAGGGAGCGGCACGAGTTGCTTGTCGGAGCTTGTGGGACCATTATCTCGTATTATACCTACTACCTTATTCAGCGCATTGTTTCACATTTGGCATTTCTCACTTGTTTTTCGAAATTTGACCATTTTGCACGACCACCCTCTAAAGTTGTGGGCTATCTTATTTTATAGACGTTTGGCTACACTATTATGGGACATCTGTATAGTTTATATGTATGTCACATAAGTACACATTTTTATAATACTTGAATAAATAACATAGATGAACAATTTTTTTAATAACCCACTTGTACGTAATAACAAAAAAAACTTACTAATAAGGGTTAATCACAAGGGAACCATTCAATTCCCCCTCCCTCTGAAGCTCACAGCCCAGAGAGAGGTTTGATCTCCCATGATTCCCTTGAAAAAAAACCGAAATTATCAATTTTAGCATCGCAAGAGCGAAAAGTAGAAAAAAAAAGAAAATTGAGCATATTAAATACCCAACTGAAAGAAAATATCTAATATAATATAACAACATGAACAAAAATCATTATGAATCCCACTCTTACACAATTGTGAGGCACCTGCATACTTCCATATCTGCTGCATATATAGCTATAGGAGACCTACATCAACTTTTGTTTGAATTGCTTATGAGTGAGCGATGAACAAAATCAACAAATCTTTACGTGTCAAGTTGATGTTATGTACTTCAGTAATGTGAAAATTCATGAATCTATTGTGTAACAATAACACAAATACAAAAAGAACACCTCTTTGAACGTTGTTTGCTAATTGATTCATACCTATCGAAGTTTCACTTCTTTCGAGGGTGACCATGGTCACGCACCCACGTTTTTGTTTTTTTTTTTATTGCAAGTCTCGACCTGCTCGTCCAAAGTAAGCCAGCCAAAATACCTGGTCTGATCAATCAAGTCGAATCAAGCATTGAACTGCTTGATTCGATTGGAATTTCAATCCATCCTGGCCGTTTATATCTTCGATCTCTTACTTGACAATAATTTTACCAACAAAAAGAAAGCGATTTTTGTAGTTTTTATTACATTATCAATTTTAGATTTTATCGAAATTACATATTTATTACATCGAATTTATTTATGTATGTATATCACAAGCATGTCACACGATCAGAAATAAAAAATCGTATCATTTAAAAACACTCAAATTAAAAGAATGAAAAATATAACATGTCATTTTTCTTTTCACATTATTTTGTACAAAACTTGAATCAAGTAGGACATAGTGTCGGCTCGTTGCCTTTCTTCTTCACACCTTCTTCACATGGTCACTGAAAAGAAAAGAAGCAGTTCAGTTATAGGACGAAATTGAAGGCGTACTCAAAAACGTACTGTGATGACATAGCCTGCCATACCATCCAGGATCACAAACGCAAGTGTTCTCAACGCAAGTTCCATGCTTGCACGCTAACTTGCAGTTGCTTCTGTGAGGTTTAGCCTTACCGATTTCGCAGTGATCACCTTTGAAGCCATTCGGACACCGACACTTGTTGATTCCTCTGCATCTGCCACCGTTCAGACAAGGGATAATACATTTTGCTGCAATTTGAAAATAAATCTGTGATGATTTGGTGTGAAATTGTAGTTTGAAAAAAAAAAGAAACCTACAATACTCGCAGTGGGGACCGTAGTATCCTTTGGAGCACTCGCACGTGTCTTTCTGGACGCACTTTCCGCCGTTCTTGCATTTTTCTCCGCAAATTCCTGTGAGCAAGATAAAAGAAGGAAATAAGTGAATTGGTCGTAGAAGGTTTTATGGTTGACGTGGAGCGGGATTCATCGAACCTGTACATGTTTTGATGTAAATATATCAAGCGTGCGATTTAATGCTGAGGTTTTATGAATCCACATCTTGGTCGCTATATGTACCTCCTTCGCAGTGTCTCCCTTGAAAACCTGGTGGGCAGCTGCAAATTCCCGGGGACGTGCAGTTTCCTCCGTTCATGCACTGAGGATAGCACAGAGCAGTCTGGCAATACTGACCCATGTAGCCCTCAGAACACTGGCAAATCTTTTCGTGGTTGCACCAACCTTGATTCGCGCACTTCTTGTCGCATTCCGGATCAGGATCTGGAATTCGGTCGTTGATAAACATGGTCGTTGGACGAATGCTAAATGTTTTACTTCTTTGAGAGCACTCCTTGCGGAGCTTGAGACGGAGCGGCGTCCCATTTAGCGGTTTGCCTTTCCTGCTCTCGATCAACAACCCAATCCCGAACGGCGCGACCCCCGAACTGTTCCCTAAACACGGCAACAATATACTAAATTCTTTTGGCCTTTTCGGCACTCTCCCTTTAGTCTTTATTGATATGACTGGAGCTTCTAAAATACTCTCATCAAATGACTGTAAACGATCAAAATTATAATAATACTTCTTCATCCCTGCTTTCCATGTAAAATTAACGTAGCTAACTTCGGAAGGGATGACGGGCAAGTATTTTTCAAAGTTCGGGTCAAGGATGTACGGAAGTACATTGCCGTTCACAATGGCATAGATCTCCATTGACATACCTAAATGAGAGTTGAGGTCAGATAGTCAGAATACGTAATTAAAATGCCTTACCGCTGAACATCTTCACTTGCTTCTCATCTATCCAGAGGGCTAAGTCGTTATTGTTTCTGGGATCATTTTTCGGATCATTGCGGGTCAATACCGACGTCACCGTTAAGAGAAACACCACCGACGATTGCAACATCGCAAAGTCTTTCATATACATGCTAAAATGATTAACGGTTAGCTTTAATTCAACAAACTTCAAACAATTGCACAATCAAGCAAACACAACAGAATAAAACAATAGCTCATTCAAAACGTGCCCACGAATTTGATTATTTCTATGCTCATTTTCGATTCTTTGGAAAATTTCAACACAATCATTGAAGTATGTGTTTTTCTTGAAAAATCGTATTTTTAGTCAATAAGTACAACCTGTCTTGTGTTTTTGAAAATCGCCACAGACAGTAACTTTTTTACAGTTTTTTTTTTAATGGAATATTCAGAATATCCCGATTATAGATCTGCTTGCGCTTCCGGTAGTATCCGGAAATAACGCCAACTTTTGATTTTCAATTGAAACACCTGTATATTATTTTTTAGTTTTCGGACAGATTATTTACGAGTATGACATTAATAAAAAAATCTCTGATCAAGAATGACGATTTTATAGCGGTTTCAGAATTGGCGAGCTCGGATCACTTAAGGACGGAGTTCTATTGGTAAAATAGGCGTTGCGAAATCAATCCGTCTGGGTTTATTCCTTGACGGATTTTCACCATTTTGGTCTCTTTCGAAAGCTACAAGGATGTACTTCAGTTTGAGCCCATTGGCATTTCCAAAATCCAAAAATATTTTTTTCAAATGTCAAAATTTAATATTTTTTTTTATTTCGGAAATTCCAATGGGCTCAAACCAAAGTACATCCTTGTAGCTTTCAAAAGAGACCAAAATGGTAAGAATCCGTCAAGGAATAAACCCAGACGGATTGATTTCGCAACGCTTATTTCACCAATATGACTCCGTCCTTAACAACATAACATCTGATTCATCAGCACAACGGCTGTAACGTCACATTTTTATTTGACCACCGCCACCTTATTAGGCGATCATTCCATATTGTGATCAGAGTTATCCAATTTTCAGACCTTTTTTTTTGTTTTTGCAATTCGTTTATTCAATGTCGGCTTATTTCCGCAACGAGGCCTAACACCGACGCCGGTGAATGCTTTCCTCCACTATACTGGAAATTTTGCCGAACCCCTGTCTGTTCCAACACAGGGTAGAAACTTAAACGACCACCAACGTTGCACGGGGTCGGCACCATCGTTCGTATTTTGAGTGCTATGCTACACAAGTCTTGCTAAATGCGCGTCTTGCTAAATGCGCGTCTTGCATTTAGCAAGAATTCCAACTAAATCAAAGAGTTTGTTTTGGGAACGAAAATCCGAGCGCCCACAATAGGACTCCCCTGGAGTGGTAGTCGAACACGCTGACCACCACACCACAAGATCCTCCTTCAGACCGTTTCACAATCGTTAGTATTTTTCATTGTGGGATGTATCTAAAAGCACCACAGTATCGGTGGAAAAAATCTATTCGAACATCAAAAAGCATAGTGTGTTCCGTTTGAAAATCAAAAGTTGATGTAATTTTCACTTTTTGGTTGGGTATTTTCGGGAGATCAAACAGGTCTATGATCGATGAAAAGATAGAAAAAGTATTCCTGACTGAAGTATTCAACATACAGGATTCAGAAATGGCGGATTTCCTCCCGTGTTCTATTCTAATATTCTAAGACCAGCTCAAATTTACTTCGACGTTTAAGGAAATAATGTCGAGCAGTTGCTTCGATTTCTTCAGTCGGATTTGAATTCCGTATTTCTAATAAAAATTAACAGTTTGAATTGACTATTTACTCAAAAAATACTAGGTAGGTACTTGAAGAATGTAAAATCAAGGCACTAGAGGTAATCTCTGGTACTAGATACAACAATCCCGCACAATTACCACTGATCAGGCAGGTTCGATTCTACGGAGTTTCCAGGGTAAAAAATACAACTATGCTATTGTGATGTACCTTTTCGATCAGAAGGAGCCAGGTAAGTACTGATGCGATGCTGCCAGATTGGACAAATTTGTTTCTGTTAATAACTTGCAAATCAAAGCCGATTAATTCTTTTTAATTATTTTTCCAATGCTCCGTCAACGTCCACTATAACGTGCCCGAAAGGAAATCCGCCATTTTTGAATCACCCTGTATATAGTATATAGTGTATGTAATATACAGGTGATTCATAAGACATGCTCATGCCCATTTCTCTCAAGAACCATTTGCGATATTGAGTCGCGGAAAAAGCCATTGCGAAATCAAGTGCTACGGGCTTATTCTTTGACACAAATTTATCCTTTTGGTCTCTTTGGAAAGCTACAAGGATGTACTTTGGTTTGAACCCATTGGCATTTCCAAAATGCAAAATATTTTTTTTAATGTCAAAAAAAATTCCGTAACAATTTTTCCCGTAGTAAAATTTGGACATCAAAATTTTCTATATCTTGCAGTTTACAGGGTGTTTCAAAAAAACTTCCTAATTTTTTTGACACCCTGTTTTTCTTTTCAGTCCGAATAATATTTGATATGTGATTATGACCATATACAGGTGTCCCATAATTAGCGTGCAATACTTCACCAGCAGATTCTGCCGACTCAAACTAAGAAAAAAAGTTCCCATAAACATAGGTCGAAAAATGCTTCACAAGCGAGCTACAGCCCTCTAAAAGTGGTACCCTGAAGATGGTTTTTATTTAATATCTGCGAAACTGTTATTAGCAGAATCATGAAATTTTGCACATCGGCCATTCTTTTCATGTCTAATAATATGTGATAATAACAATTCAAAAATTCTATCCAGAAATGGGTCAGACTGTGGGGGGTGGGGGGTAAAATCACCCCAACTTTTTCAAGTGCCGTTTTTTTGCAACTTTAGCATAAAATTATGGAACCCCAAAGCATTTTGCAATAAAAATGTCCCTTTGTTCAACTTCGATAGGAAGCACCGTTCTCGAGTAAAATCGATTTTAAACTTACCCTACATGTCATAAAAATTCATAATGAAAATTAAAAAAAACAAATTGAGCGTAGGCCATGGAACACGACTTCTATGTTTGGGAAAAAAATAATCGAGACAGGTGACAGGCCAGAGCACGACCATTACAGAAGCCATACACGAAGTGCATGTCTGCAGCTCTTGGTGTTTGAAACGTTCCAGTTTTACAAAACAGTACCCGCAATAAAACTTCTTTAATTAGCTTTTAGGGGTTTCTGATTCGACTAAAGAAGTTGTTGACGGGAACCGGTCTTATTTTATTTTTTCGTCAAGTAGAAACTCCTCCAAAAAGAAAATGTACGGGCATTGCTATCAAATTTTTGAAATTTCCAAAAAAAATTGAAAATTTTTGATTTTGATTTTTGAAAATTAAAAAACTAGATAGCATCGACAATGCATCTTTCCCCAAGAAAGTTGCATGCCAAATTTGAACTTTCTATTTAAAAAAAAGGTACCAAAAATGATTTCTCGTAGACATCAAAAAGTAAATTAGAAGAAAATATTTTTGGTACCTTTTTTTTAAATGGAAAGTTCAAATTTGGCATGCGACTTTTTTGAGGAAAGATGCATTGTCGATGCTATCTAGTTTTTGAATTTTCAAAAATCAAAATAAAAAATTTTCATTTTTTTTTGAAATTCACAAAAATTGATAGCAATGCCCGTACATTTTTTTCTTGGAGGAGTTTCTACTTGACGAAAAAAATAAAATAAAACCTATTCCCGTTAACAACTTTTTTAGTCGCATCAGAAACCCCTTAAACACAACTTTCAAACAAATTGTCACTTATTTCATGAATCTGTCACCCTGCCTTAATTGATTTTCCTCGAACATAGTAGTCGTGTTTCATGGCCTACGCCCAATTTTTTTTTTGTAATTTCATTATGAATTTTTATGACAGGTAAGGTTATTTTCAAATCGATTTTACACGAGAACGGTGCTTTCTATCGGAGTTGAACAGGAGGACTTTTTTCATGCAAAATGCTTTGACGTTTAATAATTCTGTGCTGAAGTTGCAAACAAACGACACTTGAAAAAGTTGGGGTGATTTTACCCCCCACCCCCCACAGTCTGACCCATTTCTGGATAGAATTTTGAAATTATTATTGTTGCATATTATTAGACATCAAAAGATTGGCCAATGTGCAAAATTTCATGATTCTGCTGTCAACAAGTAACAAGTACTGCACGCTAATTATGGGACACCCTGTATACAGATGTTCATTTTCAAACTTTCCACCTCAGTTTTTTGCCACTCTTTTTTTTTTCAGGAAAACGCCTAAACAGGTCGCTTTTTATTTCAAGGGGGACGTCCAAGACACGTATTGCCGAATTTTCATCTTCAAACCCTTCTCCCCCACCCTATCTCACTTCTAAATTTCAAATAGCATTATCTATCTTGTGAAACATCTAATTGAAGGTGATATATATTTCTTCCTGTCAAACATATTTAAAAAAATTTCAAACTCATCTCCTACCCCTTTCAAGGTGGGGACAAAGGGGTTGAAGATGAAAATGTGGCAATACGTGTTTCAGATGTCCTTTTCGAAATAAAAATCGACCTGCTTTTGCTAGAAAATCGATTTTCAAGAATCGGGAGTTATTAAGGGGAGAACTTTCCTTTATTTAACAATGAGAAAAATTTGAGAAGGATTCTGGGAGTGTACGACGGCGTAGAAGGACCATGCAATAGTTTTTTTTTTGAAATCTCGAAGTTTCGACAAAAAATCGAGTTACATGTCAGAGTTTCGACTTTTAAGGGATCATACAATTATTTTGTTCCTTTAAATCTCGAAGTTTCGGCATAAAAGTCAAAGTTTCGACATACAAGTCGAAGCTTCGACATATAAGACGAAGTTTCGACTTTTTATATCAAAACTTCAAGATTTTAAAAAATATAATAATCGTATAATTTCCAAAAAGTCGACACTTCGACTTATATGTCGGAACTTCGAGATTTAAAAAAATATGTATAATAATAATTGTATAATTCCCAAAATGTCGAAACTTTGACTTTGTATATAACGAAACCTCAACTTATATGTCGAAGCTTTGACTTCTTATGTCGAAACTTCGAGATTTCAAAAATATAATTGTATAATCCCCAAAAAGTCGAAACTTTGACATATATGTCGAAACTTGAACTTATTTGCCGGAACTTCGAGATGTCAAAAAATAAACTATTGCATGACCGTTCTACGCCTTCGTAGAAGTGGTCTAATTTTTTTTTTTTTCAATATGCTTGTCAAAATGAGAATTTTAATACCTCCAATTTGATGTATCACAAGAGAAGTAAATGCTATTTCAAGTTTTGAAAGTAGGGTAGGGTGGGGGCGAAGGGGTTGAAGATAAAAATTGTCCCATTTGAAATAAAAATCGAGCTGTTTCGGCATTTTCCTGTAAAACAAAATTGATGTCAAAAAATCTGAAGTGGAAAGTTTGAAAAGGAACACCTGTATATTATGATCATAATCAAATATCAAATTATATTATTTGGACTCATAAGACCAAACCGCATCATTTCCAATATTTAAAAATACAGGACAGGGCGTCGCAAAAATTTGAAAGATTTTTTGAAACACTCGGTATATTGCAAGATGTAGAAAATTTTGGTGTCCAAATTTGAATTGTGCGGAAAAAATTGTTACGAAAATTGTTTTTCTCTGCCAGTTCATTCCAACGGGGAAAATTCTTACAGGGGGGGGACTCTCGGTGGACCACCCTGTTCAATGGACAAGTGCAAATAGTTTTTCCCGCGACTCATCGACATCACAAACAATTCTCAAGAAAAATGGGGTGGGCATGTTTTATGAATCACCTGTATATTCTCAAAACTCTTCTACCCATTGGGTGTAAGATGATGAAAATTTAATAGACAATTCAAAACAAAAATATTGTCGTCGGTAAAAACCACACGTATCTGTAGGACTGCTCCCCGATTCAAGGCATTCGGTCCTGTAATTCACCATGGAAATTCCAATGTCAAAAATTGCAAAGATTCAATCGTGACCTCAATTTCTGAATATGTAATTACCTCGGTAATTACCTTTAATTTTCAAAACGGTAGGTACCATCAGAATTTCCGGGGAATCGCGAGACCTTGAAGGCCAAAATCTCATTTTGGTAAATATCTAGGAAAAGGACTTCTCGATTCAAGGTCTAACTTTTTCATACAATATTCCTCAACATTTATGTGATCGATATAGTTTTTTTTCGAGTGCAATTCACTGGTTTTTCTCAAAACAAATAAAAAGTAAGTCGCACAGAACGTCTATATGTTGATTAGTGGGTGATTAGATGTTTTGCGTGATAGCCCTATTCCAGATTTTTACCCAAATGGAAGAAACCACCAAATCAAGACACACCTGCGTTCTACGGTTTCAATAAGTCGGGTTTGTTGTCTACAAGAACACACATTGAAAATAGTGACCACGGATATCAAAAACACGATTGTATGCTATCTCGGGTAGGTAAATAAAACAGCAGATATTGCAACCGGAAAAAATCCTTCCTTTCATTTAGATAACGAGTCTATCGTTTTACACAAATTCACAATTTTTATTATTTTATTATATGTAGGTATGTTCCACAATGCTTTCGAGAACGTCTCATGAGTATCGTAGGTTAAACGTCTCATTAGTATCGTACCTAGGTTAAAACTGAATCACCTTAACTGCTCAGAAAAAGTTCAATTTCATTGACTAGCAAAATTATAACAAATTTTAAATCAGTGTCAGAGGTCAAATATTGGTCTACAATAGCCACTTACGCAAATGTCACGTAATTCTTATTTCCAACCGAAATATTCATAGGTATATCTTTTCAGGTAGGTAGTAACGTCAACGTGATATAGTACCCTCACGAAACTGCACACAAGCCAATGTTTTTTGAATGACTCTACCGATTTCGATTCGGTTTTCTCTATTCGTTAGCCCCATTCTTCATCAATGTATTGTAAATATGCGAAAATTTTGCCTCCTCTGTCAATTTTTTTACTGAGTGATATGTAAAGCGGTGTAAAATCACCGTAAGATCTACATTATGCCCGTTTTTGTAGAAAATGTTTTTATTTTGGAATGATACAGTTACGGAGTTTGATATTTTATCTCGGATATTTGGATCGGACTTCTAACAATGAAGATATGAATTCTTGAGTTGAGTGAAGCATTTTATCATATCGGTAGCCGGAAAATTGACAGCTTTGACGATAGCAAAATGCAATTTGGCATGATTGTTCTCCTGGCGAAGTGGCGAATCTAATTCATCTCGCCGACAACACGTCTTCATTATTCCCAGTTCGGTCTTAATCGTCTTGGGGGACCTCAAGATGGATATAAGTATGCGGCGAAATCTCAAAAAAAAATTCTGCACGATTACAATACTTTCCCCTCGACTTTCCCTTCCATGTTGATGAGGGGTCGAGATTGTCGAGAAAGTAAAATTAATAAAAGAGACTGAAGCTTCGCGACTAAAATGGATGTACCTTTTGCTGGAAGATAAGGCTAACGAAAAGCGAAAACTGATTCAAAATCTGTTGTGTTATTGAAAAAATTAAGTTTTAAAAATGGTAAAATTTTTGATGCCGTCCACATTGACTTGATCAGCAAAATTAGTGGAATGATTTCATGGAATTCTGTCACTGAGCAACCGGCGGATCGCAAAACCAAGCTTGATTTCACGATTCTCTGTACATACGACATATAACGCTCGAGTATGTTCCAGATTTTATTGAAATTGGTCGACTAAGATGGCAGAGAATCGTAAAACTGATCTAGACATCACAGATCCTTATGCGAAGCAAGCCTATGTTTCAAATTTCATCAAGATCGCATCTCGCATCACTTACGAACAAGTTCAATATGGTTCAAATTTGTACACGGGCGGACATATAAACAGACCGACGACAGACAAACCGGCCACAATACGGCACTTTTTTCGAAAATGCGCCAAAAATCAATTGATAGATCGTTGATGAGGATTCAAGTTCAAATACTTGTACACAGACAGACAGATCTGATCTTGCAACTTATCATTGGTCATACAGGTAAAAACACGATCAAATAGACTATGGGACAGACAGACAGACAAACCGGCCACAATAGAAAACCTTCTTCGAAAATGCGCTAATAATGAAATTTTTAAAAAGCCGCCAAAAAAGAGCTTCCACCACTCCGCTGGCGAGACTTAAACAAGGGATCACTTGTTGGCGAAGTGTCCCAACTTTACACATTATTACACTTATCAATCACAGATTATTACACATTTACACACGTCTTATAACACACTTATCAATCACACGCAGGTTATTCCAAATATGATACGAATGATTACCCCTTCGCAAGAAGCCTTCCAATCACATCGCTACAGCCGCAACGTGCTACTGAAAATGTTCAAAGCAATTGCAACAAATCCAAAAATGCGATTTGGTGCAACGGTGCGAGGTCAACAGGTAAAACATTTTTACGTTTCCCAGAATGAAGGAGTTGAAGAAAATGCAACGTAAGCCGAACGAGCCACAAGAATAGCCCATTTTCGAAGAAAGTGCTCTATTGGTGATCGGTAGATACGTCTGTCTGTCCCATGGTCTATTTGACCGTGTTACCGCCAGAGATTTCTCCTGCATGCATGATCAATGATAAGTTCTAAGATCAGATTTGTCTTTCTGTCTGCGTATGAATGTTTGAACTTTGAACTTCACCTTCTCATCGAAGAATAAAGTTGAAGCTCTGCAACTTTTTCTGATGGAAACTTATGCCTGGCAGGCACGATAACCATTGGGCTTTTTTTTAATTGTGACGGTGACGTCATCTTGGCCCGGCATATTGAACTTTGTTTTTAACCGACCAATTCTGATATAATTTAGACCAATTTTCGGAAAACTTGTTTTATCAGTTCATCACTATATGGACCCACCCGAAAGAAAATGCGCTACCGAGCCTTAGGTCCGTGAGGACATATTTACTTGTCTTTTCTCGACAGCTTGTTCTCGATAACCAAGTTTCCCATATCTTCCGAACGGTTCAATATATCGAGTTCGTTCTTCCGTTAATCATCGAGTCTCATCTATTTCGGCTCAATACCGACTACACTTGAGGACGATCGGTCAACTATAAGAATCCTCAACAACAATCACACAGGATGTTTCGGTGACTTCGCATTTTTTCTACAGTGCTTGCTTGCTAAGGGAGTTACAGACGCTCAAAAGTACAAAGTAAAATGGAGATTTCAATAATCTGTTCAAGAACTGTCAAAGGTAGGATTTGGGGCAGGTGAGTTTCTTCACAGTGAGTATAAATGTACGAGCAAAATTTCAAACAAATCTGACCAGTGGCGGCGGAGTTAGAAGTAGTTAGAGGTGGTTAAGGTAGGTTCAACTGGAAAAATTGACTGCAACCCGGTCGTACTTTTGTTGGCACATTTTGGATTGCCCTTTCAAGCATAAATTTCCATGCCTCCTGCATTATTTTATACGATGCACTGCGTTCACGAGTAAAACTGAAAAAGCCATGAGTAATTCCTTTCTGGCAGTTGAACTCACCAACTCCCCCCTCCCTTTAATTCCCCCGATACTGGTCAGATTTGTTTTGCACTGTAAAGAAACTATTCCTGCGCCAAATTTTCTGCCTTTGATAATTCAATTGGAAACTTTATTAATTTTTTCTGAGGGTCTGCTCAGTAACTACTTTGCACTTAAAAAAAATACTTACTTTTCAACTTCATTTTTCCGAGAAAAATCACCCTTCAAGGTTTATACAAGGTCATCAAAACACCTTGTATACACGGGGGACGAAATACACCTATCCCACCGCGATATCAACTCGTGAACCTGCTGCGTGCGCCGGTGGCATGGGGAAATTTTGCTTGGGGTTTGGACAGAATTGTCTATTCTGGTAGTAGGTTGTTTAACTTATAGTAGACTGAACTGCACATGCTCAGTTCATTTTCTATTGATTGTTTAGTTGTTTACAAAGGCATTTTTTGAGGTTAATTTTCAATTTTATCTGATGAGTGTCATACATTTATTTATTTATTTAATTGTCTTATTTTACGAGGCGGCATTCAGCTATAAGCTGCTCTACCATGCAACCTCGGGGACAGCACAAAATATCCATGGATGAAGTAGGATTCGAACCCACACAGGGCAGCGCGAATGGTTTGGCTTGCCATCACCTGTACCACTCGGCTACCACCGCTCCTTTGATACTGTATACCATAACCATAATTAAGTACTATTAATTTTAGTTAGGTGGTACCAGTTTTTACTATGGTTTTCAATGCATAAATGCATAATGTTGCAATGCAATGACAAAAATGTGAAACTAGACAATTGACACTGACAGTAGATAATATGCGCCGATGCCCGTCAGAGTTGCCAACCTCAATTTTGATACAGTTATATATTGCCTGCGCACTGGGTCCAAAATTGTCCGACGGGATAGGTGTATTCGCGTGATACAACGACGCGCGATTAAAACACACACCTACACTGTAGCTCTTAACTTTCACGCCATAACTAATAATTTAAACTGAATATGTGTTAAATTTTTTCATTGAAATAAACACATGAACTATTATGTAATGGTTATGAAATTATTGAAACAATTGTTCAATAATTTGTTTATAGACCAGAAAACATCTTGATAAGCTATGAACTGGTTGACCTAACCTGACCGCGGTTTTGATGAAAGCTGAAAACTTTTTTCTTTCCTACATTTTTGTTTCCTAATAAAGCCACATCCAATAAATCTAAGAGCTTCCTTCATTATAGCATTCTTTATTGCCAGACTAGTCTGAATAGTTAGTTGTATCTGAAACAAAATTTCTGAAGTCATAGAATATTAGGTACTTTATACCTCAGCCCCAGTTGCACATTGAATTTTCCAGCCAAATCTGGAATCGTTGGCAGGTAGTATAAATCGGCAGGAAATGAGACATTCTAAAAAATGTGCAGCCGAGATGATGACGCTGTCAATAATTATTAAAGATGCCATTGCTGATTGACAGAATGCATCTCGAGTAACATTTCGAATTTTGTTTTTACGATTCAAAAATTTTTGGGATATAGCAGATTTTCTGCTCAATATTTTACGAACTTGGTCAACGGCAACAACAATAAAAAGCATACAAAAATTTGTTGCCTACTACCGATTTCTGTTACTTTACTGACCATTCCAGAGAAGCATAAATGTTATATTAAATTTATATTCGCGGCAATTAAAAAAAAACCTAGGCAGATGCACCGGCAGGGTTGCCAGATATTTTGATTAAAGAATTGAGAACTGACTGCGTATATTAGTTTATCGTCAATTTACATGGATTGAAACAACATGAAAGGCACTATTGATATGAACCAAGGAAATGACAAATAATTTCACGGGAAATACATTTGTGCTCTTCTCAGACAAGCCTGTGGTCACTTACATAGCTCAAACATAAAAACCAAACAACGTCCACTACTGATTGATAAATCCAAATATGTGAGGTATTAATTTGAAATCCGCGCGTGATTCCCAAACCCACTCACGTCTTGATTGTGGTGGTTGTGACGTAATTTGTACAACTGTACGTGAACACCCCTGTGTTTGCACAAATTTAGGAAAAGACAAGCTTGCAATAAATATTCAAATTCCATACCATTAAGAACGTAAGCTTCATTCCTCTTGAAGAAGTGCTCTGACAATAGCACAAACTTTCAGAGCACAAGCTAAAGCACAAAATTGCAGTCGGTATAGGTATCCTACAAATAAAGCGTTATAAATAATTTAAGCAAGACTTCGTTACCCCTTTTCTAGCAAAGCAAAACAATAATAAAGAATGCTAACAAAACGTTAACATTTCTATGTTACGAAAATCGAGAGAACTTACTTTGTCAGCCGGGAGTTAATTCTTCATTTGGAAAATCGAACAGTGCAGATATTCACTGCCTAACCGGTTTATTTCTTGCTTTCAGTGTTTACAAGTCGTGTTTGGTTTGTGATTATAGGAGATAAAAAATTTAGTAAATAGTGTGAATGTCGTCACTCCCATCCCACCGAGTTTATGGACAGAGAGCATTGTCATGCCATCTGTTAACAACTGAAGAAGATGAGAGGAATGCGGAAAATTTAGACGGGTAACGGAACAACGAATCGAGTTCCATCAGTGAGAGAAAGAAAGAATATCCAAGCCAGTGTCTTCTTATCCACATCAAGAACAATGGATGTTGCGGTGGCCATAGCCCCAATCGACATCACGAATGTAAGGAAAATAATAGACACCATACATACATATAAGGAAAATAATTAAACAGTTTATTATTTTTACAAGTAACAAATGTTAATAATAAGTACTATTAGGCACATTATATAGATTTTATATATTTATACATATTGTAAAAATTATTTTAAAACACAACAATTCGTATTATATAAAAATATCTCTTTCCTAATAACTCGAGAATATCACTCTAAATAACATTCCCATTTTCTCATTTTTTTTTTACAATAATTACAATAAGGAGGAATGTATGTTTGGTGTGTTCTAGGAACTAAGGAGCAAATGAATAATCATATCAAATAATGATGAGCAATCAAAAGGTCTAGAAAATCACACAACTTTTTTTCAATATGTTACATGATTCTTTTCGTTTTGCTACGATAGTTATGTCTAGAATATAATAAATAAGTGGCGTATCTCTGGGCAAATGGTCGATATACCCATTCATACAGCATATACTATGTTTTTTTTACGAAACCGGTCATGGGCGGAGGTCCTAAATTTGAAGATTGATGCATGGGAAGTGTGGGATCAGTTGCAATTGCAGATGATGCAGGTGATCTTGACAATTTGGGCGATGCTGGCGGTCTTTCTATGGTCATACTTTGTTGAGGAATCTTATCGTCCGCTGATACATCCATGCTGGAGTAGATTTCTTTGAGCATTAGCAACATCGTGTCTTCCGATTCCCAGTAACAAACGTGACTAGAAAGCGCGAATATGTACTCATTAAAGAACTCGTGGGGAGCTTCCTGAAGCACGTAATCGATTCGCCTGTTTTTGTTCAACAATCCCAGAGACAAGTCAGTCTGTTCTGGTTCCTCGTCGATTTCTTCAGTCTCGCGGATTTGGCCTTTGAATGCCTTGTCGACTTCCTCCTCGAGCGACGGAGGGTTCTGACGATGGAACATCGCCAGCTGATAAAACGAACTCCACGTGTTTTTCATCGAATCCACGACTCTCTGTTTCAAATCCGCACCGACCCGTGCCATGGTCTCTTTCAGTTCTAAATGCATGCGCTTCCGTCCTTTGTGATGAGGGATCAGTACGGGTTTCAGATTGCCTAATTCCGGGTTGATCAGTGATTCAACTCTGTACGCAACCGGATCGTAAGGATGGAAAATGTTGAAGAAAGCCGGACAAGTTGGCAGCGCAAACTGCTCGCCTAAATTGTCCAAACCTCGAACAGTGACGAACATACCTGTGAATAAATGAATAAAAACACTAAGTAACTTGAACTGTATGGCTATATCATTGTTCATGTACCAATTGGCGATCCTAAAGCAAAAAAGTTTTCTGGCTGGAAATTAAGATGTGGATATTGTATTTGAGGTTGTCCAGTACCAACAGTTCCCATCATGTAACTAATCCTTCTGCTCATCCGTCTTTGTAGAGGTGGAGGTTTCGTTAAAGGCGCAACGACGTCTTCATCTACAAAAACTGAATAATAACGCTTTCATTAAATGTTGAAGAAGCGTTACCATTTGCCGGTGATTCACGTTCAGGTTCTGGATGCTGATGACACAACAGATCAAATAAAATTAAAGAACCCAAGCTGTGCCCTCCAAGGGAAACACCACCATTGAATGTCGGGTTTCTTTGTTTGAACAGTTCGAAAATTTTATTCAACTGAATACCGACTGTCGATATAACCGTTTGACAATACACAGGACTAGTGTAAAAAAGCACGTCGAGCAGCGTGTCGTTCGTGAAGTCTCTCAAGCGTGGAATGCTAGTGAGTGTTATGCTTTTCAACTTCTTGTCAATTCCAGTGTCTTCAGAGTGAAGTTCATCGTGCCAACTGATCGGTAGAACTTCGATCCTGTTGGCGATACCTCGATCGCACGAAGATCGATAATGAGATTGGACCAGTTGCAGGGCGATACTACGGAATTCGTTCACTGGAAAACAGCAAAAAAAGTATAGCGAAACATCGAGTTGGAAAAATAGAATGACCAACCAACTTCCTCGACCGATCGGAATTTTAAATCACAGACGGAGCCGATGCCGTGGACCAAAAACAAAAGATGGTCGACTTTGGCGGGTTCTCCTTCGTCAATATCAAACTCGTCCATTCCACGCTTCACAACTCTAGGTCTCATTTGGTTCTGAAATTAACATGATTCAAAAATCAAAAAAGCGAGTCAAACGTATGAATGTTTGTCTTTGCTTTAGTAGTTCAAATTTCAACGGACAAATTCAAAGACAACTTCGATTTTTGTGACGAAAAATTCAAAATTTCTATTTCGCGAATCAATAATGGTTTTGAAAATTATTGTTGATAAACGCTCCAAGAAACTGTTTCAGAACTGTCGCTGTCATTGTAATTCAAGTAAACGACTTCACTTGCTTAGGCTCGTGACATACAATTATATGAATAATCACTGTTTGCCTAGTTACAGGCAGCCCCACGTTCATATTTGAAAAATAAGTGAACCAAGTTTCATGCCTTCATTACGCAATGCGAAATTATCTCTGTTGTCGCCAAAAACGTGTAGTAGCTTTAAAGAAATGATATCGTCACACGACAACAAGGGCCATATTCATACCTCGCTTTTAAGCTAAAAGCGCTATTAGAGCGATGTGCATTTAGGGGCATTTCTCATATTTCAGTGTTCAAAAATACAAATTAACTCGCAAATTTATTGCAATTGAGTATATATAATCGCTCCCAATCGCAATAATGTATTTTTGAACACTGAAATATGAGAAATGCCCTTAAATGGGCATCGCTCTAATAGCGCTTGTAGCTTGAAAGCGAGGTATGAATACGGCCCCAAGTATCTTACCGGTGTGTTTCCCCACGCATCAGGTGACTGTGTAGGTGGAAAAAGAACCAAGACATCTGGTGAATGGAACACGACCGTTTCTCCATTCGTCAGTTCAACTTTTCTGTGCCACTCGTTCAATTCAAATGCGTTTTTGTACTCGTCTTCCAGTTTGGTAGCGATATTTTCTTCATACGGAACAAATTTTCCATCGGCATTACCTTTGTGAAACCAAGAACATCTTCTTACTTCAGTTTCGGTTTCTTTCCAATAAACAGGAGTTCGCTGTCGTCGCAAAATGTTCACATCGAAACGCCCACCGTCAGTGGCCACGACTCGATCTGGATCCAAATCATCTGACGAAATGAAACATCAGTCAAAACTTCAAAATAAAATTAGAATATGCTTACTGGAAATGAAAGCTTGATCCAAGGCAAGAGAGTCTAGCATAGAAAATGGTTGCCAAACAACTTTGCCTTCGATTTCCTTCTTGTAGAACCAATGATGATAGACAGGACGATAAACTTGACTGGTTACCTGCTAATGATACACGAATATATTTCTTTTGAGTTAAATTATAAAATTGAATAAAGTTTACGTTAGTCGGAGTGGCTTCTGTTCCGTTTACGTTCATGTTTAACGGTGCATTTGGTTGTATGATTTCGCTTGGCGAAACCGCAGCCATGACTGGACTTTGGTATTGTCTGGGCGGGCAAGGGAAAAGATGAGGACTTGAAGCTGCCGGTGTGAAAACTGTTGGAATTGGTTCGAAAAAAGTCGTAGGGGGTTGAGGAGAAATTGGTTTGAAATAGCTCGGAGGTGTCGCCGAGTCTTGTTGGTGGGTTGACGAAATTGAAAGTGCGGGTGATATCGTCGGGGTCGGACGGTACTCGGGTAAAATGGAGGGATTCACAACAGAAGGAGGGTTATCAAAGTAACCTGTTCCATGTGGAGGTTGCTGTAAAAAACTCGGCACCGGCACAGGTGGTGGCGGCAATTGCACTGGGGGAATCGTCGACGGCACTGAACTAGACAAGCCTGGGACTTGAGCGTAAACAGGCCGCTTCAATCCGGTCCTTCTGAACGTATTCACAGGACCTGCAAAAAGAATCCGTTACTGAGCAGATCTATACATAATTATACTTGGTCAACTTTGGAGAACTTTCTGTGAAATTCGCTGATAAATTTGCTGTCAATTTACGAGCGAAATCAGGGATCTTTAGCTTAAATATTAGTTATCTTCACCTTGCGGTGGCGTTGGGTTTGGTGCATTGAATGTACCACTTGAAGGAAAAAGTGGCACGGGCTCGATACTTGTTACTTCTTGATTTATCACGCCGTCCAATCCAGCTGGTAATGGTACGGGCTGCGGTTCTTCGACTGGCACGCCGCCGCTGCCTTTGAGCTTCAAAATACTGGAAAATGACGAAAATACCGACGAAAGATTCGAAGACGACGATGACGCTTGAGGTGTTTCTTCATTCAAATCGATCTGCTCTATTGGAGGGTTTTGATAATCGAATTGTCCTTGAGGCGCCGCTGCAAATTCAGCAGTTTGGATGATGCTCGAATCAAAAAAGTTCTGCGGTTGGTAATCTGAAAAATGTAAACCATTGGTCTTTGGACAATACAATACAGCTGTACGTATTTCCCAAATGTGTAAAGTCAATATTTGCACGAAATTACTGATTAGTTATTATTCACAAGAAAGGTCGACAAATAATAAGGCACGTTTAGTTATTATTTAATATCTGGAATAAAATTACTGGCATTACTCAGGTTAATTAACGTGTTGTGCATGCAGTACAAAATGGATCAGTTTAATTTTTTCTATGCAAAAAAGAGCATTGATCCTGGGCTAAAACCAATGGTCCTATAATGGACGCATCATTGAGGTGTAAGCAATAACACGTGGTCTAGTTTAGACATTTGAATATTTGTGTGCGATAAATCATATATTGGACAATATCCGCTCCGGCCCACAATTCGTCACCGTAACACTACAAAAGCTAACAATTTTTTCAGAACTATTTCAGTCATTACTTATCAGTTTCTTGATGTACAGGAAAGAGAAAATGTTGAAATTCGTGACGGTCTGTGTTGCAATCTCCAGTTGTGTTAGTGCAGAAAATGAAAGATTTCCCAAAATACTAGGGCCTAATTTGTCTTACGACACCAACAAAAGGGACGAGACGGTCGCGAAATTTCTAGAAGAATACAGATTGACGGGTCCCGTGATGATTCTGGTGGACAATGTCCAGGAAAGCCACAGGGATGCTTGGAATTTCATTAAACATTCAGAAACGTTCAACGTCAATTTTAATTTGATGTTGATGAAATTCAATACTTCAGGTAATAATCGGTCAATACATTTTGTCGGAATACTCATACTACATAGTGCGGAAATGTAGTGACGCGTCGTACTGATGAGTTCCACAGCAAAGCGAAATACCTGAAAAGTGTGTTCTAGGTGTCACTTCACTGCTAGAAACTACTCACAATGACAGAAAGAAATTTGAAAGCCTACTTCTAGAGAAAATACCAGAAGGTCCGTCGTCGTTTATAGGGCAAGACAATTTGAATAAAACGGCCGTATTCTATGGCATATTAAATGCAGCTCACATTTTGCCCATTGAAAGTGCAATCGTGGTTTTCATCAAACGAGGAATCGTCGATGAAAGCTTAGGACAAGTGGCAGCTATCACGTGCCGTAAAAAAAATATTAAGGTTCGTACTATGCTAAACCAAACCAAAATACAAAAGAAGACATTTTTTTAACAGGTCTATATCGTATGGGGAGGGAAGGAATCGGGGAAGGATCCTTCTTTCAACAACGCAGAGATCTTTCTGAAGGACATATCTCGCTTCACGGGCGGTCTTTTTCTTGTAAACTCGATTCGAAATGTAGCAGAAGATAATTACGAAGAATTCATATACAACACGGATATATTTACAAATGGGGTAAGTTACTGAATTCTGATGTTACTGGCGTTAGTATTATTGTTCTTATGATAATTTTGCAGGCCATTATTGTGTCGGCGAAGGACTTGGAAGGTGAAAATACACTTGAATTTCCCATTGACTCCGATGTGACCAATATTCACATAATCGTTAGCCCAAATATGACAACCGGAATCATAACAACACCACAAGGTGCAGTGTGATTATTGCTATCGTGTACCTATTACCACATCCTCGAGCTCATCAGTGCTACGCATTGTTGCCCTACGTTGTACTCTTGTGAACCAAGTGTTAAAACTTCCAGTGAAACAGGTTGATGCGTCGCACTGATGAACTCCATAATAGGCAAAAATTAGCGGTGTTAGCTAGTTTTGTACGCGTTCAAATTACTTCAGTCCGCTTTTCCAAAAAGTCAAGGAAAAATGAATGTACCCAATCGTTCAATTTACAGGTAGAAGAATAAACGTGAACGATGAGAATAGCGTCGTGAGATATTCCAAGGGCTCGTTTTCAAAGCGCAGAAATGACCTGCACGAAATCCACTTGAACACCACAGCCGTCGGGACGCAGGACGTCGGGATTTGGCGCATCCATATCGAAAGCGATGCGTTTGCTTACAACGTCACAATTTATGCACATTCAAAACTGGTGACGCATACTTACTTTGCCGCCAAAAAATATCAAAACGGTAACTAACTAACTAACTGCATGCCTACATGCTTTACTTACATTTCGCACAATGTTAACTGTACTGTTGGCGATCGCACACTGGTTTATTTATACAAAGTTAAGCGTTTCGTTCGGAAACAACATTCGTTCAGGATAGACTTTGAACATACATGCGAGATGCTGCGGGATGCGTCATATTTGTTGATTGCGTAAAACGCAAAGAAATAAATGACCTCAGAACGAAGAAGAGATTCGAAGCAGAAATCAAAATACAATAATACAAATACGAAACGTCTTTGAAGTCGAAGATTAATATCGAAATGCGATTTCAAAATTGATTATATAATGCATATTTAGTATCCCATTGGTACACAAATCGTAAAAATTCCGTATATCTATCGTTATTTTGCTGTGGTTTTCACGAACTCTTGACTTGTTGATTCGGGTTTATCTTGGAAAACAACAAAATAGATTTATTAGCTGTCGTTAGATGCCAGAGTATATCCGAAATGTGTGATAATTTTTATTAAACACTTGTGCACAAAAAGATCATCTTCTAATGCATATTTTTTTAATTCAAATTTTAGTTTTGTTCGCTGCTGTTTTTGATAAATAAACTTTTATTATAATTTGAAAGTTCAGATTTTTTTCTGTTAAAGGTTCTTCCACTGAACGAACGAAGCAGCTCAACGAATTTGTGTTAGCTCTCAAGAACTTGACCGGTTTTTTTTGTTTTGTTTTTTTTTTTGTTTTTTTTTTAGAACAAAACACAAACCGTTTCAGTTTAGAAAAAACAAAACTGCGACTTTATTCTCTCAAATAGTCGATGATTTTCGGCGGCAATTTCAAAACTCTTTGTCGCGGTTTTGCTTGTGTTTTGTGCCAAATTTGTGAAAACTGAAACATTTCGTTTTGTTTTGCCTGTTCGGTGGAAACACGCCTTGAGAAATTGCATGAACTTAGTATCGCAATGACAATTAATTAGAGCCAAGGTTTAAGAACAGGTATTAGACTTTGATCGAAATTAACCTTTGCTGTTCTCAGCTCAGAACAATATCACTAATCAGAGATGGAACTGGATTTGATTAGGTATAGGCAAATGTATAGTTCCTGAAACAGTAAAATAACAAAACTATTTGGATGATGCTGAGAGTGGGCATATCCTCTTCGAATCTACTCGTGGATCTTCAACATATAATCTTCAAGCAGCAATATTTTCGAATAGCTCGGCAATGGAATTCCAAACTACGTGAGACACACTGATAGTGTTCGAAATGTATTTGAATAATGGTTAAACCACATTAGAGAATGATTCTGCTCAGATTATGCAGACGAAAATCCATACTATTTTACGTTTTTCTCTTGTTCCAACACTTGTTATTTGTGCCTCGCTTTGTTTGCAATAATTATCATCTTTGTCTGACAAATTATTCTCAACATTCCAGATGGCAGTGGAAAGGGCGGGAGCCGGGGAAAAATTGTCAAAGTGGGCGTCACAGGTGACGTAAGACAGATAAACACTATCAACTTGGTCAACACAAGGGGTCATCCCATTCTGAACAACATCAACTTCACCTTGGATCAAACTTGGAACAAAAAATTCGAAAAAATCGAAGAAAACATTGAAACTTTGCCGAAAGAATTGAGCATGGACATACCGAAGTTCCCTAATGAGTCATTCTATGTCGAGGTTATTGGAATAGATAGGCGCGGGAAAAATTTCACCCGCCTAAATTACGTCAGGCGGAACTCTGTAAATCCGATGTTTCAACTACCCCCTTTGACGGTCGACGTCGGCCTTGGATCAGAATTGATCACGCAACCCAATAGGCAGCCACAGATATTCTTCGAAGTGACCAACAATGGGAACAAAGCTGTTCTCGTGAGATTTTACTGTAGCGACGAGAAGTCAATTCTTTTCTCAATGAGCCCTTGGTATAAGTGGATCAGTCCGCAAGAAACGGCTACCGTTCGAGTAACTCTGACTACCAGACCGGGTTCTTACCAAGATCTGGTCACATTTACAGCTCAAGGGCCGGACGTGGTTGAGAAGCGGGCGACCGTTGATGTCGGTACGGCACTAGTACGAGAACAAAGCGATCATTACGAACCCGATCTCGATTACCAATACACTAGCGACTGTACTGATGTTCTCCTGAGGGATTGTCATGATGGAACTTGGACAATTGAAGCGCGAGCCAAGGACACCGGCTCGGGTCTTCTGCAGCTAACCTCGGTACCAAAGGGCATGTTCTTCCCCGATGGGTTCACGACGGGAAGCCGTGACGAAATCACCGGATATTACAGCGACTCTTGTTGCAACCCGGATTTGCAACTCATTGCGGTTGATAGGCAAAACAACAGGCGGACGCGCAACGCCAATGCTTACCGTAAGTTGAACCCTTCTTCTGTTTAATGGAAGTAGCTGCGATACTGGCTGTGGTACTCAGATCACAGATTTTCTTCTGCTGTCGTTTTGCTACTCTTGACACTTTTGCCAGTATTTCGTGAAGGTTGGAAGAGAAAAATTGAATGTTTATCCAGCAAACAGTGATCGGAGTACCGGAAAGAAGTGCTAAAAAATCATACTATTTACTTGAGGGTGATAAAGACAGCTAGGCGTTTGATCACTTTATGGCCCAAGCGTGAAAAACGTAAAAGCTAATTTGGAAATATTTTCCGGATTTTCTTTCAGGTGCAATCTGGAGTGCAGGAGCTATCGCAGCAATAATTTTAGGGATAATATTGCTTATTCTACTTATCGTTGCTATTGTCTTTATTATAAGACGTTGCTGTGGCAAAAAAGAGAATTACGATCTACCAACATACAGAGGACCGACTACTTCAAGAGCTTGATACTGTATTTTTTTATATTATATATATCATTGTATATTTCAAGTCCATAAACCATATAATAGGTATATACTTTAATTTTTATTTGTTTCCTTATTAAAATTAGTTCAGTAGGTAGGTACTTATATGTCGTTCACGATGTTTATTCACTTATGTCACTTTTTCAACTGATCTTGGAGGTCTTATGTGCAGGGATGCCTGGGCCACAACCTTTTTTATGCCAGGTTCAATTAAAGATGTCAGAGGACGAGGAAACCTGACCCATTCAAGAGCGTACGATCAATTCAAAAAGTGACATACCCTACTTATTAACTCAATAAACATCGTGAACGAGATTTAAGTATCGTCCGGATCTATCTGTTGACACGTAGAAAGTTATTCAGAATCAAAATCAGGATTTGAGTAATGGATTGGATGATCAAAGTTTGGTGGTTTTTTTACCCGAGTTGAATGCAGTGTTGATAACTTGAAAATCACTTCATTAAGTGCGCATCAGTCCTTTTTGCCATGAGGACATTGTACGCTCGACTGTGCCTGTAGCTCGAGAGGTACTTACTTACATACCTACTTACCTATTGAGATTATTGTGGGCACTGGGCACTTACTGTTACGTACCTACCTACTTTAAATTGTAGAAATTCATCTTTGGCCTAGGAGAACCAAGAGTTGTTGAAATAACAGAAGTGTGGAGATTTTTACCTGATGGCGCTAGCACATTGATATTTGAAATAGAGGGCGGCTGCATCGGTGGTGGTTTCTCCTTGGCCGGCAGCAGAAGAGCATTCTGCGAGAAATCTTCGATAGTCCCTCCGGTCACAGACACATTGAACAAAGGATTGGTCACTTTTTTGGGATCTGTCATTTTATTTTACAAAACTAAACTACCTAAATGGAAACAGCTGTTGAATTACCTACGGCTTCAGAGTTCAGACCCGTCAACATGTTAGGTAAACGTGCTTTCTTTCTCACTCTTTGCCCGCTACTCTACCTGTGTTGTGAGAACGTAAGTAAATGTGGAAATGCGTCTGCGGTGCTCTTCTGCAAATAGAATGACTGTATGAACGAACATCCCGCACTTCTGCTACTCCCTCACAGATGTCGCGGCCGATGTTCGAACTGAGAACTTCTCTGTATTACAAAATTTGAAAATTCATCATCCTGCGATGATTCAGTCTTGAAACGTGTACTGTGTATCACTGTTACGTAAATGTCTTTGTTCTTGATTTTCGAAAATTAACATGAAAATTCCAACCACGATGATTCCTCTAAATTTGCCTGAGGTGTACAGAAATATTTCTGGATCTTGATCGTTCCTGGAAGGCTGACGATTCGTAAATCGCCACCCGGGGTTATTTGCAGGGAATTATACAAAGGGATAGAGCTGGTTTTCGGTTTTCCCCATTTGTCAAATGTGGTTTTGGTGATCCTGTTCGTTTGTTGTTGGCCGGTTATTGGATTTCGGGAAGCACACCTAGTCCTTGCCAGGATGCAGGACGTTATGTTCTTCACCAATATTACTTGGTCGGACTCAAATAAAGCGTCGTTGTCCACCGACGCTTGCTCGTAACATTGTGCGATCTGAGAAAATAAATCTGTAGCTTTGATAATAATTATGATGATTTAGGTGACTAACCAACAAATCAGAATTGACTCTTCTAACGCACTGGATGAATCTGCAGTACCCTGTGACACATCCATTTTCGGTGAGAGGCGTTGATATCTGTGCAAAAAACATGGTGTAACTCTCTACAAAGACTGCCACAACCAAATACAAGGTTGAGAATGGGTCATAAACCCTGATCAAAACGATTTATCTGCGATTTTGTTCACTGCGGTTAGGATTTAGGTATTGTCGCCTAACGCCTATTATACTCCTATGCAAAATGGGTCCATAAAGCTGGATTCCCAGTTGCGAATATTCGGACAGAAAATGCGAAATTTAATGTCAAAGTCGTCATATTGGCCAATCAGAGCCCTCGAATTCAAAATTTGACATATAAAATCGCATTTTCTGTCCGAATATTCGCATCTGGGAACCCAGCTTAAGTCGTTCAATTTCAGAATCGACTGGCGACTGGTAGTCGGGTGGTACGATTTTTTTTTTATCGAAAATGAATTATACGGAATGCCCATCGGCATGATAACTCCTTACACCAAAGTGATTGATTTTCGCCTAGGACATTTCAACATTTCCCTCTCAGAAAAAAAGATCGCGACGATTTTTGACAGCAGTAAATTTTTTGTAAAATTATGTATGTAGGGTATGTAGGGTTGGCAGATATATATATATATATATGAAGTGATATGTATCACAATAAATATCACTATATATATGATATTTATTGATTGATATACAATATCATGATATATATCGGACAAAAATGTTCCGCAATGGAGTTTATTTGAAGCATTCTGATCTGCCAAATTGGGCTTTATGCTTTACGCATGCAGCACATCTCTTTGCCTCGACTTGTTCTCTTTTCAGAATAAATTTAATTTCGATTTATTGTGAATATAAATAACATTGATAATATTACGATTGATTTTTGCTCATTATTCAATATAGTGTATCACGTAGTTTTTGTTCAAGTAGGTAGTGTTTGTTTTAATTTTAGACTTGAACATTACCTAAAAATCAAAATTTCAAGAAAATATCAGAATATCGGATATATCGAATATATCAATAAATATCCGATATTTATGATATTTTGATATTTATATGAATATCATGATATTTTCCAACCCTGAGGGTATGTTTTCTAACTAATTTTGACCTCTGAACACGAATATCGGTTTAATATTTTTGCATTAGAAATCGATCCAATCTCAAATTTTACATGAAAAACCAAAAAAATTGTAGTCTCGCATATTTTTCAACGGAATATTTTTGGTGTTGTTAAGTGATTTCCAGTAATGAGCGGTTGGCATAGACCTCATAGAAAATAATAAATGGCGTTAGTTCGTCCTGAAAGCTGTTTGGGCATCGCCAGGACGCGTCTCAAAACATACAAAATATGGGCGCTGGCACGCTGGGAGAATATTTCACCGCGCGATTGATCAAGAAGTTGTTTTTGTCTCATAAGAATTAAATTGTTTCTGCAGTACATACTAATACCATAAACAAAACAGAAAATGAAGTTGTCTTAGAAAGTTTTATAATATTATGTTTTTTCTAAATAATCATACGCTCACATAGATATATCTAGTATTTTCAAGATATAACGTCAACATTTCGAAGAAAAAATTAAAATGTACAAAATGAGCGCTTTCCATTTACAACACTTTGTGTCGGTTTGTGTCAACAAAGTGTCGGTTTGTGTCAACAAAAGTAAGTCGGCTTGTGTTAGCTTGTGTCGATGACACACAGTAACACAGATCAAATGTACCGCATTTGTGCCGATTTATGTCGACACAAGTCGACTTGTGTCGGTAAATGGAAAGCGCCCAGTGTTGTTGAGAATCCTGATAACCCCTCTCGATGACCTCCTTATGTTTTCATGTAAAGCTCTGAATTCTATCGAGCTCCCCATGTATCTTCTTGTTCTTTGGAACTCTGCCGGCCCCCATTCTTTCTTGCTGGGTCAATC
This sequence comes from Anaspis maculata, assembly GCA_949128115.1. NCBI lineage: Eukaryota > Metazoa > Arthropoda > Insecta > Coleoptera > Scraptiidae > Anaspis > Anaspis maculata. The sequence continues at coordinate 9,858,851 of OX421968.1, forward strand.
TGGGGGCCCAAATGGGCCATGTGTCTATGGTGACGCTTCCAGCCCCGCAATGAGCCCGATTTTGTCTTCTTGTGTCTTGGAATCCTAGCCGCCCCTATTGTGTCTTGCTATGTGTATCGGAGGCCCAATAAACCCCCTTCTCGTCTGTATTTGTCGTTTTGAGCCCTGAGAAGCCCCCTTGTGTCTTCATGTGGTGTTGTGTGGAGCCCTGATGAACCCCTTTGTATCTCTTTATGTTTTTAGTCCTATATGGCGCCCCCATTATGTCTTACTTTGTCAATCGGAGCTCCGATAGGCCTTTTTGTGTCTTTACGTGTCATTTCGACGATGAGCCTCCTCATGTTTTCAGTGGTTTTCGTAAAGAACATCCCTAGACAGTACAATAAAAGCATTTTTTATTATTATTATTATTATTATTATTATTATTATCATCATCATCATCATCATCATCATCATCATTATTATTATTAAATAGCGAGCCCCCTTATGCTCACTTTTTTCATGTTTTGGAGTTCTAGCGACCCATTATGTCTTGCTGTGTCAATCGGAGCCCTCCTTCTGTCTTTATGTATTTTGTGCCCCGATGATCCCCTTGTATTTTCTTGACGGTCCTTTCTTAATGTTTTCGGAAAAGCAAGCCCGGTCATGTCTTCTTGTGTTTTTGGTGTTCTAGAGGCCCTCATTGTGTTTTGCTGTGTAATTCGGAGTCCCAATGGACCCTCTTGTGCTTTTATGTGTCGTTTCGACTTCCGATGAGCCCCCTTTTGTCTTTTTCTTCTAATGTTTTCTCAGTCTGTTTTGGCAAAATCTCTGGCGCACGTCGTCCGGCGGCGTCATGCCTTCGGCCAACTTGACGCCGGCTATCCTGACGCGGGACGACTTGAGGCCAGGACAACCTGACGCGGCGCGGGGACAGCTTGACGCGACACAAACTGATGCCAGGGGCTATAATTTAGGGTGTTCTAGGTGGTCAATTTCTGTTTTCCTGTATGTTTGGGAGTCCCAATGGACCCCTTGTGTCTTAATGTGTCGATTCAAGCCCCGATGAGCCCCCTTATTGTGTTTTCATGTTGCTTTTAGAACTCTATCGAGCTAGATTCTATATCTGGTCACATTTTGTAGTTCTAGTGTCGTTTTGAGCCCTGATGAGCCCCCTAGTGTATTCATGTTGTTCATGTTCATGTTGCTTTCGGAATCCTAATATTTACCCTTCATGTCTTTATAATTATGGTGTTGTAAGCACCCTTATTCAAAGACCAGCTGGACCCCCTTGTGTCCTCGCAATCTCGTTTCAAGCCCTGGTGAGCCCCTCATAATTTTCGCGGCTTCCAGAATTTCATAAATTTTCAGTGCCTTCTTTGATTGTTGAACTACTAACCCCCTTGTTCCTTCAATGTCGTTTGAATCCCATTAGAAGCCTTATCGGGTCCCCTTCTGTTCTCATGTGAAATTTAAACCCTATTGGGTTTTTTGTGGCTTTCAGACCTTCGGTAGGCCCCCTTTACAGTGCCTTCTTGGGTTATCGGAAGCCCTACTGGCCCCTTTGTGTCTTCAATGCCGTTTGAAGTCCTGCTGAGACCCCTTTGCACTCTTCCATTGCTTTCGCAGCTTTAGTAAACAGCTTTGTGCCTTCATGTGATAATGTGACATTCGGAGCTCTGTCGGATCGGGTGCCTGTGTGTCCTCAACCTCAAGTGCCGTTTGGAGCCCTGGTGAGCCTCTCTATGTTAATTCACGTAACTAGAATTTTCGTAGCCCCCTTTTGCCTTTTAATATTATCCAGAGCACTATTAAGCTTCCTTGTGCCTTCAATGTCATTTGCAGCCCTGCTGAACCCCCTTGCACTTTCTCCGTGACTTACGGAGCTTTAGCAAGCAATCGAATAATCGAAAGCACCTTTGTGTTTTCTTTTGGTAGGTACTCGAAGCCCTACTGGGTCCGCATGTATCCTCATATGTGGTTTGGAGTCCTAATGAGCCCCCTTATCTCTTTCCATGGCTCTCAGAATCCCGAAAAGACTTCTTTTGCTTCTTGTGTTGTTCATAGCTCCATTGGACCCCATTGTGATTTCAATGGTGTATAAACCCCTGCTGAGCCCCCTTGCATTTTTTATTTTCATTTAGTGAGCATCATTGTGCCTTCGCTTGGGATTCGAAGGTCTATCGGCGCCCCCTTGCATTTTTACAATCTAAGTAAACCGCTTTGTGCCTTCATGTGATATATAGTGCAAGCGGTACACCAGGATTATTATGAAAAAGTGGCATTCGATGATACAAGCAAGCCACTTTGCATATTTGTTGTCTAAGCCCATTAGCAAAATTTGACCTGCAGTTCCTAAAAATTCATCTCTTAGGACCCGAGATTTGGGGAGGGGGAGGGAATACTATAAAAAAAATACCAAACTTTTTCATCCAAACCTGCTGAGGCGTGTTTGGTGTCAAAACTATATAACTCAGACTCCCTCGATACAATGACAATGTCAAAACTCTCGTGCGGTCACCGGAAGTCGAGTTAAGTCGTCATCTTTGAAAATTAGAGCTGAAGGTCAAAATTACTAAGTAAGCGTCAACTACACATATGTTGGGTATCGATTCTTAGGTTTTCGGGGTCGCTGAAAACGTATGAAATGGAACAAAAACGATTGGATACACTGTTTGCCCATTTGATCTACCTATGGGCCCAGAAGTCAGGCAAGCGAGTAAAATCCTACAAATTTTCGAAAATACAAGTGAAATAATAATGTGAAATAGCTTCAATCTGTACTTGGTGATGATGCTGTACCAGCTGTTCTATTTGAAATTCATGATGTTCACCTGTGAGCTGTCAAAAATCCAAAATGGCGCCCATTTAAAACATTCAGGGGAATAATTTATCGTGATTTTCTTTAGGGAGCTCCTACGTGTCACTAGCTAAGCACATGTTGTTCATCAGTGAACAACGACTAAGAAAGTTCCTTACACTATTGGTGGTATCTTGCATCGTTTAAAAGATATTCGCCGCGAAACTGTTTCGGAACCGTTTTTGGACAATAGATTAAATACTTGAATAGGAGGAAAAACTTTGCATGTATAATTGAAATAACCAACCTAAAGATATTTGTTTTGTTTCATGTAGTCATGTTTTATGGTTTAGATTGCGTGATCTGTCATTCCTGGTATATGGAGGGTCATGAACCCAAGATGTCCGCCGCTGTAGGGTTATTCAGAAAATTTCATGCCAACTTTGTCCGAAAGCGGAGGGGGGGCGGAAAAACTCAAACATGGAAGGTCTACAAACGATACGTTTGATGCATTTGATCCAAGGCGCAAAACATCTAAAAGACAAAAGATCCAAAACGCAAAATATCTAAATTAAGTACAAAAGATCCAAAGTACAAAAATCGACAGTATATGAGAGCTAAAATTCGAAAGATCTATAGCACAATTTGTACGATGTAGAAAACGTCAAAAATATAAATCGTTTTGAGTTTCCTCTCTTTTCTTCAAATCCACCAGATGAGAAAGTTGCTTTTTTTGACTCACCAGTTGAGGAGTTTGCTTTTGACTCAAGTTGCCTCCTTTCCAAACCTACCAGAAGAAGTTGGTTTTTGACTTAGATTCCTCCTTCTTTCCAGACCCACCAGGTGAAAATTGCTCAATGACTCAGGTTTCCTCTATCTTTTCAGGCCTTCTAGATATGTCTAGACTCTAGAGTCGTCGACTAAGTCTTGCTTAGTAAGTTTGAACAAAAAGACTAAACTCGAGTCAAAAAGCAGCTCCTTATCTGGTGGACTTGACACAAACGGAGGAAACTCAAGTCAAAAGCATTTCCTGATCCAGTGGATCTGAAAAGAAGGTGGAAACTTGTGACCCTTTCTATGTTTGGTGGTTTCTATATTGTGGACTTTTTGTATATTAGACATACTAGATTCACATCTTAGGGTAACCTTTTGCATTTCAGATATTTTGCGTATCGGATCAAACGCATTAGATATTTTGCGTTTCGGATCAAACGCATTAGATATTTTCTTAGACTTTTTGTAATTAGATCTTTTTTCCGCCACTCTATTTCCTCCTGTTTTCTGCAACAGTGCAACATTATTGAATAAATCGGTAGCAGAGCGAGAGATTTTTTCATTAGTTTTATCATGTAGGTATATAGTATATAGATATCATTTTTAAATTAAAATTTCACGTACATCTACTTTAGGTAGGTAATTGGTTATATCTCTCAAATTATTAAAGGAATAAAAATGTGAGGAACTCTTCAGAAATATATAAGTAATGTACAGGTGCGGTAGATATTTATTATTTATCCAAATCCAACAATGAAGTTGGTATGGAATTTTGAAACTTACAGAGGCAAACATCTTGGATTTATGACCCTCCATACATAGACCAGAAATGACAAATCAGGCAAAATACATCATAAGACATGATTCTAGGAACAGACAAAATATATTTAGGTCGGTTATTCCAATTTTACATGCAAAGTCTTTCCTCCTATTCAAGTATTCAATCTATTCTCCAAAAACGGTTCCGAAACAGTTTCGCGGCGAATATCTTTCAAACGATGCAAGATACCACCAATAGTGTAAGGAACTTTCTTAGTCGTTGTTTACTGATAAACAACATGTGCTTAGCTAGTGACACGTAGGAGCTCCCTAAAGAAAATCACGATAAATTATTCCCCTGAGTGTTTTAAATGGGCGCCATTTTGGATTTTTGACAGCTCACAGGGGAACATCATGAATTTCACATAGAACAGCTGGTACAGCATCATCACCAAGTACAGATTGAAGCTATTTCACATTATTATTCCACTTCTATTTTTGAAAATTTGCAGGATTTTTCTCGCTTGCCTGACTTCTGGGCCCATAGGTAGACCATATGGGCGAACGGTGTACTCAATCGTTTTTGTTTCATTTCATACGTTTTCAGTGACCCCGAAAACCTAAGAATCGATACCCAACATATGGGTAATATAACGTATTTTGACCTTCAGCTCTAATTTTCAAAGATGACGACTTAACTCGACTTCCGGTAACCGCACGAGAGTTTTGACATTGTCATTGTATCAAGGAGGTCTGAGTTATATAGTTTTGACACCAAACACGCCTCAGCAGGCTTGGATGAAAAGGTTTGGTATTTTTTTATAGTATTCCCTCTCCCTCTCCAAATCTCGGGTCCTGAGGGATGAATTTTTAGGGAACTGCGGGTCAAATTTTTCTAATGGGCTTAGGGCTCGATACCAAGTTGCAGGCGCAAAAGTTAGGACGGCGTAACTTGCCAAATAGAGCGGTCTGATTGGCCGTTGCTATAGTAACCACACTTACGGCGGTCTCAGCCCCAACTTGGTATCGAGCCGTTAGACAACAAATATGAAAAGTGGCTTGCTTGTATCATCAAATGCCACTTTTTTTTGCGTAACGCTATAGCACTAATACATCTGATGCTGCTTTAAAATTCTTGGCGTCAAGTTGTCCGGCGTCAAGTTAGTTGTCCTGGCGTCAAGTTGTCATGTACGCCTTTCTCTGATCTCTTTCCTTGCAGGGGCGTTCCGAGCGAGGGATCTCCCCCCCCCCTCTGAATTATTTTTTATCGGCAATGTCGGCATATAAAACCACAGGAGTTGGCAAAAATTCGATTATTACCGAATACGACTTAGGTTTGAACTACTACCTACGAGTCCTACGACAGAAGTGCGATATTATCAAATCGTCATTCTACAGAGTTCCCGACAAAAAGAATAAGTAGTGTAGTTTGGTAATGAAATGATAAATGAATCAGGAATTATTAATAATTTAGGTTATTCTTGTTGGTAGGCAGCAAAAACTAAACTGCTGGACAACGAAGTTGAAGTATCGGAAAAATGGTCCGACTTTGGAGGTCAATATCTCTCGATTGCCGATTGCGATTTCCATTTTGTTTGTTGCGTTAACTAGCTTTATCTTTCCGTAACCCATCCTATAACATCCTATGAATGTTGAGAATTTTTATGTGAATTTTCTACAGGGTGATACGTGAAATGGTGCAAAATGTTTGTCAAAAAAATATTTTTCATGTATTCTAATACAAAAATTATGAAGTGTGGTGTCTTATCTCGAAACGGTTTTGGAATTTCCTGGATTTAAAGTCTAACATTGAAGATATAAATTTTTATGTTGAATGTTGCAGATTCACGAAACTCAGGCATAGCACAAGCACAAATATAACGTTCAGGGCAGGGGGGCTTTACTTCACTCGGACACTAAAATTTCACATCGTTACCGTGTTCAGGGGCTCAGGGGCTCTATCTGTAAATAGAACATGTTCCATGTCTTAAATTTTGATGAAATTCTGACGAAATCCAACGTACGAAAAACAGGCAGGAACAACCATTGAAAAAAGTGCCCCTGCTTGGCCCCACATCAAATATTCGGGTTGTGTTGAAAGTTAAATTGTTCTGGACTGTTGTACGAACAATCTTGCTCAATGTCAACATCCATTCATCAGAAGTGACTTAATCTCGCGTGCCAACAAGGCAAATCTGTATCATTCAAAATAAAAATTATATATTCGATGTTAGACTTCCAATCCTTATAATTCCGAACCCGTTTCGAGGTAAGACAGCACAATTAATGATTTTTGTATTAGAATACATAAAAAATTGTTTTTCGACAAATGAGGGTACGATGAAGTCGGTACAACTTTGCAGCATTTCACGTATCACCCTGTAGAAATTTTACATGAAGTTTCTCAACATTCACTATTATAGGATAGGTTACGGAAGCATTAGGCTAATTAAAACGATAAACAAAACGGAAATCGCATCCAGCAATCAGAAGTTATCGGTCTTCAAAGCCGGACCATTTTTCCGATATCGACAACTTCGTTGTCCAGCAGTTTATTTAAAATAGGAATATTCCATATAACATCTTTGTGAAAAGTGAAGACTGCATGCAATGCAAGCACATTAATTCGAGAGTTCTTTCAACAATTCAGAAGTTTCAGTACAGGGTTGACCAGTCAGTATGCCCACTTTTTGCGAGGTCAATACTGGCTTATGAATTGAGGAAGAGAGATGGATCAAAAAGCAGAGGAAAGCTCAGTTCATGCCATTTCTAATGATATATTAAACTCTGGAAAAATAACATCGTTCAAATGCGCGTCGTGGAAAATAATGCATCGTTGCATTCTCGAGTGAAAATTCCGCTCAAAAATGGCCAGCACTATTTGCTGGAATTCCGGCTCGAATACTGATTTTGAGGTTCTCCAGTGTGCAGGGTTTGTTGGCATAGACTTAGGCTTTCAAGAAACCCCACAGAAGAAATCTGGCGGTGTGAGATCGGGTGATCTCGTCATCCAATTAGGTAATATCACCATTTCTCGAGATCAAACGTCTATGAACCAAGTGGACACTTCTTGGCATGTGAAATTAAACTTTTGAAATTTCCAAAACATTCTCGAATTATTCGTAGTGAATACGGACGAAAATAGCCCAAACAAGCGAAGTTTATTGCAGGGTAAGTTGAAAAACGAGATGTTTTGGAAGCCTTCCTATTGCGTCGCAATAGTCCGGACGTTAATGGCTCCAACCTTTGTAAATCGTGATGCCGGGATGCCACTTGGCAAAAATGTTGTACATACCATTTAAGAAATGGAGCCCACCTGCCACCCCCGGCAGGTCCTTGATATTGTGGGTAACATATCTCCCAGGGGCAGATTCATGAAGTCTACGTTTTCTTGGATATTTGATCGAAAATCGAGCTGATTTTTGGTAGGTAGGCATGAATCATGATTACACGTGATGTCCACTATGTCATGACGACCCAAGGTGACCTGTCTTTCAGAGAAGAAGAAATCCGGAATCTCGGATTTGACGAATAATGGCTTTTTCAATTTCATTTCTGATCATCAAAGTAGGCTTTACAACGGGATTGGGTGAAATATTTCACCTTGATGTGACATTGGTAGCTTGCTGTAGCCTGGTATATAACCCAGGATAGAAATGCATAAAAATTTCAACCTAGAATGAATTGAGAAGAGCTGAAAATTTGAGGATCGCTCCAAAATTCGATGGCTGACCACACATTAAGTATATTTTTCCAAGGTCGAGGTCGAGGTGAAAATGAAGTTTTTTCCTAATAAAACTAGGTCAAACACGTCTCTATCGACACAAAAGTACAAAAAAAGCAAAGATTCCAAAAATGGTAACTTCTTGGACTTTCGACCACCAATACCAAGGATTTGCCAGGGGTGGCAGGTGGGCTCCATTTCTTAAAATGCCAAAACTTATCAGATGGTGAAAAGTGGCATGGAATGAGCTTTCTTTTGCTTTTTGATTCATCTCTTCACCTCAATTCATAAGCCAGTAGTATTGGCCTCGCGAAAAGTGGGCATACTGACTGGTCAACCCTGTACTAAACGCCATCAGAGCTTGCAGGACGAGTTGAGGAATGTCGAAAACACGCTGCAGCTGAAAAATTTATCGAAGATGCGGTGGACAGCCAGAGCTGAATCTGTCAAAGCCAGTGGCGTAACTAGAAGTGTCCGATGGTGAGGGTCACGACTGAAAAATATGCGAATATGCGAGCAAAACGAATAAAAAGGCGTCGCATTTGAAATTTTTTCAGGGAATTCGATGGCCAATGGCGGTTTCTGACCCCGAAACCCCCCCTCTAGTTAAGCCACTGGTTAAAGCTATTTCGATTGCTTATGAAAGTATTGTAGAACTTTCAAAAACTTGAAGTAGAATCCTTCCATTTCTGTAGTTGTATCTTTGTAAGTTTGATATAAAGTTCTCAGTCTTGCTACTTGTCAATTATGTTTGTTGTTTTTAAAAAGGTCCCAAACAGTTTACGATTAAAAAGTCATCTTGAAGGGTATAAACTACAAGAAAACAGGTTAACACAGTAAAGTACAAAGCAAAAACTTACTTGATAGTAGATTAGAAAATCATGAATGGTACGGATGTAAAATGTCTCGATGAATTGTAAAAAGTCAAATTGAAGTTTTTGTTTTGTTTACATTGTTAGGAATACAGGTAGTTTTTATACACTATTAGAATCCTTAGAAATAAAGATCACAACCTAATCAACACGACGATGAGGTAGGTACCGTGAACGAGCAGACTGTAGGATATTTTATTTGAGGAAATTTTCTTTGGCTTTAAGTAATAATGTTCAAAGTATGTTTGCCTAAAAGTAAATCAGTCTGCTCATTTAGGGACCCTCATCACCGTTTTTCTAAGATCTTGTGATCTCCAAGGATTCCAATAGTATCCTTCTTGAGTACCTACCTTGTTTCTTCATGTAAAATGACTTACTTTTACTGTGTTAACCTGTTTTCTTGTAGTATATACCCCTGAAGATTACTTTTTAGTCGAAAACTGTTTGGGACCTTTTTAAAAACAATAAACATAATTGATAAGTAGCAAGACTGAAGACTTTATACATAGAACTTTCAAAAAATTTCTGCAAAACTTAAAGAGATTTTAGACTTTGATTTCATATTGTTACGGGCGATGATTTGCATTCTAGAGCACACCTGATCTTTCTTGACGGTGCCATTAGAACGCAGTGTACAAGTGCGAAGCTCGCTGGACATTTCCAGAATACACGCGATGGCTTAGCGAATGGAATTTACATGGGAGACTTCAACGGTCGATTAGAAAACATCAGCCGAATTGGCGGAGGTGCCGTCTTGACGGCGTAATGCCCGCGAAATGTGCAGGATTTTTCGGGATACACCTGGAAACCGTATGCCGGGTCATAGTGGAATTTGCTAGAGGACCCGTGAAAGATTCAAGAACACTTGTCGGAGGCATTTATAAGCAGCGCGGATCGGCCTAGGCAGTAGTATTGAGTTGGAAACGATCGAGAACGATAGAAAGCGAATAGTAATCAGCGATATTCCCAAGTAAATAATTGTTGGCGTGTATTTATTGTAGTACGCAGTAATAAACAGTGGGTGTTTTAAAACGATCGTCTCAATAATTATAAACGAATCTGTACACGAAGTACGTAACAATATGCTCCCGATTCTTTTGCAAAAATGCGATGATATTCAAAATTGAAAATATAACGGAGCTTTTGGGAGCTGAAAAGCTGAACGTCGTCGATGCCCCATGCAGCTAATTGAGAGTACGTTGAAGTCGTTTCGAGAGCTGAACGATGATGAAAAAATCGCTGCATTGATAGAAAGTAACAAAGCGCAGCAAACCATTTTGGAGTCTCTTGAGAAGTTTCTGAAATATCTTCAAAATAAAATCATCAAAATGATGGAAATTTTTCTTGACTGATTGATTTCTCAATTACTCACTGATTTTTTGAGATAATTATATTAAGGTGCAACTTTCTACTAAAATGACGATCATCATCACAAAGTTCTCAGTCCTAAGACTGGTTGGCTGAGTTCCTCCATCTCTTTTCATCTCGCACTAACTTACGCGTTTCTCTAAAAGTCAAACATCCCACATCTCTAACCATCTGGAATCAGTAATCTAACCTGGATCTACCTCTGCGTTTCTTTATTCCCAGCTCCGCCTTGAGTATATCTCGAACTGGATGTTCGTGTTTCAGAAGGTGTCCTACCATCCTATGTCTCCTTTTCTTCACAGTTTTCCATACATTCCTTTCTTCCCCTATACTCTTTCTAGTATTTCCCTATTGCTGACCCTATCTTTCCATGGTATTTTCATCATGCACTTGTAACACCACATTTTAAACGCTTCGATTTCTTTCCTACCTACCTCTCCCACCGTCCATGGTTCGCATCCGTGAAACATCGTGCTCCACATGTATAATTTCAAAAGTCTCTTCCGAACTGCTGAATTCATCGTTCGTGAACCCAAGAGTGGTTTCTTTTTGTTAAAAGCGATTCGGCCTTGTGCTATTCTTTGTTTAATGTCACTCCACCACTACCATCCTGAGTGATTTGACTGCTCAAATAGCAGAAATTCGCAACTTCTTCTACCCCTTCATTTCCAATTTGTATTCTTGAAGTAACCCTATTTTTACGTCCCTTGCATATTAGAACTTGAGCCTTATTTTTTGTGATTTTCATGCCGTAGCCCGTGTCACCCAAAACTTCTCCGACGAGTAGCAAGGAACGGATGGGAATTTTATTATGAGACGTCCCTTCGAGTGGGAAGTTAGAATTTGAGAAAAAGATTGAAGAATTGAGATATTTTCTCTGATAAGGGATTTATTTTGACCTCCATCATTTGAGTCCGGTCTTGATAAGCCAGGCCGGTTACTCATTTTGAAGAGAAAACTCTCGGGAAACTTGGAGAATTTGAAGAGAAATTGCCTGAAATTTTCAAGAATCACTTATCCTTTGTTTTAAAAAGTTGGTATTAATCTGTTCACAAGCTAAATATGTAGTAAGAAATTTGCAGTTTTTCACAAGGAACCAAATTATGTAAAAAGAAAAGCGAGTGAGGCAGTCAGAGGCATTGGCACATGGATGAAAGTGAACGATCTGAAACTGGCACCACAGAAAGATTGAAATAATTCGCAGGAAATTGAAAATTTGAATTTTCCGGGGAAACCTCAAATTTTTTTCCAAATCATCTTATTGTATAAATATCGTCCGTTACGGCTTCACTTTAAGCGCCATCATTCAAGTCCGGTTTCGATAACCGATGCCTAAAATAGGCATGTCTACATCTAAAATGAATATTCCGTGGGACTCACCCGCATGTCAAAGTTTACATTGCAGTTTTGTCAAATTCACATAAGTAGGTATGTGCTAATTTTATTTTGAAAAAAATCACCGTCGGAAAACCAGAACCGTGCCGATTTTGAAAATGGGCCTACACGACGCCCAATCCAATCTATTTTCGGTATCAGTTGGAATTTTTCGAAAAAAGTCGATCCCCGAGCAGGAATGAATTTTTGAGTAGAATCCTGCATCAAAAGCGAGTCGTCCTGGTCAAATACGGGCGAGAGGCCCTCTCGGGTGGCAACGGCTTGAAGAAATTTAGAAAATTCATAACGCTCGACTGGAAAATGGTTAAAAATTGCAACTGCAGACTTAATTTGACTCTTTTGTTGTGTTGCTTCCTGCCAAATTCGGTCCCAAATCATCGGATAGCTTTTGAATAATAATCAAATGGTCAAGTTTTGAACTTTGACATTCTCTATTATTTGACAGATGACAGGTAGGGCAATAATTTCAACTGTTCTGAATACAGTTTTTTATGGGCTTTCAAACGGCGTATGGCAAGTCAAGTTCCGTGAGATATAGCTACTGTCATTTTTTGAGAGTGACACTTCCGTCACACAGATGACAGCCAAAAAAACTAGTGGGCTCATTCAACAATGAAACCATGTCCGTATACCAAATTTCAAGTCGATCGGATGTTATCGTGGAAGGTTACAGACAAACATACACACATACACACAGACAGAGATTATTCTGGAAATAGTCTTGATTGTCATAGAAGGGGACCTTAAAACGGATATAGGTATCCGTCGAAATCTCAAAAAAAAATTTCTGCGCGTTCACAATACTTCTCCTCCTCGTTGGGTAGTGGGTCGGGCGGTCGGGGAAGTAAAATATCCGGCGATTAAGCGTACCACGCATTGAATATTTGTGAAGACGCATTAAGAAGAATGAATGACCGAATGAGGGTTGGTTTGGTGGGTACCACAGCGAGATACTGACAAAAGGACAGCGTATTGCTGGCGTGGTAATTTGATAAATTGTATAGTCAGTGAAATTCCGGATTGGCATCGATGTACCGGGTGGGCCATAAAAAACCACGTTGTTTTATTTTCCTCGTCAAATTTTTGTTTGTTGGCAGATTTTGACAAATTTGGCATCCATGTGTAGATTGAATAGGCTACTAAAATCGTATATAGATATTGCTGAAATATCAAAATTCAAAATGGCGGACCCAACTGAAAATAGGTCCTCTTTTGCAGTCGTTTCTTTTGATTAAAATTTGACAGAATAACAGAACTACAGACATTTTTTGGAAGAACGAACTGTCTTCTACATTTTGAGACCATGACCAGCACAACTGGTCCATTTGTTCTGAAAATGTAGCAAATTGAGAAAAGGCTTATTCGCCATTTTTTCAATCAGTAACGAATAATAAAAAAAATATTATTTTGCCTGCCAAATTTTTGTTCCTCGAACGATTTCAACAGGTTTGATATCTTTGTGTAGCCAACTAAATATGATACAAGTGTTATATGTGAATACGGTTGAAATCTCAAAATTCAAGATGGCGGACACAACTGGAAATGGGCCTTCTTTTGCAGTCGTATTTTTTCATTGAAATTCAACGACTGACAGAACTAAAGGCGTTTTTTCAAAGAAAGAACTGTTGTTTTCATTTTGAGACCACAATCAGGTCAAATGGCTCATTCGTGAAAGAGAGGTAGAAAATTGAAATAATGCTTTTCTAGCATTGTTTCGACTGCTCAATTTTCATTTCTTTATAGATTTTGACAGGTTAGGTACCATTGTGTATTGTCAAATAAATGGGCTACAATAATCATAATGCGAATATGGTTAGAATCTAAACATTCAAAATGGTGGACACAACTGAAAATGAGCCTTTTTTGCAGTTCTTTTTTTTTCGTTAAAATGTGTCAGAATGATAGAAACTCAAGAAGTTTTTCGGAGTATCGAACTGCTTTCTATATTTTGAGACCATGTCCAGCTCACTTTGTTCATTGGTTGTGGACATGTAACAAATTGAAAAAGATTTCAAGTTGTGTCCGAGGTCGTGTCCAATTTTAAATTTTGAGATGTTGACCAGATTTATGTATGATTCTTGTAGCCCATTCAATAGGCGACACGATGGCCGCATTCGTAAACCACAACAGTTGTGGAGCACTTCCACGCAATTCGTCAAAATTTTAATTTTGACCAATGGCTCCACAACTGTTGTGACTTACGAATGCGGCCAATGGTATCTGATCTGTCATAATCGATGAAAAAAGCAAAAAGTCAGCAATCAAAACAATAAATTTTATTACTCGTTAAGGATTCAAACAATGGCAAAAAAAAATTTATTCATTTGCTACATATCCTCAATGCTTGAACCAATTGAGTTGGTTGTGACCTCAAAGTGCAAAAAACAGTCCATTTTTTCCAAAAACGTCTTCAGTTCTGCCAGTCTGTCGAATTACAACGATAAAAAAGACTGCAAAAGAAGACTTATTTTCAGTTGGGTTCGCCATTTTGAACTTTGACATATCAATCATATTTCATATGACACTTGTATCTTATTTAATTGGCTACACAATGATACCAAACCTGTTTAAATCGCTTGAGAAGCAACAATTTGACAGGCAAAACAATATCTTCCTATTATTCGTTACGGAGTAAAACAATGGCAGGTGAGCCTTTTTCAATATGCTATATTTCCAGAACAAATCAACCAATCAAGCTGGTCATAGTCCCAAAATCCAGATAACAGTTCGTTTTTCCAAAAAACGTCTTCAATTCTGTCATTCTGTCCAATTTCAATCAAAAGAAACGACTGCAAGAGAAGGCTTATTTTCAGTTGTGTCCGCCATTTTGGATCATGATATTCCGGCATTTTTTAATGTGTTTTTGGTAGCCTTTTCAACTGCCTACACATGCATACCAAACTTGTCAAAATCGGCCAAGAAACAAAAATTCTGCGAGGAAAATAAAACAGTGCGGTTTTTTATGGCCCACCCGGTACAACATGGATATATTTTATAAAGGCGATTGACCTCATTGGGAAAAATGGCCGTTTCGTCGAGGAAGTTTTAGGGAATTAATTGTCAGAAGAGGTGTAAGTTGCCGCAGGCAACGGCGGCTGTTACGTCAATTGGTGGCACGTCAAAACTGTCACTTTGCTGTTTTGTGCAGTCCACTACAAGCAAACTTTTGTTCCTGTGAACCCTTGGGACCCCGTAGGCTCTTTATTGGGTCCCATGTTGATGACCAGCGTCGTCGCAGACCTTTCTTTAAATCATCCATAGCTTCCGCCCAAGGAAGAGCAACAGACTCTGTCACATCCGCACGGAGGAAACCACACAAGCCCGTCGACCAGCCTTGCAACAAAGCCAGCCTGCCAGCCAAGAAAAAATCGCGTCGGGCTGGCCGTGCAGAGTCAACCACCACCTATCTTTTTTCCTCGCTTTTTTCTCAAGATTTTCTGCTTGGACTTCAGCTGGAGATCTGCATTTTTCACTCTAATCAGCTCGCCGTAGCTACCTTTGCGTTCGGGACGTAAACGTTGTCTTTTTTTTACCGCAATGTAGTGCATTGCTGGGGGCGTAGTCTTTCAGCTGCG
The DNA here is from genome assembly GCA_949128115.1 of Anaspis maculata. Classification (NCBI taxonomy): domain Eukaryota; kingdom Metazoa; phylum Arthropoda; class Insecta; order Coleoptera; family Scraptiidae; genus Anaspis; species Anaspis maculata. Next base: position 9,874,097 of record OX421968.1, read on the forward strand.
CACCTCTGGAACCAGATCTACTACAAGCCTGCTAAATACGCTAACCATACCATGAAATAAGAATAAGAGACACAAATGCAAACCCCTTTTCAGATTATTTCTACTTGGCAAATTTCCATGTCAATAATGTGGGTATTGCAGGTATCCACTATTGCTCACCTAGGCTACTAGACGTCGGAGTATGTGTTCCTCTCAAAAATATCCTCTACGATCAAGTACCGAGCTCTACACCAGGTGGCATTTTTTTAATGTAAATCGCCTATTGTCAACTAATCTGCGTCATATGTGTCACTGTCATTAATTAGTCGATAAAGTACCTATCGATATGTATAATGTATACCCACCCAAAAAGTGGGGTATATACATAAATAAGTCGTGCCTTGCTAATTATTGTTCTAATAGTGGTCATGGCGAATTTTGAATTTTTAAAGATTCTTGATTCTTGGCGAGCGCTCTGGTGAATGACGAACATTACTCAGAATTAAGCAAATCTTTTGTTGTAATAATAGAAATAATACAAGTCTCGATGCACCCCTCTTGAGCCCCTCCTTTTATTTCCATTTTGATTTATTGTTGTTGCGTTGGGTCGGCGATAAGATAACAATATAGCGCGTATTAGAGTAATAGATTTTTAATGTTTCTTCTTTGTTTAAATTATTGGGAATTATTTTTCACCTTGTGTGTGCTAGCTAGATTGATCATGAATAAAGGCGCAGAAAAACTTTTTCCGCGTAAATATTATTTTCAGGCGTGTAACATGTTTTTATTTTCCAATATAAAGCATGAGTAGTAGGGAAGACATTTGTTTTTCTTGTGATTTGTAACATTGTTGCTGTTGATCCACGTACTGTTCAAACGCAGATTATAATTGACATCTTTGTCTTTGTAGAAAATTATTTAGGTAGCAAAAAATGGAAATACGCATAGGCATCATAGTACGTATCGTACTAAGACAAACATAGATTTTCAATCCAAATTATTAGGATTAGGTGGCATTTCTATTGAAATAATAATAATAATAATGGAAGTGAGGAAAATTCGATACATATACCCTACACCGCACTGCGCACTAATGATGATGTGTTTGTTGTAAATTTGGGCAATAGCCGAAGCATAAATTTCGTTGACCTGTTGGCTGGCGTGCCAGTGCGGCAACAGTCAACACCTGTCTGAAGACGCGATTATTTTCACGGGTCGCATGTTTGAATAATTAAGCGATTACAATGCCCTTGTCCAAATGACAAAAACATGGTAAATCTTTCGATCTCAATATTATGGAGTATAGAATTAGTAAGTGTTACTTGCCATCATCGGTTGATATTGTTTTTAAATGGCACGTAAACAAACATGATTAAAATTTAAAAATAAATAAACCACAACGGTGTTTATTATGGCGTGTGTTCCAACTAAAATTTTCACTGTGATCTGAAAATTTGCGTAGGAATGTACCCAACAGGTCCTTCTAGGGCTAAACCTGGCCCTTGGACAGCTAGAGTGGCGATCCTTTTAAAAATCCGGAACGTCAAGTTCTTAAATTGATCTTTAATTAATTATCGCTGTACTTGATCCCTAAAAATGCTTTATGGGAGTTCTTACTGTTACTACTCTGCTTAAGGTGTAGGCACGTAGTTTATGAATCTCAGTTAGTTGAGACTAGATAGTTCTTGTTCTTGCAAACAAATACGCTAGGTACGCCACTGAATTGCGGCACCCTGCTGTCTATCAAACTCTACGGATGAAGCTTCACTTTATTGCTAACTTCACGTAAACGTATCAATTGATCATTTTCATCTGTCATCACAAAATTTTCTAGTTTAAGGCTAACGTATTCTTTTCATCATACAAAAACAAATAGGCAGATAGGTCGGTGGTGGGTAAGTACGATACTTGAATAGCCTGCAGATTGAATGGCAAATTTCCTGAAGTTGTTTATTGGTAGTGGCTTGCTTACTTACCTCGATCAGGTTCGAGCATCCTTCATATCTGGTATCTCCGAAATAAGTTTGCGCGCAATTTCTCAGTTCGGCTAATGAAGGTTGATTGTTTTTGGATACCGAAGCGGCTTGAAAGCAGCCAACACAGGCGTCTCTTAACACGTTTTCTTCCCCGAATGCGATGTTGTTGCAAACGAAAGTGAATAAATTCGTCAGTTGCGTACTACAAAAACCATCACAAATTTCATATATCCATACAGTCAGTTCATTTGTGAGATATTCCCAAGAAACTTTGATATACGTACGAATACTGTCCACAAGTCGGCGGCTTGAGCTTGGATATTTTCCATGGAAATGGCAATTCAAACTGAAAAGTGAAAAATTTCAAGCCTAAAAGCGGTAGCTACCTACCTAGTTGATGAACATTATTATTATTATTATTATTATTATTATTATTATTATTATTATTATTAATATTATGACTTTTATTATTGTTATTATTATCATCATTATTATTGTTGAGTATTTTTGGACCTTTAGATTACGATTCAAGTACGATGGTAGCCGCAAGCTTTTTTTGTGTATCTGAAAACGAATGTGCGGCGTACTAGAAAATTTGGCAAAAATATTTCATTTCCAAGCGTGAATTTTGCCGAGGAATGCGAATTATTGTGCGTTGGAAAATAACTCACCTTTGCCAGGGTTATTAACGCTAATAGAGCCAGGATTTGCTTATTCATCACTGCGTTTTGCAAAATATCGGAACTGTCATATGATGCAGCAAATTTATTACTGTATTCTTTTTTTTTTTCAATAACAAATAATAATCCCCACATATAGTTATATAACGCCCATGGATGTAGCGTGTGACATTTCGCAATATCCGCCCGCCGTGCATGGTTTTATTATAATTTGCACAATCGGCATTGTTTCGAATTTTCGATATAGGATAATAAATTTTGAGTCGCGCCAAGCTGATCATGTATAGGGTTTACGGAAAATAGCGCGGCGTCAATTTTTGCCGGAAATCTGGCAGGAATCGATATTAATGTACTACGACTGAGTGTACTAGTGGTACTACTCAAAATAAAAATGGGCATACTTATGTAGGTATCTCGTTTTAATGGTACCTACCTATAATGGCCCCGGGGTCGAAGCGTTCATCAGATTCCGGTACGTTCACCCACGGAATTATGTAATTGGGATTGGAAATGGCGTGAAAAATCGTTTCTGATGTAGCCCGATGGGAGTCATGGGTTCTCCTCTTTCGTTGTCCGTTCGGTACCTACCTAATCTGGGGAACCTGGGGTAGCGTGGATGTGTATGTAGTAGGTACGTTTCGAAGGAGTCGCTAAGTTTCGGCGTCCGTTCGCATGAATTGCACCGGCATCGTAAATACCCATGACGCAGTGGAGAGTGGAGCCATGTTGATTCTCACTCAAATCTAGAATTAAGTATTGCGCAACGTTGAGCGTGGTCATGGTCGGAGCGCGTGGAACTCGCGCCCGTCACAGATAAACAAGACTCGTCGGAACAACAACCAACGTTAACGTTAAAAGAGAACGCAGAGATGCTGCTTGCAGCCCAGAGAGCCTCGCATCCAGCTCACTAGGAATTTTATTAACGCCATCGCCAGGCCTCTCTACTACTTGCTAGCTCGATCCCGATGACCCGGTCCAAGTTGTTCTTGTACGAAAATAGAGGAAACATTTGCTAAACGGTCAGGAGACCAAAGTCCACACCTGGGGGCCCTCAGATCGCAGCGATCACAGTGCACAACAAATACCTATCCAGAGAAAACCAATGGAATACCTACCTCAGCGGAGTTTTCACTGCTTTTGTTTTTCTTGCAGCTATATTGATTGGAACTCGGCTCTCGAACTATTTTCAATTTTTACTACATACCTAGGTACTCGCCTAGGTACCATTACTTGTGAATTAATCACTGTAATGTATCATCAATGTTTTAGTTATTTAACAGTAGGTACTACCTACTGCACATCTTACGTGCCGGTGAAGATACACACCTTGTGATGATTAGAAATTTCTGTGAATTAAAGCTTACTTCAAGCAAACAATCAGTCATTTCTAATTAATATTCACGAATTATACTTATTATGACGCAAACAATTTAGCTCTGAATATTTTCTTCATCAGCTACAAATCAGAGAAGAAAGAAAAAATTCTCGGTCAGTAGGTTACGGTTCAGAGCCATCAAAAATGTGGTTTTGTTGCCACTTCATATTTTATTGATTTTATTCAAATTGTAAAAATTACATAGTAATGAACAACGCGCACCCTGCACGACAAGTTTGTGTATAGAAAGGTTTGTGAATGAAAAAAGTTGATTGAAAAACGATGCAAATATTTATTTCAATAAACATACACATTCTAGATAGGATACATATGTTGGTAATATGAAAATATATCAATCAAATTTTCAGTAGTAGGTATACCTGATGAAACAATATCAGTAGGTAGTACTGAAATATCATGCCGGACAGATTCATCATATCAGTGTGTGTGTGGGTGTTGTGTGTGTTGTGTGTGTTTGTAGCTACTAGAGTTTGAGGTAAGGTCCAGGCACAAGTCTTAACATATCATCATCATCATCATCATCATTAATGTTACAATATGGTATTTATATAATATATAAATATAGTATATGTATAAATATACAATTATGAGATAGTATTATTATTATTATTATTAGTATTAATATAACGTAAACTGATCGGGGTAATAGAACAGAAATACACTCATTTAACATTTCAATTTTATACATGGATCATGGTTTTACCTGATCTGTAATGGTCCGACCATTAACGATGAATACAGCATGAGTAACAAAATTGCAAGAGCCAACAACACGCATTATACGATAAAAAGGTTATGTATAATAATATGATATAAATAATAAAAACGGTGTTACATAGTAGGAACCGCGACAGAACGCGTACCACTTCAATTGAAAATAAAAATATAAATAAAGTGTGCACGCACCACTACCACAACTCACAACAGGCAAGATATGTGTTACATTTTGATTTCGGTAGTACATACAATTCTAATGATCTGAATTCAATTTGGTAATGACATGGCTGTAGGTACGCGTTTTAGAGGCGGTGTTCAGCAAATGAAGCTAGATAATAGAGTTGTGCAAGCGGAGAGATCATCCTCCGGGCTCACTATATAACGAATAAATACTTATACACTAGAATAAATAGCTCCCGGCGGAGCGGTGATATGTCCGATCCATCACAAATATGCGTACGACGAGCGTGGGTCCGGGGAACCCACTTATCACTAATGCCGCACCGGCTCCTTGTCTTTGCGGATCATGATGGACTTGAGGTGTGCAACTTCGGAAGAGAGCCGCTCGATTTCGGAATGGAGCCTTTGCTTGGCCTCGGAATCCCCACCGGCGGCCTCCTGCATGGCCTGCAGTCTCGATTGCTTCTGGAGCGTTTGCAGGGTGGCAGCAGCTTGAGCGGCTTGAGCGGCCTGAGTCGACCACTCGGCCCCCAGAGAGATGCCAGAGTCGCGCTCGTCGCTTGAACCTTCGGCGTCCCACGGGGGACTTGCACGCGGACCCGGTTCTTGCTTGATGTTCTGCAGGGAGAGTAGGGCACTGGCGGCGTCTTTGTCGCCAAGATGAGACTTATGGCGCAGCTTCAGCGGCAGACTGTTGTTCGCTTCTGAAGTGGCGATCGGAACTGGAGCGCTCTCGTCGCCGGAGTTGCTGGACACTTCGAATGGACTCTGGACTCGGGAACGCGACCTCGCCGAAAGGTTCAGGGCGTCGTTCGAGTCGTAGTGCACGTTCGGATGGAAGCTCTGGAACGGGAATGGATGGTGATGGTGATGGTAATCTCCAAGGTCTCTGTAGGCGGGCTCGTGGTGCGGGTGCGATGCGGGAGGAAGGACGGCGTGGGCGAGGGGCAAGGGCTGCGGCGGCGGCGATCCCATGACCGGCTGGTGAATCACAGGCGTGGGTATCGGACTGTGCGAGCCGAACATCAGCGGCGTCGTCGGATGTGACAATTTCTGCCGTTTGGTCAGACTGAGGACTTGTTCGTTTGTCGGAAGATTCGCCAAAACTTTTTCTACGCACACGACGTTCTCGCCGCAGATTCCATACTCCTCCTTGATCGCCTCTAGCTGAGCCTTCAAAATTGCATTCTCCTTGGTCAGTTCGACGACCCTCTGTTCCAGCACCATGTCGTTGAATCTGCGTTTTTCTCGCGACCTTTTGGCCGCTTCATTGTTTCGACGACGTCGATCCCAGTAACTGTCGTCCTTTTTATTGTCTGGAGTGAATTCGCGTTGCTTTCGCTGCGAAAACAGCTCTTTGTGTTTCATTGAATTCATATTGTAATTCGGTGGATAAGGCTCGGCACCTGGAGAAGACGCGTTGCTGAGCATTTCTCGGCTGTGACTAGCTGGCATGCTGGAGTTCAGCTGTGGAATTTCACCATTTACTGGGGATCCACTTTGACCGCGACCCACGAATTCGGCAACCATTATACGCTGCTTTAGTACATCTGTAATTAAACAAACAAAACATTAGTATTATGTCGCTTTGATTATCGTCAACAAACAGCAAACGTAAACACGCCAACCAAGACCAAAACTGTCCCGCATGTCCAAACAATACTCTTTGGAATAGTTACATAAATGAATCAATAACCAAATGACGCAAATAAAAAAAATATTATTATTACGGTGGTATTCCCGTAGTTTCATTGCACAATTTCCGGTCCTCCACCTGAAAAGTTTACCCGACCCTGACCCGTATACCCACACTAAATGATTCAATCCGAATTAACCGCAAGATCCTTGGAGAGGTCGTTGCCTAATCGAACGACAAGAATTCCCGAACGGAAATGATTCAAGAGGCCATGTGCCTCGCTAAATCTAAATCAAGCCACGTGGACGTGCTTCACTTTTATAAGATTTCACAATTATGTGATGGTAAACGTGGAACGTGTGAGAGGACAACGTGAGCGCCTTCACGTGCTGGACACCACCGCACCGCACCGCGTTGCGTCGTCAAAACCCTGCCCCGTCAACACAGCTGGGACAATTTCGTTTCGATCATGTGTGGTGTCCATACTTTCCATAATTCTCACGTGGTCAGATTAAACCGGTGGGCGAAAACGTGGAAATCGAAAGACGAAATTATTCGGGGAAATGTGCGGCGCGCCATCACAATAATTAGGAATAATGCGCTTGAATAAAGATGGAAAACAATTCGTACGAATCGTTGGAAACAAAAAAAAAAACAACGTGACGCATCTTCTACAACGAAATGTTAGTAAGCTTCTACAACAACAAAATCAGCGGTAATATTATAATGACGTGGCCCAGGACGTCGCCAAAATATCTTCCAAAACAATTTGTTACGAAACCATGCTAAATATACCTGCACCAGTACCAGTAGTGCGGTCGACATAATAAGAAGCGACCTGATAATAAGCCGTACTTAATTCAACCAAGACTTGGAATTTTCAGCGTTACCGTTTTCAGAATCGAGCTCGAATGATCGACGAAATCAATGCTTTCTTACGCAATATTACATCATTAATGCACAGAGAAAAAGGGAGAGAGACAGAAGAGAGAAGGTACGTGTACTCGATCAAAGCGCTTTTGTCGCATCTTATTTTTAAACGCACGTGGACTTCGGATTTGGTTCAAAATAAGAGCGAGCGCGATATTTTGAACACCCACACCTTCGGAGCTTATATTTTTATTGGCGGTGTGTTACCGTGAGATTCTCTCTGAATTACGCAATTGCGACATGCAATAACCGCGGATTATCGAAGAACCGGACAATAATAATAATTAGAACGGAGTATTTTTGAACAATCGATAATAGAACGCGGATAACAACCATCGGGGGTTTTCCATGAGCCAATTCGAATCTCTGAGCTGAGTAGCTTCTGTTACATTATGTTATTTCTGTTGTCTGAGTAAAAGTATGAAGTCACAAAGAAAAGGACAATGCGTATTTATTTGAATCGCAATTTCTCGGTCCTTCCCCGGATTTTGCGCTGCGTCCTTGCGTATACCGCATCTCTTGGCATCGACGACGACGACAGCAGGATCGCAGAATTGATAGCTCGAAAGGTACGATACCTATAGTTGCAGTGTAGATCGTGTTTGTATCACAGACCAGCGACTAAGAAACAACTAACGAGCGTCGTTAGTGGAGAAGTAGGCTAGTGGAACTCAAGAGTTCAAGAATGCTCTGCAATGCCGAGCTCCACACTTATCTCGTATTACATAACGTAATTGCAAAATCATTATTCGAGCTGGAACGATACGACATAAAAGTCATTGTCGGTTTCGATCATTTCTTTGTTTCAGGTCGGGTATATACACGTCACAATGACACTGGCACTGACGTTTAAAATGTGCAATACAATGTGCTAATCGAGACCATGCTATACTAATATCTCGAAAAACACTCCATTCCATTAGTAAACAAGGACAAGAAAACAACTTCATATAAAACGCAAAAATTAGTTTAGAAACAAACAAAATATTCGCTCAATGTTGCATCATAGTGCGCGCCAGCGAAATTTCCCAGAAAGTTCGCGGTCCGGAAAAGCGCGCGCTTTCTGGACGTCCGGGGGTTCCCTTGTCCGCCAGTGCCTGGCATTCACGCAAAACAAAGAATATGGATCACAAAGTAACCATGTAACTGTACACAGACGGCGCCAATATTAGTAGACCGTATCTGTCATCCAGAATCATGTGACCGGAACAAAAACAATCTTGATACAAAAGCAAAAAAAATCACACTTTTTGAAACTGTAATAACTGGCGACAAAAAAAAAATAACTCACCAACTATTTGCGTTGACAGTTCAATTAAGTCCAATGCAAAAAGAAAAAAGTTCAAGCCTGGAGCTTCAAAAACTCAAGCGTTGTAAGTGTTGGGAAATAACGATGCACTGCGCACTGAGAGCACGTCTGATTTTCCTGCTGTTCTGATCAGGACTGAGCAGCGCTCGTCCGCGTCCAGTTCTCGCACGTTCGTTTTGACTGTGGCGGGCGCGTGTTGATCAGTCGCGTCGGAGGGGCAGGGGTGGTGGGGGACACGGAGGACAACACCCTCGGTGAGTCACCAATCAGAGCAGTGACAGGTCACCTTCGTACGTTACGTAACCTGCTCGTGCCCTGTCGTGTGTCGTCTTCTTAATATTTTGAGTTGGACTTGGACGGACAAGAATTACTGTCATTGTCAGCGGTCTATGCCCGGGTTACGCAATAAGTCTTGCGGCTCCTGCAGGTCGCAATATCGCAGCCAATTGCGCCGCAAACAAACAACGGCCGAGGCGTAAAAGCGGCATCGGCAGGCCGATTAGCAAGCAGCAGTAGGACCTATAGGTACGCGGTACGCCCAGAGTCCCAGACGGCAGGAATTCGCGCCGGTTGCAGGCATTGCCCGGTGCCCGCCGGTCCATGCGAGGTTAGCCCCGTCTACGTCTGCGGGCCGCCGTTTCGATCTCGATTCACGACGGCCGACAGTCAAGCACCCTGACAAACAAACTGCAATTGTCAAGTGCAGAAGCAACCCTTCTTGTTTAATTCTGTGCAATGTCATCGAAAACAAAATCAAGGATGTCACTCCAGACGCATCCGAATCATCCCATATCCTGTGATTCCTGCGTAGCGGCGAACTTGCAAGATACGACTTTTTGCTCTTTTCGCTAGTGTAACGTCCAGGGCCTAGGGGCCAATTTTTTACTCTTCGCAACTTTAAGGACGGAGTCATATTGGTAAAATAAGCGTTGCGAAATCAATCCCTGTGGGCTTATTCCTTGACCGATTCTTACCATTTAGGTCTCTTTCAAAAGCTACAAGGATGTACTTTGGTTTGAGCCCGTCCATTGGCATTTCCAAAATTCAATTTTTTTTTTTAATTTTTACATTTGAAAAAATTATTTTTGGATTTCGGGAATGCCAATGGGCTCAAACCAAAGTACATCCTTGTAGCTTTCGAAGGAGACCTAAATGGTAAGAATCGGTCAAGGAATAAACCCAGAGGGATTGATTTCGCAACGCTTATTTTACCAATATGACTCCGTCCTTAAGAAACGTTCGCAAGTTTGCGATTTCTGTAAATTCCAATTTTTGAGCCATCGTTTCTTTACGTATGCGCATTGATGCGCACGTTTTCATACGTTTTGCTGCGAGCGGACCTGGACTGGCGCAAGTCACTTTGCGTATACGCTTTTATGATGAAGTGAGCTTAGGTATTAATGTTTTCAATAAAACAAACAGCATTGCTGAAGGTATGTGGCTATCATGGTGCCGAGTCAGGGAGTCAGGCGGGTAATGAGATACAGCATGGAATAACTTCACGAATGCGTCCTGAATAAAGAATTACCCACTCTTCTGCCATTCTTTCCAATCTTTGTCAGCTCCAGGGACGATGTTCAAAACTTGTCACGATGTTTCATTTTTTCTTTTCATCGTCTGCAGTCTGCGTTAAAACTTTGCATTTGCTTCCCACTAATGAGTTCCAGGTTTTTGGAAACAATAATGTTCAGTTGTCTTCAACTGAAAAACAAATTCATTTGTAAGTAGACCTTGTCAAAATATTAAGAAGATCTTCTCAAAATTTCACGAAAACTCATAAACCTCTTTGCAGAGCTCGGCCCATTGTCAAAGATACAGCCCTTCATAGTTCACGTTTTTCGGATTTTAAAAATTTGTAACTCAGGGACATTTCGACAAAATTAGCCTAAATTTAGCGTTGGCTGGTATGGCAAAATTATACAGGGTGTTTCGGTGAAGTTGCATAATACTTCGGGAGGTGATTCCTCTCGAGAAAATAAGTCGAAAAGTGGAAGTAATATTTTTTCCTAAAGTGGTTCCTAAGGGAGTTACAGCCCCTCAAAAGTACGCAGTAAAACTAAGTTTTCAATTATTTGCTGGAAAACCGTCAAAGGTAGGAACTTCAAATTCAGTCTAGTGAAGTTTCTCAACAGTGCAAATGTACAGGCAAAGTTTGAAACAAATCTAACCAGTGGTAGTGAAATTAGAGGAGATGGGGATTATGTTGACTATTGTTCTAGACACGTTCGTGTTTTTTCACTTTCACTTCAGAACGGTGCATTCTACAGAAAAATTGCAAGATAAATAAAAGTTTTGGATTGAACGAGTCTATCAAAAATATTAAATTTGAAGCTCGTACCTTTGACAGTTCTTGAGCAAATAAATAAAAACTTTGTTGCACTTTGCATCTTTGAGGGGCTGTAGCTCCCTCAGGGAGCACTTGAAGAAAAAATTTCACTCTTACTTTTCGACTTACTTTTCTGAGAGGAATCACCTCCCGAAGTATTATGCAAGGTCACTAAAACACCCTGTATAAGTAATTATCGACCTGTCAAATTCAGAAAAAATAGGAGGAATAGAAAGTTATGGGTCATCAATTTAGGAGAACCCAAAGAGAAGTTGACTTTAGGATTTTCGAAATCCAATTATTATTTTTTCGAAACTTGAATTTTTTTGGATTTTGAAAATATCTCTAGGCTCAAACCAAAGTACATCCTTGAAGTTTTCCAAAAAGACCTGAATGATAGATTTCTGCCAAGGAATAAACTCAGACGGATTGATTCCGCAACGTCTCATTTTACCAATTTAACTCCGTCCTTAACCAATATCCATAGTACCTATTTCATACATAATTTTATAAGTTTGAGTTACGATATACAAAGAACAAACTGGAAATATTGGTTTTATTCCAAAAGTTATTGCGTTATAACTTTAGGTCACTACTTTCGAGACACCTTTATGTATGTCAGGTTTTTTTTTTGACTCCCCGATTTATTTCTAAACGGTTCGACCGATTTGGATGCGCGTATGGTTCATGGTAGAAAAGAGAAAATATGATTTTTAACGTGATCTGTCAACGGGAAATGTCAATGTCAAAGAGTGACTGGAAATTTTGACCGAACGATTTTGATCTTTGTCAGCTCATTTTTAAGCCCTTGGAAAACTCTATTCAAAACGTGTAAAAGTTATGACATATCGTTTATCTGTCAAAAGTTATAAGCTGTAAAAAAAAAATTTGAGGTTGAATAGCTCGAGAAGTACCAAACGGATTTTAACCAAATTTGGTTTGCAGCAAGAGTACCCGCCAGAGACTCGATAGAATATGTGCTGCTCTGTTTGAAATCAGGCGTGCAAATTGAATGGAAAAAAATCAATGTTTTTTTTCCGGAAAACAGGTAAAAATGAGCTTGTCGATTTTTCCCGACGTTTCTTGATCGATTGCAATACAACTTTGTGAACACGCATCTGGTATAGTGCAGACGTGAAAACAAGCTTTTGCCTCTGAAACGTCAGTCAGGTGTACCACAACATAATTAAATAGGAACGTCCGTTTTTTTTCGCAATTTTTTCAAATCTTTAGAAAAATTTCACCGATTTTGATGGAACGTGGTAGTCTTGGTACATAGGTAGTATTTGACGGGTGGAACGTTTGGTTATTAATTTGTTGACATCAAGCAATCGCGGCCGCCAAAACTGGAAATAATAATTGTCGAAAACACTCACATTTCTATGAAATGACATGAGAATTCAAGGCCGTGGCGAGGTACCAGAAATATTGAAATTTTGTGTATACATGTCCAAGATCATAATTAGGAGACACTTTGAAAAGGTGTTTAAATTAAAAATTAACCCAAAAGGACGTTTCATTCTTGAGATATGATTTTTTGAAAATTAACGGCAAATATATCGTATAAATTTCTCGATACATTTTCATTTTATTTTATTTCTTCGGAAATATTTGACTGATGCTGATGTAACTCAGTACAGGGGTGGAAGTCGATGGTGGAAAGGTTAAATAGAATTGCACTGTGATCTGTCAGATGGAAATGTCACTGTGAAAAAGTGACAGGAGATTCAGATGTAACGATTTTGACATTTGACAGCTCTTTTTAAAGCTCTTCAGAAACTACGCTCAAAACATGCAAAAATTGTGACATATCTTGAACTGTCACAAGCTATAAACTGTCAAAGCCGAAATTTTGATGTTCATCAATAGCTCGAGAAGTACTGAACGGATTTCGATCAAATTTGGTATGCACTTTACGGTAGAAAAGAGAAAGTAAGATTTTCAGCGTGATGTTGTATCGGCGGGAAATGCCACTTTCAAAGAGTGACGAGAAATTTTGTCTTTATAATTTTGATTTTTGATAGCTCATGTGAAGCCCTTGGAAAACTATTCAAAACATGTAAAAGCTATGACATATGTCATTTGTCAAAAGCTACAAGCTGTCAAAGCTTCCAAACTAATAAATTTTGTTATTACTTATTAGTCATTACGTATAACTAAAAGAAATAGTGTATGCACAAAAATAATATTGCATTATCAAGGTAATTTTACAGATAATTTCAATTATCTTCAAAGACGTTGCAGGAAAGATGGCTACGATGCGAAGTCCCGTGGCAGACATGACGACAATTTTTTTTTCATCATTGTAATTTGAAGTTTTTTGTCTAGGATTTTTTTTTAAATCAATGTATGCTAGTTTCTGGGCACTGCCCCCTCTCCACCCCATCAATCTTATTACTTCAAAGTTCAAACCTGCACTTTGTTCACTTCATCCGCAAAACAAGGGGCCTCTGTTTTATCCTTTTTTTTTCTCCATACAATAATAATTATGACGATTGATTGGTATAATGTATATTTATGTAACCCGAGTTCAGTGGCGTAGCTAGGTGGCTGAGGGCCCCGGTGAAAACTGTTTGGAAGCCCCCCTCCTCCCCTACTTTTGTAACAGGGGTTTATAATTTTTCAAGAATCCTGTTTCAATGATTTCCAATCCATTGTTGAATTTGGAGCCTTTTTCGTTGTTTACAGCTTTTCCAGTTTCGAAATAATTATTCAACTTCACAACTTCCATATTTGATATCGAGCCGCAAAATGGAAAATTGGAAACCTTCTGAAAACCACTTAATAAGTGTTGCTCAAACGTTAGGTTTTTTTTCAACAGTTTTGTCATCTAAGTTCACCATGCGCAAGCTGGGTGACCCTCAAAATTAAAAAAAAAATAGTTTTACATTTTTTACATTTTTATTTGCTTTGGAATTAAATTTTAATTATCTGGTCTGTGTCAACTTTACTGTTGACCGAAAAACACTTATTATTATCAACATTGTTATTATTATCCGCAAAAAATTTCGCCTGCGGCGCACGCCTTCAGGTGTCTTCTTCAGAGTGACAATCACACTGTTCTAGGACCAAATTCGAGACCAAATTACAAAAATAATCTAAAGTGAACAGTGATGGCAGTAGTAACAAGGATTCACAACAATGCCACACTACCATGCACTTGCCTAGTATTTCAGTACTTGTAGTAACTATTACCTAGTTCGACAAAGCCTTTGGGCACGCCTAGGCGTACAACAGCAGCGTTACTTGACTGGCCATCTGCACTATGGCCAATTTTCGCTTTTTATAAAAAAATATCACTCGCGTACTCGCAAATATTGCAGTTTCTGGATTCTGCGACTATACAGAGTGGTTCAGCTTTTTAATACATCATTATTTACGTTTTTAATATTACGTTTCATCGAAGTTCTTTAAAGGCGTAGGGCGTAGGTAATAGGGGTGTTCCCCCTTTTCTCGCCATATTTTTCACCCCCTACAAGGTGATTCAGTTTTAATCTACGATTTTGTGTAGTTTTACCTCAAATATCACTGAATATGCTTAACGTCAGTGGCGTAACTAGAAGTGTCCGATGGGGGGGGGTCACGACTGTAAAATATGCAATAATGCGAGCAAAGAGAACAAAAAAGCGCCGCATCCGAATTTTTTTCAGGAAAATCGATGGCTAAGGGGGGGTTTTGACCCCGAAACCCCCCTCTCTAGTTACGCCACTGCTTAACGTACCTAACCTAAACAAATGAAAGTTTCTTCAGCACAAGCCTCGGTACGGGCGGCTTTGAATTCTGTAAAAAAATGTTGTCAGCAAGATCTTTTCCATAATTCCCGATAAATGCCAAATAAATTCAGTGGCTCGGTAACCGAATACCTACATACAAGGAGTACTTTCCAAAAAATGCAATGTCGGTCAGTTCGCATATCCATTTGTCGGTTTGTCGATCGGCCCCCTAAATTTTATTCTAGATTATTATTAGATCAATTTCCACACCGTTAACACTCAGCTTCATGGAATCGATTTCAAGCTCAAAGTCCAGGATAACTGGGCTATTTTGTTGAGTTCCCCTGTTTAGTACGGACTCGTTCACAATTTTTAGCGCATTTTCCATTATGGAAATTCCTTTTTCCGTTACGATCATAAGCATAATAGGAACTAATTTCCAGGAAATGTGTAACGATTATAAAATCGTCAAACGACTAGTATTGTGTGTGGACTCAGACCTTAATATGCAGAAATAGTAACAAGGTAATACTTTTCTTTAATTAAAACGAACGTGCTCTGGTATATATCACTCTATTCCGCATTGTCAAGGTGATGAACCATTTAATTGGTATAAAACAGTGTTGCGTACGATTGCGAAAACTATTGTTCAACAAGTTTCACAATGCGTTGGCAGATTGGATTAAAACGATGTTCCGTTACATAGGTAAGGTTACCTACCCTTGATGGAACGAGGAACTCGATTTTAATTTGTGGAGAGTTTAAGGCAGGCGTTTGTTGAACTTAAAAATGTACTCGGTGATAACTATTGCAGTTCGTTTGGAATTCATTACTAACTTATGATAGGTTGGAGTCTGTGATTGGAGTGAGAGAGAGCCCAGACGTATCGATCGCACGGTTCGCAGTTCAGTTTACTATCAAATGATTGTTTTTACCATTTAGTTATCGTAGAAAAAATAAAGTTATGTCAAAGCAACCAATGTCATTAAAAATAACAGAAATATACCGAGATTACGTTGACATAGGTTAGGGATAATTGCAACTGCATAAATAACTTATTTATACAAGTATAGTATAGAGTTCACGGTTTCGTAGATTATGTTGGGAAGATTGTTTTATGAAAAACATATCTTGAAAGGGTGAATAGCCTATGGCGGGCAAACAGATAAATGTGTATTTTTCAAGAATACTGCGCACATAAGTATATTGTACTTTTTTTGAAAAGGATTCCAAGTTTTGCGGAGAAAGCAACAGGAAAGTTTGCTTAGGTATCGCTAATTGTTTATTTGCTTAGTAGGACGATTTTTGCATAAACTTTATAATTGCCATGTCATAATTGAAGCAACACTGTCAAGTTGCTTGTTTTAGTTTTATCTATGACTAAACAAAATTCCCAGATTACCATTCTGAATTTAATATAATGTATATGTTTCTGTCGCATTGTTCTAGATCAAAATTAGGGCCTCATCAAAGTAGAAATTGTTCAGAGCTAGACTGTAAGTATACTAGAACCTATTAATGTCGATGAATTGTACTGGTGAACTTCAAAGCAGCAAATCGAAACGCAGATAAAGGTTCATAAGAAGTCTACAGCTCCTTACGAGTTGGATGCTCAAACTGCACTTGCAAGGTCTGAGCAACAATAGTAGGAAACAATAAAGTTAACATTTCGAATGGGTCACCTTGCGCGAAAATTCGACTGTGAGGGAACAACCATTTAAAATCTTCCTTATGCCTGTCACGTCGTGTTATACACACACTAGGTAGGTATAGGTATGGGAACAATGGCATTTTCGATAAGACATGTAGGTAAAATCATTACTCGGCCGTGTGATCGATTTTGAAATAACTATAGCATATCCAATATTAGAAAAAAAATCCAAAGTCGATTCGATTACGTACATAATAACAACAAAAATGAAGTTGCATAACAGAACAATAGAATTGTATCTTATCTAAAGGAAGTGTTTGAAAATACGATGAGATATCATTATTTTCAGCGTCCTTCCAATTATGAGAATTCTAGAATAATAATAATGGCGATAATAATAAATAACAATTTTAAATAAATCAATAGAGAGGGCATTTTTGTTAAGAACGAAAGGCAGTAGGCATGTCAATGTTGTGCTAATGCTCCGTCATTGTGTAGATTCCGAGAGGTTTCTATATACTAACAAGAAGTAGGTACATAAACAGTATTCAAAAAAATTCTCTTAGGTCACTGCTATGAAACGTAGTAAGAGGTTGACCTCTCGAGACAAGGCCACCAAAGTGACCTCTTATTATTTTATAATATAAAGTCTTTTTCCGGTATATAACGTTTTTCGTGACAAATCAGAGACTCCAACTTTGGACCTTGATACAGCCGAATTTACTTACGTAACTACTTTTACCTTTACAAGATATTCAACCTTCCGCGAAAGTCAAGTACGCGTGCCTGTTATGTCAGTTGCTCAATTCTTAGAAAATTAGCATTGAGTAAAGTTTTCGCAATTTGAGCAAATTCTCTACAAAGCCGAGTAAAACAACACCCCCCGGGCCTCTTATTAGATAAAATCAATAATAAACACGCAGTTTATGAACATTTCTGTGCCTTTGTCTCCTAAATGACGATGACATCAAATTTGTTGCACCACTTTGAAACATCAAATCATTATTATTAAAAGAAGAATGGTTTTCTCATGACCGGCCTTTTTCTTACCACCACAACAGTTCAATCTTTATTATTAACTTGCACTTGAGAAAATACAGAAAAATCTCTGTTTACAGCTCACATTAAACCTATTCTTTGCGGCTCGGTGAGGCCGGCTACTCGGCTAGTCTAGGGCGGTGGGGAATCGGAGGTGCCCCTTCAAAGTTCAGTTTTAAAATAGTTATTTATGTAGTAAGAGCGTAAAGCGACTGTTTTAGGCCCGACGTATGTAAGTTGTGCCCGAGCATAGCGAGGGCACATTCAGACAGAGGGCCTAAAACAGGCTTTACGCTTGAGCTGCATACAACGTTTTTTACACGACCCATTCTTTTTTTGAATTTGATTTTGAACCATAAAAGCCGAAAAACTATAAAGCGATTATAGATCGATCTAGTTAGCAATGACATTATGGGCACCTATGATTTTGTTTTAACTTGTCATTTAATAATTATCACTAGTGTCAGTGTCTTTTTTATTGAAAAGCACCCAGCAAGAATTTTCGTTTTTGAGGCGCTGCACTCCTCCCGCTGATGGCGATGGCTTCTCGAGTCACACTTGATCTTCTGCCGGAGAAGTCGAAAAAAATACATGAGAACGTAGGTATGCCTATACTTAGCTGAAAAATCCAAGGTGGTGAAGCCTTCTACTTTGTGGTCCGTGTTTTCCATGCTGAAGACAACCCTTTCAGTTAAGGACGACACGGATTTTACCGCAAAGTTACAGCCTACGTAACTAGAGACAGGCAGACGGATACCTACAAACCAAAATATTCATTCGGCTACACGTTTTATGATGGCAACCACGGCTTCGGGCCTGAAATTGCGCTCTTGTATCGAAAACGGCTATTCAAATTTAGTATTCGCCTGCCCCCTCAAGAAAACTGAGCAGTGAGCACGGAATTCTGAGAAATAGGAATCCGGCCAGAGCCGTCAACGCACATAACCTCACTTTTGGAGTTTCGAATATGTGTATTTTCAAAGCAAACAATTCAACGAGAAGCTTAATAAGTGAAACCATACACCCTTCCCCGCCTTTAGGGGTGTCCCAAATGTCTCTGAGCTGTGCATTTCAACAAATTTATTAGTTTGTGACATTTAATAATAATTACAGGCATTTGTTTTTTGACGCTTAAAAAACCAAGGCCCGAGGGCGTAAAAGTAAAAATTTTACGTCCTCGGGCTAAATGAGCCACTTTACGCCTGAAAATGAGGGTAAAAAGGCTCACTTTACACCCGGTCGTGTAAAAATCTTATTTTTGCAACAACTCTCAGGTCATCAAAGCGATTTTGACCAAATTGATATAAATACTTATAAAATAGATATCTATCACTTGACGTTGATAACTTTTGCCAAAATTGTCCAGTGGCGTAGATGCGGGGGTTTTCAACTTTTCCCACCCCATTTTCTACGCTGAATATTTTTGAAAAATTATACTTCTTTCGAATTCCTTGCTCAATTTAGAAAAAAAAACTACTCTTGGGAAATTTCGATATAATTTTTCAAAAATATCCAGTGGCGTAGGAAGTGGGGTGGGAGAAGTTAAACAATCCCCTCGTATCTACGCCACTGGACAATTTTGACAAAAGTTGTTCACGTCAAGTGATGAGTATCTATTTCATGAGTATTTGTACCAAATTTGGTCAAAATCGCTTTGATGACCTGAGAGTTATTGCAAAAATAAGATTTTTAAAACTGAACTTTGAAGGGCTGTATTTCTCTTAGGAAGCGTTTTAGAGAAAAATAAAATTATGCGTGTTGACCTAGTTTTTGATGGACAATCAAATGGTGAATTATTGCTACAATAACCTGGACCACCCTGTATACATGTATAGCGAAAGAATTAGATCGCTATGTTAGATCGCTATGTCTTCAGATTTATGTTTTACATTTATCTCTTACTTTGGGGGCGGCGTGTGGGAGCGGCAGCGTTTAGCTAAGCAAATGTTGCACAGTTTGAGTTGACAGTTCCTAATTGTTTGAGAAAACATCTCAATCAGTAACAATTGTGGAAGTTGCCCTTTTTGTCGTCTGAGGCGGAATCTGGGAGCGGCGACTAACCAAAAGTAGCCTATTCCCTTCTCATTTATATATATATATATATATATATATATATATATATATATATATATATAAATGCTATATGCTATAGCTATGCTATGCTATAATATATATATAGCGAAATAATTAGATCGCTATGTCTTCGGGTCATGTTTTTCATTTTAAAGTGATTGGGGGCGGTTTTTAGCAATTTTCTCATGCCGGCGGCGCATATTGAAGATGGAATGTTTCTGGGTTTACGTTTATAAGCGGCAACTATGTATTATTCGTAAAATGAGAACACCAGAGCATTAGGTCTGGGAGAAATTGCAACATCATGTTATTTCAAGTTGATTGGGGGCGGTTTTCTCTATGTTGGCGGCGCGATATAGACATTCAATATAGCCTAGCCACGCTTTGGGGGTGCCAGCTATGTAACAGCGAAAAAATGAGAAAGCTAGGGCGTCTAGTTTGCGAGGAGTTCGAGGAACGCACGGACGGACAAAGCGGCTGCAATAGCGATTTTCATCAAGATGGAAAATGCGCTAAAAACGAAATCATACAAGATAACGGTAGTACGTTCCAGATTCTATCAAAATCGGTCCGTTAAGAAAAATACAATATGGTGGGTCATCAAATCGATCTACGAATACCAAAGTTCATATAGAGGGCCAAGAAAGCGACGGATCGCGAAACTGAGCTTGGTTTCCGAGTTGGTTTCACTATTATTTGTATGAATGAGTGTGTTCCAAATTTTATTGAAATTGGTCGACTAATAACAAAGTTCGATATGGCAGTCCAAGATGGCGTCGGATCGCAGAACCAAGCACGAAAACGATCATCTCTGTACAAGACACGAGTATGGCTCAGACATCAAAAGCAGTTAGTTCATAGTTCATACGAAAGTGCAACATGACAGTAAATAAAAGAAAGGAAAAATATCAAATGTTTACGTCAAGTGCCGCTAGCCAGCCAATTGCGTCCTCACAGGGTCACAGGCTTGATGTATTTCCATTATTGTTCTTCCCGAAGAACGTCTAACTGGACAGTCTGACACGATATGGTCCATAGTTTGGATTGGGTGTCCGCAGTCACATCCTGGTTCTTCTGAAAGTCCCCATTTATGCTTAAAACATCCACACCTTCCATGGCCGGTTCTGATTCGGTTCAGTTTACACACAAATGCCTGTCTAATTCGAATCCTGCAAGTTGCGTATTCGGATCTTCGATCAGATTCGGTCTGTATGGATTTGTTCGACCATTCGTTCATCCAGGCGATTCCTGTGTCGAAGTTTTGTTCCAAGAGCTCGTTTGTCAGACTCCACGTTGGTTTTCTTGATTTTAGTCTCGTTCGTCTTTTAGAACCTGTAGGCTTATTATGCTTATATACCATCTACTGCATGGTGGCTTACGTAGCTGAGGGCGGCGGTCACCCCATATCGTATGAGTTTGATCGGTTCAACATGGGACACCTGTATAAAGAATTGCGCCTGTGAAGACTTCGAGCTAAAGGGCTAAATTTCAAGTCCGACTTGCAACCGCGATAGGCTGCGTCACCGCAAGCCATCGATATAATTTGGCCATTGGCTGAACGGGATCACGTGACTCTACTTGCGCCGCTGCACGGTTGGGGGTTGCAAGTTGTAATTTAGCCTAACTAAATTAATTAATTAATTAATTAACTATTTAACTAACTTGTTTTTCTCTTAAAACGTACTAGTCGCAGAACTCGCACACAATTAATATTAATTTGTACCGAAATAATTTGTGCCACATTGTATCATAAGAATGCTATAATAGGCATTGCTGACGTATTGTTTATTATCATAACCGCACAAAATCGATTGTTTGACTAATCTGTTCCATATTTTAAAATAGGCGGCAAAGGTGGACGACAGGAATTTCAATGCGATCGATATAATGTAAAGGTACTTCAATTCTCACAGAAATTTTATGAATCATTAATATTGGCGTTCAACTTAGTTTCTCCAATATCACAAAATTTGAGCGGGGTTCAAGGCGCACTCAAGGCCTCGTGATATCAGTTATTGATAATGGCATGGAAGTAATTCAAATGAAAAAAAAAACAGCAAAAACAAATTTTGCCGACCACGAATCAATTAGCTGGAAGACAAAAAAATTACATTAAAAAATTCTGATGTTTTATTAATAAAGAAGTTAGCTTTGTAAAGTACTAAGTAGTGTTTATTTGAGCATTCAGCATTCCTGGTTCAACAAATTTGTTCATTAGCAATGTTAAAGACACTTGAAAACTCAGATTTATTCAACAGCACAAAGCTCAAAATACCTAAAATTATTCCATAGATGATAATTTAAGGGCGCTTCGGGTCGAAATCGTTGATTGATAAAATGACAATTATTGTCGGGACGGTATATTATACCTTATACCACGCACTACGGTTAATGGAATATGTCAGGAGTTCATAATATTTACTTCACGTTCGGACATGTTCAATTCGAACAATGGATCGCCGATCGCCTTGATCATAACGTTGCACGATGTTGCGAAATTTTCTAAAACTATTTTTGCACCTATAAAAACACGTATAACAAAAAGAAACGATAATCTGAACGATTACAACGATAAAAGTCCAGAGCAGATGTTGCAATACTGCGCTGTTTTTTCTGCTGTTTTGTTTAATGATTAGGGAAAAAATCAACTATTTTTAATTTTTAAGAACAAAATAACAAAAAATTCAACGTTTTCCTATAATTTCAATAGGCTTATAAATTGCCAGCAAAAATTAGGGGATATCCATTGGCAATCTGAGGAGGTATCAATCTGGATTGAGGTAGGCATTTTTCCTACAAAGCTTTCACAGAAATAATCCAGATATTTATTCTTGGTAACAAAAAAAAAACACAAGACTCCCGTTAAGGATAGCCGAGTTATGGAACGAAAACTTACCTCAACGGTGCCATAGTGTTAGTAAAATAGGTGTGATGGATATGAAACTATTTTCCGCTCATTTCTCTATCGAAAAGATCCAATTTCAAACACTTGCTCTGCCCGTGTCTTTCAAACTTTCAAATAAATGGAATAATCTCCCGTTTTGCTTACGTGTTACATGCAATTTCTCTTCTTCTTTCGTTTCCTTAGTTTTTGCATCAATGGCTATTTCATCTCCGGCAGTGGCGCAGCCAAGGGGGGGGCTAGGGGGCTATAGCCCCCCCCAGACAGACCGAAGCAATGAAAAATTTTGATCAAAATAAAAAAAAATTGTGTTTGACTGTTACCTTCTTTGTTGTTTAGAAAATGGATCATTACTCTCTCTGTGTAAGAGTTGCACTGCGATTGGATTGCCCGTTTTTTTTTCCAATTGGTGCAGAGAGAGAAACTCTTCCGGTTTAAAGACGGAGTTGAATTGATAAGATAAGCGTTGCGGAATCAATCCCTGTGGGTTTATTTCTTGACAGAATCTCACCATTTAGGTTTCTTCCGAAATCTACAAGGATGTACTTTGGTTTGAGCCCATTGGCATTTCCAAAATCCAAAAACCAATTATTCATCCAAGGATAAAAAAAATCGATTTTGGAAATGCCAATGCCAAACCAAACTGCATCCTTGTAGATTTCAAGAAAGACCTAAATGGTAAGATTCTGTCAAGAAATGAACCCACAGGGATTATCTACTGATTCCACAACGCTTATTTTACCAATATAACTCCGTCCTTTAAGCAAGTATACTCACCTATAAAAAATACCTATCAAGCTTATTTTGTAACTTCTCGTTCACTCACGACTCGTTAGCGAACGATTATCGCTCAGACTGCCAACTAACGACTCGTTAGCGAACGGTTATCGTTCAAACTGCCACTATCGATAGATCTAACAAGAGCACGAAAAACCGTATTTCGTGAACAGCTGCGTTCGGCCGTATCGTTTGTATGTGCCGAACGATCGTGTATGACGTTTCTAGTGCGCGCAGCGCAGCTGTCAGTTTGCAAGTGTCATGACTACCATTTATTACTGTCATTTCCCCCGCAAACCCCAGGGAATACTGAATTTAATACCTACTTCAATTTAAGGTAGGTAACATTGGTACCACAATAATTATACTCGAAAATAGGATGACCAAGGCCCTTTTTCCGGGAGGAGGGAGGGGGGGGTTCGCCTTTGGCGCAGCTCGCTTCGTTCGCGTTCGTTAGCCCCCCCCATGGTTAAATCCTGGCTGCGCCACTGATCTCCGGTCACATTTGGCAAGTATGTTTCGCTATCACTCAACTGAAGTTTTGGAGCATTATTAATAATAATTTTAGCCAAGTAAGCTTTCTAAGAGTTTTCAGGGCAACAAAAAACAATAATTACTTACTGTTATGTATATAGCTATGGAGTCATGTATACTTTCTGGAATGATTTCTGCGGAGTGAGTCAATTTTTTGGGCGAGACTTCCTATTAAACACACCGCAAGGTGAGGAGATGGACGAATTTTATCAGCGCTGAAATGTAAAAGCAGCCTGGCCACAAAATTCACCTTTTAACCTGTATTAATTGAGCTTCTAAGCGATCACAACGCAAACTTCACGTTATTGTATCGTTTGATCTTCAAGCTGTATTTACTATTCAAGTATGTGTAAAGAATCAAGTCTGAGATTATAAAATCGATGTACCTGTTAATTATACGCATTTTTTTACCCATACCTCCATTTTCAATTCGGAAATGCACCAAAGTTAGGAACTTGCCAAATAAGACAACATGATTCGTTAATAGAAATTGTTATGGATTCTCAATTATCGAAAATCTGGTTCGTCGTAAAAAAGCGACACTCGTTTCAAAAATTTGCAGGGACAGATGCAAATTCCAGTCCATGCGAGATTGAAATGTTCACATAGATAAAGAAGCACGTTCAATCCTCCACAATTTGACACCTAACCCATCTCTGTGCGACTCCTGATTCTTGAGCTAGAGCTTCCGGAAATATCAATTTTCGGTGTTCAAAAATTACCAAGCCTACTTAATAATCAAGTTGACCATCAATAACGCATCCCTTTTTATCACAGATCGTTGACATTGGTGGACCTGGCACAACCCGAGGAGGTGATTTTTTTTGACACTGAAAATTGATATTTTCCGAATCTCTAGCTCAAGAACCGCAAATCACAGAGAGATGGATCAGGTGTCAGATTGTGTGGGATTGATTTTTCTTTTATATGTACATAAACATTTGAATCTCAATGGACTTGAATTTGGATATTGTCAAAAGCTTCTTTTCAGACATTTTTTTTTTAATATGGCGGCGCGCCTGCAAAGATAAATCGGAGAAGTGCAAATTCAGAAAGCGCTATCAAAATCTGCAAATAAGGCAAATTTCATAATATTGAATCGGAGAGCATTTAAAAATCTTTTTTTCAAATTATTATCAAGTTTTTTTCTCAACATTCTCTATTTTTTTTCAGTGGTAAGTATAAGATAACGAAAAAGAATTCAACGAGAAATTCAATTTCCTACTAAATGAGATGTCTTGTGTTAAAATTTGTTGAGAAATGAAAATAATACAGGAATTTTCTTATGACTGCACTATCGCCTTGGCGTTTTGACCAAATTTACCTGCCGCAGATGATGTTCCACAATTTTTTTTTAAGGCCTTTGATATCCCAGAAACCGATTAAGACACAGCCCCATATACTCGCCCATTATATCTTTACGAAGCTGGACATCACAATACTATTTGATACCTTAACCTTCTGCCCCTAGGTAATACCCGCCATTTTGGAATAGGGCGCTATTTAAATCCCAAGGGACGAAAAAAAAGCACTGCTGGTCATATCGTTTATTTAGGTCCAAGTTATGTTTCTGCAAAGTGGTTTATCAATTACCTTTATCATAATTTGCAGCTTATATTCCCTATTTAGGTTGTAGTACCACGTATACTACTATTTGACCACGGAAAATTCTTAAAATATTGAGAAAACATGCCTTTGTTCTGTTTTATGAAACTGGGAATTCAGTTGTCAGCTAAGTGGAATTGACCAAACGGAATTTCACTAACAGCCTGTTGAACAAACACAGCTTTGGTGAAATCCGAAGTTAGAAGTGCGTTCATAATAAACGCAAATAAATAAAATCCCGAAGATAAAAAATGACATATTTATGTAAAGTTTACAACAGTGAACGCAGCTTTTAAGAATCGATTTGAAATTTCCTCCGTAACTTATTATTTGGCTGTTTCTAGAATATGCTTTTGATAATGTGCCAATTTCAAAGAGTGTGTCGCACTATGAATGAGTACAATGGCGGATGCGAGGAGAAAGTTATTGAAAACTTATTATGCCACAATCTGGTCGCTCATATGTATTTATTATTAAATTATTGAGATATTTATAGGTTATACATGATAATTATGATTTATTCCTCATTTTTACATTGAAATCAATGTTTTTTGCGTCGATTATAAAAGTTCAATAACTTTTGACTACAATTTACAGGTGTCCCGGATTTAATGATCTTCACTTTGCCAGTCGATAGAGAATCAAAAAACAAAGGGCTTTCTCAGGAAAACGTGATAAGTAAGTACTGAAAAATTGAAAATAACGGAGGTACAGGCCTCCAAAGTTTTAAACAAAGAATCTTTCTTTTCCCAGAACTTTTGAACAATTTGACCGATTTGCCTTAAATTTCACAAAGATAGTTCAAAAGTACTGACTCATGAACTGCTTCTATCAATTTTTTTCACAAGACACTCTAGCCCTTTACTACTCTAGTAGCGTAAAGGTGTAGGTACATGAGATGTGTAGGTGAGTAGTGAGTCGTCGGTTGAGGTGTGTAACTGTGTACACCTCAATATCTACGCCAGTATTCCCGAACTAACTTTGTGAAATTCGAGCCAAATCGGTCAAACAGTTCAGAAGTTATGGGAAAAGAAACATTTATAGTTTCGAACTGTAGAGGTCTGTACCTCCGTTATTTTCAATTTTTCGAAACATGTTTTTCTGAGAAAGTCCTTTGTTTTTTGATTCTCTATCGACTAGCACCAAAGTGAAGATCATTAATCCCGGGACAATTAATTCAAACCACAATAACGCTTGAGATAATAATATGATTATAAAGAGTTGAATAATGATTGAAGATTGAAGTTCAAAGTATGTGCCTTTCTGTTCTGTATGTGTGTGTGTGTGTGTGTGTGTGTGTGTGTGTGTGTGTGTGTGTGCACCTATAGCTCTGAGAACACTGTTTTTTTTTTTAATTTCATCAATTGCTATTGAATTGATTTCGATTTCTATTTTGCCAGGTGTTTTACGTGTATATCGGCAATGCGTGACAATACGGTTACTATCATAACCTCATTCTTGAGAAAAGTGGGCCAAGTTTTCTTCCCGCGCGCTTCATTCTATATTAGTGCTTATCACGATATTGGAACAACATCCAAGTCATGGCTTAGTGGCCTCCACACCGCACAAACTTTGTGTGTGTGTGTGACATTAGAAATACTTGCGGCATAGCCGGTGCGAATGATTTTATTTGTGGGGCAGGATCAGCGGGAACAAATATAGACGCGCTGCCAAAAAAATAAAGCACGAAAAATGCAGACTTGCATGTGTTAAGAAATTATTTTAAAAATAAATCAGAGTTGTTGTGCAGTTTTATCATTAACCCCGTTCGTCTTCCCACTCTCGGTTGCAGTTTTAAAAATACCTCCCGAAGATTTGGCTTACTGGCGCGCGACCTGTCTTTGTTGAGAATTTGCACTTCCACGGACAATGGTAGATTTGTTATTTATTTTAATGTTTGAAAATTTTCATTGCGCGTAGAAAGTTGAAGAAAGCCTTGTAAAATTAACCGAACTTTGTGACAACGGAGCTTCAAATTAGTAAGGTGACTTGGACTTGTTAGTCGGAGAACTTTCCATGTGTGTATCTTAAGTTCCCATCACGTCTCGGTGGTGTTGGCCCAAAGGTTTGTTTAAAATTTTTGACGGGACAGATCTCGGTTCTTGGACAATGGACTTACCGGGTGGAGCAGAGAAGAGTAATCCGTTATCGGGGTGCATGGGTGGCATGATGAAGGGTCCAGGCCCTTGGGGCCTTGCGTGGATCGACGCAATGATGAGGCCTTAAGTGATCACAAACACACCGAACACTGATATAGTACAATTCCGGGAGTCCGGGCACACACGTCTTAACCGATCTGAAGTCGAGTATGGTATACCGCTTTGCAGCAAGTGCAAGCCTGGCCGCGAGGATGTAAAAGTACGAGATAGTGACCTACATGGCCGCGAAGTAGTGGCAAAACGAAGAAAGCGGAGAAAGGGACACCAAAAGGAAATGCGGCCGTTACAAGTAATACGTAGTTACGTGAGATTACCACGACATAATATGTTTGTGTCCTCGATTTAGACTGACTTTCGGCCGTACTGCATTCTCCGATAAAAATGAAATCAACTCTGCTAGAAAACGCTAAATAGGATAACAGGAGAGAGTTGCCACTAATTTCTATTATAATAATGCCAATTAAAAACAGCCGGCCAGTTGATTTACATCACCGGCTGGCGTAATAGTCGAAACTCTCAAGATCAAGACCGCGACATTCACCAGAACCATCGAGCATTACTTCAAGTCTGAACTTTTGCAATATACCCAAGTGCCATTGGTCTAAAAAATTCAGAACCGTTAACTGTTACGTCGGCAGCTCGTCCATTCAGTGCCACTTGAATTAGCGTATTTTTTTAAATAATCAGTAAAATAAATCAACACCAACCTCCGCTTGTAAGGCCCTAACCATTTATTAATTGGTGGCGGTAATGTATTTATAGATTTCATTATCAAACCAAGTTACCCTCGTATGTTACTGGAAAAATTGATTTGTTGTAATCCTCTCGATCGTAGAAACTAAATTCCAGAATTCAGGGGCAATTCTTGATTAAACAGTGAAAATGTTAGAACATGGAGATAACATAAAGATGTCACGGTAAAAAAATACTGATACGATTTTGAATGAGGTCAATTGCGCATTGTTGAACGACGAACGAAAACGTGGTGAAATGATGCCTAGGTACTGAAACTGCCGTTTCCCATTTCAACAACTGGGCTTAGTTGGCCCCTGTAGTAATTGATCGACAGTCACTAGTCGTGATCAACTTTTCCTTCACAAGTCCATCTACACATTAAAGAAACTATAACATCAGGTTCTGATTAACCATCGGTGTTATCAACGTCGATATTATTAACAATGTTTTTTGTACAACTAAGAAGTTTGAGCATGATAATGAATTATGTTAGGTATTGCCGAACAGGCGGAGCTTGTGTGCCTGACTCAGGTTTAAGACAATGCGTTTTAGTACATACATGCAGTGACGGATTAACCAATAGGCTAAGTAGGCTGCAGCCTAGGGCGCCTCGATGAAAGGGGGCGCCGACCGAGGCGAAATTGAAAAAAAAAGCATGAATTCATGAGAAATGTTGTAGTTTCATGTTTCATATTGTTGCAATAATTCTAGGCCAGCTAGAAAAGTTGGAAAGGTACTTTCCGGCATCCACTCCCAAGTGGAGAAATGCTATGGAAAAAATGACTCGAAATGCTAGCAACTAATAAATTATGAATAAAATAATTGAATCTCATTATCGGGTGACTACCTACGCACCTTTGCTTATAAGAAACTGGTGACTGTAGTGACTGTACTCGAAAGTGAACCGTTGACAAGATGGAAGATTGCCCCACGGCGCCGGCGTAAGACACCGGGAAAAAGGTTGTATTTTCGTTTATAGCTCAAGCCACGAAGCGAATGAATGTCGCCCACCATCTTTGAAATAATATTAAATGACTTTTTTCAAGGAATCAGACCTCCACCAATATATAAAAATAAAAATCACCTGCCCACAGGCTGAAAGAGGGTCTATTCAGTCACTAGTGGTCACCAGTGCTTAACACTTTACATAGGTATCTACTTACAGTGTGATACTCTATGATTGTATTAGTTTTGTTCTGTTTTTGAACAGCCTATACATTTTTTCATTCAATCTTTGAAAATTGGAGAAAAAAATCAAGGGTGGATTTTTTTCATTAATTGTTGTAGTTCCAAAAATGAAGGGGGGGGGGCGCCGAATCGAATCAGCCTAGGGCGCCACTTCTCTCTAATCCGTCACTGCATACATATTCATGTTACTTATTGGTTTCGACAAAACCTGGGGCCTTTATAATCCGGTCCTTCTAGAGTGTAACGGGAGAAAGTGAAAATTTGGGGTGATGACTTGGAGAGGGACGCTGGGCAAAAAAGACGTCACACATCAAGCATTCTGGGTGCGTTCCGATGGTGCATTGACACGATAGGTACGTAACGCAATGATTGTAAAGCCAAAGCCGGAGAGAGAATGGGGTGGTCGGTCGAGATGGAAATTTTTTGTGCGACGCCGCCCGTCTCTGCCGCCGACGTCTGCTAGGGGTGGCAGAACTGTTGACTGTGGAAAGGTCGACGGTTGAACGGCCGAGCGCGACCAAAACCTTCGCTCCTCCGCAAGGCCAGACGAACGAATAACTAATATGTATCTTTTGCGGGACACTATTTAAAAATTAATCACGCGAATGCGCTCCAACAACAACAACCTATCCTCACATTTCGCACGGCGACTATACACCTTCAAGAGCTCAACATTTACATCCCTTCGCATTAAGAAATAGCCCTAGAAATAGCCTTCTCACTTCGAATGAAATCCACGT
Organism: Anaspis maculata; assembly: GCA_949128115.1. NCBI lineage: Eukaryota > Metazoa > Arthropoda > Insecta > Coleoptera > Scraptiidae > Anaspis > Anaspis maculata. The sequence continues at coordinate 9,904,341 of OX421968.1, forward strand.
CCGCTATAAATAGTATATTATTCAACAAGCGGGTAATGATTGCTTTTTACTCATGAGGATGCAGTTTGCCGACACGAGCATTGGCGAGTGTCGTAAAGCATCCGAATGAGTAATAGTCATTACCCGCGAGCAGAATACTATGCTTTATTCAGTCTTATTGAAAAATGCAGGCATGTATGCTCGTGATAATGCGTGCATTATTCAATAGGATTGGATAAAGAATATTTATATCAATAAGTATGTATAACGATTGTTTTTCAACAAATCAAAGAAAAAATATGAAAAATATGATACCTATGAAAAAATTAAAATATCGATATACAGTGCTCATGCAACAATTCAACAATAATAATTAAAGAGGAGCACCCAAAAATTTCATTCGAATTAAAATTGCCGTAACTCTTGAAGCAAAGAACAACCTTTGTTGAATTTCACTTTCCCGACCCCCCACCAACATGAAAGGGGAAGTATTGAAATCGTGCAAAACATTTTTTTTGGGATTTCACCGGATATGTCCGTTTTGAGGTACCCCAAGACGATTAAAACCAAGACTGAGTGTGTCTATCTGTCTGTGATCTTTCACGATAACTGCCGAATCGTTGATCCGTTGATCGACTTGAAATTTGGTATGCGGAGATAGTTTTTCTCTGGAAAGACTCCATTCGTTTTTGGCTGTCATCAGTCAAACGAAAGTGCCACTATCAATAAATGTCAGAAGCTATATCTCACGGAACTTGAATTGCAGTATGCCATTTGAAAGCCCTCAAAAAACTGTATTCAGAACAGTTGAAAGTATTGCCCTATCTGTCATCTGTCAAAAAATAATAAAATAAATCGGTTGTGTTACCCCAAAACTTCCCCGACGAGTAGCAAAGAACGGATGGAAATTTCATTATGAGACGTCCCTTCCGGTGGGAAGTTAGAATTCAAGAAAAAGATTGAAGAATTGAGATATTTTTTCTAATAAGTTCATCATTTGAGTTCGGTCTCGATAAGCTAGGCCGGTTACTCATTTGAAAGTGGAAAACTCTCGGGAAACTTCGAAAATGTAAAGAGAAATTGCCTGAAAATGTTCAAGAATCACTAATGCCCGATTGCACAAACGTGGTATCAAATATAAGTTCGGTCCCAAACAGCGGATCACATATTTAAAAGTGAAACAAAATGCAAATCCCGAGGCAAATCCGATTACTTCAAAGGAAGAACGTGATGGGAATACAAAATATGGCCCCTTAACACGTACTTGTCGCTTATTTTTTATTACGAAGCAAAGATCTGACAGTTCCGGCAAGATTTGTTCTGCAAGCCAAAATAAAGGCTGTCCTGTGTTTTGTTATCCAAATAATCACTTGGAGCCATATTTTGTATTCTCCAACTCCAACATAATCTCCCCTTGAAGTAACTGGGGTTTGCATTTTTTCCACTGCAAAAATTTTATCCCGGGTTTAATACCGAACTAAGATTTGATACCACCTTTGTGCAATCGAGCATTACTCTTTGTTTAAAAAATCGGTTGTGTCACCCCAAAACTTTCCCGACTAGTATCCAGGAACCTATGGAAATTTTTGCTCGAAACGTCCCTTCGGGTGGAAAGTTGGAATTAGAGAGAAATATTGAAAATAATTTACGGGAAATTGAAAATTTTGTCAGGGGAAGTTGAATTTTCCGAGAAAATCTCAAATCTTATTCCAAATCATCCTATTGTAAAAATCGTCAATTAAGGCTTCACTTTAAACTCCATAATTCAAGTCCGGTCTCGAGACTCCAGGCCGGTTTTACATTTTTCAACCGGAAAATTGGAAAAAGAAGGTTGGAAAATGTTCTAGAACCAGTTACCTCTTGTTAAAAAAAAAGGTGAAAATCTGTTCACGGGATGAAAAGTTGGAAAATCTGCAGTTTTTCCAGAGAGGAAAACTCGAGAACAGTGAGTCCGATTTCAAAAGTTTTTCCTCCAAAAAATAATTCAATCTTTTCTACAACTTTCATTCCCAGCATGTCTGCACCTAAGATGAATATTTCGTGGGGCTCACCGGCTCACTGCATGTCAAAGTTTGCAGTGCATTTTTTTCAAATTCACAGAATGTGCAAGTTTCATTTTGAAAAAATTACCGTCGGAAAACCGGAACCGTGTCGATTTTGAAAACGGGCCTACACGACGCCCAATCCAATCTACTTTTGATATCAGTTGCAATTTTCCATAAAAAGTCGATCCCCGAGCAGGAATGAATTTTTGAGTGGAGTCCTACTACAAAAGCGAGTCGTTCTGGTCAAAACCAGGACGAGAGGCCGTCTCGGGTGGCAACGGCCAGGAGAAATTTTAAAAATTCAAATTCATTCACGTTCGACTGAAGGATGGTGGAAAACTGCAACTGCAGACCTCATTTGACTCTTTTGTTGTGTTGCTTCCTGCCAATTTTGGTTTTAATCCGTCCGATAGATTTTGAATAATTGAATGGTGAAGTTTTGAACTTCGACATTTTTTATTATTTGACAGATGACAGATAGGGCAATACTTTTGACTGTTCTGAACACAGTTTTTCAGGGGCTTTCAAATGACATATTGCAAGTAAACTTACGTGAGATATAGCTTCTGACACTTGTTGACAGTGACACTTCCGTTTGACAGATGACACTCAAAAACTAATGGGCTCTTTCCAGGAAACAACCATGTCCGTATACCAAATTTCAAGTTGATCTCGTCAACGGTTCGGCAGTTATCGTGGAAGATCACAGACAGACACACAGACACACTTACATAGGCAGACATTATTCTGAAAATGGTCTTAATCGTCTTGGGGGACCGCAAAACGGATATATCCGGTGAAATTTCAAAACTTTTTTTCTGCACGATTACAATACTTCCCCTTCCATGTTGGTGGGGGGTCGGGAAAGTAAAAGTTGGTTTAAATCTGTTCACAAGCTAAAAATCGGTTGTGTCACCCCAAAACTTTCCGGACTAGTATCTGCTAATTGACAGGTGATAGTTTACCGAAAATTTCGTTCTACAAGCATAATTTCTGTTGTGAACTAAACTCAAATCGAGACTCAAATGTTGCTCAAATCTTCAGGTGGGTATCTATTTATGTACGTCTCACTTTTTTTCAAAACTTTTCTTTTGTACCTACCTAACAGAAAGACATCCTATTAGTTTACATCTAATTTATTTATGCTTGTATTCTTTACATGCACTCAAACGTATTACAATAATTTTACTGATAGCACGATAATTTTCTGCGAGCTAATTATGACATTATTTTATGTTTAAACCAAAATGAAGTAAAGAAGCAGCGGGCTTAGTGGTTGTTCTTGAACCTTTTTTCAACTCAAGGCATTCCCATTAGTATGAGTTGAGCCAGATGCATGCCTACTATCTGCTTTTTGGCGTTTCAATTTTCTGTTTTATCCGCCTTTGTGAGATGCGTCGCTTTAGCTTTGGTTTGAGTTAATTCGCCTACCTATATGATGCAAGCAGCAGCGGTAGGTCCGGTTCTGAGCCATGCCCAACATCAACAATGACCTTGCATGACAGACAATGCATCATATTTGTTAGCTTTTTCGGTCATTCATCGTAGAAAGAAGTGCATCGGCTTTTTATCAGACATTTCATGTGGTGACGGCCTTGATTTTGTTTACCACTGGTGCAAATAACTCCCAGTTCATGGCTCTTTAATGATAATGATAATGATGGTAATACCAATCCTTTTTTGTATTTTCATTTGATGTCGAAATGAACCATTTTGTACCATTGAAACCTTCGCGAAATTCCGAGATGCGCCTCGGATAAGTGAAAAAAAACACTTTTTTTTATCAACGTCGGTGGTAGACACTGTAAACAAATTGTTTTGTATAGGTATTTATTTGCGTTTGATAAACTAATCGCTTCATTGTGCCACAGGATAAACACGAAAATATTTTTCGTGGTGTATAATAGGGAAGAGGGTGCGAGGGGTGAACAATGTCAAGGAGATTCAAGACGCGTCGCAGTAGATCCATGCTGGAACAGTTGGTTATTGAGCTCATAGTTCAGTTTGTTGAGCTTAAGCAAGAGTGTGGATTAGGCATAGATGAATGAGCTCTAAAAAATATCACGGAATACTGGACTTCTCGCAGAGGATCAACACGCGGATATGAGCACCAAGAAAAAATCTAATGATATAGATACTAAAAATTCTTAGAAAACCTTGCTTATCAACATAAATATTCCGTTCTACATTGTTTTTGTCACTAAAATTCAAACTTGACATAATCGATTCATTAACCTAACCAGTAAACCAGAGCTTACGTCACGGTAAATCTTTTATTTTTCTTAATATTGACTGTTGTTTGTTGTTGCTGGTATTGATATAAACTGCGCACCAATTGAAATGAGCTGACCAACAATTTCAGTCGCATTCAAAGAGACATAACTCTTGAATGGGTGGGCTATTTTGAATGATTTTTTGTTTTCTGATGCCCTAGAATGACCCTAAAACACTGGAAAAGCTTCTCAAGGATTGCTGGGACATTTTGTGACAAAAGAAAAAATTATCAACTGTTTTATAATTTTGAGAGACGTAGAAAATTGAGTACCGAGCCGTTTTTGAACCTGGGAATAGTATGTATTTGAACATCAATAAACAGTAAAGGGGATGGTTGAAAATTTAGAACTTTTCAATGTAAATGGAGAAATAAAAATTGTAAAATATTAAAATATTAATATGAAAAAACTGGCATCCCAGCTCCATCGGCAAACTCCCTCGCTGATCGCCATCTTTTGCGGCTCCTTCTGAGGCACATACTGCTCGCTCTCACTACTGACTGCGCATTCAATTTTCACTCTCAGCCAGTTCATTGTTGAACTGTAGGGTGTATGCCACTTCTTTGAAAGTGAAATTCTACTGAGATCTTTCTTTCACTTCTAAAAATACACGAAAGCGCTTTTTCCGCAAAGCGAAAAACGTGAAGAATTTTTTTACTAAAACTTGAGGAATGATCATTTTATAAAGCAGATTCCAAAATTCTCAAATAATTCACGAAAATGGTCAGGCCATCTGGAGGCGCAGAGTGGACATCAGACTTTTTTATGATTCCGGAAAAAAAACTCGAAATTCTGAAATTAAAGTCCGAATTCTAAGTTTGAAGTCCAAATTCTGAGTTCAAAAGTCATAATTCAATGCAGTACAATAAAAATAATAATAATAGGTAATTCTAAGATTAAAATCGGAATTCTGAGTTTAAAAGTCAGAATTCCAATTTTCATACTCGGAATTCTGCGCGCGCACAATTCCGACTTTAAAACTCAGAATTCCAACTTTTAATCTCAGAATTCCGACTTTTAAACTCAGAATTTCGATTCTCTTTCTGAAATCATAAAGAAACTGATGTCTGAGATCAAAATCAGAATTCTGAGTTTAAAAGTCGAAATTCTGAGATTATAGTCGGAATTCTGAGTTCAAAAGTCAGAATTCTTAGATTTAATTCGAAATTCTGAGATTAAAGTCGGAATTTTGAGTTTAAAGTCAGAATTGTGGGTTTAAAAGTTAGAATTCTGAGATTGAAGTCTGAATTCTAAGTTCAAAGTCGGAATTCTGAGATTAAAACACTCCGACTTGAACTTATAACGGGGCTCATTCCACTCCCTAACACATTGCAGTATGTATATGAACAAATTAAGTTGATAGCCGGAAACGCTTCTGTTAAGTTCTGAATGGCACCGACCCACCCTGTATTGAATTTATTAATATGAATATGATTTCAACAGGGGGAGAACCACTTTATGCGGCTATGCTAATTTCAGCACTCATGCAGAACACTCTGTGTGCAGAACACTCATTGATTAGTTTTCAGATAGATTTTTCCGTAGGAGACAATGCGGAATTTTCAGCAGAAAGGCGTACTACTAGTGAACGCGCCACTAATGTGTCTTAAGCCGGGTTCACACTCCGTTCACCCCACCGTCCACATTATTCCACACTTGCGCAATGGAGGAGAAATCTTTTTTTCACGTACACCTACAGTTAAACTTGTCTGCAAATACTAAAACGTAGTGCAACGACGCGTGTGTAGTGGTGTTTTTTGTAAACAGATGAAGGAATATGAACTGACGACCTTAGACTTGAAGGTTGTTGAGCTAGAACTTTCTTAGATCCGTCCATTGATATTTAATTTCTAACGTGAACCAATCAAACCGCATTACCAAAATGGGGCGAAATGTTGAGATTAGTCGTCTGTTTTATTTTGTCAGTGAGAAGTTCAACATAACGAAAACTTCACATCGATTCGCACAACACTGGTTATTAGGAAGGACTTTTTTAGTTATTGATTTTTTTGGTCAAGTACCTTGATGGTAGAAGTAAATCAACCATCTCTGCAAATTTTGGGGTTAGTGAAACTGCGGAATGCTAAATGTGGGTGGTTCACAACTCACAAGTAACAAAACGTCGGCATGGTAGACGTCATAACATCCGCTACAAATACAGGCTAAAAATTACATTTTATTGCCGTACTGAGTTGTTTTGTTACTTAATTTGGGACATTATACCTATACCATCCCAAACTGGCCCCATTTCAAATTGTATAAAGTTAATAAATGATTTATAATAAATAATATACTTGAGCATGCAATAATTAATTTGGCGGCGTTATTTTATTTCTGTCTTGAGAAACAATCATATAAATACATACAAAATAGGAATGTAATAGTTGTTATCTGTTATCAGAGTATTATTGAATAATATGAGTCAGAGCACGACTTCTGTTCGATCCCCGATTGGGGCCCCTACAGTGCAGGCCGATGCACTTGTTTTCGTGAGATTCAAAACTGCACTCGGATAAAAAAAAACCTACTAAACTAAAAATAATTTCATACGTTCACAGACGATCGAACCCAACCCGGCTCAACACATTTTTCAGTTCGCTTTCGAAACACTTTTTTGTCTTTTTTCCTCGACGGGCGACGCTCCTGATAACGTAAGTATTATCATTGTTTTATGCAAGCAAAAACAAATTTATTTATTATGCAAACGTTGTGTCGCATAAAAACACATTATTTGTAATAACAACAAGAATAACACCATGGAGAATAAAAATCTGAAAATTGCTGTCAAAACAACGTTGATTTTTATTTGAATCGAAGAAAAAAACTTGTTTTTGTCATTGCATCGGGGGTAGAAGCATCCCAGGATCCCAGAGTCCGGATTGACGTAACACTATTGCGTTTTTGTTGTAAATAAAAGGTGTTATGTTTTTTTACTATAGGTACATGTGTTGAGTGTACAATAAGTTGCCAGACGATACATGTTTGTTCATTTGATGTTCGACCTTCGCCAAAGTGCATCGCACGGGTCCAGGGTCTGGGCTCTCTTTCTATTCGATTTTCACCTATCTTTGTTTAAAATGCACATTTATACAAAAGATGTTTGTTTGTGTACTGGAAAGAACGACGTTTGTTGTTTATTTTGTCACTTTCCCACCCTCATCAGGCCTCACATTTATCTATGAAAAACACAGTTTGCTGATCTGATATAATTATCGTTTTTTTTTTTTTCAAGAAATGGAGTGTAAAGAATAGGTTTCCGCGGATTTCTTTAAGGAAAGATCAGACAGTAAACCATGTTTGTGTACCATCAAATATGAACATTCGCCTTTAAACAAAGAACGTGAATTCTATCGTTGCGGGTGGGATTCAAAAAATGTTCAGTTTCTGTAATGCAATTTGTTTGATTTCCTAGAAGTCTTAGAATATGTTGGCATGCATAGAGATTATGTTTAAATCAAAGCAATCTTCCCGAAGTTATGGTGAAATTTTTTTTTTTTCTTCATGAACTTTGACACCCTTTGACATCTTTCTTCGGGAGAAAGTGAACGGCTTCTTTAATTTTGTTTCTTTTTCCTTTTTTTTTCAGTCAGCAACTAGTAGCGTTGACTAGTATACAGTATGTTTATGTGAAAAATTTCAAACTTTGGGTTTTATACCTCGTTTTATTTTTGTTTCATTTTTTTGAATATTGCTTTTGATTAAACATGATTCTATCGTTCCTTCTATATCCGTTATAATTGATGTTCTCAAATCCTTGGTTACCTATAGATTTTCTTTGTATTTGTCAACAAACAAGATATATTATTATTTTTCTGGATCAAGAAGACTAGGAAAACTATTTTCCAAATTTTGATCGGTTTAACCTGGGACACCTGTATACCTACGCCCTACGCTTTATGTTCACGTCAGATTCCTCTCGCTAATTTTCAAGGGTCGCATAGGCGGGCTCATGTTTCTCAAATATTTGTCGCCCCCATCCAGTTCCATGTTCTACGACTTTATTAAGGACTTTATTAACTATTTCATGACTAAAGTACTCAACTAAATAAGTGTCACCCTGCATAATTTGACCTAACTTTGAACCTAGACAACTTTGGAATGCTACAAGCGATTTAATCAATTTTCAGACCGTTCGTTAGCCCAGTCTTTCAGCTGTTAGTCCGTATTTTTTAAATACATGAAATATCCTACATGGTATTTGTACAGGGTGTTCAATAGACTGGTGCAAAATAAAGTTTGACATACCTTGAGCGAAATTTTTTTTCTTGAATTTCAAAATCATGGGCAAGAAGGTAGAACTCATTCCTCGGGACGGCTCTTGAATTTCCGGTTTATCTCTTCAAGTCACAGATTGACCTCAAAAAGTCAACTTTTTGGTGTTACAGTTGTGACTTTCTTAGTCACTGACCGATTTTCGAGATTTCAGGCTCATTTTGAAGCTAAAACTTTGGATCAGGTAGGATCATAGGATCAAAATCAATAACTTAAAACTTAAAGCAAACATTGAAAATACAGGGTTGTATAAAAGTGACCAAAACCTGAACTGCTGTTGCAATATGAATTGGGAAGAGAATCGGATGAAAATCAGCTTACTTTCGAAAGAATCATCAATTCTGAACACTTCAAGGTATCCTCTTTTTGCATGAGACCTGAATTGTTAGTAAGAAGAACCAAATTACAACCGCATGTTTTCGGAGGAGAATCGGAGCCTTGCTCACATGAAGCTGCTCGTAACCAACAAAATCGGAACAATCACTCACTTGTCGATCACGTTGTTTGTTAGTGATTATTAGGCTTTTGTTACTTTGGTTACGAACATTTTCAGGTGCACAAGGGCGAAATTTGTCGTTCAAAAGCAAACAGTTCAAATGTGGCCTGTTAACCAGCAATCCTCGTCTCATAGAAGAAAAAGCACCTTGAAATGTTTAGTATGAATGGATGGTACTTCGGAAGGTAAGTTGATTTTCATTCGATTCTCCTCTCAACCTAGATTCCGAGAGAAGTTCAGGTTTGGGTCACTTTTCCTGCAACCCTGTATCTTGAATGTCTGTCTTGAGTTGATTTTGATCCTTTGGTATCCTTAACTAAAGCTCCAGTTTCAAAATGAGACAAAAATTTAAAAAATCGGGTAACGAGGAAAAGAGTTATTGATGCATTACAAAAAAGTTAATTTTTGAGGTCGCCCTGTGAATATAAGAGATACACTGAAAATTAAAAAACAGTCTCGAGGTATGAGGTCTACCTTATGGTGTTGGAATACAGTAAAAAAAATTGTTCAAAAGCGAGCATGTCAAACTTCCAGAAATTTTGCACCAGTCTATTGAACATCTTGTAGGAATATTATGTTGAATACTCCATGTATTTAAAAAATACGGACTAATAGCTTAAAAACTGGGCTAGTATAAACAGTCTAAAAATTGATTGAATCGCTCGTAGCATTCCAAAGTTATCCACTTTCAAAGTTGGGTCAAATTTTGCAGGGTGACACTTATTTTGTTAAGTACTTAATGTTGGAAATTCGTTTGATTTCTCCAAATGAGCCGATGTGATTTTTGAGTCCAAAAGTAGCAATATGGTAATGGTAACAATGTAACGTAACGAAAACGAGCCTATTATACTTATACAGGAAAAAAGCAAGATTTTGCTTAGTTTGAAAAGATTTGAATTGTGAAGTAACGCTTCATAAGGCTTGCATTAAGATTTGATGACACACAAGACTTTAAATAGTAGAATAATACCTTAGCAGATTAGCTTGTTTGCTCGATTACGTTATGTTGAAATGTTTCGATGACGTTACGCGTTTCATAATCGCAATAATATAATAAGAATTGCAGCATGATCAGGAACATGAAATTCCGTATTGGGTCCCTGGTCAAGTCGTTGGTGTCCTCTCGACACCCATTTTACAAATTGTCGTCATTACGGATTTGATAATGGTATTAATGGTCACGTAAGGGGAGCTTTGCGACAGCAATCAGCATTGATTAAATTGGTGGAGTAGACAAAGTACGTAAATAACGCCAGTAAAAAAGCGGCTTTCGGTTCGAACTTCGGTATGCAGGTGTACCGTGTTGAGTACAAATAAAGCGCTGGGCGTTTTTAGAAGGCCAAATACCCGAATTTGGGGTCACAGACATTAGACGATGCAGACAAAGTGCATGTGCAAAACCTAGGGCCAATGGACTATTCAAGGCAGTCGGCCAGTCGGCCTGTAGACTGTAGTCTGTAAAAGCGACGACCCGCGACCCGCGCTTCTACCCACCGGCACAAATACAAAACCTGCGAAAAACTGCCCGGCCTCTCTCTGGTGATGTCCTGCAATCCAACCGCACATCTGTAATCCGCCAAAATTGACCACGATAATAGCAATTAGCTTGTTCTAATAATTTTTCAAAACTATCGATTTTTATAATTCATGTGGTTCAGGTATACAATAGGTATATACTTCGATCGACAATTTTCACAGTGCTACATAGGTTCTTGTATATTAATATTGTACTTGACTGTTTTTTTTTATATGGAACAACTCCTTCATTATGTAACGCTTGAAATCCTCCTTTATCAATAATATAAGATCACTGATTACTCTACAATGGTAGTCTAATTATCAATTATTCGGATCACAATATGTAAACTAATTTTCTAGTCATTGGCATGTGATTAATCTGAAATTATGTTCTTCTGGTAAGAAAAGGTGATCATTATGTAAAAGACACCATTATTTAAGGCGTTACCTAAATCCGGGAGCTCATGTTATGTAGCTTGTAGCGCTAACGTCGGAATTTTTTCCGATTTTTACGTTCGATTTTTTTGATTGTAGCCTTCTAAAAAGCAAAGGAATTTCAAGGCAAGGAACGTGTAGTCCGGGAGGTAGTTAATTTTATTTTGAACTAATTTCCCCAGTCATAGATAGCATTGTTCAGTTAGTGATTCTAAGCAACAAATCGTAAATTCAATTTCTGATGAACTGAGACGGAAAATGTGAATTTGAAAAAACTGCAATGCAAACTTCGACATGCGGTGAGCCTCACGAATTTTTCGAAATCGGACCAACGGTTTTCGAGTTTCCTCTCTGGAAAAACTGCAAATTTCCAACTTTGTATTTCGTGAACAGATTTTCATCATTTTTTAACAAGGGGTACCTAACTTGTTCTTGAACTTTTTTCAACTTTTTTTTTTCCAATTTCCCGCGAATTTTCCGATTGAAAATGAAAAAGTGGTCTGGGTTTTCGTGACTGGACTTAAATGACGGAGCTTAAAGTAAAGCCTTAATTGATGATTTTCACAATAAGATGATTTGGAATAAGATTTGAGGTTTTCCCGGGAAATTCAACAATTCTATTCTATTTTCCAGACAAAATTTCCAATTTTCCGCAAATAATTTTCAATCTCTCTCTCTAATTCCAACTTTCCACCCAAAGGAACGTTTCGAACAAATTTTTTCATAGGTTCCTGGATACTAGCCGGGAAAGTTTTGTGGTGACACAAGCGATTTTTTTGGTCAATATTTCAAGAGATAATGAACATCCAAAAATAAGGGGACTTTCTTGAAAAAATTAATGTCTGAAACGCATTTTTAGTAACGATAGCAATGGCAATTTTGATGGCAAAGACAACGAAGTACTGTAAAGGTGCGTTCAGTCAGCTTATTTAGCCGCAAGTTTTAATTTTAGACGTAAGCGCTCATCGCCTATTGGCTGTTTTGAGGAGGTTGGTTCATAAGAGCCAATGGGTGTCGCTGCGCTTGCGACTAAAATTGAAACTTGCGGCTAAATAAGCTGACTGAATGCACCTTAAGAGTTACGTTTGTGGATCAGTGGGGGATTTATCGTTATCAGTAGGGTATGGTCTTGATGGAACAGCACCGGACCATATGCCATAGGTCATAGGTGTCGTGAACGTCCGTTATGCCATCCGGACCAGTCCGGATGGCATAACGGACGACCACGACAATTTATTGGAATTTATTCAATATCTGGATGATGTTATTGATGTGCTATATATTTCAGGTTTTGTGCACGATTTTATATCAGAAATGTCAAACATGTTTCAAAACTGTCAAACCACGCCACGCGAGAAAGCTCGGGCCCGCTTCACTGTTGCCAATTTTCCTACACTAATGGCGTTTTCCACTGGGAAAAAAAGTGCGCACTAGGCCTGGCTGCCCTGGCCTTGCGCATGGACCAATAGCAGGGCTTCCTGGTGAGTTTCTATAACAACGAGAGCAAAAAGTGCGCATTTTTTTTCACCAGTGGAAAACGCTATAAGTCTTCCTAGGATAGGGTTGCCAGATTTTAGAAAATCAAAATCGGGACACAAGAATTCCTGAATGAAAATAGTGAGAAGACAATTCCAAAGTGGCGCCGCAGGCGACATTTTTTCGAGATAATAATAAGGCTGATAATAATAATACCAAAAAAAGGTAGCATTTTTAAAAAAACTTATTCAGCATTTAGCAAATCCAAACTAACGGGTGATCAAATAAATTTCTCCCCAAGTCACCTTTGATTACTGAAAATCTAGCGAAAAACCATATCAAGCGAGGACATCAAGGTCTACCTTGGGTGGAGAAATTTGTTCAATCACTCCGTACTTACGTCCCTGAAAACACATTGCATCATTCAGAGAATCCTTATTCTTTACCGTTGTTAATTGTTAGAAACTCTGTTCAAAATTCCATTGGCTGTCACTTTGACAGGAAGTGTTACCAACTTACGTGTTCGTTGTTTTCATACAAAACCCACGTTTTGACGTCACACTAATTGAGCGTATTGCGGGCCGATACCGACGATGTTTAAAGATGATCGGTCACATATAAACAATCTTTTTACAACAATATAGAATGCACGAATCGCGAAACTCATCTGAAATAGATAAAACGCATATATGCCAACCTTTACATCATCATATCTTTGGATTTGATGAAGCTATGTGTTGAATTGTTTTTTTTTTAATTGAGATACATATCCAGAACTTTGTTACAGTGTAACAGCGATTAAGAAACAATGGATAATTATTCATTTATTCAGTTTTTAAACATTTTCATCGGCTATGAATGCATCATAATTTTCAGCCAGCAAAGAACTTCTTTGTTTTCACAATTTTCTATATACAACCAGCGGAGCAAATGAGGCCAAAGTATTGGATTATTGGATTTTTTTATACAAAAAATCAAAAAATTTTTGATTTTGGACTGTAGGTTTTTTAGAAATGATTTTTTTTTCTGAAGCAACAACAGAGCACGCACGGAAGTGCGGTGCTCGCATGCCACTTATACCGTGTGATCCAAACCATTCCAAATTGGGGTAGGCTGTGACCTGGTCAAATTCCGGGATGTTGAGCTGATTTTCGCCAGGGCACAGCCTACCCCAATTCGGAATGGTTTGGATCACACTATATTTACTGGGCAAAATGCACTATATTATTAACTGAGGTGGGCATTTATCGTATAAAGCTGAGCTTTTACAGAAATAAATGAAAAAACGTGGGTGCGTGACCATAGTCACCCTCGGAAGAAGTGAAACTCCTATAGGTATGAATCAATTGGCAAACAACGTTCGAAGAGGTGTTCTTTTCGTACTCCCGCTCCGCTCCCTAACGGTTTGTATAATCTTGTTTCTTATTATCAATCTTATTATTATTATTATTATGAGTCACTTGAAGGGCAGAATACTTTCGACATGATTTTTTCACGATTAGGCTTTTTTTGTTTTTTTCTCGCTGTGCTCGGCGCTCAAACTCCCATTCTTCGTCACATGAAATCTCACTCATACCCCTAATACAATAAATATCTATTTTCATCAATAATATTCTCCACAAAGTACCTATAATATAATGATAATTTTTATTATTATTTTATTTTATCTTCCTGCGGTGCTGGTCAGTCGATGAGGTCCGTTCGTCCAAGGTACACATAATAATTAAGCGAATATGACATCGTGACGGATTTTCTTACTGTACGATTGTCGCCATTATATTACAGCACGGTGGAAACTGTGTCTGGCAGGCACAGCATGGCAATCTAATAATCTCCACAAAGTATAAGAATGTCGTTTGGAAAGCTCCGGTATTAATTTTTAATGAAAAAATATAAAATACATAGGTATTCACATAGGTATGTACCTCGTGAATGTGATTTGAGGTAACTACGTGGTTCTAGAGTCCCTACGATATTATCTTCTCCAATCACAATAAGGCCGTAGGTTAAATTGAAATATTGACAGAATTGATGAGTATTTCCATTTATGTGCTCGCCACCGTACTTATACAGGGTGTCCCGTTTTTCAACGCTCACTATGGGTATCTCGGAAACGGTAAGAGATACAAAGTCGGTTAAATTACAAAAAAGTTGCGCAATTTTATGACTATCTCAAATATGTCAAGATATCCAAAATATCTTTGGTCATTTCTGAAATATCCCAAAAAAACTGAAAAATGCCGAATTCGAAAATTTCAAATCACTTCTTTATTATGACAGCTATCAATTTAAAATTTGGTATTCTGACATTTTTGAAGGTCCTTGATCGACTGACGGTCATAATTTTTTCCTACGCCTACTAGTTTTTGAGATATGACAGTTGACTTTATTTTTTTTTATGGACACCATATTATTTCTCCACTCCATAAAACTCACCTTTTCTTTCTATTCACAAAGATATAAAACACTTGTAGCATTTTTGTCAAAATAACCTATAAAAATTAGAAAAACACTTTCTGTGGCGAAAAAATCTAGTTACCGGTTCGGTTGCCATGCTCTCGTGACATAATAACAATGGCATTTGGTTGCCATGGTCGGTTGATTTTGGAAAAAGTTGGATTACATTCCGTTTTTATGTATTTGATAATGATATTAAATAAAAATCAAACAAATACAAAACCAAATATAACACAAAATAACATCGCAGTAGCAACAACATTTATAATTTACAATTACTCGAAATGGAGTCTATTTGCGAGGAACGCTTCAAGATCGAATTTATGGTTCATGACAGAACATCCCAAAGCAACCAAGAGCTGGAAACAAGGAGTTGATGATGCGTATTGCGTTTCAGTCAATTAACCCGAACAATATCAGCGTAGCCGTTGAAAATATGGCTAAAAGGCACACAACTCTGCACAGAGCAAAATGGACTCCAATTCGAGTAATTGTGAATTATAAATGTTTATTGCCATTGCGATGTTATTTTGTGTTATACTTGGTTTTGTATTTGTTTTATTTTTATTTATTATCCTTATCAAATACATAAAAACGGAATGACCCCCAACTTTTTCCAGAATTAATCGACCATGGCAACCGAATGCCATTGTTATTATATCACGAGAGCATGGCAACCGAACCGGTGACTAGATTTTTCGCCTCAGAAATGGTTTTTCCAATTTTTATAGGTTATTTTGACAAAAATGCTACAAGTGTTTTATATTTTTGTAAAGAGAAAGAGAAGCTGAGTTTTATGGGGTGGATAAATGATATGGTGTCCATAAGAAAAAATGAAGTTAACTGTCATATCTCAAAAACTAGTAGGTGTAGGAGAAAATTATGACCGTCAGTCGATCAAGGACCTTCAAAAATGTCAGAATACCAAATTTTAAATTGATAGCTGTCATAATAAAGAAGTGATTTGAAATTTTCGAATTCGGCATTTTTCAGTTTTTTGGGGATATTTCAGAAATGACCAAAGATATCTTGGATATCTTGACATTTTTGAGATAGTCATAAAATTGCGCAACTTTTTTGTAATTTAACCGACTTTGTATCTCTTACCGTTTCCAAGATACCCATAGTGAGCGTTGAAAAACGGGACACCCTGTATATAGAATGTCACATTTATTTGAGGTGAAATCAAACCATTCAGAAAATTAACTGAGAATAATGTCAAAAATCAATTTCCAAACATACAAATTTGATTATCAAACCAGTATCAAAACATTTAGCAACTGTTTCAGCCTTAATACAGGTTTCCTCAAAAGAGAGGAGGAGAACCCGCGATTCCGCGCAGCTGTTTCCGGCACGTTCTGCGCACAGTGTGCCATAAGTGATTGCGCCATTTGTATTTACATTGTCCGCTGTGTTGGAAGTGCGTTTTATTTTTTGAATTTTGAAGCCAACCATGCTGGAAAAGTCGCTAAAAAATATAACGAACTTCTCAATGAATATTGCAAATGAATATTCCGCAGAGAAGAATTTGCAAGAGAGGCATTTGATGCGCGTATACAAACTATTTTTGTAATGGATATATCAACGATATATGGACGTGCGCAGAAAACACAGGTAAGTGCGTGTCCCAGGTCCCAGTTTTAATATTTTTTATGGTGTATTATGGCCAACACTATAAATTTGCAGTGTTTGATGCAAAGATGTGGCCAAGTGTACCCTTGAATTGATAATAATCAATGAACTAAGCAGGAGGCTCGCCACTATTATAACGCTGAAGGGCTTGGGATTCTTTTTGCTTCTTCGAGTGTCACGTCGTATTTTATGGATCCATGCTTAGGGACACATTCGCTGTATAATTGGTGGACTTGCATAATGGCACACATTATTTATTTTCCATAACCACTTGTGAAAACTGTATAAATACCAATAATAACACCATCAAAACACACGTTCGGCTTATGGAATCGAGGCAATGTTGGCACACTAGGACTGCGATGATTTACTGCGCAATCGAACGTGACGTCACGGGCCAGAAAGAGACGCTCAATTTAGGAAACCTGTATTGTTGAAAATTCTCTTTTCCCTCTTGGGCTTGATTCATCCACCCCTGCTTAATGTACATAGGTACCTACCTGAAAGTTGTGTCTACATTTGGGTGTGCGGCATTCGATTTTATTTTTGAATAGTAAACGTCCGTTGAAGGCCGCCAGGGCCGGGCCTGACCTATTTGCCGCCTGCGTGCCACCGAAAAATTGCTGCCCCCCTCACCGGCAGTGGAGAGCCCCACCAAATGCGGGAATGGAAATAATCCTTTGAAATTCAACTTTATTATTATATTGCCGCTCCTATGATTTGCCGCCTGCCATACAGCCTGGCACTGCTCGCCTGCTAGGCCCGGCCCTGAATATACCTCCCTATCCCTATAATAAAATAAGTCCACTCGAATCTATTCAAGCCAAGTCGAGAACCATTCCTGTCGGGCCACCAGCACCACAACCCAGTGTCGGCGATACGCATTACGAAAATAAATTAATCATTTTCGATTGCAAATTCGACACTACCATGAATTAGAATTCATCGATCAAATCAAATTTTTGTTTATGATGGAAGCTGTTGTACTTAAAACACAATGCAAGCGGTAAAAGAATATTAACTGTAAAAAATAGAACCGAACGCGGCTAGGGTTACCATCTTCAAACCAGATGAAAAGAGTACAGTGTGAGCAGAGTGAGCGAAGTAGCGCCGCAGACAAAAAAATTTTGGGAAGAGGGGCGTGATCAGTTAGTTTTGAGTACCATGAAGACTTGAGGCGGATTCCCATTTAAAGATATTCGCAAAAAAATTCGGTGACATTCGTCAAATTCGAGTTTTTGAAGGATTTACTTACCCTTCAAATTTGACAATTGATGATCAAAATCTTGCGATATTCTCATATAAGAATCCACCGTTTCGCATGTATTGCATATTGTATAATAATATGATGTCGTCCCAATGTAGAACACAACGGAAAAGTGAAATATAAACAAAAATATAGTCGATAGAAATTCCTCATATTCTTGGATTTTGGCCGCATGCGTGATTGCGTGCAAACGTGACAATAGGTACAAGGAGCTTTGGTTAGTGGTTACATTACTGACACTATGACACAGATATCAATATCACCAATATCGCACTGCACAGTAGTCACAGCACTGGACTGAGATTATTGGTCTTCATTGTGTCTTGAATCTACAGCAGTAACTACGCAATAGAAAAAAGAGAATGGGAAAAATTTGTCCGGATAAATTAAAAAGAGTACATTTGGCTCCAAAATGGGAAAAGTGAGAGTACGCTACTCTTTTACCTCAAAAAGAGTACCTGTACTCTTTAAAGAGTACGGTTGGTAACCCTAAACGCGGCGAACGCCGCAACAGCTTATTCCTCCATTTCCTGGGACGACGCTGGTCGCCTCAAGGTCAGACAACGTTACAGGCGTTCGTTATAGCCACTGATGCCATGAACCGATTTCACTACCATGTGTGGTTCTGCGTTAGTTGTGTGTTGTGATCTAGGCGCGAGAATAGAAGTTTCACTTCAATAAAATAAATAAATACATAATGTTCATTGCTCCAAAATTTTTGTACAAAATTTGAGCAGAAATTTTACAGAAATAATCAGATATTTGCTCTTCACAAAAAAAACAAGGCTGCCGGTTGGGTAGTCGAGTTATGGGGCGAAAACCGCCCTCAACGGTGCCAGGGTGTTAACGTAAAATAGGTATGATGGGGATGAAATTATTCACCGCTAATTTCTACATCAAAAAAGTCCTATATCGGACTTGCTTTGTTCATGTCTCTCAAACTTTAAAATTAGTGAAATAATCATCCGTATTCCTTACGTGTTGTTGCATACAATTTTTCTTCTACTTCCGTTTTCTTACTTTTTGCATAAATGGCCATTTCATCTCAGGTGACATTTGGCAAGTATATTTCGCTATCCATTCGCCGTAGTTCTAGAGCAAATAATTTTTTGCCAACCAGCTCTTGATGAGTTTCCAGGATAACAACACAATTATAATATTTATTGTATGCGAATGCGTGCATGTATGTGTCTTATATAATTATATTTTCTGTAGTTAGGTACCAAAAACCAAAATGAATGACTGATGCGAAGTAAATCCATTTTCTGGGCGAGGCTTCCTATTAAACACACCGCAAGGTGGGTAGATGTACTAGTTTTTTTTACTTTCATAATTACAATAGGTACATGTTGGTTGCTATAATTGAATTTTACAGACTTTTCAACTGCACTTCACGAAACTTTTTTAGCGATTATGTGGGCATAAAAGAGGTTAACAATATAATTGAGATATTTTGTCGTGATGGCGGAGTCACCTTGGACGTTATTTCGGTCTCGCTGCAATAATTTTGCGAATCCGTCTTGTGAATCAGCAGCAGGCAGCGTTTTATCCAAACAATGACCCGAAGATGCTCGACCTCGCAATTAGCTCGGTTTTGTTCGAAAAAATTGGGTCCGCGACTACGCGAAAGCTCACAACGGCACTGAATTAGATCCCGCTCTGTTTTTTCGTTTAGGCGTTTGTTCTATCGTTTTTAATTGTTGTTGTATTCTGTTCATCAATTGTTAGCTAGCAATCTTGTTAATAAGCACGTTGTGTGGCGATAACCACTGAAAGGGCAATTTATTTTTGTTGGCAAGAGTTTCCACCAAAATCAGATGATTTCCTGATGCCTACTAATGCTCGATTGCACAAATGTGGTATCAAATTTTTTCCACTATGGACTATTGTTATCGATCTGCGACCCGAGTAGTCCTTCTTCTCTACACCTAGGTCAATAATTTCACTTTACTGACCTAGGTTAGGCGCCGCGCAAAAGCGGATCATATGAGATCATAGCTTGACTTCCTGCAGGAATATTGAAAAACTGAATTTGAAATTAGTTGTGGGGTGGGGGCGTCGGCTGCAGATGTCGGAAATGTGAATTGGTATATACTATAGCAATAAAAATAAACTTTAGACTAGACTGTTCCACGTTTTGAACTGAATTTGATTAAAAGTACTATATGTATTTGGGGGTGGCGCCGTTGGTGGGAACTGGAAATGTAAAAAAATCAGTTGTGGCACCACAATAATACTTTCCCGACTAGTAGGTTTCTAGTAACCCATCATGGATCTAGTAACCCATGGACATTTTTGTCTGAGACGTGGAAGTTTGAATTTAAGTGAAAGATTGAAACGAATTTGCAGCATCTTCATAATACCGAAGCCTCTTTTTGCAAATCATCTCATTGTAAAAATCGTCAAATTTAGGCTTTAGTTTGAATTAATACGGTCTCGATCTTTTCCCCGGAGAACTCTCGGAAATTTGTGAAAAAAATTGTTGAGAAATGTTCAAGAACCAGTTGAGTACATAGGTAGATACCTATTGTGAAAAAATGTTTGAAAATATGTTTACGATATAAACGCTAACGCTAATTTTCGCTAACGATTTAACTGGGGATTTAACTTATAAGTTGATTTGAAAAATCATTGCGGACCAAGTAACTTCCGTTAACTGAAGTCCGTTAACGTTAACTTGTATAGCCATATTTGTTTTTAAAACCAAAATAGGAAAGGTCTGAAAGAATGGAGTGAAGTTTTTAACTGTAAAACCTGTAAAAGATTACTCTGTCGAGCACCACAAACATTTTCAGACTCGGGCAATTTTTTCTCGAGATGTTCTCACTTCAACCCAGGCATTTTGGGGTGGTCCACTTCAATTTTGGCCCAGTTTAGTTAGGTAGGTACCTATACAGGTGTCCCACGAAGTAACCGACATAGTTCAAGGGTAGTCGAGGAAAATCAGAATCTGCCTTCGAAATTTTCCTGACGTCCCCCGTTTCCGATATACAGAGTGATTTATGGTTCAACCGAAAAGTTTGATTGGCCATATCTCAGGAATACATCGATTGAATCTATTAAAATTTTGCAGGTATATTCTAGAACCAAGAGACTTTGTAGCGCCCTATTCACTCATGAAATAAATACAGAACCGTTCCCAAAATTTTGTTTTTCGGGTCTCTGTTGAAAAAGTCATCCTGTATAGATTTTTTTCAAAATCTGATGTTATATTCGGTAACTACATAAAAAATGCTACAAAATGCGATTCCTAAATTTTTTGGCACTAATTCAGCTGAATCGAAAAAAATTATTAACAGGGATTTTTCATGAATATTTTTGAAAATTTGATTCAAATCACTCAAACGCTATTCCAGATGGTCAAACAAAGTCACAATTTCAATTTTGATGTTCTACCAAACTGAGGATAATTTAAGGGGATTTTCTGGAAACATGAATTTGGGTAGGAATCTGGGGTACCAGATTCACGTTTCCAGAAAATTCTCCTAAAATTATTTTTGGTTGGTTAGAGCACCACAATTGAAAAAGTGACTTTGTTTGACCATCTGGAATAGCGTTTCACTGATTTAAATTGAAATTTTCAAGAATATTCCAGAAAAATCTTTGATAATAATTTTTTGTCGAATCAGCTAAATTAGTGCCAAACGATTTATGAATCGCAATTTGTATCATTTTTATGTAGTTACCGAATATGACATCAGATTTTGAAAAAAATAATCTATACAGGATGACTTTTTCAACAGAAACTCGAAAAACAAAATTTTGGGTACGGTCCTGTATTTATTTCATAAGTGAATAGGGCGCTACAAAAGCTCTTGGTTCTAGAATATACCTGCAAAATTTCAATAGATTCTATCGATATATTTCTGAGATATAGCCAATCAAACTTTTCGGTTGAACACATAAATCACCCTGTATATCGGAAACGGGGGACGTCAGGAAAATTTCGAAGGTAGATTCTGATTTGCCTCGAGAAAGTACATCTACCCTTGAGCTATGTCGGTTACTTCGTGCGACAGCCTGTATAATGCTGGTGTAGGTATTATAAGGTCAGTTCCACCAGGAGTCCCTGACTGTCCGTGGACGTCAGCAGCCTGCGCATTACGATTTATGGAACGCCAAAATCGTAATGCGCATGCTGCTGACGTCCACGGACAGTCAGGGACTCCGTGTTCGGGTGATTCTGGAGATGATGTTTTGGTTTACAAAATGAAAAGTCAACGTTTAACAGTTTAACGTTAACTTCCGATACATTTTAAATCAATTAACTGAATTACGATTAGGGAAGGTAACTTTTTTGTGAATGATTTAATGAAGTTAACTTTTTTGGCTCTCTAGACTGATGGAGAGATTTCGAGGGGGGGTGTTCCGGGTTACAGGACCGGAACAACAGAATGCAATCAATGTGTGTTTTTTCACCTTCATCAAATTGTTGCTGCAATACTGATGATCATTATAGTGCGATTATAATAATAAAGCGGCTATTTATTCACGCAGCCAGAGAGACGAGACAATCAACAAATTTAGAGCCTGGTGTTCAGCAATTCAAACACTATTCCGTGTTATGATAGGTTATGTCTGTGTGGTGAATGGTGATAGCATTGTTTAAAAATAACGAAATTGTAAATTGTGCGAGCTGTCTTGATCGCTTGTTTGATCGCTGCTGCTAGTTCAGGCTCAGGGCCAATGCAAGGCCCACGACGGCTGCAGGCTGCATTTAGCGGGCCGAGCTTTGCCCCCCCGACGAGCAGGACGAGCCCGACTCATGAGGTCCGTCAAGGTTAACTAGGTGCATCGCTGTAGGCCGTCTGGCCAGGCGTTACTACCAGTGCTTTACCATTATTACCATTACCTAATCAAAATAACGCCCCTGCCATCGTGCAGCCCCTGCTTACTTTGCTTACAATAGAACTTGAAACATGATGCAACAACAATGTCTTAACAGAGCCCTGTGGCAACTTTTATCTCCAGCGCATTTTTTATTTCGGAAAAACCGCTATTAGCCGCATTTGACCGTCCGTCCATTCCTATGTCCGCCCGTAACGTAACTCCTCTTAAACAAAGAACCGTATTTTTAGCGCATTTTCCAATTTTGGAAAAATCGCTGTTAGCCGCACTTTGCCATCCGTCCGTCTGTCTGTCCGTCCTGTCACGTATCTCTTCCTAAATGAAGAATCGTAGGACCGTCATTGTTTCCAATTATTACTACGTACTCTGAACTATGCATAGGTATAAAAAAACGGTTGTGACACCCAAAAACTTCCCCGACGATTAGCAAGGAACGGATGGAAATTTTATTACGAGACGTCCTTTCGGGTGGGAAGTTAGAATTTGAGAATAATATTGAGGAATTGAGATATTTTCTCTAATAAGAACCTCATCATTTTAGTCCGGTCTCGGTAAGCCAGGCCGGTTACTCATTTTAAAGTGGAAAACTCTCGGAAAACTTAGAGAATTTTGATAGTGATTGCCTGAAAATGTTCAAGAATCACTCACCTTTTGTTCAAGAAAAGTTGGTATAAATCTGTTCACAAGCTAAAAAGTTGGTAATTTGCAGTTTTTCACAAGGAACCAAATTATGTAGAAAGAAAAGCGAGTGAGGCAGTCAGACGCATTCGTACATGGATGAAGGTGAACGATCTGAAACTGGCACCACAAAAAGATTGAAAATAATTTGCAGGAAATTGAAAATTCAAAAATTCGAATTTTCCGGGAAAACCTCAAATCTTTTTCCAAATCATCTTTATTGTTCAGATCGTCAATTACGGCTTCACTTTTAGCTCCGTCAGTTAAGTCCGGTTTCGATAACCCAGGTCTCTTCTACATTTTCAACAGGAAAATTCCCGGGGAATTTAAAAAAAAGTTGAAAAATGAATGTTCAAGAGCCAGTTACCTCTTGTTTAAAAATAAATTGGTGAAAATCTATTCACGGGATAAAAAGTTGGAAAATTTGCAGTTTTTCCAGAGATGAAAACTCTGAAACCGTTGGTCCGATTTCGAAAATTTTCCCTCCAAAAATTATTTTAATCTTTTCTTCAACTTTCATTCCCAGCATGTCTGCACCTAGCGCCTAAATTGAATATTTCGTGGGGCTCATCGCATGTCAAAGTCTTGCAGTTTTTTCAAATTCACGGAATGTGTTAATTTCATTTTGAGAAAATTACCGTCGGAAAACCGGAACCGCGCCGATTTTGAAAATGGGTCTATACGACGCCCAATCCAATGGGAGGCATGTACGATTTTGCTCCCGCCAGGAGGCGCTGCAGTTGGCTGGGACCTCTAGGGATTTTATCTCGCCTAGGTTGCATAGACAAGCGCGTTGTGTCAAATCGTCAAATCAATAAACGTCAAATATTTAGAAATGTCACCGTGAACATAAATTGGGATTTTTGAGTCGTATCGTTGAATCGTTCATGAGGATGCCGTAGGCTCTTGCGACGAGGGTCAGGACGCGGCCCCAAACTCCGGGTAAGCTCAGTTTGACTACCGAAGAAAAAAATACATTTTTATTCACTTTTATCGTAGACCCGGGCCCGGTATGGTACTCTGGAGAGGTAAACAGATGCTCTGAATAAGCCCTTCCTGCTCCATTCTACCAGACAGATGGAGACAGGAATCATCGAAAAACATTGACATTGCTGAGCTGCATGAAGGGATCTAGGTTATGTTGGTTCTATGTTGAAATTTTGAACTTGTTCAGTTAAGTTATTATGTTCACAGCGTTGTGCGTAGTATACGAAAATTATACACGACCTCAACACGGATATATCTGTCGAAATCTCGAAAACAAAAATTTGCGCGTTCACAATACTCGTTGGGTGGTGGGTCGGGGAAGTAAAATGTCACCCAAACTTCGGCCATCTTGGCTCGCCATATAGAACTTCTTCATAATCGTGGAAAATACGCTGTAGAACTCAGCCGGTGAAAACTTTGCTACTTATTTTATTTTCAGATCACTACCACGTACCAAGGGATGATCATACTGGAGTAGCAAAAAATACAGAAAACAGAAGGAGCTTATCGGAGTCTCAAACGACACTTGAAGACACAAAGAATCGGGGCCCACTGTTGCCTTAAACGGCACTAGAGGACACAAAAGAAGCAGTGCCGTCTCTTGTACAAATGGGGCCCCGGGCACAAGGTAATGGGGGCCCTCTTATAAAGATATGCGAGAAAAAAAATAACGCGAGTAAAGCGAGCATTACTGCAGGATAAAGCTTCCCGGGAAAACCGGCATGGTTACCTAATTTTTCAGTATCTTAATACCTTAAATTCTCGGATTGGGAGTTACGATAGCCTAGCCTTTTCTCGAGCCTTTTGGTCAAAAGGGGCCCCATAACTCGGTCTATGAAGGGCCCCGCATACAGACTTCGGGAGAGAAATAGATAGATTTAATTTTCTTCTTGGTTGGAGCAATTATCATGAGCACGAAAACCAAATATTGATGGTGATGGGGCTCTTTCCTGTTGATTTTTCAGCAACGGCGGGCAATACCACCCGCCAGAACAACGGATAGCGGTTATTTTTTAGACTGAATTTCCAACTGCCTTTGCGCTGAGTTCATAGGAGTTTTTTATTTCTTTTATCACGCGCTGTCAAAAAACCACTACGGGGGAAGACGATCGATCAGCTCAAAAAGTGACATAACTGAATAAACGTCATGAATGGGATATGCGAACAATTTTATTTTACAAAAATCGTCATTAGTTTTGTAAATTTATGGAGCCCTGAGAACCCCAAAAAACTCGGGGTCCTAAAGACGGCACTGAAAAGAAGACACACCGATATCTACATCCATTACCATTTTGTCAGTCTGACATAGATACGATGTAACTAAATCCACAGGTTTGGTTGCTATATATTAATCGAAAAAACCCAATTACCTTGGTTCAGGTGTAGGGAAGACCGAGTGAACAGTCAAGCCCGGGGATATCGAAAGACTTTGAAAATTTCTAGCGCATCATTTATTTCATTATTTTGTTTTGTTGCTCCCTGCCAATTTTGATTCAAATCCATCAAACAGATTTTGAATAATTGAATAACCATGTCTAAACTAAAGTTCAAGTCGATCGGATCGACAGTTCGGCAGTTATCGCGTGGAAGGTTACAGACAGACACACAGACAGACATTCTGGGAAATTGTCTTAGGCACCTCAAAATGGATATCTGTCGAAATCTCATTTTTTTCTTCACGATTACAATACTTTCCCTTCCATGTTGGTGAGGGGCCGGGAAAGTAAAATGAGCCGAATGAGCTCGTTATGATCTGGAATACTAGCGAAAGGTTTCTTTCATCCAAATCAAGCTGTTATTTGTGTCTTTTTCTGGACTAATAATAATAAATAGCGGTAACAGAAGTAGGTAGATATTCGGTCGAGTCTGCCACCTTTGATTTTGTCAAAAACTGGAAATTTGAAAAGGAAAAAACTTTTGTGAGTTTTTTTTTATCCACTTAGTAGAGTCGATACACTATTATGAAATGATTGTGCTTTTGCGAAAAAAGTTTTTCAGGAGATACCCAATAACGAAAATACAAGCCTTTCAAAACTGAAGCTGGGAAAATTAGTTTTGCTCACAACGTTGGCATTTTTGAACCAATTTTCTCAAATTTGGAACAGGCATTTCTAATGTCATTGTCTTCAATACGAAAATTGGGGTCACAAAAGACCAGTATCTTAGGTAACTACGCCACTGGTTACTTGTGACCGGAGCTGAAATTTCTTTTCGTAGGTAATGGCTTTAGAAATGGCTGAAAAATGCCAAAATTATGGTGAAACCAATTTTCTCAAAATCAGCTTTAGGGCTGTACTTTCGTTATTACGTATTTAATTAAAAAAAAAAATGCAAACAGAGTGTTTCACAATTACGGTTACAAACTTCTAGGGGAGATTCTCCATCAAAAATGGACCCAGGAAAAAATTTAACTTCGATATACTAAAATGCTCCGTTGAAAAGTTACAGGGTGCTCAAGTTGACTTTTTAAAATCGATTTTTTGACATAACTTTTGAACCGTTAAACCGATTTTGTTCAAATTTGAAACAAAGTCAACTGGAATAGGTCTCGATCAAATAATAGCAACGTGTTAGAAAAAAATCGGGGGCGTAGATAATGAGGGTGTCTTCATATCCCCCCCAACTATTTTTTTAAATTGTTCTTTTGTTTGGATTCTACGTTCAATCTGAAAAGTTTCTCTTGCAAACTTTTGATTGGAAGCTTCGTTTTCGAGATATTTGGGTTTGAAACTTTGGAAAACATCAGAACATCTCGAAATCGCCACTTTCATATTCAATAAGCCCAAGTGATGATAGAGAATGATGTAAAATTTGGAGATGTTTTCTCAAGTTTCAAACCCTAATATCTCGAAAACGAAGCCTCTTATCAAAATTTCGCAATTGTATTTTTTTCTAAATTGAACGCAAAATCTAAAAATTAGAACAGTTTGGAAAAATAGCTAGGGGTGTGGAAAATAGGGTGGAAAATATGAGGACATCCCCCATTATCCACGTCCCTGATTTTTTTTAAACCACGTTGCTACTACATATTTGATAAAGACCTATTTCAGTTAAGTTTGTTTCAAACTTGAACAAAATCGGTTGAACGGTTCAAAAGTTATGTCAAAAATCGATTTAAAAAATTCAACTTGAACACCCTGTAACTTTTCAACGGAACATTTTAGGACATCGAAGTTACCTATATTTTTTCCTGTTCCATCTTTTAATGGGGAATGTCCTCTAGAAGTTTGTAACCGTAATTGCAAAACACCCTGTACCTATAATCATTCTATTATGCTCAGTCAGCTTTGATGTATGTCAGGAACTTCAAATCAAAAAAACACCTACCTCCCCTATTGTCCCCTATTCTGAGATTATGTCCACTTTGTCGGCCTGGCACCCTGGGTAATATTATTGAGGATCATCTCACGGATATAATCCACTGGTCACTGGTGATTTTCTGGACAAAAAATGGAGACAGGGCGGCAGGACCCCCCAAGCGATTGGACCAGGGGGGGTTACATTGTAGACTAAACGAATCTGGGTTGGCAAAATAAAAGGCGTAAAACGCGTTGGTTCGTCGTAAAAATAATAATTGTTGTTTTGGTGCTTGCCTCAACTTTTTAATACTATGTCTTCTAGGAAAGTAGCAACAAAGCGCCGGATTATTTTTAGAGTGTGCGTTGCACTTTCGCTAAATGAAGGTCAGACGCATAATTCAGCCCATTTAGAATATTCAAGTGTAGGTAATAATAATAATTGCAGTGTGGTGTAATTGGAAACACAGGAGACACAAGGGGGTGTCCCTCATCGGAGTAACGAAAACCAAAAGCGGTATGTGTGCAGTGTGCGATGATGTTTTCGGCGATCTAAATATATTATGCACTTGTGTTGCATTTGCAAATTTCTTTGTGTGCGGGTTTAACGGCCTCGTATTTTTTCTGCGACGCCGGCCGTATGCATACTTCACTTTCTGATGTTCGTATGTTTATAATTTGCAAGCACAAAGCTAATTCACTAACACTATTATTAAATAATGCCGTACGTAAACAAGTTATGTACAACGACCTTATTAATAAAAGTGCAGACGACACCACGGCTAACAATTTATTTTCATATTATGCGCATTTTTTTTTATTGCTTCAACTTTATGCTCTTCATCCAGTGCCTTGGAATTACACAAAGGCCAAACCGTGTCATTGAGACCTCTCACCAGTCCCAGTGATAAGTTATTATAGTCTTTATCTGTTCTCAAACACTTTGCTGTTCATATCAGATCAAACGTCACCAGTATGACTCCGTGGCTCCGTGTTGTAAATCCCCAATAAAAACCAATCAGAAATAACATGTGACAGTTGGAAATCAATTCATGATTATTTACCATTGACGGCTTAGATTTAGGCAACGTCACTTTTTTTTCACATTGGTTTTTGACATCGATGTGATGTGAGCAGATCGTATTCCCAAGAAAATGTACAGTCGTTTCCATCTGGATGGTGGGTGATTCACCCCTCGTTACGCGGGTTTGACTTTTGTGATATTAACATTTTTCGAAATATTTATGAAGAGTTCGTTATTAATGGAGTTGATTTGAAAAAGGTTTTAAGGTGAAAGCTAACAAGCAACAAGAATAAAATGGGCTGTTGCATCAATGGATAATGGATATACTCAGAGCAGAGGGCACTGTAAACTGTAACGTTACTAGTGCAACAAGTAAGAGCATTATTCCACTCTTTTCTGGCTGAAGAGGCTTCGACAGTTCTGATTCTAGATTTTTCTTTGGAAACAGAACTGAGGTAGACAAAACAACAATGTGGGAGAAAAATCTCGAGCTAAGCGAAATTTTCAGGCACGAAGCATTTCCCCAATGCCTGCCACGTCCTTTTGCACATCGCGGTCACTTCACTACTCACTATGTGTTCGCCTTCTTTCTGATTCTGGTCTGGACAAAGCCGAATACCCACAAGCATCGCAAAAATATCCTTCAATGAGTCCAATGTTAAGAACACGGAACACAATGCTGGCTGGAAGGCCGCTGAAAGGCAACGCTAAGCGGTGAGTCGCGGAAAGATCTAACAAAAACAACTTCAACTAATTTCTAAACAAACAACAACAAATCACACCATAACCAATCATCCGACGTTTTCAACTGTCGCGTCATAGATCCCGCCGCTCTGGCCGTCCCACATCCTAGTCCAGGACCGATTTGAAATGAGGTAGACATATTAGATATAAAGCTGAGTTTTTGCAGAGACGTTCGGAAGCATGTTCTTATTCACCAAAAAAAAAGTCCCCAAGTGTCCCGTTGGCGTTAGCCAAGTTATGGGGTGAGAAACCGCCCCTAAAAGTGACACGGTGCTCATTTTTCTGCCAAACGGTTACTTGCACGTAAAATAAGTATACAGCTCAAAATATTCCCCACTAAATTCTGCATCGAAAAGGTCTTATCAACCATATGCTAAAGTCCCACCCAATTCGCGTAAACATCGGTTGAAGTGTGGGGGGGGAGGGTGTTTCAAGGTAGATATCTGATAAATGGCTGATCTGCCAAAAAAAAAAAAAAAAAAAAAAAAAAAAAACGTTGGGGAAGAAATTGTTCATCAACATGTTCTGCATACGATGCATGAGTTGCCAATCCCTTCATCCCTTCGGATTTTTTTTTTGTTATATCACGAAAAAGTGCTCGATATGCAATGCAGAAATTTCAAATAAATTGAAATTTCACAATCGTTTTTAGTCCTAAAAGGCCGGTCTTTGACACAGGTCATCACTGATAGATTCTTAGTCAAGTAAAAAAAGTCCCCGCCCGTCCCCCCCACATTAACCAAGTTTTGAGGGAAAATCACCCTTAAAGTGACTTTCAACTGGGTTTTCTCAATTTTCGGCTAAACGGTTGCTCAAATGCAAAATTGGTAAGTGACCGAAAATATTTATGATTAAATTTTGCATCAAAAAGGTTGAACACACTAATCAGCTAACTCCCACCCAGCTCTTGCAATCACCGTTCGAAGTTCTACAAGTTTGAAGTTCTAGACACCCGCTCCGACGCTGCTTAATAGCGGATGTCTCAAAAACGGCTTGTTGTAGAATAAAAATGGAAGAGGTTTAATTTATGGGACAAAACATGTTTTATGAGGTGCGGGTGATGATTTTTAGTTTTTCCTACGACCACCCACGAAAACGTTACTTTCTGTATGGTATAGTAGGCGCGAAACTTGCCAATTGCAAACACTGTGCGCGAAAGTAAAAATATCGTCACTAGTGCCTTTTGCTTTCGCTTTTCAATGACAGACATAGTTCCATGGCAAACGATCTTGTATTATCCAGTATTTGGGGGACGTCCCTAGACCACACACTTTCCTGGGCATGCCACTGATGCTTCTTCGCCCTCAGTAGGTGGTCGTTGTTCACAGTCGAGAACTTCCAGTAACCAGTAATAATCAAAGAATAAGAAGCGACACTCTTGACAGTTCTATTGTGCTTCGTGTAACACGTCGCCATTTTGGCAGTGCGCCTAAAAGAGCGGCAATTCAAACTTAACACCCAGCTACCTACAAGTAGCGGCAACGGCATGTCGTCGGACTCGCAGGTCAAATGAGTAAAAGCCGTGAGCCGATTTGCCGAAAATGGCAATTATTATGCAGACGAAAACGTTTTGCACTTATGCTATTGCACAAATCTGACAATTTGTCTACAATGCCTGAGAAAATTGTCAAATTTTCGAAAAGATTTCCCCAAAAGTTTTGCTTGCTAGCAGTTTCGTACGCTTTGAAATCGCAGAATATGTTGGTAGGCGTCAATTCTTTGACCGCTTCACTCTCAGCTAAGCATAGATTGCAATTTTGATGTATAGATAGATAAACTACCGCGTGTAATTAAACTGGCATCTAAATTATTTACTTCAACATGCCTGATGGTGTAATGACGATCAGTACCCTCCTTTCAATAAATTAATCTCATTCATGAAAGTATCACAGTCTTCATCACAATTCGCCTTATCGCTATGTTGCATGTATTGCACAGAAAACATTTTATTGAAAATATTAATAAATTGTTGTGGAGTAGGATTGGTGCTGTTTCCACCATGGCTTCTGACCGCGCCGAAGAAATTTTCGAGGCAATCCGTGGTTAGAGGCCTGGTCAACAAGAAGTTGTGGCCTTTGAGTTTCAAATGACGGAATAACTGAATAAGACTATTCATTGAAACCACACAGTACGCAATCGTTGGAGGTCATATGATCATATGGAAGACGTAGCGGGTGAACCTGCGCACTGAAAAACGGCTTCCCCCCACTCCGTCCAATGTCGCTTCTTGCTCGTCCATGCGTTTATATTCTTTGGTAATAATAGGTAGGTCACGCTTTCTGACATAGTATTTTGATATTTCGATCGTCAATGAGCAAACGTCGGACAGCGAAAATAGGTCGGTCGAAGGAAAAATAGTGTACACAACTCGCAAGAAAGTGTCTTTTCTTGCATTCGTGTGATTACCGCACTCGCTGGCGCTCGTGTGCAATTTTTCACACTCATGCGAAAAGTATCACTTTCGTTGCTTGTTATGTAATATACTATTACGGATGATATGAAAAATAAGAAAAATCAAAAATTTACTGGTTATGTTCCTGTTAAACACAGATTTTTTCGCAACTGATCAATATATGAATTTTAAATTGCTCATCGCTCAATTGACAAGGAATAGGCGAGATTCAGTGCCATTTCTGCGCTTGTGCAACCATGCGAAGGGATTTGAGAATAGTGCCGTATGCTAACACATGTAAAAAGAGTAATTTCAACATTGCATATTATTGAAACGGCTGGAAATGGCACTTTCAAATAAGTTGTGGAAAAAAGAGCGTTTCTTGATCTTTCATTGTGTTCAAGACCAGCAATGATGGATCAATCAATCGATCATATATACACGATGAGCGAAAATATGGTAACGTGTTTATCAGTTGGTGTTTTTTTTTTAAATACCGCCCTATTTATAGTATTCTTCTCTGCCTTACGGTTGCCGTCCTGTCTGTCGATGGCATGAAACTGCAAGTAAACAAATGGTAAATGAAATTTTATTGGGTTATATCAAAGGTTTTGTGTTTTGTGTTTTCTGTTTCTTCTTTCAAAAATGACGGGCAGTTTGTTGAGTGCCTGACTGCAAAAACCGTACGAAAAAAACATTGCAGTTTCATTCCATGTGTGTTCCCAAACAAACATCACCTTCTAGGCAACCAGTTATACACTGAAAACGGATTTTTCGTTCTTTTCGGAACACTACGCGCGGAATGCATTTTTTTGACAGCACTGCACATGGACAACATTATTTCGCCTAATATAGCATGGAAATCAGGAGTTTCTTGTCATCTATTTTCCTTTGTTAAATCGGTGGCTGAAAATTTGCAGGTTTTGACTTTTCCTAGCTCGCGCAGACGCATGAGTTCCATCCCCTAGCTTTGCGAACCTACAGCGCATGTCGTGCCGCTGAATATCGCATATTGTGCATCGAATAAAGTTTTGCTCATTCAGCTGGTCCGCACCTTAAAGGTGCGTTCAGTCAGCTTATTTAGCCGCAATTTTAATTTTAGCCGTAAGCGCTGCATCGCTTATTGGCTGTTCCGAGGAGGCTGGTTCATAAGAGCCAATGGGCGTCGCTGCACTTGCGACTAAAATTAAAACTTGCGGCTAAATAAGCTGACTGAACGCACCTTAAGCTGTGCAAAACACGTGCAAAGTGTAGGGTAATGGACCTTTTCAGAAGAGAGAGACAGATGCGTGCGCGCTCGTACCGCGCAGCCGGTGGTGTCTTGCTATAACGGCGCCTAATATCTCCAAGGAAAACTGTTCGTTATGAAGTACACGGCATCACACTGAGTACATGTGGGGGCTGTGACGTAAATCGTGCGAGAGAAACCGCCTTTATTGAAAAGGTCGATTCCGAACACGCCAGGGAA
Source organism: Anaspis maculata (assembly GCA_949128115.1). Taxonomy (NCBI): domain Eukaryota; kingdom Metazoa; phylum Arthropoda; class Insecta; order Coleoptera; family Scraptiidae; genus Anaspis; species Anaspis maculata. The sequence goes on from OX421968.1 coordinate 9,937,628, forward strand.
AAAACTCGTATAACTTATTATTATTATTATTATTATTGTTGTACTGCACCCAACAGGCAGAAAAGCCCAGTTAAAGGGTGAGGGATACCAGAGACAAATCCAAGGGGGGTACATACTGCTGTAGGACATAACGCTGCACTTACTCACATTGATCGGCAAGCCATTCTCACTGCACCAAGCAACAACTGTATTGAGATCTGCCAGCAAGCGCCCGCAGTCTGCGAGGGAAGACACCACACTAAAAACCTTCAAGTCGTCTGCATAAAGCAAGTACCTCGCATTGATGTTCATAACTATATCGTTTATAAATAGGATAAAAAGCAAGGGACCCAGCACAGAACCCTGAGGAACTCCGGAAGCCTGTAAAAACCTGCGGGATCTGAAGCCCTTGAGGTAGACGTATTGGTACCTGTTACAAAGATAGGAGCGAAACAAGGATATTAGTGAGTCAGAAAGTCCATAAGAACTCAATTTGCGTAGCAAGATGCCGTGGTCTAGTCTGTCAAATGCCTTCGAGAAATCAGTATATATGGCATCAACCTGTTGTCCACCATCAATTTTTTCACTGAGGTATTGGGTGAAGTTTGCAAGATTGGTCACAGTGGAACGAGCCCTCATGAAACCATGCTGATGAACAGTGACGGAGTGAGATACATGACTAGATATGAGGCCATGCAAAATCGTTTCAAACACCTTGGAAAAATTGTTCAAAGGAGCAATGGGCCTGTAGTTCGTGACCTCCGCCCTGTTACCTTTCTTGAATATGGGGCACAGACGAGAAGTTTTCCAGATTGAGGGGAAATGGGAGGATTCCAGAATCAAATTGAATTCGAGAAGCAATGAAATAATAATTTAAAATTACATTTTAAAAATATATAATTCATTGTAAGAGGGCAGTACGCAAAACTCAGCCGGAAACCTTTATTTCCTTCGAGACTTATGAAAAACTAGCGTAGCGTAATTTTCCAGTTAGAGAAAAAACACGGAATGCCTCTTGTAGAGGAGACTTCACTCTATCAATTCTTTATCGGCGCATTTTTCTGTTAAACAAGCCAGTTTTGAGATGCACGCTTCTATAGACGGAGTTATATGAGTTTTTCCCTGCGTGTTCGGAATTACCCTAAACTTTGTACGTGTTTTGCACAGCTTAGGTGCGGACCAGCCATATGAGCAAAACTTCATTCGATGCACAATTCCTTGCAAATTCAGCAATGAGCAATTTAAAATTTATATATTGATTAGTTGCGGAAAAATCTGTGTTTAACAGGCACATAGCCAAGAAATTTTTAATTTCTCTTATTTGGGAGACGATTTAGGAACCGCTGAAACTCATTCATATCATTCTTGAAACTAAAAATCATTACCCGCACCTGTTTTTCGCTATAAATTGAACCACTGCCATTTTTATTCTACAACAAGCCGTTTTTGAGATATCCGCTATTAAGGACGGAGTCATATTGGTGAAATAAGCGTTGCGAAATCAATCCATCTGGGTTTATTCCTTGACGGATTCTCACCATTTTGGTCTCTTTTGAAAGCTACAAGGATGTACTTTGGTTTGAGCCCATTGGCTCAAAATTTAAATTTTGACATTTGAGAAAATTATTTTTGGATTTTGGGAATGCCAATGAGCTCAAACCAAAGTACGGGGTGTTTATAAGAGACTGTGATCGCGGCAGGCTTGGGTCAGGCCGAAAAACGTAGTAACAGGCGCAATTGTAGTGATCGAGGGCGGATTCCAAAGGCGATGCGATCACAGACGTTTATAAACACCCGGTACATCCTTGTGTAGCTTTCGAGAGAGACCAAAATGGTGAAAATCCGTCAAGGAATAAACCCAGACTGATTGATTTCGCAACGCTTATTTTACCAATTGAACTCCGTCCTTGAGCAGCGTCGGAGCGGGTGTTTAGATCGCGCTCTTCGAACTTGTAGAACTTCGAACGGTGATTGCAAGAGCTGGGTGGGAGTTAGCTGATTAGTGTATTCGACCTTTTCGATGCAAAATTTAATCAGAAAATTTGCCGCTTTGATGATTTGAGGGTTATTGAAGATTTTTAAAGCTAAACTTTGAAGGGCTGTATATCTCTCGGAGAGTGTTTTGGAAAAAAATAAATTATGGATGTCAACTTATTTTTTGATGGACCATCGAATGGTGAGTTATTGCTACTATGACCTGGACCACCCTCCTGTATGAAAGGCAATTTTTCGAGAGAAAAAAAACAGTCGAAATTTCACACACCAGTGGTATGCAATGAGGCACACCCTGTATTTTTCTCAGGAAGTGAGTCAAAGACGAATAAATCGAAATATGTGATATTTTTCTTTCTTTCACTTACAGTTCACGTTAAAAAGTTAGTTGAATTTTTAGAATCGATTTTCTGGCATAACTTTTGACTGTTCCACCGATTTGATCAAATTTTGACCAGTCTCTTAAAGTAAGTCTGCTAGATAAAAAGTCGCTTTTTATCTGAAGTGCTCAGCAGTGGCGTGGGTAATGAGGAGATCGCCCCTATTCTCTTTTCTTACTTTGTACGTCACTTGAGAGTTTCCAAAACCATTGCATTGCAGTTTAAGATTTTGTTTTTCAATTTAATAGGAAAAAATACACTTGTAGAATTTTGATTAGAAGCTTTGTTTTTGAGGTACCTATTTGGAAGAGCCTAGATTTTCTGAAATGAAAACTAGTTGTTATTAAGTTAAAATGATAGTTTCTCAACTTGATAAAAACCTCTAGGAAATCTACTTCATTCAAGAAAATCAATGAATTTCCTTGGATTTCAATTTTTATTCTCCTAAAACTGGATGTTTTTCCGATCATTCAAACTCGAATATATCGAAAGCGAAACATCTAATCAAAATGTAAGATTTGTGACTATTCTTTCTAAATTGAAAAATAAATCTGAATATGCAATCAGGTATAAACAATCTTCACTGGTGTAAAGAATAGGGAAGAGAAAAGGGGCGACAATCTAAAGCCTAAAGTGAAAATAATTCGCAGAGATTTCGTGATACAGACACACCTCCATTGCCTGCAAGGTAACTTTAAAATGGAAAAAAATAGGGAAACATGTTTCTCACCTAAGTAATATGCGAAAAAAATGATCATTGGGGGGAAAAATTGAAATTTTTGGATTTTATCCCAATTTTTTTGCAGTATTTTTTACAAACAAGAGAAATTGGGGGCCCCATCAAATGATTGAGGCCCCGAGGCCCGGGGCGGACCGCCTCCACCGCCCCCCCCCCTTAGTCCGCCTCTGGGCGACATCCCCACTTCCTTCCTCAATGACCACTTTTGATCAAAGGTAACATCATTTAACATTATTTTAGGAGACTTCAGTCAACATTTGATTAAAATTGTTCAACGATTCAAAGGTTACGTCAGAAAATCTATTTCGCAAAACCAACCCAAACACCCTGCAACTTTTCAACAGAGCATTTTGGAACATTGATATATGTAGTATATTTTCCGAATTCATTTTCCATTAGGAATCTACGAGATTCAAATTTTGTAATAGTATTTCTGTTACACCTTCTAAAAAAAGAATAATATCTTCCATTCTGGAAGCTATGCAGGGTTCCTTCAATAAATAAAAAATATTTGCCGTTTACAATTATTTCCTCGATTATTTCTTTCGTCTTATCTTGAGAATAATATGTCTGATTCAAATTTATGCTTCTAGTTTTTGCTCTCGAAAATTACTACCTACCTATCCTATACTTTACTTGAGGTGAGTGAAAATACCGGGTGATCATTTGGAAACTATCCACCTGCAATAACTCCCGATTCCTAGTGAAAATGCCTTAGAGCAAAAAGAGGTCGATTTTTATATCGAGGAGAACATCTAAAACATACATTAGCGAATTTCTATCTTTAGCCCCCTCGCCCCCACCTACCCCAACTTTGAAATTTCAAATGACACTATCTACTTTGCGATACATCAAATCCAACAGAATTAAATTCTCTTTCTGAAAAATTATTTAGAAAATTTTTAACCCCACCTCTCTTCCCCCCCCCTAAATTCTCTGAGTGTCCAATTCAATATTCTTGACTTCTCAATTCTCTTCAATGCAGTCAACGTCATCCTGCACAGCATCGAAAGAGAAAATTTTCTATGGAAAAAGTGCTACCCAAATTCACCCCTTCGCTCCCCCCTCCTCACCTTAAAAATCTAAAATGACGATACCTGCTTTGTGATACATCAAATTGAAGGGAACTGAATTCTCTCCCTGAACACAATTTTTTCGAAATTTTTAAAACCCCCCGTTTTCCTACTAAAATGCTCCAAATGTCCAATTAAATGGGAGAGGGGTTGCAAATTTCAAAAAAATTGTTTTTAGAAAGAGAATTTAATTTCCTTCAATTTGATGTATCACAAAGTGGGTAGTATTTTGTTAAATTTTAAAGTTAAGGTGGGGGAGAGCAATGGGGTCAATTTGGGTGGCACTTTTTCCACCGAAAACTCTCTTCTTTGATGCTATTCAGGATGATGCTGACTAAACTGAAGAGAATTGAGGGGTCCAGAATATTGAAAGGGACACTCAGAGAATTTTTAGGGAGAAGGGGGGTAGAGTTAAAATTTTTGAAAATATCTTCTTCAAAAAGAGAATTTAATTTTCTTTAATTTGATGTATCGCAAGGTAGTGTAATTTGGAATTTTATTTTTGGGATAGGTGGGGGCGAGGGGGCTGAAGATAGAAATTTGCCAATGTATGTTTTAGATGTCCCCCTCGATATAAAAATCGACCTGTTTTTGCTCGAAGAAATATTGACTAGGAATCGGGAGTTATTGCAAGTGGATAGTTTTCAAATGATCACCCGGTATAATGAAAATGCACCATCAAAATCGAGAGCTTTGTATAGACGTGAGCTTCTGACATTCTATGATGTTATTGGAGTCACCTTAACTTCTCAACATTTTGTACTTCACTGAAGTCGCAACGTCGCAACGCAATTTCCACGTAGCGTCCCGGGTCCCGATAAGTTTTTCTGTTCAGAGCGTTTTCTTATAGCGTGCGTCAATTAAGCGAATATCTCGAGTTTTACAGTGCAAAGTCTGGCAGGAGCCATGAGCAATATATGTTTATGAAGATGGCCGTTTGTGGTGGTAAGGCCGTAGTTTTGAACAAGTTGATTACAAAATGAAACAAAACGGCGTGCATGTGTACAAGAAATATATATTTAGATATATGAGAACAAGTGCACGGGTATGCAAGGTTAGTATACGCCTGCGTGTAGGGTAGCAGCGCAGTTGTCTGCTATAAGCGGCAATAACAGGGTCAACGGCTGATTGACAAATAGTTATTTCGTCAAGGTCGACAATGACGTCACACAGACTGCACTTCTCGCCTACTTGATGCACAACTCTGCACTTGTGGATTTTTAAACGGTTTCATTTCTCTTTTCTCTAGCTTCATAGAAACTCTAGTCTTGAGTGTTGTATCGATAAAAACGGTTGGTACTTCGAACCAGCAAAAAAGGTGACTTTACGCTGCGAAAATGTTTCTAATGAACTCAAGCTTCTAAGCTGGTTCATATTGTTGTGTAGCTTCGTAAAAATTAAAACTAATTAAGGCTTCAAGTTACACCTATACTCATCACCCACGTGGATTTAACCAAAAATGTTTGTACTGTTATCGTACCTATGTATGCACATATTTAAAATCTGGCGCCAATGTAGGTTAATTTGGAATTATTAATCATACAGGAAATGGTGTATTGTAAGTAGGTACTATCCTTAAAGACCTCGTTCTGTCTCTTTTTCAATTGTCTTGTTTTTGAAACGTAACGAAATTATATCAGATGTGGAAAACGAAATGTTGTAATGAAACAATAATGTTTGTTTAATCAAATAATATGTATACTTCTTTCTGATCGCAACTTGTTGGTTATTGCGTATCTACTTTATTATATTATAATGTTTGAAACTACCTATTAAATACCTCCTAAATAGTGGAATATTGTACACGTCCAACTTATTGATTGACCATTGGGCATCTGTTAACCATAGAATTTGAAAATTGCAGACCCTTATGATTACTTCAAGTATGTACCTAGCAAGAAGTAAAGTTTTCAAACGACAGTGCTTCAGTGCTAAACAATTCAAGTGGAACACTTATAAATTTTAGTCAAATTGAAATTGCTTACATACATACACACAGACAGAGATCATTCTGGCAATGGTCTTAATCGTCATAGGGGACCTCAAAACGGATATATCCGTCGAAATCTCGGAAATTTTTTTTAGCGCGTCCACAACCCTTCCTCGTTGGGTGGTGCGGGTCAGGAAAGTAAAAAGTCAGCAATAAAAGTCTAAAAACTTCACTTTTCGAAGCCACCCTGTAATTAAAGAAGATAAGCAAAAACTCAAAAAACCGTTCCAAGGTAATTGGTTCAACGCCTTTCCAGAACCAATAATTAGCAATGACATTTTTTTTTAAAATCGAGAGAGTTTCAAAGTTTTACACGGTTGTGGTGCCTCGTTTTAACAAAAAATGGGGTCGAATACACTTAACGGCTACATTTTAAACACAACAACGAAACAAACTCTGTTGCCTTCTACTCACGATAATTAGTCCCCACCGAGGGGAAATTACGATCACACTTACAGTTTCTTTGCAGTTGAATAATTGTTTACGTCGTACTAACCTTCTTTGCGGTGCCCATCTCAGGTTCACGCGCAACATTGTTTTGTTGGTATATGAGTCACTGTGGCGTACCTGCTCTAATTTTCCACTGAAGTGATGAATGCAACCAACAATACAAAATTTGGATTTGCGTCTGGCCGTTATCTGTACTGGACCCCAAAAATAATTTATACCTCCCTATTGACAAAGCAATTTCAATGTGACTGAAATTTGTGTCTATTCCGATTATACTGTGACTACACAGTAGCACTGTTTTTGCGAAAAACATTGCCATCAAGTGCTGCTTTGTGCAACTGTTTTTTGTTTGTATCTATATCTAGGGCTGAAAAAACCTTCCGACTGCTAGTCAGGCTTGAAAAATGAATTTTCCTGCGTGAATTTTTTGAAATGGTGATAGATGTCATTTTGTCTGTATTACCGACATACGAGTATTAAGCACAAAAAAATCATCCGCGACGTGTCCATTTTCCCATTTTTATCAAGGACGAAACTGACAAAGTGGTAGGTATGTTTTTAGCGCATTTTCAATCTTGATGAAAATCGCTATTGCAACCGCTTTGTCCGTCCGTCCGTCCGTCCGTCCGTCCGTCCGTTCCTCGAACTCCTCCCAAACTAGACGACCTAGCTTTCTAATTTTTTCGCTGTTACATAGCTGCCACTCCCAAAGGAGGGCTAGGCTATATTGGATGTCTATATTGCGCCGCCAACATAGAGAAAACCGCCCCCGATAAACTTGAAATAACATAATATTGCACTTTTTACCAGACCTGATGCTCTGGTGTTCTCATTTTTTGAATAATACATAGTTGCCACTTATAAACGTAAGCCAAGAAACATTCCGTCATCAATATGCGCCGCCGACATGAAAAAACTGCTAAAAACCGCCCCCAATCACTTTAAAATGAAAAACATAAACACGAAGACATAGCGATCTAGTTCTTTCGGTATATGAACAGCTGACTAAAAACTGGGAAGGATAGGCTACTTTTGGTTAGTCGCCGCCCCCAGATTCCGCCCCCAAACGACAAATAGTGCAACTTTCACAATTTTACTGATTGAGATGTTCTCTCAAACATACAGAAACTGCCAACTCAAATTTTGCAACATTTGCTTGGCCGAACGCTGCCGCTCCCACACGCCGCCCCCAAGGTAAGAGATAAATGAAAAACATGAACCCGAAGACATAACGATCTAATTCTTCCACTATATTGATAGCTGACTGAAATTGGAAAAATATGGGCCACTTTGAATTAGCCGCTGCCTCCAGCTGCCGCCTCCAAACAAAAAAAAGTGCAACTTTCAACAATTTTCACTGATTGAGCTGATACTTTAACCTCGAAGATTTAGAAACTCTTGACTCAAACTGTGCAAGAATTTCTTTGCCAAACTCTGCCGCTCCCACACGCCGCCCCCAAAGTGAGAGATAAATGTAGAACATGAACCTGAAGACATAGCGATCTAATTCTTTCACTATATTGATAGCTGACTGAAATTGGAAAAATATAGGCCACTTTTAATTAGCCGCCGCCTCCAGCTACCGCCTCCAAACAAAAAAAAATGCAAATTTCACAATTTTCACTGATTGTCATATTTCCCTTACATTTAGAAACTCCCAACTCAAACTGTGCAACAGTTACTTTGCCGAATGCTGCCGCCCCCACACGCTGCCCTCAAAGTGAGAGATGAATGAAAAACATTAACCCGAAGACATAACGATCTAATTCTTTCGCTATATGGATAGCTAACTAAAAACGGGAAAGAATAGGCTACCTTTGGCATGGCGCCGCCTCCAACTTCCACCCCCAAAAGAAAAAAGTGAAACTTTCAATAATTTCCACTGAATTACATTTTAATGTTACCTCAAACATTCAGAAACTCCCAACTCAAACTGTGGAAGAATTTCTTTGCCAAACTCTGCCGCTCCCACACGCCGCCCCCAAAGTAAGAGATGAATGTAAAATATAACCCTGAAGACATAGCGATCAAATTGTTCCGCTATATAGATAGCTGACTGAAAATGGGAAGATATAGGCCACTTTTGATTAGTCGCCGCCTCCAGCTCCCGCCCCCAAACAAAATAAATGCAACTTTCACAATTTTCACTGATTGTCATATTTCCTTAGACATTTAGAAACTCTCAACTCAAACTGTGCAACCGTTACTTTGCCGAATGCTGCCACCCCCACACGCTGCCCTCAAAGTAAGGTATAAATGGAAAACAGAAACCCAAAGACATAGCGATCTAATTCTTTCGCTATATGGATAGCCGACTAAAAATGGGAAAGAATAGACTATACTGTTGATTAGTCGCCGCTCCCAGCTCCCGCCCTCAAACAAAAAAAGATATTGATGAGTGAAAGAATTTTCATTCAAATCTATTTCATTGGCAAGTACCCCATTCTGATGGCACAATATCACAATGAGTTTCGAATGAAGAAAGTGGGCAAGGAATGGTGTTTCTCCTTCAACCAAATTTCTTTACGTTCACAATATGCCTCTTTGAGAAAATGCGCTACTGAGACTCACGCACGTGAAGGCATACTCACTTGTTTTTCTGTGCTTTTGGCCTTGGAGTAGGTATGTAAAACACTAAAACACGTGTTACAATCAATTCCTTTTTGTAATACTCGTTACGTGCCTTGATGAGCAAACTTACTCATTTTACAATAATTCTTATTGTAACACTAGTCTTGAAATAACTGTTGTCTCCAGCGGTTGTCTCTAATGTTCTAGATAACAGCAAAAAAAAAAGTGAAATTGTACAACTGGGTTGCCTACCCACTGATGTTTGCTCTTAAGGAAATATTGTCGTTACAATAAATCAAATCAAATAATGTAATGCACCTATAGTATGAACAATGAACATGTTTGTTTATACGGCCGTTGTTGAGCCTTGAGTCTAATTTTCATGAACAATAAATCCAATTGAAACCCATTATCCACTTTTGTGACGTAATAGCCTGTGTGCGTGTGCATGTAGAAGAAACTTCATGCAGTATACAATAGGTATGGAAGTCTCATTGCCTAGGTCAGTTCTCGATCGTCAAGGATGCTCAGGCTCTAAAAATAAAATAATAAAAAAAAACGCGCAACGCTTGGCTTGGCTGGACTGTGATCCTAGGAAGAAGGGGTGTTAATTTTGTGAAGTGTGTGTAGAACACAAAATTTTAAACACAAATTAGTGATTTATTGTTGTCATCATCATCGTTAATATACATTGAAAACTTACGAATGGCTGCTTCATTTTAAAATGTATGTGCGAATACATTTAACGGTACAGTGTATGATATGATATACCTCAATATCGCAAGACATCATACAAAATATACTAAATGGATTATTTAATTGTTATGTTCCAGCTATTACAGGAGGGAATTTTATAATAATAATTTTATTTTTAAGGTAGTTTCTAATGTGTTATAGCTTATTGTATATTATTATGAATAGCTTTCTAATGGTCTTGCTTGGCTCGCGGATTTTTTATCGGGTAAGTTTTCTCTTTTATCTAAAGCTGGTGAAGATGAAGTTCACGATAATAATCAATAATTACCTCAAGGACAATATTTTAATTTTGTGGGACAGTCCCATTCATTCTGCGTAATAGTCCAGGCAATGGGTAGGTTCTATCCAGTGACGGATTAGAAAGAAGTGGCGCTCTAGGCTGATTCGATTCAGCGCCCCCCCCCCCCAACTTCACTTTTGGAACTACAACAATTAATGAAAAAAATCCACCCTTGATTTTTTCTCCAATTTTCAAAGATTGAATGAAAAAATGTATAGGCTGTTCAAAAACAGAACAAAACTAATACAATCATAGAGTATCACACTGTAAGTAGGTACCTATGTAAAGTGTTAAGCACTGGTGACCACTAGTGACTGAATAGACCCTCTTTCAGCCTGTGGGCAGGTGATTTTTATTTTTATATATTGGTGGAGGTCCGATTCCTTAAAAAAAGTCATTTAATGTTATTTCAAAGATGGTGGGCGACATTTATTCGCTTCGTGGCTTGAGCTATAAACGAAAATACAACCTTTTTCCCGGTGTCTTACGCCGGCGCCGTGGGGCAATCTTCCATCTTGTCAACGGTTCACTTTCGAGTACAGTCACTACAGTCACCAGTTTCTTATAAGCAAAGGTGCGTAGGTAGTCACCCTATAATGAGATTCAATTATTTTATTCATAATTTATTAGTTGCTAGCATTTCGAGTCATTTTTTTCATAGCATTTCTCCACTTGGGAGTGGGTGCCGGAAAGTACCTTTCCAACTTTTCTAGCTGGCCTAGAATTATTGCAACAATATGAAACATGAAACTACAACATTTCTCATGAATTCATGCTTTTTTTCAATTTCGCCTCGGTCGGCGCCCCATTTCATCGAGGCGCCTTGGGCTGCAGCCTACTTATAGCCTATTGGTTAATCCGTCACTTCTACCTTGTAAAAGGTCGCGGGGGGTCGAAAATTTGCAATCTGGTACAGTTTTGTGTTCTAATCTGATTAACATACTGAGTTTTCGAATTCGGCAAGCCGGCGCTTGGTCCTCCACATCAAAAAGTTGATGCCGAAGAGTCATCAGGTTCAATATCTCCCAAAATATCCGGATCCTTTATTATTTATTCAAGATCTTGAAGAATGATGGGCTTTTCGAGACGGTTTCGCTAATACACAGACAATTCGTAGACAAGACACACAAATTTTTCGCTCATAGACGCTAGTGACACATTGTTATCGGTCATGTTCCATTCGCCACTTGATGTCGCTAAGTGCCAGCGTTCTATAAATAGGACAGACATGTTTAGAGAATTTATTTTTAGCGCATTTTCGTAAGAAAATTACAGATTTCAACTAATAGGTACATCTGAGAATGTTGAGAGTTTGTTTTCTACTTCTGGAAATTCGTCCTGTGCAATTCATTGTAACAATCGTAACATTTATTAACAAAATGCACAAACTTTGATCATTATCTAATTAAATATTTACAGATAATAAGTGGAACATAAGACGAGGTCCAACTCCAAATACTTATTCGAATCACATTACATAACTGACAAGTCGTTTCATGGTTTCTACGATAATCTCCACGTCTTGATTCTTGATGTCTCATCTGAATTTGAAGATACCATTGACGCTGTCCTTCCTGCCGTCCTTTGAGAGTTGAACTGGCGTACCTACATTATTATATTTCTTATGAGGTAAAACAAGTTAATATGCCTTCACGGGCGTGAGGCTCAGCAGTGCTTTTTTTTTATGAAGGATTTTTCGGCCCATGTCCATGGAAACTTTTTTTCTTATTTTTGTTTGCAGAATACGCCTATAGAATACTTAAGGCTGATTTTGGAACCAGAAAACATCTAATGAAGCAGACACTTTGGGAGTCTACATATAGGAATCTATCACTGTTTTCATTGCTTTCCATTTATTGATTTTGGTGAGAGAGGGATAAGTTTTGTAGGTTAGGCAGCTACAACCTTCCTTGATGACTTGATTTTCAGTGTGTTCAGTCTCTAACCGATAACAAGCAGTGATGATGTTAGGTGCTTGGTGAGCTAGGTGCACTCAAATCAAAATTTGTTTGTACATAAGCACAAGACTAAAAAAATTAGCAAAACCCACAACCCACCGTATCGTTTGCACATCTAGAGTATCCAAGCTATCATCTAGCGAAAACCCGAGCCTTATCCGAGGTCTAGGAGCCGAGATATTGCCTGGAAATCTTGTCAAGACTGCCACGGGACCTCTCATCGCGGTCCCTGCAACTTTTAGCGCAACCCACGAAGTGAGCGCTCATGCTCTCATTATTGCGTCCAGGCAAGAATTTCTACTTCTCTCAGCCTCTTCCGCGGAGGGGGGACTCCTTGAACAGGAGTTCTCTGCCTGCTTCCTGCTTCCCTAGATACTCACCAGGAACGTATGGTACTTGAATTTACCGAAAAATGAAAATTTCACTATGTAACAATTACGCGTGGCAGGTATTTTTTAAAATTAAAATTAGCAAATTGCTCGGTGGGTTTTCTGGGACAAATCAGCTTATAGCTGAACGAGTCAAGAAGAGAATAGTGACCTGAATAGGAAAACTAGGTCACAGTCACACTCTCAGATAGAGATAGATGCATTTCTCTCTTGCTGGCAAACTAACGAAACTAAAACATTCATTGTCACACATGCACACACACAGAATAAAACCGAACAGACGATCTATTCCTGACCTAAGCTACCATTAGTGCGATGCTGTAAGTATACAGAGGACACTTTATTTAATAATTTGTGTATGTTGCAGACGGTTAATCATTCAACCGAATATGATCCCAATTATGTATTTATCAATGAATAATAAATTGTATGATTATTTCCAAATTTTAAACGGAAAAGAATATCATTATGAGTGTTTATCCGAAGAAATTGCATCGAAATTAAAATTTGATTTGATTACCAAACAGGATGTGCATGAAACTTGTAAAAATGCTGAGTCTGAAAGTTTCACCGATGCGCATTTCGTTGTTGGACAACTTTCCCATTAATAAAATACTCTGATGATGCAGCAATAATAATAAGCGGGAGCAAAATATCCGAACAATCATCAACCTTTCAATCGGAGGGGTCTCAGAGGCCATTTTTGATTTCCGTAATCCAACATTGCACGTAATCAACGCTGCCGACCTATCGCAATTTTTTTTGGCTTTGGGCACTTGGCAACAATTTATCCTTGCATGATTTTTGGAAGACAGCGAATTCTCGTTTGCACTGGTCACTGAAATTATACGGTTCAGCGGTAAACAGGCAACAGTGTGTAGTGTTGGCAGAAACCCGGAAAAATGAAAACCAGCAGTGTACCGGCTAAAACCAATTTTGAAAGCCGGCTCCGAAAACCGACATAAAAAACCGGTTAGAAAACGGGCACTGAAAGCCAGTCTTCAGCTATAATTAAAACCGCGGTATTTGGAGCCGGTTTTCTTCGAGGGTGTTCCCAATAGGCTCCCCTATTCTCATGCATCATCTCTATAGACTACTAAAATGAGAAATAATTATTTATACATACATTTATCTGTGCCGCGAAAAATACATACAAAACGGTTTAGTATTTATTCTGTATATTATGGAAAATCATGTCAGGTCAAACCGAAGTCACTAAGGGTCCAGAGCTTTCCAGGGCCCAGGTCAAATCAATGTTTTCATCATGCAAAAGGAAATTATGAAATGAGTGGATGAATTTCACGAAGAATACACTTCAGCCTCCTGCCTATGAAATATTTTCAACTACAAAAAACCCCAACAATTAAAAAAGAGAAATTGAAAAAATTACAAAGAAAAAACAGGCTATTCCATAAGCGGTTATTCTTATCTAACTTACTACTGAAATTTCTACAATGGATTTAAATTCAGCAGGTGGAATTTAGCCGGAAATAATACCAAACTTAATGTTTTCGGTCTCATGCGAAAAGGAAAAGACAAAGATCCACATAACCGAGCTCCTCCCACTTCACGACCATCATCCTCCCTTCAATAATGATCATCATTTTTTAATGCCAAAATGGTACCAACGAGGATACGATGCGTCGGATTACGATCTACTTGCATTCAACGGATCGATAGGCTTCATCCCCTCCATCTTGAAATGCAATCCCCCCCCCCTCCTATACTTCAAAACCCTAGTGCGATTTTTGGCAATTTTGAAATAAACTGGGCACCAATTGAAATGGGCTACCCAAAAATTTCAGTCGCATCCAAAGTGCGACTGCTGCGCACTGTGCAACTCTTGAATGCGTGCATGGATTATTTTGATTCATTTTTTGTTTTTCGATTAGCTCACGTATTGGACATGGACTATAACATGTCATGAGCCATTTTTGGTGCAGATGTTTCGTATTAATTATAAAGGGCGCTTAGTCGGTACTCCAAAAATCGAAAAGTCTGAAAGCTCCAATTTCACAAAGAAAAAGAATGTTTTTCCAAGGGTCCCACGGGAGATGTTGTTCCCATACCTCAAAACCATTTTTAAAATTTTGGTCTATTTCTTTCATTTACAGGGTGATCTCAAAAAATGCAACCTTTTGGTCTTGCATTAATATCTTTTTCAAGTTGTTGAAGCTCTTGTTGAAGCTAAAGACGCAGAGATAAGAAGGCTCAAGGATCAGTATTAACTTTGAGACAACATTTTTGAAAAACCGATTGAATCAAGTGACCCCAATATGAGGCATAGTGATGCCACGAGACGAGACGAGACAAGACTTAAGGGTAGTCTCGTCTCGTCTCGACCTAAACGAGACGAGACAGAGCCACGGTCTCGTCTCGAGGCCTAAAAGTCTCGTCTCGTCTCGTCTCGTCTCGTGTCGAAAAGTCTCGACTGGTATATATATTTATATATACAGGTGTCTCAAAAGTAACGCATTCCGACAGTACTATGGTATATGGAAACTTCTATGAAGCCCACAAAAAATGATGAAAAAAATCTTCGACTTTTATTTTTGAAGCTATCAAGGGTCAAAGGGTGGTCCTTCGATCCCTTCTAGTTTCGTTATTTCGGAATATTTTAGTAAACTGCTTATGGCAGAATCATTAGTAGAAAATATCAACCACTGGATATGTACTAAATTCCTACTTTCTATACAGGTAAGCCATAAACCTCGAAAAAAGTTTTTTTTCCAAAAATGCCCGCAAACAATTTTTTTGGTTTTTTAATCGATGTAGAGCAGAAGATGACCCGAGTTTGTAAAAAGAACTCTTTTGGACCTTTTTAGAGAAATTGGATTTTCGTTTGTTTATGACTCACCCTGTAAAGTAAATGAAAATTGAGCAGACATCCAGTGGTTGATATTTTTAACTTATGATTCTGCCATAAACAGTTTACTGAAATCTTTTAAAATAACGGAACTAAAAGGGATCGAAGGACCACCTTTTGACCCTTCATAACTTCAAAAATAAAAATCAAAGATTTTTTCATAATTTTTTGTGGGCTTCATAGAAGTTTCTAAATACCGTAGTACTATCGGAATGCGTTACTTTCGAGACATCTGTATACCTATACATACAGGGTGATTAAAAAATGACGCATTTCCTTTCGGGCACGTTATAGTGGACGTTAACGGAGCATGGGAAAAATAATAAAACAAGTGAGTATGCCTTCACGTGCGTGAGTCTCAGTAGCGCATTTTCTCAAAGAGGCATATTGTGAACGTAAAGAAATTTGGTAGAAGGAGAAACACCATTCCTTACCCACTTTCTTCATTCAAAACTCATTGTGATATTTTGTTATCAGAATGGGGTACTTGCCAATGAAATAGCAAGTATATATCTATATTCAATAGATTTGAATAAAAATTCTTTCACTCATCAATATTTTTTTGTTTGAGGGCGGAAGCTGGGAGCGGCGACTAATCAACAGTAGTCTATTCTTTGCCATTTTTAGTCGGTTATCCATAGGTATAGCGAAAGAAGATCGACATAGATCGCTATGTCTTCGGGTTTATGTTTTCCATTTATCTCTTACTTTGAGGGCAGCGTGTGGGGGTGGCAGCATTCGGCAAAGTAACTGTTGCACAGTTTGAGTTAGGAGTTTCTAAATGTTTAAGGAAATATGACAATTAGAGAAAATTGTGAAAGTTGCATTTTTTTGTTTGGGGGCGGGAGTTGGAGGCGACTTATCAAAAGTGGCCTATCTCTTCCCATTTTTAGTCAGCTATCTATATGGCGGAACAATTAGATCGCTATGTCTTCAGGGTTATGTTTTACATTTATCTCTTACTTTAGGGGCGGCGTGTGGGAGCGGCAGAGTTTCGCAAAGAAATTCTTCCACAGTTCGAGTTGGGAGTTTCTGAATGTTTGAGGTAACATTAAAATGTAAATCAGTGGAAATTATTGAAAGTTGCACTTTTACTTTCCCGGCCCACCCACGAACACGGAGGGAAAGTATTGTAATCGTGCAGAAAAAAAGTTTCGAGATTTCACCGGATATATCCGTTTTGAGGTCCTCCAAGACGATTAAGACCATTTTCAGAATGATGTCTGTCTGTGTGTGTGTGTGTGTGTGTGTGTGTATGTGTGTGTGTGTGTGTGTGTGTGTGTATGTGTGTCTGTCTGTGATCTTCCACGATAACTGCCGTAACGTTGACTGGATCGACTTGATATTTGGTATACAAACATGGTTGTTTCCTGAAAAGAGCCCATTAGTTTTTGGCTGTCATCTGTCAAACCCAACTGTCACTATCATCAAATGTCAGAAGCTATATCTCACGGAACTCAACTTGCAATATGTCATTTGAAAGCCCTTGAAAAACTGTATTCAGAACAGTTGGAAACATTGCCCTATCTGTCATCTGTCAAATAATAAAAAATGTTAAAGTTCAAAACTTTACCAATTGATTATTCAAAATCTATCCGATGGATTGGAACCAGATTTGGCAGGAAGCAACACAACAAAAGAGTCAAATTGAGGCCGCAGTTGCAGTTTTCCACCATTCTCCAGTTGAGCGTAATGAATTTTCGAAATTTCTCCTGGCCGTTGCCACTCAGGAGGGGCTCTCGCCGGTGTTTCGACCAGCACGACTCGCTTTTGTAGCAGGACTCCACTCAAAAATTTATTCCTGCTCGGGGATCGACTTTTTTTTGGAAATTTCAACTGATATCGAAAGTAGATTGTATTGAGCGTCGTGCAGGTCTATTTTCAGAGTTGACACGGTTTCGGTTTCCCGACTGTAATTTTTTAAAAATGAAATTTGCACATTCCGTGAATTTGAGAAAAACGCAATGCAAACTTCTACATGCGGTAAGCCCCACGAAATATTAATTTTAGGTGCAGACATGCTGTGAATTAAAGTTAGAGAAAAGATTGAGCTAATTTTTGGAGGAAAAATTTTCCAAATCGGATCAACAGTTGCCGAGTTTTCCTCTCTGGAAAAACTGCAAATTTTCCAACTTTTTATTCCGTGAACAGATTTCTTGGAATTGTTTTTTTTAGAGAATAGATAACTGGTTCTTGAACATTTTCCAATAATTTCTCTCCAATTTCCCGGAAATTTTCCTCCTGAAAAGATAAAACCACTCATGCGATCGTACAAATTAAGCGGTTCTGTCACGATAATTACCGAATTATTGATCCGATCAAATCGAAATCAGGTACGGAGGCCTAAGTTCAGCCTGGAATGTTCTGATTAGACTTTGGGTGGATGATTTTGATCGGAAGCCCTCAGGTGGCACATTGGGTCTGGGTTTGTCTGCCCAAGCTCTAAATTGAAAATATAGAGTTGAAATTTGACACAAAGATGCAGTGAAAGTTTTCAATCAAGTTTTTGTAATTTCATCATCATATCTGAAGTAGGAACAAAAATTTCAATAAGGAACCAGCATTGCATTTTTGAGATATCACAACAGTTAGCTACCTAGTTCTACCTTTTGGATCATTTCATCACCTTGGAAAACTGACCTAACCTGTCATTTTTTCTGTCCGCTCAACAATGGATGCAGGATGCTCGCTAAACGCTCGACTAAATAGAATTTTTTCATCAATTTCCAAATCGAATCGCCCCCTTCCGAAGGGACACTTCGATCAAAATCATTACTGACGTCTCTGGATACCGCCGGGAAAGTTTTGTGTCGCCCCACAACAGATTTTTTTCTTTTGGGGGTGGAAGTTGGAGGCGGCGTCATATCAAAAGTAGCCTATTCTTTCCCATTTTTAGTAAGCTATCTATATAGCGAAAGAATTAGATCGTTATGTCTTTGGGTTTATGTTTTTCATTCATCTCTCACTTTGATGGCAGCGTATAGGGGCGGCAGCATTCGGCAAAGACTCTGTTGCCCAGTTTGAGTTGGAAGTTACTAAATGTAAGGGAATAGAATAGAATAGAATAGAATAGTTTATTGCTCTACAAACATTTGTTTTTAGCAAGAAGTTCAATATTTTTACAGAACTTAAGTATACGTCCATCTTATTAAAGTAGGTACAAAATAATAGTATGAAAAAAAAAGACATAATAAACAAAAAATATAAACAGATATTCCCAAAATTGCTCGTCATCAGAAATACAACAAAAAAATGAAAATGAAATACCAAGCAAAGTACAGTTTCTATATAATAAAACAAGCGCAGATGCTTTATGTTTGGAACTTTAAATGTAAGGGAAATATGACAATCAGTGGAAATTGTAAAAGTTGCATTTTTTTGTTTGGAGGCGGCAGCTGGAGGCGGCGGTTAATGAAAAGTGGCCTATCTTTTTCCAATTTCAGTCAGCTATCAATATAGTGAAAGAATTAGATCGCTATGTCTTCAGGTTCATGTTTTACATTTATCTCTCACTTTGGGGGCGGCGTGTGGGAGCGGCAGAGTTTAGCAAATAAATTCTTGCACAGTTTGAGTCAAGAGTTTCTAAATGTTCGAGGTAACATTATCAGCTAAATCAGTGAAAATTGTTGAAAGTTGCACTTTTTTTCTTTTGGGGGCGGAAGCTGGGGGCGGTGCTATATCAAAAGTAGCCTATCCTTTTCTATTTTTAGTCAGCTATCTATATAGCGAAAAACTTAGGTCGCTGTAGCTTCGGGTTCATGTTTTTCATTTATCTCTTACTTTGGGGGCGGCGTGTGGGAGCGGCAGCGTTCGGCTGAGCAAATGTTGCACAATTTGAGTTGACAGTTCCTAAATGTTGAAGGGAACATCTCAATCAGTAACATTTGTAAAAGTTGCACTTTTTATCGTTTGGGGGCGGAATCTGGGGGCGGCGACTAACCAAAAGTAGCCTATCCTTTCCCATTTTTAGTCAGCTATTTATATACCGAAAGAATCAGATCGTTATGTCTTCGGGTTTATGTTTTTCATTTTAAAGTGATTGGGGGCGGTTTTTAGCAGTTTTTTCATGTCGGCGGCGCATATTGAAGACGGAATGTTTCCTGGCTTACGTTTATAAGTGGCAACTATGTATTATTCAAAAAATGAGAACACTAGAGCATCAGGTCTGGTAGAAAGTGCAATATTATGTTATTTCAAGTTTATCGGGGGCGGTTTTCTTTATGTTGGCGGCGCAATATGGACATCCAATATAGCCTAGCCCTCCTTTGGGAGTGGCAGCTATGTAACAGCGAAAATTAGAAAGCTAGGTCGTCTAGTTTGGGAGGAGTTCGAGGAACGGACGGACGGACGGACGGACGGACAAAGTGGTTGCAATAGCGATTTTCATCAAGATGGAAAATGCGCTAAAAAATTATTCGGCTTTGATTTGCGAGTTATTAACAAAAACAAATCTGTTCAATCTGGCAGCATCGCATTAGTACCTACCTGGCACCTGCAGATCAAAAAGGTACATTACAATAGCATAAATGTATTGTTACCCTGGAAACTCCGTAGAACCTGCCATAGCATACCAAGCATACTTGCCGAATGTATTTTCACGGCACCTTTGAGGTGGAAAACGAATTTTACAATTTAAAAATACGACACAAATCTCAATTGCAAGAGAAATTTTATTCGGGAACTACTAACGGCATGTGATTCTTCGCGACTAACAATGCCTTGCTTCGAAATCGTGCAAACTGAAGAAGTTGAATTCTCAACTTCACCTCTTTATAACTCGAAAGAGAAACGAGCCAACTTTTTAGCGCACTTCTCCAAACGGGAAGGCGCTTTTGTCCTCGCTTAGTCCGTCCGTCCGTCCGACCGTCCGTCCGTCCGTCCGTCCGTCCGTCCGTCCGTCCGTCCGTCCGTCACAGCATCCAGTCCTAGACGAAAAGGTTTTTGCGAAAAAATTTTACTCCATTGGGTAGCTCATGACCTTGTATCCCGAACCAAGAAAAATCTCGACGAAATAATAATAAACAATGACAATAATAACAATTTCGTGTGACGCCGCATCGCCGTTGAATGCTGCATTTCAGAAGCCGGCCTGATCTCGAAAGTTATCACATGCGAGGAAGTACCCGATCTTATCACTTTACCATAATACATATGCGAAGTTATATTTAGAGGATGATTTGAACTTCATTTTAATGAAAATTTCACATCGGTGCGAGGTGCAGGCCAATAGTTATTAATTTTTGAAAATGACTCCGAAACTACGGCTCGGCCGCAAATGATTTATTCGTTGCTTGCTGGTGCTTGATATCCTTTCCTCCGAACAAAACGAAATTCAATACAGAAAATATTTCAACTCGAATGGGTAGCTCATGGCCTTGGTACGCGAATCAAGAAAAATTTTGCCGAAATAATCATGAACAATTACAAAAATAACATTTTGGTGTAGGGCGGCTTCGCCGATCAAGTGCTGGCATTCGCGGTAAGATGTAGAAAGCTGCGATATGCAGGCAACTACAATTTCTTAATGAAATACATCACTGCATGTACGGCATTATATTTAGAGAACAATTTGAACTTTCTTTTGACAAAAACTCCACTTCGATCCGACCGTCGGGTCAATTGTTATCTATTTTTGAAAACGACCGCAAAGCCACGGCTCGGCGCATATTACACGACCCTACAAATTTAAAATCAGACGTGCCGAAATAGTAATTGAACATTTTGAAATAGCCAATACTAGGTACCTGAAGGATAATGGCACTCAAATTACGAAACATGTTCGCTCAATTACAAAAAAAAGTAGGTGGGTATCACTAAAAATCATGTGACAGGCTACCATTTTTTCGGTTTTTAGATAATAAAGAAATGTTTCAATTCAAAGGTGAACCCGATATTCGTGTTCAGGAGGTCGAAATCAGTCGGAGAACATTTTTTTATACAAGTAACAGAATGACGCTTATGTGGCCGGTTTGTCTGTCTGTCTGTCTGTCTGTCTGTCTGTCCGAGTCCGTGTAGAAATTAAGACGCTGTAGGTACTTCTTCTCGAGAATTGAAACAAGAGTCTTGGAACTTTTTTCCGATTAATAGCTGATGTCCCCAAGGGTGGCCAATGAGCACTATTTTTGTTATCCATACATCGTTATCATTATTCTCAAAAACAGAGATCTCCTGTGCACTTCGATGAAGTTGAACTTCTCCTCGGGAAATAAAGCTACAGCCCTTGAAGATTGAACTTTATCCGGTGGATAGCTTAGGTCCTCAAGGACCAAATAGGCAGGTTGGCTTTCATAATTCGGCCGCCATCTTGGCTGCCATATTGAAATTTCTTATTAGTGGAACGATTGTCATGAAACTTGAAACTTACCCTTGTCTAGTACGATCATTCTTATTTTCAAGCCAAATTTCATGATTGCCCCACCATCTTGGCCGCCATATTGAAATCTCTTATAAGTGGAAGGATTTTCATGAAACTTGAGAGTTACGCTTGCCTCGTACGATCATTCCTATTTCCAAACTGAGTTTCATAATTCTGCCGCCATTTTGGCCGCCATATTGAAATCTATTGTTAGTGGAACGATTTTCATGAAACTTGGAACTTACCCTTGTCTAGTACGATCATTCTTATTTTCGAGCCAAATTTCATGATTGCCCCACCATCTTGGCCGCCATATTGAAATCTCTTATAAGTGGAAGGATTTTCATGAAACTTGTCTGAAACGCTTGTCTCGTACGATCCTTCCTATTTTCAAGCTGAGTTTCATAATTCTGCCGCCATTTTGGCCGCCATATTGAAATCTCTTGTAAGTGGAACGATTTTCATGAAACTTGGAACTTACCCTTGTCTAGTACGATCATTTTGATTTTCAAGCCGAATTTCATGATTCTGTCGATATTTTGGCCGCCATATTGGAATTTTTTGCCCAAGACGGTAGAACCCTAATCACTTAACATCTTGCGTTCACTAATCCTCCAAAAAGGAAGTGCGCTACTGAGCCTCATGCCCATGAGGCGTATTCGCTTGTTATTACTATTTTTCCCGTGCTCCGCCAACGTCTCCCATAACGTATACGGGAGGAAATGCGCAATTTTTAATCACCCTGTATACAGGGTGATGAAAATTTCGATGCTCACCATTGGTATCTTGGAAACGATAAAGGATACGAGGTCGGTTGAATTAGAAAAAAGTTGCGCATTTTTGTGGCGATTGAGAATCTGAAAAGAAATTTTGAATATTTTGATTGGTTCCCGATTGATCACGAAAAAACTGAAAATTCTGATTTCAGAAATTATTTTTCATCTTCCCAACCATTCAAGCTATTTCAATCAAACTTGGTAGTTTTATGTTTTTGATCACTCCGAGTCGAATAACGTTGACAGAAATTTCTCAGGCCTTCCAGATTTCAAATTGTGATAGTCGACTCTTTTTTTTCTTATGGCCGCCATATTAGATTTTTGCACTAATAGATAGAGAAAAAAATTAGCTTTTCGAATTAGTAACCAACATGTTCTTTTTATGACATTTTTAGCGTCAAATTTCGAAATTTTCGTAAATTACTGACAAAATCGGGAATGCTTTGGAAAACAATTGAAATATTATCAATAGCAACAACAAAAAAGTGATATATGGTGTGCAATTGACGTATCTAACTTCTTAATCGTGTTTTCGTGCTTGTTTGTACCAAGAGTTTATAAATTAAATGAGTCAAGGGTGTCTCTGAGTTTAAAAACGTCTGTCGGAACTAGCATCGTTCTTGTTAAAGTTTAACAAATTTATTACAAAAGGAGTAAGGATTACCCTAGTTTCGACAGACGTTCTTGAATTCACAGGCACCCTTGACCAGGGCCTTTCTAGCACCCAAGCCTAAGACTAGCACTAGACCTAGACACTAAACTAGGTAATTTTGAGGGCCTTTTATGAATGAAAAAATAGCATCTCAAGCGATTTTTTTCTTTAAATGTTAACAATAATGTTGATAATAATTAAAAATTGCACAAATTATGAGTGAAAAAGCGCCGCAGGTGAATTTTTTTTGAAATAATAGAGAGATAAAGGGCGCTCAGGCGCCCCCCAAAGTTTGGCGCCCGAGGCGGTCGCCTCGCTCGCCACACCCTAAAGCCGGCCCTGCCCTTGACTCATTTAATTTATGAATTCTCCGTACAAACAAGCACAAAACACGATTAAGAAGTTAGATACGTCAATTGCACACAATCTGTCACTTTTTTTGTTGTTGCTATTGATAAATTTCAATTGTTTTTTGAAGCATTCCCGATTTTGTCAATAATTTACGAAAATTTCGAAATTTGACGCTAAAAGTGTCATAAAAAGAACATGTTGGTTACTAATTCGGAAAGCTAATTTTTGTTCTCTATCTATTAGTGCAAAAATCGAATATGGCGGCCATAAGAAAAAAAAAGTTGACTATCATAATTTGAAATCCAGAAGGCCTGGAAAATTTCTGTCAACGTTATTCGACTCGGAGTGATCAAAAACATGAAAGTACCAAGATTGATTGAAATCCACCTTGAATACTCGAGACGTCTCGTCTCGTCTCGAAATTTCGAGACGAGACGGGCAGTGAGTCTCGTCTCGGTCGAGACGAGACGAGACGAGACAAGTCTCGGTCTCGACGGCATCACTAATGAGGCACCCTTCAAATCTGGTTTAAGGAAAGAATTGAAGAAAAATCAACTGGTCTTTAAACAGACTATTCTTTCCGAACATATTTGTGGTATTTTTTATTTTATGAGATTAAAATGGTCAGTGTAGGACCCAGTGTACAAATTCAGTTTTCATAAGATGATACTGGACCTTTTTCGACTGAAAGTGCACGTAACCTACTTACGTTGTTATTATTATTATTGTCGAATTTTTCCTTTATTCTTTGAGGTGAGGGATAGCCACCAGTTTTGATCTTTGTAACCTAGCTTACGTCCATTTTTAGGTCCAAAAGGTCCAGTATTCTTCTTTGTAAATCTCCATTTGTGATTTGGGTCCCTCGCCGACAATTTTTGTCTCATAGAAACGAAAAATACCGCTTAATGTTCAGAAAGAATGGTCTGTTGTTTGGAGACAAATTGATTTTTGTTCAATACCTTCTAAGAACATCTAACAGACTGACTTTAATCCTGTATTTGGATGCAGTTTCTCACTCGATAGGGGTGTCGGAATTGTGCTCACTTTGTAATCTGCAGCGCACGGAGGATGTTAATCATATTTTCTTCGAGTGCCCGCTCTATTCGGCATACCTATAGGGGTGGGTTTCAATGTACAGGGGATTTTCCAAAAAATTTAATAATTTAACGTTGAGAGAAGCTAGGGAAATCTCTAGGTATATGGCAGGTGCCATGAAGATGACTAAGATGAGATCCTTTGCCAGGAACGAGTAGGTCTTTTAATACGTTGTTCCCCATTCATCAGTGATATCTAAATACCTAATTTTTCGCATTAAGATGTTTTACTTGTAGGTAAAATTCATTCGTAAAATGTGTACCTGTACTTATTGGATTTGTTGTGAACATTATTTTTGCCTTTTGGCATTTCTTTGTGTTGCAACAAATTTTATTGTAAATTTTAAAGGCAATAAAGCGAAATTTGAAAATTTGTTTAATACCTTCCCCAAACCGGATTTCTAGGATGCTTGACATTTGGGTAACTTTTGATTCAATCATTATTCCTTCTTTCGGAATTTTTGCCTAAAGTAAATTTCGATCCTCGATTCTTCTGACCCAAGCTCTGACCTGAGCCTTAAGCTTCAATAAAAGTCTTCATTTTCCAACATCGGTCAACAACGGAAAAAATTTTTACTGCAAAACCAAAAGGTTACATTTTTTAAATCACCCTGTCAAAAGCAGATAGGCAAACATTTGAAAAAACGCCTCGAGTTATGGTTACAACGTCCTCCTTGAAACACTTGGATGAAACCAAAAATATTTTTTGCGTGGAATGGGAGCTGTTCCAGCTTTTCCATTTTGTTTCAAGTACCTGACTGAGCGTCCTTCAAAATTATTACACCTGTGCCAAAAATGACCCATGGCATACTGTAGTCCAATAAGTGAGCATCAAAGCAGAATATTAAAAATCATTCAATATGGTCCACTTTTTGAAGAGTTAGGTCACTTTGAATGCGACTAAATTTTTTGGGCAGCCCATTTCAGTTGGTGCGCAGTTTATGTAGTAGAGCACTCAGTTCTGGACAGGATATCAAATTCTCAGGAACTCTACAGGGTGTTAGCTACTGGTTATTACAAACTTTAAGGGATGATTCTCCATCAAAAAACAGGCCGAATGGAATTAAAACCGTGGTCTTGAAATGCTTCCTTAAAAAGATACAGGGTGTTGAAGTTGACTTTTTTAAATCGGTTTTCCACTGTTACTTTTGAACCGTTAGACCGATTTATTCCATCGAATAATAATACCACGATTCATTGAAAATTTTCAGGTGATAGATAATAGGGGGTGTGCTCCTTTTTTCTCCTCTATTTTTCCTTTGAAATTGTTGATGTTTTCGGATTCTACATTCAATTTAGAAGTAAACGTTACTGTTGCATATTTTGATTAGAGGCTTCATTTTCGAGATATTCACGTGTGAAGCTTTGAAAACACGTCGAAACGCAGGCCTTATTATTCCAAAATTCAAAAATTTTATGCACATCTGAATTTTATGAAAGTATGATATTGAATGAAACTAGCACATTTTCAAACTGCAGTCCAAAATGGAATTCAGAAATGCCAAAAATTTGAAATTTGAAAACATGAATTCTACTGTATTTTTACTGACTTTCCAACATGTTTTCATTTTAATATTTCAAATCTGAATGTCTCGAAAATGAAGCCTCTAATCAAAATTTTGCAAGAGTAACTTGTAACAGTAAAGTAACAGTAACTGTTTTGGGTTCCACAAAAAAGATAGTACGAGATCAGTTGATTCGCGATTTTTGTTTGTCATCGCGATTTTTGTTTGTCAACTTGTAGCTGACTGACCAATGGAAATGCTGGTCTAGGAGATGGAGTAAAGGAGAATGGGTCTAGTAAATATTTCAGGCATTTCTTTTGTGGTGAATTGACTAGCATTCAGCAGAATAAAGTTCAGTTAATCTGCAATCAGCCTAATTGCTGATCTTTTTTTTGTGGAATTGACGGTAACTCTTTCTTCTAAATTGATTGTAGAATTCTAAGATATTAACAATTTCGAAAAATAATCAGGGGATGTAAAGTATTAGGTGAGAAAAAGGGGACACCCCTCTATTATTTAGCCCCTTGAGAATTTTCGATGAAATTCGCGGTATTATTGTTCAATAAGACTCATTTGAGTGAACTTTGGTTCGAATTTGGTTGAAATAGGTCCAACGATCCGAAAGTTTTGGTGAAAAAACAATTTCAAAAGTCAACTTCAACACCCTGTATCTTTTTAAAAAAGCATTTTAGGATCATGAGTTTTATTGTAATCTTTCGGCTTTAATTTTGATGGGGAATTATCTCTCAAAGTTTGTAATGACCAGTACCTAACACCCTGTATATTTGGTTCAAGGTTGAAAATCATTTTTCTTGAACTAGACCTTTGAGGTAGAATAATTCTGGTTTTTTTTTAATGCAAAATGGAATGTTTAAAAGAATCATCACCCCCGCTACGCGGTTGCACCGAAGAATTTAATATTGAAATGGCTAACTGAAAAAAAAACAGTTTCATGGGAGATTATGGAAAAATGTGTAGTTCATAACCGCTTCTGTGCATTTCCTGTGGTCAATTAACCGGCATTGACCGAGAATTCGGATGAGGCGAAAAATATAGGTACTCGTATGTTTTGTTTTAAATTGGACCACTGCAAATTTAACCGAGGTTTAGGGCTAATAAATGGTACATTTTCACCATGAGAGAACTCAATTTAAAAATTGACGTTACATTCAATAGAAAGTTGAGGAAAGGTAAGCTAAGAATATTTCAGTGCAATATTAGGTACGAAGAGAGGACATCTATGGAGGTGATAAATAAGTTTACAATGGAGGTATGAAAAAAGTGTTTTTACAAAAATATTCTTATTAGAATTTTGTGAACCCGTGATGGTATTGATATTATAGGTAGGTACCTCTTGCTCTTGTCTGTGTCTCATCTTTAGTAACATTTTAGACCACGGCTTATTTTCACTGAATAACAAAATTACCAAACA
Organism: Anaspis maculata; assembly: GCA_949128115.1. Classification (NCBI taxonomy): domain Eukaryota; kingdom Metazoa; phylum Arthropoda; class Insecta; order Coleoptera; family Scraptiidae; genus Anaspis; species Anaspis maculata. The sequence continues at coordinate 9,965,216 of OX421968.1, forward strand.
AAACAAAGCGATTCCATACTATTGTTTAATTTCTCCACTAACTGGGCCAAAGAAAGACGAGACAAGGAGCAAAACATTGCAAGCCAGTTTGGTGAGAAGGATGAACAAGTGAAATGTGTGTCAGAAATTGCGGTCGCACTTTCTCGATACCGCATTAGTCCCTCATCGCCCTCCCCTTTCACCGGCATGGCTAAATTACAGTAACATTAACATTATTTCAGGCATTAGTATTACCGAATCTGGGTCATTGTTTTTTCAAATCTTATCGATCAGATTTCATAATTATTGTTAATTGCCACATGCAATGTTCTTCTTGTAATGTATTTTTGAACTTCAGCTGTTGCAAATTATTATTCTCGTGGAAACTGAGATGATCAAGAGTGTCTTATAGTCATTATAAATTTTCAGAAACAATAACAGGTACTCTAGAATCGGACATGCAGGGTGCTCCGAAATTAATGCAAAATGCAACAAAATTACCAGGGAGATGGAAAATTGAAAAATAAGGGGACTTTTCTGGATAAACATACCCTCGCTAACGTATAATAACGGAGATACAGGCCTCAAAGTTGGAATTGAGAAAAAAATTCACAACTTTAGAACCGTTCAACCGATTTTGTTCAATATGAAACCAAAGTTTACTGAAATAGGTCTCTATTGAACAATGGTAACGCATTTTATCAAGCGTTTTTGTGGCGAAGATAGTAGGGGGTACCCTTCCCTTCTTTTCCCTATTTTTTACTCCCCTGATTATTTTTAGGAACCGTTTCAATCCTAGGATTCTACGTTTAACTTGGAAAAAAAGTTACTTTTGCAAAATTCTGATGAGAGGCTTCGTTTTTTGAGATATTTGGGTTTGAAACTTCGGAAAACATCTCAAAATCTCCACTTTCAAGAGCCCAAATATTTTTCCCGAAAACTGCTCGTTTCTCAGAAAAAAATGGTGGTTTATCGGCTTAAAACACTTGGAAAACCTATTTCAGTAGAATAATCATGAATTTTCTTGGATTTGAATTTTTAGGCCTTGAAGTGGTGCTTTCGAAATGTTTTCCGTAGTCTAAAACCTAAACATCTCGAAAACAAAGCCTTTAATCAAAATTTTCCAAGCGTAACTTTCTTCTCTAAACTGAACGTAGAATCCAAAAATTTAAAAAATTCTCAAAAATAATTAGAGGAGTAAAAAATAGAGGGAAATGGTGGAGGGTACTCTCTATTATCTTTGCCCCTAAAAATGTTCGATAAAATGCGTTACTATTGATCAATAAATATCAGTTTCAGTAAGCTTTGCTTTAAATTTGAACAAAATCGGTAGGTACACGACGGTGCAAAATCTATGCAAAAAAGAAACTCTTTTTCAATTCCAACTTTGAAGGCCTGTATCTCTGTTATTATACGTTTGCGAGAGTATGTTTATCAAAGAAGTCCCCTTATTTTTCAATTCTTCATCTCCCTGTGAATTTTGTTGCAATAACTTCGGGACATCCTGCATGCATATACAGGGTCCCGAAATTAGATCGCAATATTTGACCAGCTTATTCTACGTCAAAAAATAGGAAGAAAAGTCCAATAAACATGGGTCGAATGATGCCTCCTAACGGAGCTAAAGCCCATTAAAGGGAGAAACCTGATGAAGGTTCTACTTCTCATCAAATTCTTCGGAAAATGAGAAGGTAACCGCGAAAAAAAAAAAAATTTCATTTTTTCTTTGGACTTGGCGAGGTACTAGAAATGATGAAATTTTGTGTACACATATGCAAGAACATGAATAGGAGACACTTGAAGAAGTGTTTAAACAAAAATCAGCTTTAAAGGACGTTTCCTTCTTGAGATATGATTTTTTGAAAATCAACGTCGAATTTTGTATCGTAAATTCCTCGATAAATTTTTATTTATTTCATATATTCGGAAATATTTGACCGATGCTAATGTAACTTAGTGCAGGGGTGGAATGATGACAGCCGCCACAAATGTGAAAATTAATCTCGAAAATAATTACTAATTGACCTTTCCAAAAATAAAGGATAGAGAATGGTTTTGACAGTTGTCCCAGCCTACGCAAAGCATTTCGCGCATTGCGCACATTTCGCGGTTGCATGATGTCATGTTAACGTCAGATTCCATGCGTCATGCGTCATGAGCAGGTCCTCAAAATCTCTGTTTGTTTTGGTCGGGAAAACGATGAAGAAATCATCAGTGAAGTGCACACTGGAAGAAAATCCTTCCAGGTGAAGAAACAGAGTATCAGAAGAAGTTATAGTGAAAGCGAAAGAAGACAGACGGAAATACCAATGCGTATTCATTCAGGCAAAGCTGTATCTCGACAACTACTGTTGATCTATCTGTAGAATTAGTATAGCTGCAGAGGATTCACCACTCCATTATTGCAGTTAAAGGGATTTTAGTGCCCTGATTCATGACAAGTGCTAAGCGGAAAAGACAAATTTGATGGGTACTGGTCACGTACTGGTCCATCAAAACTTCAGCAGATCCCAATTTTGGATGATGCCACCAGAAATACTGTGCGCTACTCTCACAGTTCCAGGGGTAAAAACTTCGACGAGTGGTTCCGTAGGAAGGAGAAGCCAGATGAAAGTTTGAACAGCCCTGGGGTTCTCTTGCACAAAATGAGTCGTGTCTTGCCCAGGTGAATTTTGTTTCTTCAACTCTCAATAAATAAAGCCACATCGGTGTATTTCGTAAAATTGTACATGGAAACATGAGGCTTCTTCAGATTATTTTCGCACAAGGTAACACAGCAATAAGTAACCACTTTTGCAAGTCTTTCCTTTCTACGCTCGGTGCTTGCCTATGCCTCTGACGGGCCTCTGACACTTCCACTACGGTATGACCTGTACACTGACAGTTGTCCCAATCTACGCAAAATCATGACGTCATAATAGAAAAGGACAAGCGCAAATTTGGAAAGGTCTATTCCATTTGATAATTTGAGTTTTTTTGTCCCTCTATTTATTTCTGAATCATCAGACCAATTGTAACAAAATGTGATGGTCGATGGTGGAAAGGTAAAAATGAAAATTTCACTGTGATCTGTCAGACAGAAATGTGAAGTGACAGGAGATTTAGATGTAACGATTTTGACATATGTCGGCTCTTTTTAAAGCTCTTCAAAAACTCTTCTCAAAACATGCAGAAATTATGACATATCTGTCATCTGTCGAAAACTATAAGCTTCCAAACTAATGAATTTTGTTATTACGTATGATGATTGGAACAAATAGTGTATGTACATACATACAAAAATAATATTGCGTCATCAAGGCAATTTTATAGATATGTAGTTCAAATCATCTTCAAAGACGTCGCAGGAAGGATGCTACGATGAGAAGTCCCGCGGCAAACATAACGACGATTTTTAGCGCACTTCCCCAAAAAATTGGAAAAAGGCGCTTTTAGCTTCACTTTGTCCGTCCGTCCGTCCGTCCGTCCGTCCGTACCCGGGATAACTCATCAGAGAAGAAAGATATTGATATGGTGTAAACGCTGATCAATAGTACATATGTCCAGGATGTCAAGTTGACTTTTAGTTTTTTGTTATTCTGCCGCCATCTTTGATCCGTCATTTTGAATTTCTCTAAAAATGATCCGATTGAGATGAAATTTGCAGACAATGTACATCACATCAAGATCCATCCAATTTTCGACAATTGATGCCCCGCCGCCATCTTGTATTCTCACTATTGAACATATTTTGAAGTGATAGAATTAGGAGAATTATGCCTAAACGAAAAGAGATATCGATGTGGTGCGAACGCCAATCGAATGCGTACGTGACCATCATATAAAGTTGACCAATAATTGTTGTCAATTGGCCGCCATCTTTGATCCGCTATTTTGAATTTTTCTGAAAGTGGTCCGATTTGAGTGAAATTTGCAGGCGATGTGAATTTCATCAGGATACATTCAATTTTTGACAATTGACGCCCCGCCGCCATTTTGTATTCTCACTATTAAACATGTTTCGAGATGATAGATCTAGGAGAATTATGCCTCAATGAAAAGAGATATCGATGTGGTGCAAACGCCAATCGAATGTGTACGTGACCACCATATGAAGTTGACCAATGATTTTTGTCACTTGGTCGCCATTTTTGATTCGCCATTTTGAATTTTTCTGAAAGTGGTCCAATTTGAGTAAAATTTGCAGGCGATGTGAACTTCATTAGGATACATCCCATTTTCGACAATTGATGCCCCGCCGCCATCTTGTATTCTCCATATTGAACATGTTTCAAAATGATAGAACTAGGAGAACTATGCCTCAACCGAGGCCTCAACGAAAAGATATATCGATGTGGTGCGAGTGCCAATCAAATGTGTACGTATCCACCACATAAACTTGACCAATGATTTTTAACGTGGCCGCCATCTTTGGTCCGCCATTTTGAATTTCTCTTAAAGTGGTCCGATTTGAGTGAAATTCACAGGCGATGTGAACTTTATCAAAATACATCCGATTTTGTACAAATGATGCTTTACCGCCATATTGAAATTTTTTAACACTTGACGATTTTAATTGGAGCATGAGACTTACCTTTGTTTCGTATGATCATTCTTATTCTCCAGCCAAATTCCAACATTCTGCCACCATCTTGGCCGCCATATTGAAATTTCTTATTAGTGGAACGATTTTCATGAAACTTGGAACTTACCCTTGCCTATAGTACGATCATTTTGATTTTTAAGCCAAATTTCATGATTCTGACGCTATTTTGGTCGCCATATTGGAATATCTGCCCAAATAACTGTGGAACCCTAATTAACATCTTGCGTTCACTAACCCTTCAAAAAGGAAGTGCGCTACTGAGCCTCATGCCCATGAGGCATATTCGCTTCTTTTGCATATATCTCCGAAACTTGCCAATATAAAATTTCGCAACGCTTATTTTACCAATATGACTCCGTCCTTGAAAATAAATTATGCATTCAGAGAAGAAGGGTACTTACCTATTTTCCTTTGACCATGCAAATTATATAACGCTTCAGCATTGATGGGGTCCCCTCCTAGTTTCCGATATTGTCTCGACTCGAAAAAATATAAAAAAATTATAAATAATATAGAATATTAATACGTATACATGTAGTGTTCACCTTGAATGTGTGATTGGGATTGGCATTTTGTTCGGTTCATGTACGATGTGGTAATATTGCAAAAAAAAGGAAGTATATTCGCTGGCATTTACACTTAATAAAATCGCTTTGCAGCAGTGTAATACTAATTTAATATACCTTTTAAGGTGAACCGCATTGACAAAGAACGGAAGTAATTTATAAATAAATGAAAATGTCCTCTTATTTATTTATTTTATACCAGCACTATTTAAGGAGATTCCAAAGGCATTGAAGATTGAGGTCTCAAAATTCTGCTATAATACCAACCAATTTAATACTTAGACGTCCCATATAATAAAATTAGGTGTCACAGAAGATGAAATCTCGGCTCAAACTGGGACAATTTCTTCTCGTTCCAATTCGCATTCCTGTTGAAAGTGCATAGTACCGAGAGTTCATTAATTAAATGGGTCAAGGGTGCCTGTGAATTCAAAAACGTCTGTCGTAACTAGCGTAATCCTTTTGTATTAAATTTGTCAAACTTTGACAAGTTACGTCCCATACTATTGATCTCTGATCTGCCGTAAGTTTACGAGAATACTTCAAGTTCGAAAATACTCCTCGATCATGTAGGTTTTGTGCCCTGCCGTAAAATCACATTTAAAATGTCCCGAAAACGAAAACTGCGACTGGTTTGACAAATTACGATAACCAAAAAAATACAGACATCAAATGAACGATGCTAGTTCCGACAGATGTTTTCAAAGTCACAGGCACCCTTGACCCATTTAATTTATGAACGCTCGGTAGAATGAATAAATTAATCTCCACAGATTTTCGGTTAGAGTAGTGGAAGCCTAGCGTTGCACTTTTTGTGAATTACCGATAGAAAGAGGAAACAGTGAAAGATCTAACTAAGCGCTACTTAGCTAATACTAAAGTGACACTTTGATAATTATTTTTTTACTTGTAATTGAGATATTTTCAACATTACAATAAACTAAGTAATGGCACGTAATAGATATAACAATGATAGGTACATACCTAAATTAAATTTTGCTCCGTTTTCTTCCTTTCGTTGTCTGAAATTAACTCATCAAGAAAAATTTGTCTGGCTTCTACCCAAGCTTCATGCACGATGATGCATGTAGGATCAAAAAATATATGAATGTTAATGATTCAACAAAATTTGTTCAGTGGAGGAAGAATGTTTTGCATGAGAATATTTCGCGCTAATTAATGGCTTCGCACTTGATCACTATGCGACATTAATAGGCTTGTGCTTGTACACTTAGGTATTGTAAAGGCAATTTGTAGCAAAATTGAGTAAAGTGATGCTCTCATAATAGCAGCGAATCGTTTGAAAGGTGTGATAATGTAAAAGTAGAGAGTCTTGAGATAGGCTAACGTTGCCTTACGTGACTTCACTTAAACATAACCGCCAACATGGAATAAAAGTAACAGAATCGAGATTATCCGGGGAAAGTTTAATAATATTGCATTCATTATTTCTTCGTAACCTTGTTACGCTAGCTATTAGCAAAAGAGAAACTCCAGCGCAAGAAAAAAACAATGGAGTGGGAATTGCTTTTGGTATTGACATTGTTCGGTTTCTTTTGTTGCGTGAAAATTATAGTATCGTTTACGTGAAACTGGAACACATTTTATTCCACATTTTAAACCGATTCCGCGGGATATCCCACTTGCGCCAAAATCACTCAAGTAACACCGCATTCGGATTTCTTTCAACTAATCGAACTTACGTTTCACACCAAATCAGTATTTTCATTTTGTCTCTTTAATCAACTACGCGAAACTCAAAGTCATTCCCGAAAATTTTGCCTCCTTTAAACTAGCACTATGTTTAAGCTGTTAGACCGTGTTTTATAATACAGGTGGTCCATTCTAGCGTAATTATCCCATAGCGGTCTTACCGTTCAAGATAGAGAAAAAGATGTAAGAAGAAGTTATATGGTTTGATGAGACCTATAACCTAAAATTATTTTCAGCTATACAGGTGTCCCATTTTGACGGGATCAACAAAACGTCAATTTTTTTAAATGGAACACCCTATATTTTTTTGCATTTTCGGATTCAGCTTCTTCAACTGTTGTATGCCTGTATTTTTGTTTTTGAATTGTGTGGCAGTGCTACCAACTAAAAATTAAAAACTGAAAAAAATCGCATTTCCACAGTTATCTTGAAAAAATCGTAGCGGCCTTGCTTTTCAAAACTAAGAGATGAAACTTGACATGATGATAGTCAAGTCACAGACCAATATACCAATGTCAAAAATTTGTGATTTCTTGATACAGGGCGTTCACAAAAAAAAATCAAACTTTATAATTTTCAAAGTCTCATAACTCATTTTTTTCTAATAGCATGCCCCTAATTTTATAACGTTTTCTGATAGCTTTTTTTATCCTCTTTCATTTTTACTAGGGATACCCTACCCTTAAACATCTTCATTTTCTTCGAGATAATCGGAAGTTTTCACAAAATTTGTGATTTTTTTTATTTTTTTCCACAAATTGAGTTGGCCGTGATGAATGACAGACAAGCCAAATGGTACGCAACTCTCAGTTAGTCAGTGATTACTAACTTCGTGATTAACTAAGTTCGTAACTAAGTTCGTGATTATTTTTATTTTTTCCCTCGTTCCTCGTTCCTCGTTTCTGAACAAAATTCACCTAAATTTTCCGTATCTTTTGAACGGTTCAATATATCCAGTTCATTCTTTCGCTAATCGAATCTCAACTATCGCAGGTTGATACCGACGACGTTTAAAGATGATCGGTCAAATATAAACAATCTTTAACAACAATAAAGAATGCACAACTCGTGAAACTCATTTAAATAGAGAAAACGCATAGATGCCAGCCTTTCCATCATCATATCTTTGGATCTAATGAAGCTTTGTGCCTATTTTTTTTTTACATATCCAGACCTTCGTCACAGTGTGACAGCGATTGAGAAACAATGGTTTATTATTTATTTATAAGGTTTATAAACATTTTCATCGGCTATGAATGCAGCATGATTTTCAATCAGCGAGGAAAATTTTTATGTCCACAGTTTGCTATATACAACCAGCGAAGCGATTGGAGCCAAAGTATTGCAGAATTTTTTAAAAGAAAAAAAATTGATCTAGGACTTATAGTTTTTTAGATATGATTTTTTTTCTGACGCAACCAACAACTGTGAAGAAGTGGTTCGCGCGTGCCACTCATACATACTATGCAAAATGCTCTATATTACTACTGAGGTGGGCATTTTTCGTATAAAGCTGAGCTTTCACAGAAATAATCAGATATTTGCTTTTTACAAAAAAAAAACAAGTGAGTATGCCTTCACGTGCGTGAGTCTCAGTAGCGCATTTTCTCAAAGAGGCATATTGTGAACGTAAAGAATGGTTGAAGGAGAAACACCATTCCTTGCCCACTTTCTTCATTCGAAACTCATTGTGATATTTTGTTATCAGAATGGGGTACTTGCCAATGAAATAGATTTGAATGAAAATTCTTTCACTCATTGATATATTTTTTTGTTCGAGGGCGGGAGCTGAGAGCGGCGACTAATCAACAGTAGTCTATTCTTTCCCATTTTTAGTCGGCTAACCATATAGCGGAAGAATTAGATCGCTATGTCTTCGGGTTTATGTTTTCCATTTATCTCTTACTTTGAGGGCAGCGTGTGGGGGTGGCAGCATTCGGCAAAGTAACTGTTGCACAGTTTGAGCTAGGAGTTTCTAAATGTTTAAGGAAATATGACAATCAGTGAAAATTATGAAAGTTGCATTTTTTTTTTGTTTGGAGGCGGGAGCTGGAGGCGGTGACTAATCAAAAGTGGCCTATCTCTTCCCATTTTTAGTCAGCTATCTATATAGCGGAACAATTAGATCGCTATGTTTTCAGGGTTATGTTTTACATCTATCTCTTACTTTGGGGCGGCTTGTGGGAGCGGCAGAGTTTGGCAAAGAAATGCTTCCACAGTTTGAGTTGGGAGTTTCTGAATGTTTGAGGCAACATTAAAATGTAAATCAGTGAAAATTTTTGAAAATTGCACTTTTTCTTTTGGGGTGGAAGTTGGAGACGGCGCGATGTCAAAGGTAGCCTATTCTCTCCCATTTTCAGTTAGCTATCCAAATAGCGAAAGAATTAGATCGTTATGTCTTTGGGTTTATGTTTTTCATTCATCTCTCTCTTTGAGGGCATCGTGTGGGGGCGGCAGCATTCGGCAAAATAACTGTTGGGAGTTTCTAAATGAAAGGGAAATATGACAATCAGTGAAAATTGTGATAAATGCATTTTTTTTGTTTGGAGGCGGCAGCTGGAGGCGGCGGCTAATTAAAAGTGGCCTATCTTTTTCCAATTTCAGTCAGCTATCAATATAGTGAAAAAATTAGATCGCTATGTCTTCAGGTTCATGTTTTACATCTATCTCTCACTTTGGGGGCGGCCTGTGGGAGCGGCAGACTTTGGCAAAGAAATTCTTGCACAGTTTGAGTCAAGAGTTTCTGAATGTTCGAGGTAAGATTATCAGCTAAATCAGTGAAAATTGTTGAAAGTTGCACTTTTTTCTTTTGGGGGCGGAAGCTGGAGGCGGCGCCATATCAAAAGTAGCCTATCCTTTTCCATTTTTAGTCAGCTATCCATATAGCGAAAAACTTAGATCGCTATGTCTTCGGGTTCATGTTTTTTATTCATCTCTTACTTTGGGGGCGGCGTGTGGGAGCGGCCTGTGGGAGCGGCAGCGTTCGGCTGAGCAAATGTTGCACAACTTGAGTTTCCAGTTGCTAAATGTTCAAGGGAACATCTCAATCAGTAACATTTGTGAAAGTTGCACTTTTTATCGTTTGGGGGCGGAATCTGGGGGCGGCGACTAACCAAAGGTAGCCTATCCTTTCCCATTTTTAGTCAGCTATTTATTTACCGAAAGAATCAGATCGCTATGTCTTCGGGTTCATGTTTTTTATTTTAAAGTGATTGGGGGCGGTTTTTAGCAGTTTTTTCATGTCGGCGGCGCATATTGGAGACGGAATGTTTCTTGGCTTACGTTTATAAGTAGCAACCTCGGTAGCAACTATGTATTATACAAAAAATGAGAACACCAGAGCATCAGGTCTGGTAGAAAGTGCAATATTATGTTATTTCAAGTTTATCGGGGGCGGTTTTCTCTATGTTGGCGGCGCAATATAGACATCCAATATAGCCTAGCCCTCCTTTGGGAGTGGCAGCTATGTAACAGCGAAAAAATTAGAAAGCTAGGTCGTCTAGTTTGGGAGGAGTTCGAGGAACGGACGGACGGACGGACGGACGGACGGACGGACGGACGGACGGACGGACGGACAAAGCGGTTGCAATAGCGATTTTCATCAAGATGGAAAATGCGCTAACAAGGCATCCGTTTAGGCTAGCCGAGTTATGGGGCTAAGACTGCCCTCAACGGTACAATGGTATTAACGTAAAATAGGTATGATGGAGATGAAACTATTCACCCCTAATTTCTACATCGAAAAGATCCTGTTCCAAACATTTGCTCTGCTCGTGCCTTTCAAACTATTTAGTTAAATAATCTCCCATTTTTACCGCAAATCGCAGATGAGAGGTATTCTTACGTGTCACATACAGTTTCTTTTTTTATTTCATTGCCTTTTTATTTGCATTAATGACTATTTATTTTATCTCAGGTCACATTTGGCAAATATGTTTCGATATCACTTCATTGAAGTTTTAGAGTAGGTACGATCATTATTAATTTTTTGCCAAGCAAAGTTCAAACAGTTCCCAAGCTAACAAAACAATAACGATACTTCATATTGTATGTATGTGTGTACGTGTTTTATATGTACTTTTTGTAATAATGTACCAAAATGATTTATTGCTGCGAAGACCTTTCTTTTGGGCGAGGCTTCCTATTAGACACACCGCAAGGTGGGGAGATGGACTGGTTTTTAATATTCTCAATCGATATTACTGTAACCATTATTAGGGAAAAATAGGTTGGACTGTCTTCTAACAACGTTTCAAGATTTCAGATGCGGAACCGCACGCAAAAATCCCGTAGACTAATTTTTATCGAGGGCGGTAAAATGCTCTAGCACTGTGTGAGTACATAATAGGGACTGCCAAAATAGTCGATGAGCCAGGAGCCAAAAATCACGATTTTGGTTTCCACCGTGGGGATTTGACGTGTCAAACCTGTTTGGATTCCCCACAACACCAGCATGAAAATAAGCCATGATACGTTTTTGTATCGAGTAGCTTAAGACCGCCATCTTGGAAAAACCGCGCCAAACATGTAGTTCTTGTGGTTTGTATTTTTTTTCGCATCAACGGCACCTCCAATCGGAAAAATGAAACTGAATAAAATTAAACAACTAAACTTACTATAAATATCGTTTAGCACCGTTTTTTGACAGGTCTCGTTACTCCAAATGTGACAGTTCATAGTTTAGCTATGGCAAATTTCTTTATTTAACATTTTGGAGTACACCCGATGATACCTATTTATACAAACCGAACTTCACGTCATTGTCTTTCTAGCTTACTTTACTAGAAATGCTACTCTTAGCGGCATTTTGATATCCGTCCCTCCGTCTGTCCATCGGTCTAACTGTTTGTCTTATCAATTGATTGCTCCTGAACGAGAAGACCTAGCGAAAATCGACTTCTTGTAAGTAACATGTATTCACCGGAGAATAGAATCAGGAAAAAAAAATTCTCAAACCGTCGCCATCTTGATCCGCAATGTCAAATTTTCTCAATAGTGATCCGATTCTCATGAAACTTGAAATACACTTATGTTTTATATGGAGAAGTATATAATTTGATGTTTTCTCATTGATCCGCCGCCATTTTGTCCGTCATGTTGAAATTGGTTGAAGTGGTCCGATTTTGATGAAAATTTGAATCTGGTCGTGTCTTCTACGATTTGCGCGATATTGACGTGCCACATGGAAAATAATCTCCAGCTGTCACAAAATCAATTTATTCAAATATTTTCTGAACAAGGGGTTTCCGATGTGACTTAAAAACTTGTTGATGGAAATCGGTTTTTGTTAGCTCTTTCCTACAAGTAGGCACTCTTCCAAAGAACAATGTACGGAAAATGCTTTAAATTTTCGAAACTTGCAAAAAAAATTGAAAATTGTTGAATTTTTCTTTGAAAATTTGGAAACTAGATAGCAACGCCTGTACATATTTATTCAGGAAAGTCGCATATCTAATTTGAACTCACAATTTTCAAAAAAAAGGTACTAAAAATGGTTTCTACCGATTAATTTTATATGTTTACTGGAAAACCATTTTTGAAAAATGGAAGGAAGAAAAATTGATCAAAGAAAAAAATCAAAATTTTCATGTTTTTGCAAATTTCGAAAATTTAATAGCATTCTCTGTAAACTTTTTTTTTAAGAAGTTTCTACTTGTAGAAATAAACTAATAAAAACCGATTTCCATCAACAAGTTTCTCAGTCACATCGGAAACCTCTTGTTCACAAAATATTTGAATAAATTGATTTTGTGACAACTGGAGATTAGTTTCCATGTGGCACGTCAATATGGTGCTAGTCGTGAAACTAACATAAAAAACATCAATGCATACACAAGACACGACTAGGTTAAAATTTTCATCAAAATCGGACCACTTTAACCAATTTCAACATGGCGAACAAAATGGCGGCGGATCAGAAAAAACCAATAAAATCATACTTTTATCAATCAATCAATCAATCAATCAATCATTTATTATCTCTTAAAAGGAGTAAACATGTTACAATGAGCATCGTCACAATAAATAATAAATAAATAAACAACAACAATAACAAATAAATATGAATAGGCACACTAAGATTATTATACATACAGGGTGGCCCAACGAAAACAGAACACAGGGGTTTTCAGGCATTTCACCTCATTTTTTTTTTAAATCTCGAACAGGTCGATTTTTATATTGAGGGGGACATCTGAAACATACATTGGTGGATTTCTATCTTTAGCCCTCTCACCCCCACCCGCCCAAACTTCGAAGTTTCAAATGACATCACCCACTTTGCTATACATCAAATTGAAAAGAATTGAATTCTCTTTCTGAAAAAATATTTTTATAATTTTCAACCCCACCTCCCTTCTTCCTAAAATTGTCAGAGTTTCCAATGTAATATTTTTGATCTCTTAATTCTCTTTAGTACAGTCAACGTCATCCTGCACAGCATCGAAGGAGTAGATTTTCTGTGTAAAAAGTGCCACCCAAATTCACCCCTTCACTCCCCCACCTCAACTTAAAAATCTAAAATGACATTACCTACTTTGTGATACATCAAATCGAAGGGAATTGAATTCGCTTCCTGAATAAAATATTTCAAGAATTTTCAAAAAGCCCCCTTTCCCCCTAAAATACTCTGAATGTTCAATTTATCAGGAGAGGGGTTGAAAATTTCGAAAAAATTGTTTCCAGAAAAAGAAATCAATTTCCTTTCATTCGATGTATCACAAAGTAGGTGGTGTCTGTTAAGTTTTGAAATTGGGGTGGGGGAGAGGAAAGGGGTGAATTTGGGTAACACTTTTCTCCACCGAAAATTTTCTCCTCAACGTTGATTAAATTGAAAAGAATTGAGGGGCCGAGGATATAAAATGGGACAGTCAGAAAAATTTAGGAAGATGGGGGGTGGGGTTGAAAGTCTTGAAAATATTTTTTTCAGAAAAAAAAAAGATTCTCTTTGATTTGATGTATCGCAAAGTAGATGGTGTCATTTGAAATTCCAAAGTTGAGGTGGGTAGGGGTGAGGGGACTGAAGATAGAAAATTGCCAATGTATGTTTCAGATGTCCCCCTCGATATAAAAATCGACCTGTCTGAGCTTTTTTCCAAAAAATTATGTGAAATGCCCGAAAACCCCTCTGTTCTGTTTTCGTTGGGCCACCCTGTATAAAACATGAGTGTATTTCAAGTTTCATGAAAATCGGATCACTTTTGAGAAAATTTGACATTGCGGATCAAGATGGCGACGGTTTGAGAAAACATTTTCTCTTAATTTTATTTTCCGGTGACTACATGTAACAAACAAGAAGTCGATTTCCGCTAGGTCTTCTCGTTCAGAGGCAATTAATTGATAAGACAGACAGTTAGACCAATGGACAGACGGACAGACGGACATCAAAATGCCGCTAAGAGCAGCATTTCTAGTGAAGTACGCTAGGAAGACAATGACGTGAGGTTCGGTTTGTATAAATATCATCGGGTGTAGTCGAAAATGTTGAATAAAGAAATTTGCCATAGCTAAACTATGGACTGTCATATTTGGAGTAACGAGACCTGTCAAAAAACGGTGCTAAACGATATTTATAGTAAATTTTGTTGTTTAGTTTCATTCAGTTTCATTTTTCCAATTGGAGGTGCCGTTGATGCGAAAAAAAATACAAGTCACAAGAACTACATATTTGGCGTGGTTGTTTCCAAGATGGCGGTCTTAAGCTACTCGATACAATAACGTATCATGACTTATTTTCATGCTGGTGTTGTGGGGAATCCAAAAAGATATGACACGTCAAGTCTCCAAGGTGGAAACCACTCGAGTCCCCTGGCTCAACGACTAAAAGTACTTTGCTCAGGACGTGCGACTTAAACAGTTAATGTCAAGGACCCAGGACTTCATAAAAAGGTCTACTCGAGTAAAGTTGAAAAGTAGGATGCCGGTCCTAAATAATAATTGCACGGCTTGCCGTGAAAACCAGTTTTGCAGAAAACTTTTGCAACAACCTGCTCCATTATGCCCGGAATGGGTAAAACTCTGAGAGCTGAAAACCTTCTTACCGCTCTTGATAAAAAAAATTCTACAGGATTTTCAGGTGTGGTTCCGCATTTAAAGTTTTGAAATATTGTCAGAGGACAGTCCAACCGATTTTTCCCTAGTAATGGTATCAGTAATATCGATTGGGAATATTTAAAAAAAATGCTGTTAATCTAGGCAGTGAAAATTGCTCACTTCTTTGCTTGGCATTCTCCCGAAAATAGGTCTCACGCATTTTCAACTTCATAAATGGAATAATCTGATGCGGAAATGTGGGAAAAGACATCAACCGCACCATATTTCCATGTTCTTGTAGTTGAAATAAAAATGGAAACAAATTTTTCGTACTAACCGAAGACTTTATTTTTTTTAACAGTGAAGAACTATAGCGACATGGTGACTTATGCTGTTAAGTTTTCTGGCAGAGTCATACTCATACGTTTCCTTTTCATTGGGTATTATAGCGATATTGAAAAGTGGTTCCGTAAGGGCTCCAGCCCTTCCAAATTTCAAGGCCCCCCCTGGGCCCCACCAGAGAAAAAATCTGCGTGGCGCTCCTTCTCAGTCGAAAGGGCACGGTCTTTTGTGCCATCCTACCAATTTTCGTGCTTTTGTCAACAAGTGTAAGATTCATGTCACTAACTTCCGGACTATTTGGAGACATTATTTTTGTCTGGAACTTCAATTTGATAACGGAATCATAGGCAATAATTTCGCACATGAACATCTCATCTGCTTTTGTTCACTTCTCGACTTGTTAGCCCAACTCGAGGGCCAACTGCTATATTGAGAAATCTGGGCTCTGCTCTGCTTCGACCTCATGGCCCCGCTTGGCCCCTCCTGAGAAAAAAATCTGCGTGGCGCTCTAAGTGAAGCGTGAAGTTTATACAAGGTGCCATCTAGAGCGGTGCAAAACTGTCGGACGTTCAACATGCTCCCATTTGAACTTTTCTTTTTTCTGGATTCTAACATTGGAGGCATAAAAGATAACCTCATACCTCGCCACGTTAATCGATTTATTGATATAGCCTCTTTATTTACAGGGTGGTAACAAAAAAAAATTTCTTGGTTTTTCAGTGATACCTTTTTCCGTTCTTGGCCGATTTTTAAAATCCAGGGCTCAAATTAAAGCTGAAACCTCAAGTAAGAAGATGCCATAATCAGAATCAATTGGAAATAAATATTAAAAATGTGTGGTTCCCTCAAGCGTGACCCGACGTTTCATAGGTCCCGGAATCTGGCTTGGAATGAGAATGAACTCATAATCAACCTTGCCCTTGAGCGAAGCGTTCATTCTGAACATCTTTCGATGTTTAGAGCTTGAATGAGACAAGAACTGTTGATGAAGAAACAAAAGTACAACTGCATGTTTCAAGGCAAAATCATCTTTCTTGCTCGTATGAAATAGCCTGTAGCTGACGTTACAAGATCGTATGGCTCACCTGCGGCTTTTGTAACCAACGTTGCGGAAATTACAACAACAACAACAAACAGAATTCTTTTATACTTATTGTTATATTTTCGGTAACGTGAGTTACAAGCGATTTCATACGAGCAAGATTGATTATTTTGCCTTGATAACACGCAGTTGTAATTTTGTCCTTTTATCAACAGTTCTTGTCTAATTCAAGCTCTAAACATCGGAAGATGTTCAGAATGAAGGCTTTGCTCAAGGGCAACGTTTATTATCAGTTCATTTTCATCCCAAGCCAGATCCCGGGACCGATGAAACGTCGGGTCACTCTTGAGAGAACCATGCATTTTTATATCTTCTTAGTTCTTACTTGGGGTTTCAGCTTCAATTTGAGCGATGGATTTCGAAAATCGGTCAAGAATAAAAAATGATATCACCGAAAAACCAAGAAATAGTTTTTTTGATACCACATTGTAAATAATGAGGCTAGAGGAATAAATCAAGTAAAGTGGCGAGGTTTGAAAGGTAATTTTTTATGCCTCCATAGGCGCCGGGAAGGGGGTGCAAGGGGGGCGCTCGCACCCCCCTGGCATGAGAATCCACAAAAATGTCAAGATTTCGTTTCTTGTTTTACTTCTTTCATTTTTTTCTCCCATGGTTTCAACATATCAACTTATTAGAACATTTCACGTACCTACAATGTGCTGTAAATTTTTAAATTGAATTTAGTTTTTGTCGACTATTGACCAAAAACATTTATTATTATCAATATTATTATTATTCGCAAAAATTTTCGCCCTTGGGCGCGCATTATTTGGTCTGAGCCAGGCTGCTGCACCCTTTTAAAAGTGATCCTGCCGGCGCCCCTCTAATGATTCCAGAAAAAAGAAGATTTCTTCAAATGCCATAGGAGCATGTGGAACGCCTGGCAGTTTTGCACCTCTTTACATGTCACCCTGTATAAACCCTATTCAAGTTGCATTGAGTTTCTTATTCACAGTTTGGATTATCAGAAGATTGAGCTAAGCAACGGCACAGATATCAAATCGTCTGAGACAATCAGGAGTTATCCCAATTTGAAAAGGGACAATTTCTTCGGTGTGACGTATTCAATGTTGCGTAGTTTAGTTTCAATATTCGAATAACTCGAAAATACGCATACATTAAGAAATGAATATTCAAATACCAAAATTTGAAAAATTCCCAGCCTTAAATGAATAAAACGCCTTCTTCTCTACCTAGGTGAAATACATACAGAGTACAGAGTGTTTCAATGGAAACCAGCCACCCGAAATAAATTTTTGAAGGCGAAAAAAAACTCTCGTGACCCCGTCATTTTTTATTGGGAGGGGGACATCTAAAGCATACATTGACAAATTTCTATCTCCAACTAACTTCAAAATTTCAAAGGACACTATCTACTTTGCGATACATCAAACCTAAATCTCTTTTTTCTGTTTCTGAAAAAATAATTCCAAATTTTTCAACCTCACCCCCCTTCTTCCTAAAATTCTCTGAATGTCCAATAATTTTATTCTTGGCCTCTGAATTCTTTTCAATGCAGTCAACGTCATCCTGCACAGCATCGAGGGAGAACATTTTCTTTGGAAAAAATGCCACCCAAAATGAATCCCTTCGCCCCCCTATCCCAACTCCAAAATCTAAAATGACATTACCCACTTCGTGGCAGAGAGAGAGAAAACTTTATTCAAAAACAAAGTGGGCTGCCCGTTTACTTCGGGTTGCAATAATACACCAGCATACCGATCAGTTCATTAAGAAAATGGTTAATTTTTGAAATTGAAAGATAAAAATGAATATAATTAATATCTTTAAAAAAAAAAATTTCAGAATTTTCAAAAACCCCCTTTCCTGCCTAAAATACTTCGAATATCCAATTTAATGGGGGAGGGGTTGGAAAATTAAAAGAAATTGTAATCAAAGAAAGAATTGAATTCCCTTCATCATCACAAGGATGTCTTGGTAAATTTTGAAGTTGGGGTGGGGGAGAGAAAGAGGTGAGTTTGGGTAGCACTTTCTCCACCAATTTTTTTTTTTTCGATGCTATATGTATAGGACAAAACTGACTGAATTTGAGTGAATTTAGGGGTCGAGAATATTGAACTGGACATTCAAGAGAATTTTAGGAAGAAGAGGGGTGGGGTTAAAAAAATTTAAAATATTTTTTTCAGAAAGAGAATTCAATTCTCATTCATTTGATGTATTGCCAGGTAGGTGGTCTCATTTGAAATTTCGAAGTTGGGGTGAGTGGAGGTGAGGTTGAAGATAGAAAGGACCGCACGTTTTCCATGAAAAAGTGGTTTCGGTGAATTTGGCTGAATTTTTTATATGTTGTGGACCTTGATTTGAGAAATATTTTCCTGAGAACTTGGACCCCTCCTATGAACAGTTCTTCCCCTACACTCCTAATAAGGTCCAAATTAGGAATTGTTTCGAAACATTTAAAATTCATGAAACGGGCTCATATCGAGGCTGTCATCATGAGAAAAATCATTAAAAAAATCTAACTTATAAACTGGGGTAGTTACCGAGGGAAACGGGGGTCAAAGTCGAGAAAATAAAATACAATTCCGAAACATTTGACTCTCATAAAAGCTGAGCAAGAGAATAATGGAAAAAAAATCAAAGAAATGGAGTAAAATTCCGAAACTTCTGATTCCCATGATATATGTCTTGACGATCAATGGGTAAATAATTCTAAAAAATCTAAACCAATGAATTCGGGTGTTATGGAGGGGGTGGAGGGTCGAAATCGAGAAAACAGTGTAATTCGGGAATTTCCAGTTCATCTAGAAATTGATGTGGTCGAATGACAAAATGATGATGAAACCAATAAGAATAAAGATTAAGTTCTTCATTTCTCGACCACCCCTACCTCTTACCCACCCACCGTGATATCTGCTTATAACCATGTCCTAGTCCAAATTAGAAATTGTCTCAAAACTTTTGAATTCCATGAAAATGGCTTAAAGTAAGGTTGTGATCATGAAAAAAAAACATCTTAGTTGTGGATTAGAGTAGTTACCTAGTTATTAGAGGTGGAGGTTTGAAATCGAGTGGAAGAAGTAACATTCCAGACCTATAGATTAAAGGAATAATAAAGAAACAATTTGGAAAACCCTGAATCAATAAACTGGGGTGGTTACTGAGAAGACGGGGGTCCCAAACTAGAAAACGGAAGACAGTTTTTAAACTTTAAATTCATAGGACAGAACAGAACTAAAAATTCAGATTTGAAAAAGTGATAGTGGGAGTCTGGTCTATTTTTTTTTATAGCTATATGATGGAGGCACACTGAACTGTGGAGAGATTCTCGAGAATCTGCAATATAAATATTATCCGTGAGTTCTCAGAATCTCGATTGCAACCCCCGAGCCTCCCATTATGGTTGTAGGTAGGTATAGGTATCATGGTGGGTGAGTGAGGGGTAGGGATGATCGAGAAATGAAGGACTCGATCCTTATCCAGATTGGTTTCATAATCATTTCGTCATTCGACCGGATCAATTTCTAGATGAACTGGAAGGTCCCGAATTTCACTGTTTTCTCTCTTTCGACCCTCCACACCCTCAATAACGCCCAAAGTCATTGGTTTAGACCGTTTAGATTTTGTAGCATTATTTCCCCATTGCTCGTAAGATCAAAATATATGGGAAACAAAGGTTTCGGAATTTTACTCCATTTCCTTGATTTAGACCGCCAACCCCCTTGAAAACCACCCTCAGTCAATGTATTAGGATTTTTTAAAATCAATTCTCCATTATTCTTTTGCTCAGCTTTCATGAGGATCAAAAGTTCCGGAATTTTATTTTATTTTCTCGTTTTTGACCCCCATCCCCCTCGGTAACTACCCCAATTTATAAGTTAGATTTTTCAAATGATTTTTCTCATGATCACAGTCTCGATAGTAGCCCGTTTCGTGGATTGCAAAAGTTTCGAGGCAAATCCTAATTTGGATCTACATGGACACTACATTAGGAGAGTGTAGGGGAAAAACTGGTCATAGGAGGGGTCCAATTTTTAAGGAATATTTTTCTCGAATCAAGATCTACAACATATAGAAAATTCAGACAAATTCACCGAAACCACTTTTTCATAGTAAACGTGCGGGGTCCTTTGCCAATGTATGTTTTAGATGTCCCCCTCAAAACAAAAATCGACGGGTCTCGAGAAATTTTCTAAATTTCACCAGGCAGGAATTTATTAAGGGTGGCTCGTTTCCATTGAAACACCTTGTATGATATAAATACTATTTATCCAATCCTATTGAATAATGCACGCATTATCACGCGCATACATGCCTGCATTTTTCAATAAGACTGGATAAGGCATAGTATTCTACTCGCGGGTGATGGCTATTACTCATTCGGATGCTTTACGACACTCGCCAAGGCTCGTGTCGGCAAACTGCACCTCATGATTGAGAAGCAATCATTACCCGCTTGTTAAATAATATACTATCAATACCCAAATTATACGCCAGTGGATAATCGTCGACGAATTATTCAATTCCATGTTTGACCGTTTCAGTTTTATTTTATGCAATCTATTTCCCATATCAATGTCACGGCTGTGCGTATGTGTGTGTCAAGTCTGTGGGAAAAAGAAAAGTGAGAATTAGTGACCGGCAGCTCTTACACTCTAGGTATACGAGTACTTTCTCTACTACCAGCGCATAAATAGGTGCATGGAAGTGTAATTAATTGCCTCTAACAGTGACACAAATAGTGAACGGAACTTGAAAGCTCCCCCCCTCTTCACAAAGAAAGATTTCATTGCTATTTTCGCATCAATGCTATGTTGAACTTTCTCAACTTCGTGGATCATTCCTGGAGCTTCTTTCTAGAGGTGTCCTGCTGCCCACCAACTCGGAGATTGAGTTTGAATTATTTGCATTTTGTATACCTAGTTGAACTGCTCTTCCAGACCAAACATTTTCACGAATCGAGGCCAATGGCATCATATTGAGTAATTGACAAGTAGTATCAAGGTTAAGGTCGTATTTGTTGCGCATTTCTTAATTTTTGGTACAAACTGTCGAACAACCATTTCACCAGTTCAAAACTTCAAGTTTATCTTAGATACATTCTACAAAAATTTAATTTCTAAGTGAAGAGAGGTGGAGAGGTTCGGAGAATATTTGCGGAATCGAGCACCGAGCAGTGCGTTTTATTTTGCTCACAGCTGAACGAACTTGGGCCCGGTTTGAACCCGGATCTGGTTAGTTCAATGTTCGATTTGACATCCGTTTCGTAAATTTCTTGCCCGCGTAAAAAACTGCGATGATATCGTAATTTTGGCTCCGATAAGCATGCGCAAAAAATATGTCTGTCCTCATCAAAAAAAATTGAAGTGCACCTAGCACCGTGCAGCCGTGCACCTCGCCAACGCAGAGCGCCATAATAATGCTCTCTTGTAAATTTCCCTTCCATGCATACTTGACGTTCGAATTTGGGTCAGGCATGACGGCGTTTGCTGAAGTTGTCGATTGTATAATTCTCTGCATTATGAAAGTTATGACCAAAAGTCAGGGTCATGTATTTTAGCGGTCAAATGCATTCTTCCACATTCTTTATTGTTGACCAGTGTTCTTATCCTGCACTCATTGTTTTCGCCGGAAATGTTTTTAGCGTAGTTTCCCCCAAAGGGGATGGCGCTTTAAGCTGCAACTTGTCCGTCGGTCTATCCTATCGCGAAAACTGCTCCTTAGTAAAACGAGATATCGATCTGGTATAAACGCTAATCGATAGCCCATTTCTGTCGCATGTCAAGTTTACAAAAAAAAATGCTTAAATGGCGAAGAACAACTAAACTGCAAACCAATTATTGAAATAGGTTACCCAAAAGTTTTAGTCGCATTCAGAGTGCTAACTCCTGAATGAGTGGGCTATTTTAAATGATTTTGTTTTGTTTTCTGATTAGCTCAAATTCTGTGGCTCAAATACTAAGTATTTCGTAATAATTTGATTATGCAGGATGCTCAGTCAGGTACTGCAAAAAATGAAAAAAATTGAACAGCTCATATTTCACAAAAATTTTTTTTTCAAGTGTTCCATGTAAGACGTACCCATACCTCGAGGTATTTTTTTCAAAGTTTTGGCTTTCTCCCTTAATCATTACAGGGTGATTTGAAAATTGCCACCTTTTGGTCTTGCAGCAATAACTTTTTCGTAGTCGCTGATTTTTGGTAAATTAGAAGTTTTTGTTAGAAGCTAAAGGCTCAGGTAAGAAGGCCCAAAGATCGGATTTGACTTGAGACAAAAATTCTGGAAAAGGGATTATTTTAAAAATTAAATTAAAACAAGTGAGTATGCCTTCACGTGCGTGAGTCTCAGTAGCGCATTTTCTTGAAGAGGCATATTATAAATGTAAAGAAATTTGGTTGAAGGAGAAACATCATTCTTTGCCCACTCTCTTCAGTCGAAACTCATTGTGATTTTTTGTTATCAGGATGGACTACTTGCCAATGAAACAGATTTGAATGAAAATTCTTTCAATCATCAATATTTTTTTGTTTTGGGCCGAAGCTGGGAGCAGCCACTAATCAACAGTAGCTTATTCTTTCCGATTTTTAGTCGGCTATCCATATAGCGAAAGAATTAGATCGTTTATGTCTTCGGGTTTATGTTTTTCATTCATCTCTTACTTTTAGGGCAGCTTGTGGGGGCGGCAGCATTCGGGAAAGTAACTGTTGCACAGTTTGAGTTGAGGGTTTTCAAATGTGCAAGGAAATATGACAAATCAGTGAAAATTATGAAAGTTGCATTTTTTGTTTGGGGGCGGGAGCTGGAGGCGGCGACTAACCAAAAGTGACCTATCTCTTCCCATTTTTAGTCATCTATACCTATAGAAAAAGAATTAGATCGCTATGTCTTCGGGTTTATGTTTTTCATTTTAAAGTGATTGGGGGCGGTTTTTAGCAATTTTTCCATTTCGGCGGCGCATATTGAAGGCAGAATGTTTCTGGGCTCACGTTTATAAGTGGCAACTATGTATTATTCATAAAATGAGAACACCAGAGCAGTAGGTCAGGGAGAAATTGCAATATCATGTTATTTCAAGTTTATCGGAGGCGGTTTTCTCTATGTTGGCGGCGCAATATAGACATTCAATATAGCCTAGCCCTCCTTTGGGAGTGGCAGCTATGTACCAGCGAAAAAATTAGAAAGCTAGGTCGTCTAGTTTGGAAGGAGTTCGAGAAACGGACGGACGGACGGACGGACGGACGGACAAAGCGGTTGCAATAGCGATTTTCATCAAGATGGAAAATGCGCTTAAAAGTGACCAACATTTGAAGCATAGGTACCCTAGAAATCCGGTTCAAGGAAAGAATTGAACAAAAATCAACTTATTTTCAAAAAAGCAATTCTTTTTAAATATTTCAAGGTATTTTTCGATCGAATGAGATGGAAATTGTCAGCGAGGGACTTCAGTTTATTATTTTTTTTTAA
Organism: Anaspis maculata; assembly: GCA_949128115.1. NCBI lineage: Eukaryota > Metazoa > Arthropoda > Insecta > Coleoptera > Scraptiidae > Anaspis > Anaspis maculata. Next base: position 9,988,960 of record OX421968.1, read on the forward strand.
TAATACTGATACTGGATCTGGCTACACTGAAAATGCACGTAACCCACGTTACGTACGTTCCTATTGTCGAATTTTTCCTTCACACCTTAAAGCGGTAGGCACCAGTCCTGATCGTTCTAACTAAGGTTACATCCGCTTTTATTAAGTGAATAAGGTCCAGGATTCTTTGCCAAAAGTATGCGTTTGGGGTTTCTATCCCTTGTCGGTTCCAAAAAAAAAGCCCCATATATTTTAACGAGAAATACCAAGGAATGTTCAGAAAGAATGGTCTCTTTGGTGATAACTTTGATTTTTTCTCCATTCTTTCCCTTATAACCAGATTTCTAGGGTGCTTCACATTAGGGTCACTTTTGGTTCAATCCCTTTTCTAGAATTTTTGTCAAAAATCAATTCGGACCCTACAGCCTTCTTTCCTGAGCAAGGAATTTGGTCGGTCAACAACGAAAAAGCTTATTACTACAAAACCAAAAGATTGCTCAACCCAGTCGGTAGCACGGTGAGCTCGGCCTCGCTTTCAAAGGCGAAGGTCCCGGGTTCAAATCCGCACTGGGCCAGATGGACTTTCACGCGTCTCTTAGTCCTGGGGCATCTACTATCGTGCGGTGATGCCAAGGGAAGAGGGATGAAACGAGAAAGCCATCGAAACAAAACCCCACTGATAAATCCTCCACTGATCCAAAGATGCAAATCCTTCAGTACTTCGTTGTTATCGTCCTCATTGTTATCGTTAAAGAAAAACCCCGACGGCAAAAACCTGATAATAACCTAGCTGTTGATGCAGGGCAAAAAAAAGATTGCTTTTTTAGAATCACCCGTAATAAAAGGAGATATGGGGCTAAATTTAGTCCGACTTGCATTCGATGCAAAGTTCCGCCATTTCCACGTCGACTTGCAGCCTTTTCCTGGGTTTAAACCTGAAACCTCGCCTGAAACAGATCCATGGTATATGGAGGACGAAAATCGGAGTGAAGGCCTTCCCCGCATTTCATCGAGATTTGGAACTCATCAGGGGTAGTATAAATCGAAATGAAAATTCAACGTTTTGACGTGCAACTTTGTATAGGTTGCAAGTCGAACTTGAAATTTAGCACATAGACAATAATATGAAAAAACGCCTCGCAGTGTATATAGGGTGTTTCAGGGATGATAGCAAAAAAATTAACTGTGGATAGATCTCGTCAAAATATGACGAAAACCTATACACCATTTTGCAAAGTTCGGCCTAATGACGAAGATACAGCCCTCCAAAGTATGCCCTCCAGTTTGCAATAAGAATAATTGCAGCAAAACGCAGCGTCGCTGATGAAGTGATGAGTTCCAAAGTTTGCTCCACCTGGGAAGTTGTTATTTGCGGACAGGTAGTGAGTCACGTACTCGATTTTATATGAACTATTCAACGAAAAATATTTCCAAGTCCAGAGTACTCAAAATTCCACCCTTTTGTAGGAAACGGGAAAACTCCTGACTGGCTCAAACAATTTCAATTCTGTTTGTAGCTTTGAAGATACTTAAGTTTCTACAGGGTGTTGAAAAAAGTAGCGCAACATTTCTGAAAGTTTGACATGCTCCCATTTCAAGAAAAAAATAAATTTATAGATCTCAACAGCAAAAAGAAAAGTTTAAAGCTCATATCTCGAAACGGTTTCGGATTGTTAGCGGATTTCAGCTGATAATTGAAATCCACTATTAGCCGCGCTTTCGAGTCCGTCCGTCAGTCCGTGCGTCCGTCTTGTATAGTTGACCTCTTCTTAAACGAAAAGTCGTAGTGGTATCGGGTTTCTTGCAAATTAATGCTAATTGTCTGCAAAAGAGAACAGGGACAAAAAATATTTGGTTCGGCAGCGCGATTGCATAAAAAATTGAAATGTTTAAGTAGTCGGTATTTACGCTAGTGTGAACTTTTACATCGAGGAATCTTGCGAACCGTTCTAGATACATGCATACATCCAGCGAACGAAATATGCAGAAAGTAATGGAGATTGTTTTAGTGAAAGAATCATTTTGATTCCTTCATTGCTATACAGGGTGTTTCAGGGTTGATGGCAAAAAATTCAACTGTGAGTGGATCTCATCAAAATAGGATGAAAACATATATACCATTTTGCAAAGTTCGGCCTTATGACGAAGATACAGTCCTTCAAAATTCACTTTTTTTCTGATTTTAAAGATTTGCAACTCAGGAATGTTTCGACAAAATTAGCTTAAATTCAGCATAAGCTGGTTTCTCAACATTATCTATCAACCTGCCAAATTTTGGAAGAATCCAACCAGTAGCGTAGAAATTATGAGGGGTCAGCTTAAGTCAACTTTTCTTCGGATGCTCCTAAATTATTCCGTATGAGCTTACAAGAGTAACTCCTACGCCACTGGCTAGATTCTTTCAAAATTTGGCAGGTCGGTAGATAGTTTCGACAAACCAGTCTATGGTGAATTTAAGTTAATTTCATTAAAACGTTCCTGAGTTAAAAATTTTCGAAATCCGAAAAAAGTGAACTTTGAACGGCTGTATTTTTGTCATTATGCCGAACTTTGCAAACTGGTATATAGGTTTTCATCATACTTTCTCGAGATCTGACCACAGTTGAATTTTTTGCTCTCATCGCTGAAACACCCTGTAGAAGAGGAGGCAAGAAGAGTAGGAGACAATTTTTGTAAGAAATTATGTGTATCAACTGCAGTGCACTGGCGGCTCCAGCATTTTCCAACAGGAGGTACGGTTCACCGACCAGGCGCCCTTAAGGTGAGGGCTAAAATCAAAATAAGCCCCGCATGCTTCTTTCCAGTGGCGTACTCAGATTTATGGACCAAGGGGGGGGGGGGATCGAGGAGGTTTTGTGTATCTTTGAAAGATCGACTCTGTACTGGGCGACCGCAGCCACTAAAAACTAGCGCCGCTGGCGAAAATTTTTGGGCCTTATAGTAATAAGATTCTTGACAATAATAAGCAGAAAAAAAGGGAGCCTCTATAATTCATTTTGTTCTCTTTCTGTCGAGGTTCAGTCGAACCTCAAAAGTACAAAACTATTCGAAAAACATAACCTAAATTCTGTTTTTGGAACAGAATGATACCTGTCAAGTAGGTATCAAGCAATCAATCAAATGATAATTCTCCAGGGGATATTAGTCGAAGCCTTAGGGAGGGATGTAGTCCCTTCATTCCTTTCCCGTGGGAACGCCTCTGCTTCTCTCTATGACTTCACTCGAACTCCCTATATGTAGTGGATTCATAAGCGGTTTTCAAAGAAAAACGATCATGACAACAACTTGGTTTTAATAGTATCAATTGAACTCTTCTCTACGTATCTATTCTACAAAATCAAATTTACACCTATCTGCCTCTTCTGTAATTACCAACAGGGTATTTAGTCTGTCATCAGTCATCGTAGACCAACTTTTGGTTCTGGGCGGAGCCTGGAGGCTCGAGCCGTTAGCAGATTAGAAAATATTTTTTCGCCATAACTTCCAGATCGGCGAATCAATTTTTCTGAAACTTGGCTCATAAGGAATACGGATTTACCCGTTTGGTTGGATGCATTATTCTGGAATGTATCTTCTGAAGCTACCATTTCTTTTTTTTCCCGCGGAGTAGGTAATGAGTCACTTCCCGCCCTCTCACATAGTATGTAATGAATCAATTACCATAAAGGTTGTGAGTAATAGTACATTACATACCGAGACGGAAAGAGGTTCATTACAGACAAGAGCCAAGGTAGCTGCAGAGCGCGGCGCGGGCCGATGGTTCGTAATGGTTCATTTTCCAACATTTTCAAAAGTCAGTAATGAACAAAGATTATGGTGGTTGTGAGTAGAAGTTCTTTCCACCTCCACAGATGTTATGAGAATAGTTCCAAGATTTTATCGCGCGACGCCCAAAGCGAAGTTCCACAGGTAACATTTCAATTTCATTGGCGAGTTTTTATCACAATAATTATTTTTTACTAAGAGTAATCCATCGGTACTACTTGTGGATTTTTTTTTCAAAATTATAAGCTTGACGTCTGGCGCCCCTGATTTCCAACAGGGGGTACGGCCGTACCGTCGTACCCCCCGTGGAGCCGCCAGTGCTGCAGTGTGAACTTCGACATCGAGACAATTTGCGTCCCATTACAGATAGATGCATACGTCCAGCGAATGAAATGTGTAATGTGCAGAAGGAACTTAAAATATTTTTAGTGAAAGAATCAGTTTGGTTCATTATCAAAGAAGATGCCTCTATTTTTATGCGGAATCTATACCTACTTATGCACTTATATGTGGATGCGATTTTTTACTAGCGGTGCTGCGCTTCAGCAGCTGGCCGTGGCCTCCGTGCTTGTGACCGATATAGGTATAATTCTTACTTGAATGACATTTTCTGCTCGAAAATAAAATAAAATGCAACAAAAAAAGGGAGAGAAATTTATGGATGGTCCTGTTTGAACCCAAATCCTGCAATCCAGTACGTTTACAATCGTAATGCAGATAAATTGGAATATCTTCCATATAACGATAATATTTTGTTAGGTATGTGTTGAATTTAATATTGAGGCATATTTGAAAAATATATATTCAAGATCACACTGCTTCCTGCTCGAGTTTCAACAACAAATGCCAACACCTGTATTGATGACATTTCTGGAAAGTTGACGTTGTACAAAATAAAATCTTCTGTTTATTAATCGTACTTTTCGCATCATAAACCAATTATTGCACAATTGTCTAAACAATAAAAATAAAAAGACGAATATATAAAAACGTGAAAACGTCACAAAGGTCGAATTGTATTCATCATAAGTTCGTAAGTACCCACCCACATAGTATGAACTTACCTCGGAAATTACTTATTTCGTGAAATACATAGGATCCACTTGATTGAAGATTATTATTAATATTTTACATCAATAATAACTTTTACTATACCTATAGTTTTGGTTCATGCGTTGTTTTCATTTACTCGTGTTTTAATAAAGATTGATGATTTCATATAGTACTTTTGGGACAATCTGTTCGCAGGTAATAGTGAACATTCTACTCATCTGCACTCTGAAAATGCGCTCATGAGACTCACCCCCTTGAGAACCTTGCTACTTTTATATCCTTAACAATCAAACCTGTGAGTTTTGTTACCTCGCATCGGCCTGACAAATTTTATAGGTACCTATGTCAAACTGACATAAATTGGTGACTGATGCAGATATCGGTGTGTCTTCTCTCGTGTCTTTTTTTTATCTCTTCCATTTACAAGGTGGTATCTTAAAATCGCGATAACATTTTCTCTTCTTTGCCGACATCCAAACCCAGGGCTCATATTGAAGCTGAAGCTTTAGGTGAAATGATCTTTATGAACAGTATCGACTTGGGACCAATATTGAAATTTAGCGTCGCTGAAATGGGAAATAAATTATAAATTATAAATTATGAATTACGAATTATAATTTATAAATTATAAATTAAATTATGATCAGTAGTGACGTGGGGATATGGCGGTCCCGGAATCCGGTCGGAAGAAAAATTCAATGAAAATCAACACTGTCTTTGGGCGAAACATTCATTCTGAACACTATTATGGTATCTCATGATTGATTGTAATAATGTGTGTGAAGATGATTGAATTTGAAAATAAAATAGAATAGATCGTAAGTTTTTTTTAAGGAGACGGTTCCGTGACGCAGGCGGTTGTGTGACTGCCTGTGGTGCGGAAGTCCTGAGTGTTCGATTCCCGTTTCAGTTAGAGTGCCAGTGTTGTCCAGAAATGTATTTTTCTGATGTACTAAAATTTATGATTTTGTTTTTAAGGAGAGTATAGGTACGGTGTTTCTGTTTTGTAATTTGACATAGCCAATGTGATCTTCAAATCAGGGTTTGCACGAAATAAAACACACTTGGAAAACCCTTTGAGTATTTGACACAAAAGCCCACCATTGATTTCAATAAACACTCACAAGAAACCTGACCAAATTGCCATCAAAAACCCTATTACTCAGCAAAAGCTCGAAAATCCACCCATTTTTTCAAAAAAGTTGGGTTTCAGACAATCCTGCTTCAAATAGTTTTTTTTTAAATTCATTTATTAAACGTCGGCCTATTTCTGCAACGAGGCCTAACACCGACGCCGGTGAATGCCACTGTGCGACTCGAACCCCCAACCTTTGGCGTGGTAGTCGCTGAACACCACACCACAAGTTCCTCCTCCTCCTCCAATAGTTTTTCACTAATAAAAAAAATTAAAAACACTATAATCTTGGTGAAAAGGCAAGATCTTGTATAAAGTCATGAACAAAATCACATAGTGAAAACCCACTTTTAATCTACGCTGAAGATTATAGGATGGTCGCAAGGATACACTAGAGTATAATACTATGCTTTGTGCAACTAATAAAGTTTTATAAAATGTGTAAAATGTGTGAGTAATTGAGAATAAATGTTGCGGGCTGATCAGGTTTCAGGACCATGATTATGATTATGTTCTCTAAATCTCTCTTTTACTGATATTTCATCGATCATTCTGGCCTGGAGCCTAGATACCAACACCGACAATAGTGTCACTGGTGACTACAGAATAATAATTGCGGTCCAGTTTAAAACGATATACTTAGGTACCTAAATGTGTTCGAAACAGTCTTCAGGTACTCCACAGTGGCCAACTCGAGCATAGCGTTCGATAACGTATCACTTGGATTTTGTAATAACTATATTATTGTTGGCCATGTGTTCCGGTCTTAGTTTTGTGTGTCATGTGAATGATAAGGTTCGACTCTGTGTGTATTTGTGTAACCTATAAGTGTTGAAGCGTCGTGGAAAAGTAGGTACGACAAATAAAGGGTACCTAACGAACGAACAAGGAGTTTTGTGATTCACACCCGTGCATCCCTTCTGCTTTGTTTCGCGGACAATCCTTGTGAACACATAGTGCATGCGTTATTAGTAAACATAACGCTCATTTGGCCGCACGGAGCGTAGGCATAGGCGAGTGATTTTCTCCGTGTTTGACCCCACATTTCTAGGCCAATGGGACAATTTGCTAAACGAAGATTTCACTTAGCCGTGGGCGCATTTTACTATCTAATATTTACAATCTATCTTGCCTCTGCGCTGTGCTGACGCTGCTGTTGGGCTGGTGCTGCTGTTGTGCTGGTGCTGTGCATTCTGTAACATTTAACGAGCTTCCAGCAAGCACTAGGGTCTAGGTCAAGTTCTTTGCCAACGTTCAGATTCGAAAGAAATGCATTCATCGCCATCCTCCTCTCAATTTACGCAACCTTGCCCTGATTTTCGTGCCAGCCGAATAGCACTGCCACACAATCGCTGACAGCATCGATCCCTGATAGTCTGATCCCTGATGCAAATAGGTTATCAGCTCTTTATTAACTATTTGCTGTTCTGTTGTTCACATTGCATATAGCCTACTTTTAACGATTTAGTGGCCTGCTTTGTTCTGAACATTGTAGGTACGTTATCTTTAAAATTTCCTGTAACTTGTAATAGTAACGGAATTTGGAAGGAGATTGTTCTTTAAGTCGTTCTCAATTACAACTTTGGAGGTTTCTTGTTTGTCGCCTCGGAAGTGTCAGAGTTGCTGATCATTTTTTACCATCCAAGTAGGAACGCTAGATCTGATCGAATCTAATCACCAGAAAACACCAGACTAGCTCTGATGTTGGGTCGGAAATAGACAATCTGGTCAGATTAAGAGAGGTGTGGGGCTTGGGCAGGAACGACTTTGCCATTTTATCAAGTTATTTTGACGTGAAGATGTTCTCTAATTTTTGTTGACAAAATAATGACTGAGTGGATCTTCAAGAAGTAACACAGTTAGAATAATGAGATGAGGTGGTCTTCCTAAAATAGTCCGGTCCATTTCTGACAATTTTTCAATAATGATGGATTTCACGACTGATTATTTCATATCGGTAGGTATTCTCTTCCAGATCAACATAAATTGATGATGTAAGTATAGATAGAAATAAAGTTGTAGATATATTTTATACAACTTTATTTCTACAAGATGTCTCCATTAAGAGAATGCCTTAAGTTTTACGATATTAAGTATAAATACTTCATATTGTTGGGTTGTATATGCAGCTCGTAAACCTTTTGTTTATAAGTACAATGTACGTACTGAAGAAACAATAAATCATTTGAATTTTGAATTTTGAATTGAAAGTATAAATACTTTTAGCCGTGTAGTAGCCCTGTACACCTGTACTTCCGACCCTTTGAATTTCGCGTTGCGTCATCTATTCATCATTCATCATCACATAGCAGAATCACCATGAGATGAGAATATTTAGGAGTCAGTTACGCAATCGCAGATAATCTTAATCCCCACGAATTGAGTAATTTTCATTTTTCGATATTGACGCTTTGACGCTCAATTAGGTTCTTTTTTCATGTGCCGTCAGGCCATTTTTCACGGAACGAATAACGATCGCAGTGAGAGATCTGCCATTCGAAAGCAGAAAACTGAATGGGAAGGAAATGCCTGTGCGAATATTCAAGTGTAAACCTACCTGTAGGAAGCCAGCCGATACCCTCCACGTATTTTGTATAGTGAAAAAAGTGGTATGGATAACCTCGATGCATTTATCATGCATATTTTCACCTTGGCCAAAATGAACTTCCTTCATCTTCACGTGCAATTCTCAAAGTTGCCGTTGCATTTCCTAGTTGCGTCATCCTCTGGTATATATTGTTACCTTCAAATCGCGTTATTGCCTTTTTCGTTTGATTCCTTGTGTATAACATACGAGCATTCAAAACTGATTTGCAAGAGGTCAAAGTAATTATGCAATTATCAATTGTGTGCATTTTCATCACATCAGAATTTTGAGTTGGGCAGGAACATCTTAGCAAGGCGCCGCAGAATCAATTCCAGTGGTTTATTCCTCGGTTTATTCCTTGACTAAAATCCATCATTCAGAATGATGTCTTTCGAAAATTCGAAAGCTACTATGAATTCATAGTATGAATTGCTCATAAAAACATTTTCAATATCCATAAAATTTCGAAAAAAAAATTATACAATCAATTATTCATAGTACCTCCTTGTATGGCTTTTGAAAGAGACCTGAATAATAGATTTCTGTCAAGGAATAAGCCCGCTGGAATTGATTTCGCAACGCCCTATTTTACCAATCCAACGATATTCTTGATGGCTAATCGGTGACTATTAATTGCTAATAGACGCAAGTTCGCGGTTTTTATTATTCCATCATGTAATTGTCGGTGATTCACCCGAGTATTGGATTTTTCTCGAGCGAGAATATAAATATTTTGAAAAGTATTGTAACAACGTAATAAATGGCATGCTCACGAATCGCGCACTTTCAAAATAATTGTTTATATGTAATTAATTGACTTTGAAGCCATTGTAAACAGCAACGGCGTTTACACGTCAGCCACTTTACAACAAAAACAAATTATTATTAAATAATAATCATCATAATAACTGCGGCAAATATTACGTAGGTCGTAAACAGCCGAAAAACATGGCAGCAGCGCGGAATATTTTGTTTTCGTTGTTGGAGCGTTGATATTAGTGTTATTGTCCTTTAATTTGTTCGTTGTTGTCTGCCGAATGTCGGTAACCTCGCGTTATTTGCAAGTTAAATTCAAAGTAAATAAGCCTGAGTATTTCGCGTTTTTTCGATTCGATTTCCTCTCGATAAATCGTTAATAGGTGTTCTTGGCTGTAATAAACCATTGTTTTTTTATGCAGCATGATAATAGGTTTATCTGTGACAGCGTAAATATTATTATTCTTATTATTACCGGAATGTTTCAGGGATTTGTGTCGTAATCCAGTTGCATAACAAAGAAATAAGGTTCTTTTCAAGATTTTGTTTTGATATTCCTTTATTCAACATTCAACTACATTGACATTTGACAGGATACCCCGCATGGTCTGCTATGGTATGAAAATTGGTAATACTGATGGGTATAATATTGATAGTAGCAATAGGTTTATTGCTCATAAAGATACATTATTCATCTTATCGCAGGGGTTACAAGTTATACAATAATTATTCTAAACTCAAGTTGATTAAGAAATTCTTAAACATTAACGACACTAATAATATATGTAATAAAACAACAGAAAACAGTACCATTGGATATTATGTACATACAATACCGTGAAATAATGTGAAGTGGTTAAAATCTGGAAAGAACCTACTAGACCAAGTAAAGGAATATAAATTTATAGGAGCAGCTTTAGTTGATAACTGTGGCCTAATTGAGCCTAGACCCCATCAGATTACTTGCGATATATCCAAGAATATTCATCGCCGTTTTTGCTAGTTTCCACGTGCGAAATAAATGTTGCAGTGAAGTTTGGTGCCTTAAGCTGGATTCTCAGAGGCTAATAGCAGGACGGAGAATGCGAAACTTTATGTCAAAGTCCTCATATTGGCTAATCAGAGCCCTCGAATTCAAAAACTGACATACAAAATCGCATTTTCTGTCAGAATATTCGCATCTGGGAATCCAGCTTATGTTTTCTTCTAAAATGTCAATGTTAATCAATAATAGTTAAGTTGTCCAAGCTGTTGACATTTTTCGTATTTTCAGTAGAGCTGTGAATTTGACCGTTCAAAATCTCGATCTATTCAAAATAAGAGAATGAAACTGGGCAACAATTGAAGTGATTCACTCGAAAATTTTGCCTCACTTCAAATGTGGATATCTCGGGAAAAAATTGACCGATTTTGGAAATCGTGCTCATGCTGGATAGCGTGTTCGTTTGGCTGTAAGATACTTGGATGGTACAGGGGGTCAACGACGTTGAGTGGGCTATACAGGGTGGAAACAGAAGAAGTGCAAAACCGGTTCACATTATTCAATGCCGCCCCGCTTCTGTGAAAAAATCTTAGATTTTTTCAGAGTGCAGTTTTGAAAAGCACATATCAATATCTCTAAACGGTTTTCGAATTTTAATCCTAGTGCGCGGTTTTTTCAAATGTTTTGAATTTTTTTTTGTACCGCCGCTTTTTTTCACGCCGATTCTCATTTCTTCCCAGTGCTCATGTAGGTAGGATACTGCATTCAAATTTGAAAGGAATGCATTATGTGGCTAGACAAACTTTTTTATGATTAAAAACTTGACGTAAATGACACTCAGGGCTGCTATTTCCTTCGTTCGCCTGGAACCTTTGACAAGGCAGGAACATGTGGGCATGTTGCGGTCCTATTAAAAACTTTTTCTTCCTGCACTGTACAACAACTACTGCATCATTAGTCTTGGTTCGCAAATTTTCTTACAGAGTGCTTCATTGAAATTGTTTGGAATTGATATCGGAAACGAGCAGACGTAGAGAAGAAATCTTTTTTGCCTTAGATCTGTTGCACGAACTGTCGAACCCCAGGTGGCATTTGGCGGAGGCGGTGTTACTGCATGGGCAGAGGCCACCTTGAACGACAGGACAGAATTGGTGATTTTAGAGAACAAATGAATGAATGCAGTGCGATACAGGGATCTATGCATCTTTTCTCATGTTGTCCCATTTTTCGAAAACTACGGGCGTATTTCCATTAAGTCGATAATAATGCTCGTCCACATCGAGCCATTCTGGCTACGAGGTGTTACGAGACCACCGGATCACTAGAATGATGAGGCCGGCAAATTGTCCGTAAATGTCTCAATAAAATTTGCTTTGTTCATTAAATTTTTATTGATTTCGAAAATTCAAAAAAAAAGTTTCATCAAATTAACGGCAGATTTCACGATCAAAACTGCAACAGATATAAGGCAAAACAGATTTTTTCTTTACGTCTGCTCGTTTCCGATATCAATTTCAAATTTTTTTAATGAAACACCCTGTAAAAATATTTTGCGAAATAAGACTAATGCAGTAGTTGTTTTACAGTGCAGGAAGAAAAAGTGTTTATTAGGACCGCAACATGCCCACATGTTCCTGCCTTGTCAAAAGGTTCCAGACGATCGAAGGAAGTGGCAGCCCTGAGTGTCACTTACGTCAAGTTTTTTCAAAAAAAAGTTTTTTTTAGCCGCATAATGCAATTCCTTTCAAATTTGAAAGCAGCACATGAGCACTGGGAGAATTGGCGTGAAAAAATGCGGTAGTCCAAAAAAAAATCACATTTTTTTAAAAAACCGCATTACGATCAAAATTTTAAAATAGTTTAGAGATGTGTGATTTTCAGAACTGCACTCAGATAAAATCTGAGATTTTTTTCACAGAAGCGGGTCATTGAATAATGTGGACCGGTTTTGCACTTCTTTTGTTTCCACCTTGTATATTCAATTCAATTCAATTCAATTTTATTAGTTCTGAGGAAAGCATTTTGTATGTAGGTACAGTATTTGTATATATAAATAAAACAATACACTACATGCTATGGAACACGTCAAAAAACACCTATAACTAAAATTAACAAATATGTATATTACAAACACGATAGTAAATATCACGTGGTTATTCCCTAAATACCGAGTCATCATGGATGAACTCGCTGATCGAGTAATATGCTCTCGTTCTCAGTATCTTTTTGAGCTTCTTTCGCAATGTGACCTCCGGCATCAGCCTCCAGCACAGCGGCACCCTGTTATGGACAGAAATCACAAAAGATTTTACGTTCCTTTGAAGGTAAGTGTATTTCAATTTTTCGTTCCTTAAATGATATCTGTTTCTTGTCTTGTATTGCCAACTCAACGTCGTTGAATCTCTGTACCATACAAGTATCTCATAGCCAAAAGAACACTCTATCCAGCATGACCACGATTTCCAAAATCGGTTCACTTTTTTCCGAGATATCCACATTTGAAGTGAGGCAAAATTTTCAAGTGAATCACTTCAATTGTTGCCCAGTTTATAATACAGGCGCCTACCCTACTCAAAGCTAGGCGAGAACCAATCTCACATGGTTTTAGGCAACTCTTGCTACATCGATGTACTGCGGATAGCATAAAATTCCCAGGCCTTGATGCAATACAATAATATATTTATTTACGTCCATGATTTCATACAAAATATGGGACACGTCCTTAAAAACAAACAGAAACAAAACAAAAGATATATACAAGAAAGGAAGAATAACAATAACAAGCTTACACACGAACAAGATACAATGTACCAATGCAGAGAATACAAATATATACAAGTTGCTGAATGAACGGTGAGCAACCATCCATTTACTTCATTCTTTGTTCGAAGTTGAGGAACTCATCAAGTGAATAGGAAACATTATTCGCAAGAAAATCATACGTTCGTTTCCTGAAAATCGAAACGCTACTACCACGGTCAAGATCACTCATCAAAGACAAAATCTTGTTGAAACACTTAACTCCAACATATGAGGGGCAGGATTGGCCCAGATGATGACAGATATCGCGATTCATTGCAGAAAAGTTGGACCGTGGTGAAGTCCTTGCGATGCTTGCCTTATTTCTAGAGGGGAGAGCGGAGAGATCACCGGCCGATCGCGGTGCAACCCGGCCGATCGCGGTGCAACTCGATCGCATCCCTCGCTATGAAAAGTGGTATTTCTAGGCGCAGTGATTAATCAGAGGACGTCAAATGTGCCAAACTGTCAATGCCATGTCATACTACCGTGCAACCCAAAGCAAAGGATGCGATCCCGTTCGCATGGTCCAAACCACGAGAACGATGCGCCTTTGTAATCTGCGCATATTTCGGTTTTCCCCCAAAATTTGGAGGTGGGTTTGTGCAGGGATATGATTCGTGGATATTTTATTGCTTGCAATGTTCACACCGTATATCATTATTTATTACCAAAATGTATTTTGAACTTGTGTTGTGTCGATTGAAATGGGGAAAAGAAAGAATAATAACACACTGACAAATGATCAATTTTGTTCCGAAGTCATCCTGATGGCTCATTGGTATGGTTACCAAGCGTCCGGACAGTTCGGTAATCACTCTATTGTTCTTATCCGAAAGTGGAAGAAAAACCGAACGTATCATGTTCGTGTGCTTTTCCCCTTAATTTCGTATTTTTAGCGCACTTCTCCAAACGGGAAGGCGCTTTTGTCCTCGCTTTGTCCGTCCGTCCGTCCGTCACAGCATCTAGTCCTAGACGAAAAGGTTTTTGCGAAAAAATTTTACTCCATTGGGTAGCTCATGACCTTGAATCCCGAACCAAGAAAAATCTCGACGAAATAATAATAAACAATGACAATAATAACAATTTAGTGTGACGCGGCATCGCCGTTGAATGCTGCATTTCAGAAGCCAGCCTGATCTCGAAAGTTATCACATGCGAGGAAGTACCCGATCTTATCATTTTACAATAATACATATGTGGAATTATATTTAGAGGATGATTTGAACTTCATTTTGATGAAAATTTCACATCGGTGCGAGGTACAGGTCAATAGTTATTATTTTAGAAAATGACTCCGAAGCTACGGCTCGGCCGCAAATGTCTATTCCTTGCTTGCTGGTGCTTGATATCCTTTCCTCCGAACAAAACGAAATTCAATACAGAAAATATTTCAACTCGAATGGGTAGCTCATGGCCTTGGTACGCGAATCAAGAAAAATTTTGCCGAAATAATCATGAACAAATACAGAAATAACATTTTGGTGTAGGGCGGTTTCGCCGATCAAGTGCTGGCATTCGCGGTAAGATGTAGAAAGTTGCGATATGCAGGCAACTACAATTTCTTAATGAAATACATCACTACATGTACGGGATTATATTTAGAGAACAATTTGAACTTTTTCTTGACAAAAACTCCACTTCGATCCGACCGTCATGCGTCAGGTCAATTGTTAACAATTTTTGAAAACGACCGCAAAGCTACGGCTCGGCCACGATATGGCTCGGCGCATACACGACCCTACAAATTTAAAATCAGACGTGCCGAAATAGTATTTGACCATTTTGAAATAGCCAATGAAGGATAATTGCACTCAAACTACGAAACATGTTCGCTCAATAACAAACAAGCGAATATGCCTCATGGGCATGAGACTCAGTAGCGCACTTCCTTTTTGAGGGATTAGTGAACGCAAGATGTTAAGTAATTAGGGTTCTCTACCGTTACTTGGGCAAAAAAATTTAATATGGCGGCCAAAATATCGGCAGAATTATGGAATTCGGCTTGAAAATCAGAATGATCGTACTAGACAAGGGTAATTTCCAAGTTTCATGAAAATCGTTTCACTAATAAGATATTTCAATATGGCGGCCAAGATGGCGGCAGAATTATGAAACTCAGCTTGAAAATAGGAATGATCACACGAGACAAAGGTAACTTGCAAGTTTCATGAAAATCGTTCCACTTATAAGAGATTTCAATATAGCGGCCAAGATGGTGGCGCGACCATGAAATTTGGCTTGAAAATTAAAATTATCATACGAGACAAAGGTGAGTTCCAAGTTTCATGAAAATCGTTACACTAATTAGAAAATTCGATATGGCAGCCAATATGGCGGCAGAATCATGAAGTTCGCTTGAAAATAAGAATGACAAGGGTAAGTTTCAAGTTTCATGACAATCGTTCCACTAATAAGAAATTTCAATATGGCAGCCAAGATGGCGGCGGAATCATGAAAGCCAATCTGCCTATTTGGTCCTTGAGGACCTAAGCTATCTATCGGATGAAGTTCAATCTTCAAGGGCTGTAGCTTTATTCCCCGAAGAGAAGTTCAACTTCATCGAAGTGCACAGGAGATCTCTGTTCTTTTGATAATAATGATAACGATGTATGGATAACAAAAATAGTGCCCATTGGTCACCCTTGGGGACATCAGCTATTAATCGGAAAAGAGTTCCAAGACTCTTGTTTCAATTCTCGAGAAGGAGTACAGCGTCTTAATTTCTGCACGGACTCGGACAGACAGACAGACAGACAAACCGGCCACATAAGCGTCATTCTGTTACTTATATAAAAAAATGTTCTCCAACTGATTTCGACCTCCTGAACACGAATATCGGGTTCACTTTTGAATTGGAACATTTCTTTTTTATCGAAAAACCGAAAAAATGGTAGCCTGTCACATGATTTTTAGTGATACCTTACCTACCTTTTTTTTGTTATTGAGCGAATATGTTTCGTAATTTGAGTGCCATTATCCTTCAGGTACCTAGTATTGGCTATTTCAAAATGGTCAAATACTATTTCGGCACGTCTGATTTTAAATTTGTAGGGTCGCCGAGCCGTGGCTTTGCGGTCGTTTTCAAAAAATGATAACAATTGACCCGATGCGCGATGGTCGGATCGAAGTGGAGTTTTTGTCAAAAGAAAGTTCAAATTGTTCTCTAAATATAATGCCATACAATGTAGTGATGTATTCCATTGGGTGCTTTCCACCTAGACAGTACAAATACCACCAGACGGCACATGTTCCATGGTGTGGCACAAAATTTTAGGTGATCCAATGAACGGCGCAGAACCTAGTAGGAACACGTAGATGGAAAGCACCGTTTGGCACTCGCACATGCGTAAATGGTAGGTGTACCAAACTTGGGGCTAGGTGGGAAGCACGCATTAAGAAATTGTAGTTGCCTGCATATCGCAACTTTCTACATCTTACCGCGAATGCCAGACTTGATCGGCGAAGCCGCCCTAGGCCAAAATGTTATTTTTGTAATTGTTCATTATTATTTCGGCGAAATTTCATCTTGATTCGCGTACCAAGGCCATGAGCTACTCATTCGAGTTGAAATATCTTCTGTATTGAATTTCGTTTTGTTCAGAGGAAAGGATATCAAGCACCAGCAAGCAACGAATAATCATTTGCGGCCGAGCCGTAGCTTCGGAGTCATTTTCAAAAATTAATAACTATTGACTTGCACCTCGCACCGATGTGAAATTTTCATCAAAATGAAGTTCAAATCATCCTCTAACTATAACTCCCCAAATGTATTATTGTAAAATGAAAAGAACGGGTACTTGATCCCATGTGATAACTTTCGAGATCAGGCCGGCTTCTGAAATGCAGCATTGAACGGCAATGCCGCGTCACACTAATTTATTATTGTAATTGTTTACTGTTATTTTGGCAAGCTTTTTCTTGGTTCGTGTACCAAGATCATGAGTTACTCATATTTGAGTTGAAATTTTCTTGTCAAGCATTCCATCCCGTTCAGAGAAGAAGATTTCAAGCCCCAGCAAACAACAAATAATCATTTGCGGCCGAGCCCCAGCTTCGGAGTCATTTTCAAAAATTCATAAGTACTGACCTGTACCTCGCCCCGATCTGGAATTTTTCTTAACACGAAGTTCAAATCCTCCTCTAGATATAACTCCGCATATGTATTATTGTAAAATGAAAAGAACGGGTACTTGATCGCATGTGATAACTTTCGAGATCAGGCCGGCTTCTGAAATACAGCATTCAACGGCAATGCCGCGTCACACTAATTTGTTATTATTGTAATTGTTTATAATTATTTCGTCGAGATTTTCCTTGGTTCGGGATACAAGGTCATGAGCTACCCATTGGAGTGAAAATTTTTCGCAAAAACCTTTTCGTCTAGGACTAGATGCTGTGACGGACGGACGGACGGACGGACGGACAAAGCGAGGACAAAAGCGCCTTTCCGTTTGGAGAAGTGCGCTAAAAAAAAGTAGGTAGGTATCACTAAAAATTAATAACTACTAATCGGCACCTCGCACCGATGTGAAATTTTCATTAAAATAAAGTTCAAATCATTCTCTAAATATAACTCCGCATATGTATTATGGTAAAATGATAAGATCGGGTACTTCCTCGCATGTGATGACTATCGAGATCAGGCCGGCTTCTGAAATGCAGCATTCAACGGCGATGCCGCGTCACACTAAATTGTTATTATTGTCATTGTTTATTATTATTTCGTCAATATTTTTCTTGGTTCGGGATACAAGGTCATGAGCTACCCAATGGAGTAAAAATTTTTCGCAAAAACCTTTTCGTCTAGGACTAGATGCTGTGACGGACGGACGGACGGACGGACGGACAAAGCGAGGACAAAAGCGCCTTCCCGTTTGGAGAAGTGCGCTAAAAATCATGTGACAGACTACCATTTTTTCCTCGATTTTTTCGGTTTTTCGATTAAAAAGAAATTTTCTAATTCAAAAATGAACCCGATATTCGTGTTCAGGACTTCAGGAGGTCGGAATCAGTTGGAAAACATTTTCTTTATATGAGTAACAGAATGACGCTTATATGTGGCCGGTTTGTCTGTCTGTCTGTCTGTCTGTCTGTCTGTCCGAGTCCGTGCAGAAATTAAGACGCTGTACTCCTTCTCGAGAATTGAAACAAGAGTCTTAGAACTTTTTTTCGATTAATAGCTGATGTCCCCAAGGGTGGCCAATGGGCACTATTTTTGTTATCCATACATCATTATCATTATTATCAAAAAACAGAGATCTCCTGTGCACTTCGCTGAAGTTGAACTTCTCTTCGGGAAATAAAGCTTCAGCCCTTGAAGATTGAACTTTATTCGATGGATAGCTTAGGTCTTCAAGGACCAAATAGGCAGATTGGCTTTCATAATTCCGCCGCCATCTTGGCTGCCATATTGAAATCTCTTATTAGTGTAACGATTTTCATGAAACTTGGAAGTAACCTTTGTCTCGTATGATAATTAGCGCATTTTCCATCTTGATGAAAATCTCTATTGCAACCGCTTTGTCCGTCCGTCCGTCCGTTCCTCGAACTCCTCCCAAACTAGACGACCTAGCTTTCTAATTTTTTCGCTGTTACATAGCTGCCACTCTCAAAGGAGGGCTGGGCTATATTAGATGTCCATATTGCGCCACCAACATAGAGAAAACCGCCCCCGATAAACTTGAAATAACATAATATTGCACTTTCTACCAGACCTGATGCTCTGGTGTTCTCATTTTTTGAATAATACATAGTTGCCACTTATAAACGTAAGCCAAGAAACATTCCGTCTTCAATATGTGCCGCCGACATGAAACAAGCGAATACGCCTCATGGGCATGAGGCTCAGTAGCGCACTTTCTTTTTGGAGGATTAGTGAACGCAAGATGTTAAGTGATTAGGGTTCTACCGTCTTGGGCAAAAAACTCCAATATGGCGGCCAAAATATCGACAGAATCATGAAATTCGGCTTGAAAATCAAAATGATCGTACTAGACAAGGGTAAGTTCCAAGTTTCATGAAAATCGTTCCACTAACAAGAGATTTCAATATGGCGGCCAATATGGCGGCAGAATTATGAAACTCAGCTTGAAAATAGGAATGATCGTACGAGACAAGCGTAACTCTCAAGTTTCATGAAAATCCTTCCACTTATAAGAGATTTCAATATGGCGGCCAAGATGGTGGGGCAATCATGAAATTTGGCTTGAAAATAAGAATGATCGTACTAGACAAGGGTAAGTTTCAAGTTTCATGACAATCGTTCCACTAATAAGAAATTTCAATATGGCAGCCAACCTGCCTATTTGGTCCTTGAGGACCTCTAAGCTATCCACCGGATAAAGTTCAATCTTCAAGGGCTGTAGCTTTATTTCCCGAGGAGAAGTTCAACTTCATCGAAGTGCACAGGAGATCTCTGTTTTTTGAGAATAATGATAACGATGTATGGATAACAAAAATAGTGCCCATTGGCCACCCTTGGGGACATCAGCTATTAATCGGAAAAAAGTTCCAAGACTCTTGTTTCAATTCTCGAGAAGGAGTACAGCGTCTTAATTTCTGCACGGACTCGGACAGACAGACAGACAGACAGACAGACAGACAGACAAACCGGCCACATAAGCGTCATTCTGTTACTTATATAAAAAAATGTTCTCCAACTGATTTCGACCTCCTGAACACGAATATCGGGTTCACTTTTGAATTGGAACATTTCATTTTATCGAAAAACCGAAAAAATGGTAGCCTGTCACATGATTTTTAGTGATACCTACCAACTTTTTTTTTTGTTATTGAGCGAATATGTTTCGTAATTTGAGTGCCATTATCCTTCAGGTACCTAGTATTGGCTATTTCAAAATGTTCAATTACTATTTCGGCACGTCTGATTTCAATGTCAATGTCCTGAACTCGAGTCCGATGTGTAAATTTGGATGAAAACAAGTTTGAACAAGTTAACTTGAAAAAACTTGTTTTTTCACTGACTTTGTAGGGTCGTGTAATATGCGCCGAGCCGTGGCTCTGCGGTCGTTTTCAAAAATTGATAACAATTGACCCGACGGTCGGATCGAAGTGGGGTTTTTGTCAAAAGAAAGTTCAAATTGTTCTCTAAATATAATGCCGTACATGCAGTAATGTATTTCATTAAGAAATTGTAGTTGCCTGCATATCGCAACTTTCTACATCTTACCGCGAATGCCAGCACTTGATCGGCGAAGCCGCCCTACACCAAAATGTTATTTTTGTAATTGTTCATGATTATTTCGGCAAAATTTTTCTTGATTCGCGTACCAAGGCCATGAGCTACCCATTCGAGTTGAAATATTTTCTGAATTGAATTTCGTTTTGTTCGGAGGAAAGGATATCAAGCACCAGCAAGCAACGAATAAATCATTTGCGGCCGAGCCGTAGTTTCGGAGTCATTTTCAAAAATTAATAACTATTGGCCTACTCCTCGCACCGATGTGAAATTTTCATTAAAATGAAGTTCAAATCATCCTCTAAATATAACTCCGCACAGGGCTGGGCGGTATTTCAAATACAAGTATTTGAAATACGTATTTGAAATACGTATTTGAAATACATTTAAGTATTTTGTATTTTGTATTTAAATACATTTGATTGAGAAGTATTTGTATTTTGTATTTTGAAATAGTTCAGGCAGCTAGTATTTTGTATTTTGTATTTTGAATACATTTTTTGGAAAAGTATTTTGATTTTCAAAATACAAAATACAAAATACATTTGTTTCCCATGCTCTTTAGTCTGTTCGGGCCGAAATTGTTCTGGTAATACTATTTTCACCCCATTGACATCTCTTGCTTTTGCACACTATCTGGGATCGATAATGAGTTCGATTGCATCTTTTACGTATTACGTTTTACTGGTAAGTGCATCCTACTGTCAGCCACGAGAGGTTCCATGTCGGATGTCGGACAATATTTTCGAAAAGCTGGTTGTCCCCAAAGGAAATTAACATGTTATTTTGAAGAATTGATGAATGAAGTAAGGAATAGGTTTAAATATGAAGTTTTCTTTACTTTATGTTTATTTTATTTGTCTTTTCATAGTTCATAATAACTTACTTATTGTTGCGACTGAATCAATGAAGTGTTCCCATATTTCAATGAAGTGTTGAAATACTTGCATTTTACGGATTTTCCAATAAAATGGTTAAAATACGCAATAGGAATGTATTTTGTATTTTGTATTTGGAATACTCTAGGTTGTATTTTGTATTTTGGAATTTCTTAGTTTTCCAAAATACGTATTTTGTATTTTGTATTTCAAAGACATTTCAAGAAGTAGTTTGTATTTTGTATTTCGACTATCTTGGATCGTGTATTTTGTATTTTGTATTAAAATACATTTTTCAAAGTATTTTGCCCAGCCCTGACTCCGCATATGTATTATGGTAAAATGATAAGATCGGGTACTTCCTCGCATGTGATAACTTTCGAGATCAGGCCGGCTTCTGAAATGCAGCATTCAACGGCGATGCCGCGTCACACTAAATTGTTATTGTTGTCATTGTTTATTATTATTTCGTCAAGATTTTTCTTGGTTCGGGATACAAGGTCATGAGCTACCCAATGGAGTGAGATTTTTTCGCAAAAATTTTTTCGTCTAGGACTAGATGCTGTGACGGACGGACGGACAAAGCGAGGACAAAAGCGCCTTCCCGTATGGAGAAGTGCGCTATACTGCTAAAAACCGCCCCCAATCACTTTAAAATAAAAAACATAAACCCGAGGACATAGCGATCTGATTCTTTCGGTATATAAATAGCTGACTAAAAATGGGAAAGGATAGGCTACTTTTGGTTAGTCGCCGCCCCCAGATTCCGCCCCCAAACGATAAAAAGTGCAACTTTCACAAATGTTACTGATTGGGATGTTCCCTTAAACATTAGGAACTGCCAACTCAAATTATGCAACATTTGCTCAGCCGAACGCTGCCGCTCCCACACGCCGCGCCGCCCCCAAAGTAAGAGATGAATGAAAAACATGAACCCGAAGACATAGCGATCTAAGTTTTTTGCTATATGGATAGCTAACTGAAAATAGAAAAGGATAGGCAGGCTACTTTTCATATGGCGCCGCCTCCAGTTTCCGCCCCCAAAAGGAAAAAGTGCAACTTTCAACAATTTTCACTGATTTAGCTGATAATGTTACCTCGAACATTTAGAAACTCTTGACTCAAACTGTGCAAGAATTTCTTTGCCAAACTCTGCCGCTCCCACACGCCGCCCCCAAAGTGAGAGATGAATGCAAAACATGAACCTGAAGACATAGCAATCTAATTCTTCCACAATATTGATAGCTGACTGAAATTGGAAAAAGATAGGCCACTTTTATTAGCCGCCGCCTCCAGCTGCCGCCTTTAAACAAAAAAAAAATGCAACTTTCACAATTTTTACTGATTGTCATATTTCCCTTACATTTAGAAACTCCCAACTCAAACTGTGCAACAGTTACTTTGCCGAATGCCGCCGCCCCCACACGCTGCCCTCGAAGTGAGAGATGAATGAAAAACATAAACCCGAAGACATATTGATCTGATTCTTTCGCAATATGGATAGCTAACTGAAAATGGGAAAGAATAGGTTACTTTTGATATGACGCCGCCTCCAACTTCCACCCCCAAAGGGAAAAGTGCAACTTTCAATAATTTCCACTGATTTACATTTTAATGTTACCTCAAACATTCAGAAACTCCAAACTCAAACTGTGGAAGAATTTCTTTGCCAAACTCTGCCGCTCCCACGCGCCGCTCCCAAAGTAAGAGATAAATGTAAAACATAACCTTGAAGACATAGCGATCTAATTGTTCCGCTATATAAACTGCGCAACAAATGTGTTGTCGCGAGGGAAAAATTGGTCCGAGTTTGGACCCCAGTAACTTTTGAATGACAAGAACCATTTTGATTCTGTTTTGACGGTTAGTGAGATCAGTCGTTCCGTTATTCACGTTCAGGAAGTGAAGATCTGGATGCTCCATATAAAATATCTACAGGGTGAAATGTAAAACAGTTCAAAATTTTAGCAAATTAAACGGACCCCCATTTTCAGAATAATTTTTTTCTCGAATGCAAATGGAAGGATTATGAAGCGTTATGTTTTAGCTTGCGCCCAGTTTCGAAATTTTTGAAATCGGAAGTATGGTTCTGACTTTATGATTTTTTTCTCTTGTAAGATGCTGATTTATCCTATCGGTACAAAGAAGACTATGTTATTCTGATGATGGGAGGTTGCAATTCACGAATATTGTTGCTTAAACGGTTCTCAGAAACTTGACTTACAGACCATCTGGAATGCCTTGATCAAGACTTCAAAAAAAGGGCCTATTCGAAATGGGCGACACAGCTGTTTTTCTTAAAAATTGAATTTGATCAGATTTTCACAACTGAAACAAACTTTCCTTGTGATTTTGACCTTCTGAACATGATGCTGATGATCAATTTTAGTTTTTGATGATGACAGGCTCCCTGGGCTAACATAGTCTTTCTTGTAGCGATAGGATAACTCAGCATCCTCCAAGAGAAAAAAAATCATAAAGTCTGAACCACAGCTCCGATTCCAAAAATTCCAAAACTGGGCGCAAGCCAAAACATCACGCCTTATGATCCTTTCATTTGCATTTGTGAAAAAAAATTATTCTGAAAATGGGGGTCCGTTTAATTTGCTAAAATTTTGCACTGTTTTATATTTCACCCCGTAAATATTTTACATGAAGCTTCCTGATCTTCACCTCTTGAAGGTGAATAACGGAAAGACTGATCTCACTAACCGTGAAAACGAAATCGAAATAGTTTGTGTCATTCAAAAGTTATTGTGGTCCAAAGTCGGACCAATTTTTCCCTTGCGACAACATATTTGTTGCGCAGTTTAGATAGCTGACTAAAAATGGGAAGAGATATGCCACTTTTGATTAGTCGCCGCCTCCAGCTCCCGCCTCCAAACAAAAAAATGCAACTTTCACAATATTCACTGATTGTCATATTTCCTTGAACATTTGGGAACTCCTAACTGAAACTGTGCAACAGTTACTTTGCCGAATGCTGCCACCCCCACACGCTGCCCTCAAAGTAAGAGATAAATGGAAAACATAAACCATAAACCCGAAGACATAGCGATCTAATTCTTTCGCTATTTGGATAGCCGACTAAAAATGTGAAAGAATAGACTACTGTTGATTAGTCGCCGCTCCCAGCTCCCGCCCTCAAACAAAAAAATATTGATGAGTGAAAGAATTTCCATTTAAATCTATTTCATTGGCAAGTACCCCATTCTGATAACAAAATATCACAATGAGTTTCGAATGAAGAAAGTGGGCAAGGAATGGTGTTTCTCCTTCAACCAAATTTCTTTACGTCCACAATATGCCTCTTTGAGAAAATGCGCTACTAAGACTCACGCACGTGAAGGCATACTCACTTGTTTTTATTTTCGAGCCAAATTTCATGATTCTGTCACTAACTTGGCCTCCATATTGAAATCTCCTATCAGTGGAACGATTTTCATGATCTTGGAACTTACCCTTGTCTAGTACGATCATTCTGATTTTCAAGCCGAATTTCATGATTCTGCCGAAACTTTGGCCGCCATATTGAAATTTTTTGCCCAAGTAACGGTTGAGAACCCTAATTACTTAACATCTTGCGTTCACTAATCCTTCAAAAAGGAAGTGCGCTACTGAGCCTCATGCCTATGAGGCATATTCGCTTGTTATCTTTGCGGGTTCGGTATAATCAGATGCTTGCAATTTGGCTACCCGCTACCCATTCAACAAAGCGTCATACCGCTCATTCCCTTATTCTTTTGCCAGCCCAGATGTGGGTAGTTCATTTTTTAGCGCCCTTTTCCAAACGGGAAGGCGCTTTTGTACTCGCTTTGTCCGTCCGTCCGTCCGTCCGTCCGTCCGTCACAGCATCTAGTCCTAGACGAAAAGGTTTTTGCGAAAAATTTTCACTCCAATGGATAGCTCATGACCTTGTATCCCGAACCAAGAAAAATCTCGACGAAATAATGATAAACAATTACAATAATAACAAATTAGTGTGACGCGGCATCGCCGTTGAATGCTGCATTTCAGGAGCCGGCCTGTTCTCGAAAGTTATCACATGCGATCAAGTACCTGTTCTTATCATTTTACAATAATACATATGCGAAGTTATATTTAGAGGAGAATTTGAACTTAATTTTACTGAAAATTCCACATCGGTGCGAGGTACCAGTCAATAGTTATAAATTTTTGAAAATGACTCCGAAGCTACGGCTCGGCCGCAAAAGATTATTCGTTGCTTGCTGGTGCTTGATATCCTTTTCTCCGAACAAAACGGAATCCAATACAGAAAATATTTCAACTTGAATGGGTAGCTCATGGCCTTGGTACGCGAACCAAAAAAATCTTTCCAAAATAATCATAAACAATTACAATAATAACATTTTGCTGTAAGGCGGCTTCGCCGATTAAGTGCTGGAATTCGCAGTTAGATGTTGAAAGTTACGATATGCGGGTAGCTACATGTTTTTATGAAGATACATTACTACATGTATAAGATTATATTTAGAGAACAATTTGAATTTTCTTTTGACAAAAACTCCACTTCGATACGACCTTCGGGTCAATTGTTATGAATTTTTGAAAACGACTGCAAAACCACGGCTCGGCGACCCTACAAATTTAAAATCAGACGTGCCGAAATAGTATTTGACCATTTTAAAATAGCCAATACTAGGTACCTGAAAGATAATGGCACTCAAATTACGAAACATGTTCGCTCAATAACAAAAAAAAAGGTAGGTAGGTATCACTAAAAATCATGTGACAGGCTACCATTTTTCGGTTTTTCGATAAAAAAAAAATGTTTCAATTCAAAAATGAACCCAATATTCGTGTTCAGGAGGTCGAAATCAGTTGGAGAACATTTTTTCATATAAGTAACAGAATGACGCTTATGTGGCCGGTTCGTCTGTCTGTCTGTCTGTCTGTCTGTCTCTCTGTCTGTCCGTGTAGAGACTAGGATGCTGTACTCCTTCTCGAGAATTGAAGCAAGAGCCTTGGAACTTTTTCCGATGGATAGCTGATGTCCCCAAGGGTGGCCAATGGGCACCATTTTTGTAATCCATACATCGTTATCATTATTATCAAAAAACAGAGATCTCCTGTGCACTTCGAAGAAGTTGAACTTCTCTTCGGGAAATAAAGCTACAGCCCTTAAAAATTAAACTTCATCCGATGGATAGCTTAGGTCCTCAAGGACCAAACAGGCAGATTATTGGCTTTCATAATTCCGCCGCCATCTTGACTGCCATATTGAAATCTCTTATTAGTGGAACGATTGTCATGAAACTTGAAACTTATTCTTGTCTAGTATGATCATTCTTATTTTCAAGCTGAATTTCATGATTCTGTCGCGATCTTGGCTGCCATATCGAAATTTCTTATTAGTTTAACGATTTTCATGAAACTTGGAGCTGACCTTTGTCTCGTATGATCATTTTTATTTTCAAGCCAAAGGACCCCGCACGATTCTTATGGAAAATGGGTCTCGGTCAAATTCTCTAATTTTTTTATATGTTGTAGCCCAATTCGACACGAGTCAAAAACCATCGTCCGTTACCCAAAAAAATGGACAGTTTTTTGTCTATAGGGGGTTGAAGATGGGTTATTTCAAGGTAAAAAAATATGTTCCAACGTAAGTGAGAACATTTCAACCTCCTTTTTAACACATATTTCTCATGACAATTCCCTTTTTCTTTTGTGCAAAAATCAACCCCATTCCTCACTCCCAACCCCTACTTGTGAGTATCAAACTCGAAATTACGTTTGAAAGTCATGCAGATAGTTCTATTTCGTCGAATTATGAATTTTGGCACAAATTATTTTTCCAACCCCCAAATAGGGGGTGGGGTTGGAAAAAAAACCATCGGTCAATTGGGCTGAATTTCTGATATTGTGCTTTACCAGTTACGCTAAACGAGATTACCAAGGGAAAACTCATTCGTATGACCAGTTTCCACCCCACAGAGGGTTGAAGTTGACTATAATGAAGCATAAAACATTCTTCCATGTCATAAACCAAATGAATGAAAATTGTGGACTTTCATATTATCTTGTTTCGTAAAAATGTATATTCTTCAGAAAGACTCTCAACCCCGTCCTTCATCCCCTATCCCTGTTTCTGAACATCATATTCGAGATGCCTGAATCTTGAAAATTAAAATAATTTTTATTCCATCCTTCACATGGTCGCAGTAGCTGGAATAAGAGTGTAACATAATATTTTGCCTTGATTGAGCAGCTTTCGCTTCAAATGACATTAAATTCTTCAATCTAAACTATGAATTGAGGTATATCCGTACAAAAGAAAAAAGTTTGAAATTATGTACATGTGAACATAATTAACCTGCTGTGAAGTTGGAACTAGATAGGAACACCAATATTTTCAATAATAATCCAGTGAAAAAACAAAAAAAAAATATATCCCACCCTGCGTATGTTAGCACTCTAACGTAAGCATAGTGAAAGTGAATTTTGAGAGGGGATTCACAATTCAGATGCAGAGAATCCGACCATAGACCTCCTACATTATCAAGATTTATTTCGAATATGATTTTCAGAAACAAGGATAGGGGATGAGAGACGGGGTTAAAATTATTTTTGAAGAATAGACATTTTTACAAAACAAGACGATATGAAAGTCCACTATTTTCATTCATTTGGTTTATGACATGGAAGAATGTTTTATGCTTCATTATAGTCAACTTCAACCCTATATGGGGTGAAAACTGGTCATACGAATGAGTTTTCCTTTGCTCATCTTGTTCAGCGTAACTGATGAAGCACAATATCAGAAATTCAGCCGAATTGAACGATGGTTTTTTTTCAACCCCACCCCCTATTTGGGGGTTGGAAAAACGATCTGTGCCAAAATTCATAATTCGACAAAATAGAACTATCTACATGACTTTCAAACGTAATTTCGAATTTGATACTCACAAGTAGAGGTTGGGGGTGAGGGAGGGGGTTGATTTTTTCACATAAGAAAAAGGGGATTGTCATGAGCCATATATGTTATAAAGGACGTTGAAATGTTCTCACTTACGTTGGAACATATTTCTTTACCTTGAAATAACCCATCTTCAACCCCTTATAGAAAAAAAAACTGTCCATTTTTTTGGGTAACAAACGATGGATTTTGGCTCGTGTCAAATTGGGCTACAAAATATAAAAAAATTAGGGAATTTGACCGAGACCCATTTTCCATAGGAATCGTGCGGGGTCCTTTCATGATTCCGCCACCATCTTCGCCGCCATATTGAAATCTCTTAAAAGTGGAAGGATTCTCATGAAACTTGAAAGTTACCCTTGTCTCGGATGATCATTCTTATTTTCAAGCCGAAATTTTGGCCGCCATATTGAAATTGTTTGTCCAAATAACGGTAGAGTAGCACCCTAGTTACTTACATCTTGCGTTCACTAATCCTTCAAAAAAGGAAGTGCGCTACTGAGCCTCATGCCCATGAGGCATATTC
Source organism: Anaspis maculata (assembly GCA_949128115.1). Classification (NCBI taxonomy): domain Eukaryota; kingdom Metazoa; phylum Arthropoda; class Insecta; order Coleoptera; family Scraptiidae; genus Anaspis; species Anaspis maculata. The sequence goes on from OX421968.1 coordinate 10,017,558, forward strand.
GCTTGTTTGATACATTTTTAGTTGCACAGATTCGGCAGAAATTCACGCCACAAGAATCTATCTGTTTCTCTTCCGCTCTGCAGCTAATCCGCAGTCTGTTTCAGCCATTTTTTTTATGCTAGAAAATGCCGTCCTTGAAGCAAATAAGAACTTCTGCTTCGAAATCATTTATACAGGTGATTTTAGCTTTACCGTTCACAACCTTTTGTACCCACCTTGTTATATTTCCCATGTTGATCTATTTTTTTTTTGTATTTTAAGCAGCCCAAAATGTTGGGTAGATGAATTTTTGAATAAAGTTATATTTGTTTACTTATGTGTAATACCCCCCTAATTTTTACTATTTTTTTCTGGCATTCTTGAAGCATTTTCCTTAACTGGTCCTGGCAGTTAACAGCCTGATAAAACAAAGGGAGAATCGATTATTTAACCTGATCACGAGGTTTAATAAAGCACTCCGAAGATTGACCGTGTGCTGATCGAAAGGGCCCCGTGCGTTGTTTTGTAATTTCGTCCACGTGATGCATATTTATAACCACGTGTATACAAGAATGGACGATGTAACTGTCCACGTTGCAGGACTAACGGCAGACAGACTGATTTTAAATAGTAACCCTCACGTTCGCTATTATACCATTAGACAAGTTCACATTCCTCTAATTAGCTTTATTCCAATATATCTGTGAAAGTATACCGGGTGATCATTTGAAAACTATCCACCTGCAATAACTCCCGATTCCTAGTGAATATTTTTTCGAGCAAAAACAGGTCGATTTTTATATCGAGGGGGACATCCAAAACATACATTGGCAAATTTCTATATTCACCCCCCTCGCCCCCACTCACCCCAACTTTGAAATTTCAAATGAAACTACCTACCTTGCGATACATCAAATTGAAGGAAATTGAATTTTCTTTCTGAAAAAAATATTTTCAAAATTTTCAGCCCCACCCCCTTTTCTCTAAAAATTCTCTGACTGTCCCATTTTATATTCTGGACCCCTCATTTTTTTCTTAATTTAGTTGGCGTCATCCTAGATAGCATCGAAACAGAAAATTTTCGGTGGAAAAAGTGCTACCTAAATTCACCCCTTCGCTCTCCCCCACCTCAACTCTCAAATTTAATAAAACACCACCTACTTTGTGATACATCAAATTGAAGGGAATTGAATTCTCTTTCCGAAAAGAATTTTTTTGAAATTTTCGACCCCTCCCTCAATAAATTGGCCATTTGGAGTATTCTAGGGGGGCAATGGGGGGCTTTAAAAATTGTGAAAAAATCTTTTTCAAGGAGAAATTCAATTTCCTTCAATTTGATGTATTATAAAGTGGGTATTGACATTTTAAATTTTTGAGGTCAGGGGGGGGGGGGAGCGAAGGGGTAAATTTGGGTGGCACTTTTTTTATAGAAAATTTTCTCTTTCGATGCTGTGCAGGATGACGTTTACTGTATTGAAGGGAAATGGAGGTCAAGAATATTAACTTGGACACTCAGAGAATTTTAGGAAGAACAGGGGGTGGGGTTGAAAAATTTCAAAATATTTTTTTTAGAAAGAGAATTTAATTCTCTTTAATTTGATGTATTGCAAGGTAGGTGGTGTCATTTGAAATTTCAAAGTTGAGGTGAGTGGGGGCGAGGGGGCTTAAGATATAAATTCTCCAATGTATGTTTTAGATGTCCCCCTCGATATAAAAATCGACCTGTTTTTGCTCAAAGACATTTGCACTAGGAATCGGGAGATATTGCAGGTGGATAGTTTTCAAATGATCACCCGGTATGATCAAAATGTATGGGATAAACTAAATCAAACTCGGATATAAGATTTCCACAAAATCCTATTTCTGCGCCATTTCCACTTTTGTCTCCCCACCAAGCTTCTTACAAGTAGGTAGATAGGTGTTTACATACGTAATTATAGGTAAGATAAATAGGCACAAAAAATATAAACAGGGTTCGCCAGTGAGTATTACGATTACTTGTCGTGAGACCATACTCGCTTATGAATTGAGCTAGAGGAAGGAGGGGTGAAACCGTGAAACGAAACGAAACAAGTAGCAAAGTAGTATATTGGAAATAAAATATCTGCTGGAATTAATTCAAACAAAAACGATTTTTTTACCATGGCTAGCTTCCAGTTCCCTCTTCAACATATCAAAAGTCCTCAACTCTGGAACTGCTACAAATTAGTGTACAGGGTGAAAGTTGATTATTTTACTCACTTCCTTCCTCTCTTGAAAAACTGATGACTGAAAAAAAAACGGTTTTAGGCTAGTTCGCTAGGCCATAGTCTTCCAATAAACATATAAAAAATATACCACCCAGCCATTGCTGTGTATCAAGTTACAGGGTGAAAACTATTTTTAATCTTTAACTTTTTTTTTCTTGGTGGAACTGATCTAGATTGAAGCCGGTTCCAGTTCTTTTGCAAGCTTATAATGTCACACTGAATAAATGAAAAGGATACGTCTCTGCAATTGCTGCTTTTCAATTTACCGGGTGAAAAGTCATTTTCACGTTTCAGTTTTTTCTTGGTGGAATTGGGACATACAACAATTGCGACAGATTTTTCTGTAAACTTGAAGTTTCTAGTCAAACATATCAAAATAATACATTTCTGCTACAGCTACGTTTTTCTTTATAAATTTAAATGTTTGGGTATAGAAGGTTGAGTTGAATAGCAATCTGCTAGACTTCGCCTCTCAACAGCGATATGAAATAAAAAGTCCATTATTATTATTATTATTATTATTATTCGGGTATATTGCATAAAAAATTCAAAAAATCTTGAAACGCAACCAAACATTTAAAATTTGTAAAGACCTCAAATTTACAGAAAAACCAGTCGCGATTGTTGTGTGAGCCGATTCCATCAAGAAAAAAATTTAAACGTGAAAATGATTTTTTACCCTGTAAATTGAAAAATAGCAGATGCAGAGATGTGTTCTTTTTATATGTTCAGTATGACATTATAAGCTTGCAAAAGAACTGGAACCGTTTTCAAACTAGACCAGTTCCACCAAGAAAAAAATTGAAGATGAAAAATAGTTTTCACCCTGTAACTTGATAGGCAGCAGTTGCTGGGTGGTATATTTTTTTTATGTTTATTGGAAGACTATGACCTATCAAACTAGCCTAAAACCGTTATTTTTGGTCATCAGTTTTTCAAGACAAAAAGAAAGTAGAGAAAAAAACAACTTTCACCCTGTATACTGATTTGAAGCAGTCCCAGAATTGAGGACTTTTGATATGTTGAAGAAGGGACTGTAGCTTGCATTGGTGAAAAAATCGTTTTTGTTTGAATTAATTCTAGCAAAGCACCTTTTTTTTCTATTTCCAATATATTAAAGCTTTAACGGGATGAATTCTACAGCGCATTTTTCGCGAGTAAAATCAGTGTGATAGATTATAGGTACTCCGGTACTCGAGAAAGTTCTAAATAACCAAATAACTTTCAAGTTTTACTAAAATCGGTTGACTGGTGGGAAAGTCAATATGGCAGGCTAAGATTGCAGCGAATCATAAAATTGACATCAAAATCATACATATAGAACTATAATACGAGATACGAGTGTGCTTCAAACTTCATGAAAAAATCTTGTTAGGATTGAAAACAACCTTTGGCTGACTCTAGCTAGCTGACTGGCTTTGGCTGTATTGCCCTTAGGTAAACTGGAGGCTTCATTATTTTTTGTTATTGTTATTATTCCCAAGTAACAATATGCGATATTCAGCGGCACGACATGCGCTGTAGGTTCGCAAAGCTAGGGGATGGAACTCATGCGTCTGTGCGAGCTAGGAAAATAGATGACAAGAAACTCCTGATTCCCATGCTAGATTATGCAAAATAATGCTGTCCATGTTGCATTGCTGTCAAAAAAATAAATTCCGCGCGTAGTGTTCCGAAAAGAACGAAAAAGCCGTTTTCAGTGTATAAGTGGTTGCCTAGAAGGTGATGTTTTTTTGGGAACACACATGGAATGAAATTGCACTGTTTTTTTCGTACGGTTTTTGCAGCCAGACAGTCAACAAACTGTCCGTCATTTTTGAAAAAAAAAAACTGAAAACACAAAACCTCTGATATAACCCGATAATAGCTATTTACGATACGAGTGTTAAAATGCCCATGACGACGTGCTAAAAGTGACGGGTATTATTTAACGCTTGTAGATAAAATTTTATTTACCATTTGTTTCGGAGATTTGTTTACTTGCAGTTTCATGCCATTGACAGACAGGACGGCAACCGTAAGGCAGAGAAGAATACTAGAAGTAGGGCGGTATTTTCAAAAAAACACTAACTGATGAACACGTTACCATATTTTCGGTCATAGTGTATCAAAAACTGATCCATCATTGCTGGTCTTAATCACAATGAAAGATCAAGAAACGCTCTTTTTTTCATAACTTATTTGGAAGTTCCATTTCCAGCCGTTTCAATAATATACAATGTTGAAATTACGCTTTTTACATGTGTTAGCATACGGCACTATTCTCAAATCCCCTCGCATGGTTGCACAAGCGCAGAAATGGCACTGAATTTCGCCTATTGAATGCTATTAGGATTTATGGTAGCTTTAGGGAAGTTTAATTCAAGAATTCAATAAAGAATGGAATTAGATAAGAACTGGCGGAAAATAAGCAAAGCGATAAGGTTGTGAGTGTTGTGACGTGTGTAAAATGGCAAAGGTAGGATTTTTTTCAATTTGACAAATACCACCTTTCTTGGTATCTCTCAAGAAGACATTGTTAAAAAACTGGGCTTTGTAGGACAAAAATCAGATCGGTTTCTATGAAAATTAAAAACTCGGTTGTGTCACCACAAAACTTTTCCGACGGTAGCAAGGAACGAATGAAAATTTTATCATGAGACGTCCCTTCGGGTGAGAAGTTAAAATATGAGAAAAAGATTGAAGAATTGAGATATTTTCTGTAAGGGCTTCATCATTTGAGTCCGGTCTCGATAAGCCTGGCCGGTTACTCATTGGCTCAAATTGAAGCTGAATCCTTGAGTAAAAAGATCCCATGATCAGAATCGACTGGAAATTAAAATTAACAAGTGAGTATGCCTTCACGTGCGTGAGTCTCAGTAGCGCATTTTCTCAAAGAGGCATATTGTGAACGAAAAGAAATTTGGTTGAAGGAGAAACACCATTCCTTGCCCACTTTCTTCATTCGAAACTCATTGTGATATTGTGTTATCAGAATGGGGTACTTGCCAATGAAATAGATTTGAATGGAAATTCTTTCACTCATCAATATATTTTTTTGTTTGAGGGCGGGAGCTGGGAGCGGCGACTAATCAACAGTAGTCTATTCTTTCCCATTTTTAGTCGGCTATCCATATAGCGAAAGAATTAGATCGCTTTGTCTTCGGGTTTATGTTTTCCATTTATCTCTTACTTTGAGGGCAGCGTGTGGGGGTGGCAGCATTCGGCAAAGTAACTGTTGCACAGTTTGAGTTGAGAGTTTCTAAATGTTTAAGGAAATATGACAATCCGTGAAAATTGTGAAAGTTGCATTTTTTGTTTGGGGGCGGGAGCTGGAGGCGGCGACTAATCAAAAGTGACCTATCTCTTCCCATTTTTAGTCAGCTATCTATATAGCGGAACAATTAGATCGCTATGTCTTCAGGGTTATGTTTTACATTTATCTCTGACTTTGGGGGCGGCGTGTGAGAGCGGCAGAGTTTGGCAAAGAAATTCTTCCACAGTTTGAGTTGGGAGTTTCTGAATGTTTGAGGTAACATTAAAATGTAATTCAGTGGAAATTATTGAAAGTTGCACTTTTTTCTTTTGGGGGTGGAAGTTGGAGGCGGCGCCATGTTAAAGGTAGCCTATTCTTTCCCATTTTTAGTTAGCTATCCATATAGCGAAGGAATTAGATCGTTATGTCTTCGGGTTGATGTTTTTCATTCATCTCTCACTTTGAGGGCAGCGTGTGGGGGCGGCAGCATTCGGAAAAGTAACTGTTGCACAGTTTGAGTTGGGAGTTTCTAAATGTGAGGGAAATATGACAATCAGTGAAAATTGTGAAAGTTGCATTTTTTTTTGTTTGGAGGCAGCAGCTGGAGGCGGCAGCTGGAGGCGGCTAATTAAAAGTGGCCTATCTCTTCCCAATTTCAGTCAGCTATCAATATAGTGAAAGAATTAGATCGCTATGTCTTCAGGTTCATGTTTTACATTTATCTCTCACTTTGGGGGCGGCGTGTGGGAGCGGCAGCGTTCGGCTGAGCAAATTTTGCACAATTTGAGTTGGCAGTTCCTAAATGTTTAAGGGAACATCTTAATCAGTAACATTTGTGAAAGTTGCACTTTTTATCGTTTGGGGGCGGCGACTAACCAAAAGTAGCCTATCCTTTCCCATTTTTAGTCAGCTATTTATATACCGAAAGAATCAGATCGCTATGTCTTCGGGTTTATGTTTTTCATTTTAAAGTGATTGGGGGCGGTTTTTAGCAGTTTTTTCATGTCGGCGGCGCATATTGAAGACGGAATGTTTCTTGACTTACGTTTATGAGTGGCAACTATGTATTACTTAAAAAATGAGAGCACCAGAGCATCAGGTCTGGTAGAAAGTGCAATATTATGTTATTTCAAGTTTATCGGGGGCGGTTTTCTCTATGTTGGCGGCGCAATATAGACATCCAATATAGCCTAGCCCTCCTTTGGGAGTGGCAGCTATGTAACAGCGAAAAAATTAGAAAGCTAGGTCGTCTAGTTTGGGAGGAGTTCGAGGAACGGACGGACGGACGGACGGACAAAGCGGTTGCAATAGCGATTTTCATCAAGATGGAAAATGCGCTAGAGTGACCCGACGTTTCATCCAGGGGCGTTTCTAAGGTGTTTGCTGCCCTTGTGCGAAATAAAAATTCGCTGTCCATCTGCACAGGAAAGTAAAAATTATCAAAGGTTGAGGACCATTTGGAAAAAAATTCGAACTAAAATAATGCTAAATAATAATAATAAGTGAAAGAAAAGGAAGCAGCTGACTAAATTGTTGTCTTGAAACTAAAAAGTTTTAGCTTGGAATCTTTGAAGTGACCAAGTTGTGCGAATACCACGCACAATTATTTTATTTTTTTTAAAATGTACCTCCTTTCGTATCGAATATCGATCTAGACGGCGCAAAGTTTGCACAGGGTGATATGTAGGTAAACCACGGCAAATTGTCTTCAACTCCGTTTGTGAAAGAAATGTTTTTTCTTGTTTCAATCATGAATTCATGAACATTATGAAACTTCATGTCTTACCTCGAAACGGTTTTCGAATTTTCGGGATCGGAACCTAGTGTCGCAACCTTCCGACGTACAACTACACCTCGTATAGCCGTGTGTCGTTTATAAACGACACTGAATAAAATCAGTAATGGTATGCAGACCGCCGAATGTCGCGTATATGCGACAGTAGTTCCATGCACATGCGCAGCTTGGATCAGCTGCTTCGTGCGTGGTTTTATTATTCAGCATTCATTACATGCAGATACAAGTCGTTTTGTTTTTTTTTTAATTTTTTTGTTAATTAGTGTTATTCAATATAACTTGAGCTACAATCATCTATGATTAAAATCAAATCATCTTGATAAAAATTATTGCTGTCGCATATAAATGTGACACAAGGCCCAGAGAGACGCGAACGGGCTAGAAAATAATCTCGGCGGTACAGATATGCCGCCCGAAATAAATTCCGTCCGGAGAGGGTAATGTTCAAATGTGATCAAATGTTTGCTTCTGATTTCGACTAACTGCGACCTTTAAGTGAATTGTATGGACTGGAATGGTGTCAACGTCTTCATCATCGCTTCGATAGCTGACAGACAAACCAAGTTATTGACTTTTCCAGCTTGTTGGAGTTGAAGATTGGTTCACGCACTTCACTACTACTGAACCAATCAGTGCAAAGCTTAACGATACTGATAAACCTGCGCCCTAAGGACCTTGGGTAAATGAGAGTGGCTATAGGATGAACTGCCAGAAGATGAGGCTAACGGACACCGCAAACCTAATCAAAATATTTGGCGGAAATCAAAAGTTCCACCGTTTTTAAAACAGACAAAATTTTCCGAAAAAATTGTAACCGAGATCATTCTGCATAAGCACTTATAGCCGGAGGACTGCTGCCCCTAAATTTGGCTGCCCTTGTTGTTCGCACAATAGGCACCATGGGAAGGAACGCCCCTGGTTTCATCATCGGTCCCGGAATCTGGCTTCGGATGAGAATAAACTGATAATCAACCTTGCCTTTGAGCAAAACATTCATTCTGAACATCATTTGTCTTTAGATCTTGAATGAGACAAGAACTGTTGATAAAGGGACAAAATTACAAGTGCATGTTATCAAGGCAGAATAATCTTTCTTGCTCGTATGAAATCGCTTGTAACTAACGTTACGGAAATTAGAACAATCAGCATAAAAAATTCTGTTTGTTGTAATTTCCATAACGTTGGTTACAAGAAGCCGCAGGTGAACGATGCATTTTCGTAACGTTAGTTACATTACAAGCTATTTCATCTGAGAAGAACACATACCTTAATAGCTATACCGCTCATGAATCTATTGCGCATTCTGCCGCGCCGCGCAACAGAAGGAGTTGGAGAATGACGCCATCTTGATGGTTAATTTCCAGTGTATCTCAAAATACCAGGCTATATAGCTACCACATAATAAAACTCGAGTAAATGATATAAAAAACAAGTGGAGAAGACTGATTTACTACAACTTTATACCACATAATGGCTTAAGGGCCGTGAAACTGATCAAACCTTCTGCCATTTTACAATAGCGATCCAGTCTTCTCAAGTACCATTACGTAAAGGTGCGTTCAGTCAGCTTATTTAGCCGCAAGTTTTAATTTTAGCCGTAAGCGCTGCACCGCTTATTGGCTGTTCTGAGGAGGCTGCTTGGTAAAAGCTAAAATTGAAACTTGCAGCTAAATAAGCTGACTGAACGCACCTTAAGTAGTTTTCTTAAAATTGCAAAATAATTACATCGAGTTGGATGGTTGGGAGCCACTGTACTCTGAGTAAACGAAACGTCAAGTGACAGCTTTTTGACAGTGTAAATAAACATCACGTAGTTTAACGAAACTTTTGGATGCTGGAATGATCGCACACCTTTTCTTCACCTGTTGATTCCACGTACTTTGAGCAAAATAATAGGTGCTTTCCTTTTACCACAAAACTCACTGATCTGATCTAAGTTAGAGAGAGAAAAAGCGAAAAATCACATGCGCGAAAGTGAGATACCACTAACAACTCAGGTCAGAACACAATACAATACAATACAATACAATACAATATTTATTAAAACCCAACAGACATAGTCTATTACAGGGCATAACGTAGAAAATTTACAAATGTTAAATATAAACAAGCGAATATGCCTCATGGGCATGAGGCTCAGTAGCGCACTTCCTTTTTGAAGGATTAGTGAACGCAAGATGTTAATTAATTAGGGTTGAAAAAAAAATGTTTTCCTTCTTCTCGGCTTATCAGCGCTATAGGAGTTTTTGCGCCTTTTATTGATAAGAGTGAAAATAGTGAAATATTACATAGGAATTACAATATACGCAAATTTTTCAACAAACACAAAACATCCATGACTTACCGGGATTCGAACCCGCGCCATCCGCACCACAGACGGCAGACGACCGACTGTGCTACGGGGCCGTAGGGCCGTAGGCTACGGGAATTAGGGTTCTACCGTTATTTGAGTAATAATTTCAATATGGCGGCCAAAATAGCGTCAGAATCATGAAATGTGGCTTATAAAAATCAAAATGATCGTACTATAGACAAGGGTAAGTTCCAAGTTTCATAAAAATCGTTCCACCAAAGAGATTTCAATGTGGCGACCCCGACAGTGCAGAATGTTGGAATTTGGCTGGAGAATAAGAATGATCATACGAAACAAAGGTAAGTCCCAAGCTCCATGAAAATCGTTAGGTGATAAGAAATTTCAATATGGCGGCAAGATGGCAGCAGAGCATCATTTGTCCAAAATCAGATGTATTTTGATGAAGTTCGCATCGCCTGCAAATTTCACTCAAATTGGACTACTTTCAGAGAAATTCAAAATGGCGGATCAAAGATGGCGGCCAATTGACAAAAATGATTGGTCAAATTTATATTGTCGACACGTATGCATATCATTGGCGTTTGCACCACATCGATATCTCTCTTAGTTGAGGCATAATTCTCCTAGTTCTATCACTTCGAAACATGTTCAATATGGAGAATACAAGATGGCGGCTGGGCATCAATTGTCGAGAATTGGATAGATCTTGATGTGGTTCACATAGCCTGCAAATTTCATTTCAATCGGATCACTTTTGGGGAAATTCAAAATGGCGGATCAAAGATGGCGGCAGAATAACAAACCAGTCCATCTACCCACCTTGCGGTGTGTCTAATAGGAAACCTCGCCAAAAAACAAAGATCTTCGCAGCAATAAATCCTCGAATAAATCATTTTGGTACATTATTACAACAAGTAGCAAAATCCTCACGGGGGTGAGTCTCATGAGCGCTTTTTCGGAGTGCAGATGAGTACCTACACTGTTCACTGTTACCTGTGAACAGATTGTCCCAAAACTACCACAAGAAATCATGAATCTTTATGAAAACACGAGTAGTCAATAATAAATGAAAACAATAGAATGACATAACCAAAACTAGTAAATATCCTATAAGTAAGAATTATACCTATATCGATCACAAGCACGGAGCCAGAAGCTCGCAGAAGCAGCTTGTTGAACCGCAGCGTCGCGACCTGGAAATCGCATCCGCATATAAGCGCACGAGTAAGTGCATAACATAAGTATAGATTCCGCATAAAAATAGAGATATATTCCTTGAGAATGAATCAATCAGTTGGATTTTTTCACGAAAAATTTCATTATTTCTTGCTCCATCTTTCGTTTGCTGGATGTATGCATGTATCTAGAACGGTTCGCAAGATTCCTCGATGCAGAAATTCACACTGTAGCGTTAAATACCGAAAAATGTGGAATCGCGGGGCGAAACCTTTTCTTAAAAAACTTGTATCTTCTATTGCAATAAAAGAATCAAAGTGATTCTTCCACTAAAAATGTATCCATCAATTTCCGCATATTTCGTTTCCCGCATGTATGCATGTATCTAGAACGGTTCGTAAGATTCCTCGACGTAGAAGTTCACACCGTAGCGTTGAATACCGACTTTTTAAACATTTTAATTTTTTTCTTGTAGGTAATCGTGTGGTCTGACCAAATATTTTTTGTGCCTATTTTCATCCGCAGACAATCAGCATCAATTTGCAAAAAAACCGAAACCGCTACGACTTTTCGTTTAGGAGGAGTTCAACTACAAGCCGGACAGACGGACGGACATCAAAGCGCGGCTAATAGCGTATTTCCTACGAAAATGCGCCAAAAAGTACACATAAAACACGTACACACATACAATAAGTATCGTTATTGTTTTGTTGTTAGCTTATTAACTGTTTGAAACTTGCTTAGCAAAAAATTACAATAATAGTACCTACTCAAAAACTTCTATGAAGTGATATCGAAACATATTTGCCAAATGTGACCCGAGATAAAATAAGTAGTCAATATTGCAAAAAAAAAGGGATGAAAGGAAAAGAGAAACCGTATGTGACACGTAAGAATACCTTTCATCTGCGATTTGCGGTAAAAATGGGGGATTATTCAACTAATCTGAAAGTTTGAAAGACACGAGCAGAGCAAATGTTTGGAATAAGACCTTTTCGATGTACAAATTAGGGGTGAATAGTTTCATCTCCATCATACCTATTTTACGTTAATACCATTGTACCGTTAAGGGCGGTCTAGCCCCATAATTCGGCTAGCCTGAACGGGTGCCTTTTTTTTTTTTTTTTTAAGAGCAAATATCTTATTATTTCTGTAAAAGCTCAGCTTGATAATGATATATCCTCGAAAAACCAAGAAATGGTTTTTTTGATACCACTGTAGATAAAGAAGCTAAGGAAATGAGTCGAATAACGTGGCGAGGTATGAAGTTATCTTTTATGCCTCTAATATTAAGGACGGAGTTCAGTTGGTAAAATAAGCGTTGCGAAATCAATCCGTCTGGGTTTATTCCTTGACGGATTTTCACCATTTTGGTCTCTTTCGAAAGCTACAAAGATGTACTTTAGTTTGAGCTCATTGGCATTTCCAAAATCCCAAAATAGTTTTTTCAAATGTCAAAATTTATTTTTTTTATTTCGAAAATGCCAATGGGCTCAAACCAAAATACATCCTTGTAGCTTTCAAAAGAGACCAAAATGGTAAGAATCCGTCAAGGAATAAACCCAGACGGATTGATTTCGAAACGCTTATTTCACCAATATGACTCCGTACGTCCTTAAAACCAGAAAAAATTAAATTTCTCCAAATGGAAGCATGTTGAACGCCTGGCAGTTTCGCACCGCTTTCGCCACCCTGTATAAACTTCACTCAAGTTGCATTGAGTTTCTTATCCACAGTTATGGATTATGAGAAGATTGGGCTAGGCAGCGGCAAAAACAGATTCTAAATCGTCCAAGACAATCAGGAGTTATGCCAATTTGAAAAGGGGCAACATTTTCGGTGTGTCGTATTCAATGCTGCGTAGTTTAGGTACCAGTGAAAGCGACATTAAATTTGAACCAGTTGAGCTAGCTACATCAGTTATGGAAGAAGTTGAAGAGAATGAATGGAGGTACAAGCTGATCTTAATTATCTTATTATTGTTTTTGAACACTTTTCAAGAAAAGCCATAGCCACCTTCAAACTTTAGTAAAAAAAAAGCTCATTGTTTGAAGCCTGTATCTCTTCTAGGTGGGAAGAAAAAGACATCTAAACCTTTGCTACTGATTGTTGAGACATGTTTCCACAAAATAAAATAAAAATCATGTCTTTAGGACTCCCTTGTCAAAAATTGTGATGAATAAAAGTGGAAGCAAAATTCCCCTAGAATTCTTCAATTGGCCGGCAGTGTATTTTAAAGGGGAACTGTGGGTAAAATTTTGTGTCAATTTTAAAATTTATATAGCTGCGGGATGGCTTCAGTTGATTTTTAGTCAAAATCGCATCGAAAAATTCCAAGCCGTTACGAAGTTATCGTGAATTTTGTGGGCTGATTATGACGTCATACTGCGCACCGGAAAGGACAGGTCGGCAGGGCAAGGCACCACGCCAACAATTAGTAGACCTTTATAAAATGAAACAAGTCTACCAAATGGTAGACGCAGATCATTTGACTTAAATTTCGAAGTACGGTGAACCAAATTTCAGTAGATATTTTTAAAAACATAATAAAAGTGCGACTCTATCTGTCAATGAAATAAAGTGGCAGCATGGCGAAATCGCGAAATGCAATTCGGCAGCTTGACAGAAGCTTGACAGTATAGGGAAGTCACAGTCTATCGTATAACCCTGAAAACTTCCGTCAGTGAAATCTGTTGGTGCATGAAAATAAGAGATCAGGTATACTTTTCGCTTCCACATGATAATGTAGTGAATAATGAAATGTATTTTAGGGCTGCTGCCGCTGATGGGACTTTTTTCTAATCGGTGGTACAACCGACTACCGATTAGGGTCGGAATTTGAAAGAAGTGTATATCAAAATCCGTTCATATTTCTTTTGAGTCAGCCACACCAGTGCGTTTTTATTGAAAATGGTCCTGGTCGTTCCTGACATCATGTTTCTGACCCTATAGCATTATCATTTTGGCCTGGTATACCTGATCTCTTATTTTCATGCACCAACAGATTTCACTGACGGAAGTTTTCAGAGTTATACGATAGACTGTGACTTCCCTATACTGTCAAGCTTCTGTCAAGCTGCCGAATTTCATTTCGCGATTTCGCCATGTTGCCGCTTTATTTCATTGACAGATAGAGTCGCACTTTAATTATGTTTTTAAAAATATCTACTGAAATTTGGTTCACCGTACTTTGAAATTAAAGTCAAATGACCTGCGTCTACCGTTTGGTAAACTTGTTTCATTTTATAAAGGTCTAGTAATTGTTGGCGTGGTGCCTTGCCCTGCCGACCTGTCCTTTCCGGTGCGCAGTATGACGTCATAATCAGCTCACAAAATTTACGATAACTTCGTAACGGCTTGGAATTTTTCGATGCGATTTTGACTAAAAATCAACTAAAGCCATCCCGCAGCTATATAAATTTTAAAATTGACACAAAATTTTACCCACAGTCCCCCTTTAAGGCTTGTTGTTGGAGTCTCACTTTTAGTCACAGCTCAAGCTCATCCACTCACAATAATACAGTTTCAATGTATCTTCAGTGAAAATCACACCCCATAAATTGTATCGAAATGCTGAAAAAAAGGTTGATGTATTTTTGCTCAAATATAGTGGAGGCGCTATGAAAATCAATACGAAAGGTAGCTGGAATAATCTCGAGTTCGTTTTTTATCCCCAACAGCTGTCATCCAATTCTTGTCGATAACAATCTCCTACAAGGATGGAGCGTCACTCAAATGGTGGATGCGCTGTTCGAAAATAAATTGAATTATTATCGAAATGTGGCTTTTGGCCCCAGCTCAAGCTTATTCACCCCCGGTGATTTTCAGGACAGGTTTCGTGAATAAAAGCCTCTACAAATCGTGTCGAAATCCCACAAAAAAGTTGGATGCTTCGGTTGAATGGTGGATGTGCTGCTGAATATATCACGAAAGGTTGTTGGAGCGCTCTTTTTTTGCCCCAAGTTCAAGCTCAATCAGCCACAATTCAGTCTTATGTCCCGTCAATAGAAATTGCATCTCATGAATAATTGTATCAGAATGCTAAACAAAAAAATTGATGTACCTATCACTCAAATGGTGGATGCGTTATGAACAAATAGTCAAAAACATAGCTGAAACCAGCTCGAGTTTATTTACGCACAGTCAATCTTCGCCCAATTCCTGTCGATGAATCTCTTAAAAGAAATAGTGCATGCGTCGCGCGAATGGTGAATGCGCTGCCGAGAGGGAATCAAAACGGTTGCTGTAACGTCACTTTTGGTTCTATATAGTTTGAACTCATTCGCCATCTTTTGGAACAATAATTTTCAGGATACGTTCGGTGAGTAAAAACGCGCTATATAAATGATATCAGTATCCTACAAAAATAGTGGTTGCGCTGTTTAAATGGTGGATGCGCTGCTGAGAAAGTATTGTAACGGTTGTTGGAACGTCATGCTTCGTGGACAAAAATGGCAATAAACCGTGTCAGAATCCCACAAAAATGGTGAATGCGTCGCTCAAATGGTGGATGCGCTGTTGAAAAATGAATCGAAAAATTTGTTGGAACGTCGTTTTTGGGCGCAGTTAGAGCCTCGGTTCGAACGTATTCAATCATATTGATTTTTATGACATGTTACGTGAGTGAAAAGCGCCCAATACAAATCCGTAATGATAGAATGCCACAAAAGTGGTGACTGCGCCACTCAATTGGTGGATGCGCTGCTGAAAATATCACAGTAGTTGTTGGAGCGTCACATTTGCCCACAGTTCTTACGCTCTTACGATGGATGCATGCGCCATGAAAAAAATATCAAAATGATTGCTTGAACAAGCTTGAGCTCGCACTTATCCACAATACAGTAATCATCCAATATATTTTTCGATAAAAATCGCATTTTGCAAATCATTTTCTCACCGTAATAATCAGACCCAATGCGGTTTTCATGTTCCATCGGTAAAAATCGCACCGCACAAAATGTACCAAAAAGCTAAAATCCCGCCAATGTAACCGTGCCAAACTCTAGACGCTATTTACCACCGTCTGTGAAAACCAGACGTCGGATTTTGACGAAGTATTTTTTTTTAAATTTTCGCGCACAAACTGCGTCCCGAGTTTGGGGTGAGAATTTTCCGAAATTTCTGTTGAATTTTCCAGGGAACCGCCGCTTCGAGTAGTCCATTCCAAACATCTTGTCACGTTTTAGCGGCAAAAATTCGTCTTTTTAGGGAGAATTTCGAGAAATTTGGTGTGAAATGCCGACCGGGGGGTTTCCGGGGACTCAGTGTCGTCCGTGGCGGGCCATTTGGCGGGGCTTTTCTTGAAATTTAGCCGAAAAATGTTGAAATTGGGTCACGGCACGGCCAAAGTGACAGAAACGTCAAATTGACGCTCTGGGTTTTGGGAAAACTCAACACCTCGGGGCATTTTAACAGTGTTTTTGGAAAAAATGACCCTGTGAGGGTACGAAATGTTACCGTAGCGGTCCAGGAGACCCGTGGGCGTTTGCCAGGCACCAGAAACACAAGGTCTCCTTCAAATAATAAGGCATTTCGCTTAGATTTCGCAGGCCGTGTCTGACGTTGACGGGGTAATTTCACAAAAAACAGATAAGTTGATGTTGATTTGGGGGCAAAACACATCTGGGGGGTACTCACAATTTATTTGCAATTTCCAGCGGCTTCACATTTCGAGAAAGGGGCCTTTTCGGTCCGCCAGAGCAAAGTTCATGTCGGTTACAGGGGTTCCTTGTCGCGACTTGTTTTCTACGGAGTCCATGATAATTCCATCGGACCTTCTGGCTACAACTACAGAAAGGGTCCATGTCTAAATGTGCGTCCTTGTTTCGGAGTTTTTCTTGTCAAATTTTCCAAAATATCACTACAAACATTGGCAGCATTATTGAGCGTCGCAGTTGTGTGGTGGTATTTGCAAATGTCAATGTAATGTCAAGCAGTCACAGCTCATAGCACACCTTCAAAGCGATTTGTCGCGGACTATTTGGGCCTATTTTTCGCGAGTGCTTTTAAATACGTTGGAATGATGTTGACAGTTTTATGGACGTTTTCGCGAGTAAATGTAATGATGAAAGCGGAAATCGTTACATGACATTTTTCTATCATCATTACCACAACATCCGATTGGGATTTTGAACCTATGTCAACTTGAAAAAGACAGTCTGAATGCATCTGTCAAATTTCGATTTTTGACGTTTCGAAAAGCCGCCATATTGAACTCTTGCATTTTTCAACCTATCCGATTGGGATCTAGAACCCATAGCCACTTGGGTTGGACAACCAAGATGCATCTGTCAAATTTTGATTTTTGACGTTTCAACAGGCCGCCATATTGAACTTTTGCATTTTTCAACCGATCTGATTGGGATTTTAAACCTATCCTATACCCACTTGGAGGTTGGCGATCGAAGTGCGGCTGTCAAATTTTGGTTTTTGACGTTTCAAGAGGCCGCCATATTGAACTTTCACATTTCTCAACTGATCTGATTTAGAATTTGAACCCATAGCCACTTGAGATCGGCGATTAAAACGAATCTGTCAAATTTTGATTTTTGACGTTTCAAGAGGCCGCCATATTGAATTTTTGCATTGTTCAACCGATCTGATTGAGATTCTAAATCTACACCCACTTGCGGTTGGCGATCAAAATGCATCTGTCAAATTTTGATTTTTGACGTTTCAAGAGGCCGCCATATTGAACTGTTGTATTTTTCAAGCGATCTGATTGGAATTTTAACCTTCACCCACTTGGAGGTTGGCGATCGATATGCAGCTGTCAAATTTTGGTTCTTGACGTTTCAAGAGGCCGCCATATTGAACTTTTACATTTCTCAACTGATCTGATTGGGAGTTTGAACCCATAGTCACTTGAGATTGGCAATCAAAACGCATCTGTCACATTTTGATTTTTGACGTTTCAACAGGCCGCCCTATTGAACTTTCGCATTTTTCAACCGATCTGATTGGGATTTTAAACCTGTACCCACTTGGAGGTTGGTAATCGAAATGCAGCGGTCAAATTTTGGTTTTTGACGTTTCAAGAGGCCGCCATATTGAACTTTCACATTTCTCAACTGATCTGATTGGGGGTTTGAACCCATAGCCACTTGAGATTGGCGATCAAAACGCATCTGTCACATTTTGATTTTTGACATTTCAACAGGCCGCCCTATTGAACTTTCGCATTTTTCAACCGATCTGATTGGGATTTTAAACC
Source organism: Anaspis maculata (assembly GCA_949128115.1). Lineage (NCBI taxonomy): Eukaryota > Metazoa > Arthropoda > Insecta > Coleoptera > Scraptiidae > Anaspis > Anaspis maculata. The sequence goes on from OX421968.1 coordinate 10,035,519, forward strand.
TGTACCCACTTGGAGGTTGGTAATCGAAATGCAGCTGTCAAATTTTGGTTTTTGACGTTTCAAGAGGCTGCCATATTGAACTTTCACATTTCTCAACTGATCTGATTTAGAATTTGAACCCATAGCCACTTGAGATTGGCGATCAAAACGAATCTGTCAAATTTTGATTTTTGACACTTCAAGAGGCCGCCATATTGAATTTTTGCATTGTTCAACCGATCTGATTGAGATTCTAAATCTACACCCACTTCAGGTTGGCGATCACAATGCATCTGTCAAATTTTGATTTTTGACGTTTCAACAGGCCGTCATATTGAACTTTTGCATTTTTCAACTGATCTGATTGGGAATTTGAATCTAAATTTCTCCTACAAATATTTAAAATGGCTCCTTAATAATACAAATACACGGTTCTGCTTTTCCTTCCACTACACAGTGTCTTCCACGACAGTACCTTCTTCCGGTTTAGGTTTCCATAACACATATAGTCGCTTTCATTTTCAAAGCTTCATCGTGTTTCCAGTATTTTCATTAGTTACCTTGAAGAAAAGTAGAAATACGTATTAATAAACAAAATAATGGTGTATCGATTTTCCCCGACAACTCTTCAGTGACCAGACACTACCCACTGACATGCGTCCCGTTCACAATAGAACCCTACAAGTTGAGGCAGAAATTTCAAAACACGCGAAAAACAAACATTTGCTCGGATTCATGTTACTCTTACACAATCAATTACTCACGCCTCTTGGAAAACTTCATCTGACCAAAACACTATCGACGGACATACATAAAATTACTAAATTCGCCTAGGAGAAACCTGACATCTACCTAAAACAACCGAAAATCAACATCATGTATACAATTCCCTTTCCACTTGTCCGGTGTCAGTGGAACAAATTCCCTGGCTACTTTTCAACCATAGCTGTCACCCAGGCGACGGCTTGCCGGCGCCGGTGACAGCTAGTAGAATAATATAAAAAAGGTAGCTGGAACAAGCTATCGTCTCATTCACCCACAATACGGCGTCCTTGGAATTCCTGTCGATGAAAATCGCACATTGCAATAACTCGTTTCGGTCTTTCAAAATAAATGTTGGATGCGCCTGAAGCTTGAATAAGTAGAGTCTTTGGAACTTTCCGGCCTCAGTTCGAGCTTCTGGATTCTGGATTCCATTTGGGGAATTGGTGGAACATAGTTTCACCTGGCGCGTAGGCCTCATTATTGAGCCCATTGTACCCCTGTCCCAGACCAGCCGGCTAACCGAGCCGCAATGTAGTGCCTGGATGTTTGATGGTCGGTCCATCCAAGCACTGGGGCCGACAAGCGCACGGTCGACCTAGACTCCGTCTTTCACCCCCGAACGGTAGGTGCAGATGTCCAATACATCCACGCTCCCTGCGCCGGTGTTCCTGACTTCGTCTGCCTCCCGACCACGCTGCCGGTTTTCCACTACACATTGCCGTACCGCCGGCTGGAGGCATGTATACTCGGGGGATTTACCTAAGACCACCCGAGGAGGAGTTCCAGTCCAGACCGGTTTCGAGTCAGATGAAAGACGCCTTGTCTCCCATCCAACTCTTGGCAGCGGCCAACGTTGCTGCAGTCAAGTTATCACCCGACTGGGGCGGCGTACTACCCGCTACGCTCTCCTCTTCAGTTCGAGCTTAATAAACCTTAGTGATTTTTAGACAAGTTCCGTGAGTAAAAAGCGCACCATAAGAATTTTATCGAAATACAACAAGAATGGGGGTTGTATCGCTCGATTAGTGGGGTGCGGTGCTGAAAAGTGTAAGTGGTAACCGAAACATTTCGAACTCATTTATTCCCATATGAGTCTTCATCCAATTTTAATCGCACCTGCAAATCGTATCAATCTCCTACAAAAATGGTGCATGCGTTGTTCAAATGGTGAATGCGCTGTTGAAAAATTAAGTAAAATTGTTGTTGTTGGCCCCAGTTCGAGCTCATCCACTTCACCCACAGTGATTTTCAGGACAGATTTCCTGACTGAAAAGCGACAAATCGTGTCGAAATCCCACAAAAGAGATGGATGCGTCGCTGAAATGGTGGATGCGCTGTAGGAAGTGAATCAAAAGGATTCTAGGAGGTGACGTTTGGCCCCAGTTCAAGTTCATTGGGCCTTATGAATAAAGATTAAGCAATTGCTTTTGCTTGATTTTTGTTCCTAAAAAATTCTCAAAAAAATTCTGAAACTTCAAGGAACTCATTAATATAAGTTTCACTGAGCATTTGAGTAACTGATTGAAATAAAAACATTGGTTTAAAGTCTTATTTTCAAATGTTTCTTCGTTTTTTGCTGGTAGATTTTAAGCAAAAGCAATTGCTCAATCTTTATTCATAAGGCCCATTGGGTAGTACATATTAATAAAGAATAAGCATAAGCATTTGCTTGGATTCCATAGGCGTTGCTAGGAAAAGTCTGCTTAGCAACTCCTTAAAAATCTAAGCTTTTTATTAATACTACCCATTAACCTAACTAATAACAAATTTTAGATAAGGTTTCGTGAGTAAAAAGCGCTTCATAGAAATCGGTCAAAGTCTCATATAAACTATAGTTGCGTCGCTCAAATGGTGGATGCGCTGCTGAGATAAATCACAAGCATTATTGGAACGTCACTCTTGGCTCCAGTTGCGTGCTGATTCTGAAAGCTGATTGCAAACCTTGTTCTGACGCTATTTTTATTATTATAGTATCGCTTTTTTTCCAAATGATTGAATCAGCTCGTTTGGGAGGACAGGGCCTACGCCCGAGTTCTATTATGATAATGAAAACTAAAACAATCTTGGGAGTTGTAGCACAAAACCAATTCTTCAACTGATATCTGAAGAACTGCTTCGAACTTCACCTGACACCAATCAATGTCAAAGGTATTATCCTGACTGCATGGCGCGACATCGTTCCGCTGATGATGACTTTTTTATTGTCTTTCTTGTCCTTGCGCTAATTTTGGACAATTTATAATTCTGCATAGACCAGGGTTGCGATGCTTCAATCGGCCTGAATAATTTATGGTGCGATTCTCTGAACAATATATAATTTTATAAACCTTCGATCACCCTGTTTTACCTAGGCAACAGCCAATGGCTAGCAAGATTTTACTTCCCCGACCCATCCCCTAACGACGAGGGGGAGTATTGTGAACGCGATAAAAAATTATTTCGAGATGAAGACGGATATATCTATTTGGAGGTCCCCCAAGATGATGAAGAACATTTTTGAAGTGATCTCTGTCTGTGTGTGTGCGCGCGCCTGTGTGTTTGTAATCTGCTACGACAACAGACACAACGTTGATTCGATAGACTTGATATTCGGTATGCAGTTATCGTTTTGCCGTCGAATGATCCCAGTAGTTTTTGGCTGACATTTCGAGTGTGCCTTCACGTGCGTGAGTCTCAGTAGCGCATTTTCTTGAAGAGGCATATTGTGAATGTAAAGAAATTTTGTTGAAGGAGAAAAACCATTCTTTGCCCACTCTATTCAATTGAAACTCATTGTGATATTTTGTTATCGGAATGGGGTACTTGCCAATGAAATAGATTTGAATGAAAATTCTTTCAATCAACAATATTTTTTGTTTGGGGGCGACGACTAATCAACAGTAGCCTATTCTTTCCCATTTTTAGTCGGCTATCCATATAGCAAAAGAATTAAATCGTTACGTCTTCGGGTTTATGTTTTTCATATATCTCTTACTTTGAGGGCGGCGTGTGGGGCCGGCAGCATTCGGTAAAGTAACTGTTGCACAGTTTTAGTTGGAAGTTTCTAAATGTTTGAAGTAACATTAGCATCCAAATCAATGAAAATTGTTGAAAATTGAATTTTTTGTTTGTCTGGGAGCGGGAGCTGGAGGCGGCGACTAATCAAAAGTAGCCTATTTTTTCCCATTTTCAGTCAGCTATCTATATAGCGAAAGAATTAGAATGCTATGTCTTTAGGTTTATGTTTTACATTTATCTCTTACTTTTCGTGCATTCGGCTTGGCTTGGAGTGGAGCGAGTGGAGTGGAGTTGGAGTTTGGGTCACGTGATTACGGAGTGAAGGGTGCAAGCACAAGTCGAACGTTCCCTGTCACCCAGTCGCCTCATAATCACCCGAGTTCAACTTTATCGGCTAATTTCTGCCGACGTGTATGAGCTGTGATAGCCGAATGGTGACTGAACAGTAAAGAAGAGAGAACAGGTCGCCACTTAATGGGAAGCAGGGGAGTGAAATTAGTACACACATCGAAATAAAACGACATGAAATTTTGCTTGGGTGCTTTTTACCCCACCAAGCGCCGGGTTAAAATTAACAAGAATCAACAATGGTCTTCTTTTCCGGCATCAACAATGTTACCGTCAGTCTCACAAATCACCCTGTACGTCTCTTGCGAAACGATCACATCATTTCATTTATTACCCATGTAGTCTGTGCCCATGTTAATACGACGCCGACGGCACCAAAAAATGACAAAACGTAGAAAAACGTAACCTCTCAAACAAATAACTACATCCCTCCGCCCCGAGTTAAAAGGTGGTGCACGTAGAATGAGCTCGATGCACTCCACTCTACGCAACCCGAACGCTACCGGACGAGCCCGAACGATTTGGAGTGTTCGGAGCAAAAAGTCACCAGAACAGCCAAGCCGTACGCACCATTTGGGGGCGGCGTGTGGGAGTGGCAGCGTTTGACAAAGAAAAAAGAAACTCTTGCAAGTTTGAGTTGGAAGTTTCAAAATGTTTGAGGTAACATTAGCATCCAAATCAGTGAAAATTGTAGAAAGTTGCACTTTTTTTCTTTTGGGAGCGGAAGCTGAAGGCGGCGACTAACCAAAAGTAGCCTATCCTTTCCCATTCTTATTCAGCTATTTATCTACCGAAAGACTTAGATCGCTATGTTCTCGGGTTTATGTTTTTCATTTATCTCTTACTTTGGGGGCGGCGCGGCGTGTGGGAGCGGCAGCGTTCGGCTAAGCAAATGTTGCACAGTTTGAGTTCGCAATTTCTAAATGTTTGAGAAAACATCTCAATCAGTAACAATTGTGAAAGTTGCCCTTTTTGTCGTTTTTGGGCGGAATCTGGGGGCGGCGACTAATCAAAAGTAGCCTATCCTTTCCCATTTTTAGTAAGCTATTCATATAGCGAAAGAATTAGATCGCTTTGTCTTAGGGTTTATGTTTTTCATTTTGAAGTGATTGGGGGCGGTTTTTAGCAATTTTTTCATGCCGGCGGCGCATATTGAAGAAGGAATGTTTCTGGGTTTACGTTTATAAGTTGCAACTATGTATTATTCATAAAATGAGAACACCAGAGCATTAGGTCTGGGAGAAATTGCAACATCATGTTATTTGAAGTTGATCGGGGGCGGTTTTCTCTATGTTGGCGGCGCGATATAGACATTCAATATAGCCTTGCCATGCTTTGGGGGTGGCTAGGCTATATGTAACAGCGAAAAAATCAGAAAGCTAGGGCGTCCAGTTTGCGAGAAGTTCGAGGAACGGACGGACGGACGGACGGACGGACGGACAGACGGACAAAACGGCTGCAATAGCGATTTTCATCAAGATAGAAACTGCGCTGAAAATGTCAAATTTCAATACACTGTACCATTCACTTATTCAAAATCTATCCTATCGATTGGGACCAAATTTGGCAGGAAGCAACACAGCAAAAGATTCAAATTGAGTCTGCAGTTGCAATTTTCCACCATTTTTCAGTCGAGCGTTATGAATTTTCAAAATTTCTCCTAGCCGTTGCCACCAAAGAGGGCCTCTCGTCCGTATTTTGACCAGGACGACTAGCTTTTTATGCAGGACTCCACTCAAAAATCCATTCCTGCATGCTCCTCATCCACCTTTTTCGTAAAATTTCGACTGTTATTGAGAGTAAATTGGATTGGGCGTCGCGTCGACTCATTTTCAAAATCGGCACGGCTCCGGTTTTCCAACATAAATTTTTTCATAATGAAGATTGCTCATTCTCTAAAGGACCCCGCACGATTCTTATGGAAAATGGCTCCCGGTTAAATTTTTTGAATTTTTGATATGTTGTAGCTTATGAGATACTAATCGAATACCGTGAACGCTAAACTCAAATAATGGACAGTTTTTTACCCACAGGGGGTTGAAGTTGAAGTTAATAAAAGCTTTTTATTTGGTTTCTCTTCAAGTTGTGTTTCATGCTAAATGTATTTATTTGACAGAAAAATATCAACCCCCTCCTCCACCCCCAACCCCTATCTACCATCATAAAATTCGAGATCACTCCCAAAAGCCATGCGGATGGCTTCTGTGATTTAAATCGTGAATTTTGACATAAAAATTATTTTCCACCCCTAATGTTGGGGTGCCGATTTTCCAATTTTCCTCGATTAATTTGGCTGAATTTTTGGTATTGTGTACTTCTAATTCTGCTGAACAAAAAGTTCTGATACCAAAACTTATTCCTATGAACAGTTTTTGTTCTGCAGGGGACTGAAGTTCAATATTTATGCTCTCAAATCTTCAACTTCAGTCCCCTGTAGAACAAAAACTGTCCATAGGAATAAGTTTTGGCATGACAACTTTTTGTTCAGCAGAATTAGAAGTATACAATACCAAAAATTCAGCCAAATTAACCGAGGAAAATTGGAAAATCGGCACCTCAACATTAGGGGTGGAAAATAATTTTTATGTCAAAATTCATAATTTAAATCACAGAAGCCATCTGCATGGCTTCTGAGAGTAATCTCGAATTTTGTGATGGTAGATAGGGGATGGGGGTGGAGGAGGGGGTTGATATTTTTCTGTCAAATGAATACATTCAGCATGAAACACATCTTGAAGAGAAACCAAATAGAAAACTTTTATTTACGTCACAATATCATTTTTAAGCCGTCAAAACCTCCAACTTCAACCCCCTGTGGGTAAAAAACCGTCCATTATTTGAGTTTGGGGTTCACGGTATTTGATCAGTATCTCATGAGCTACAACATATCAAAAATTCAGAGAATTTAACCGGGAGCCATTTTCCATAAGAATCGTGCGGGGTCCTTTGAAAAAACTGCAATGCAAACTTTGACATGTGATGAGCTCCAGGAAATATTCATTTTAGGTGCAGACTGTTGGGAATGAAAGTTGGAGAGAAAATTGAATGAATTTTTGGAGGGAGAATTTCCGAGGTCGAACCCACGGTTTCCGAGTTATCATCTAAGGAACAACTGCAAATTCTCCAACTTTTTATTCCGTAAACAATCTTCTGTCGGGGAAGTTTTGGGGTGACACAACCAATTTTTTTCTGTTATTAAAATGCCACTATTTAAACTAAACTTAGAAGTAAAACTTGATGTCAGCTGGCATAACAGTCTGGATCTTGTACGAGAAGAAAAGAGCCGATCTTATTCACAGTTACAGTGAACTATTTAGATACTGCGAATACAATAATTTCATTTGTGACGGCGAAAATATTACGTCAATTTTTGATCTGTAGGAACCCAATTTTTCACATTTATAGATTTTATCACAGAATGTTACCGTAAAATGACTTATAAGGAATTCTTCTGAAGCTTGCTCGAGCGTGACCTTCAACAGAAGGCTACAAAATACCTTGCATGGAAATAACGTACATACATATATATTATATCTATTCTTTTTTTGCATACCTACCCAAAACTTTTTTTGTATATAGATAGAAAGGGTTGAGATGATTTGTATCTGTCGCAAAACTTTCCTGACAATGGAGTATTATACTGAAAAAAATTTTTGATTGAAATGGAAACTACATTGAAAAATAATTGACCCGTGTTTTTTATTCAGTCAAAAACCGTTTCGTTTGGGCGCAATAAATAAATAACATCAACTAGTTCTGACGTCACAGCGAGTCACCGCCCATACTGCCTGTGTAAATGACGTCAGAAATAGGCAGAATATAGGAATTTCGTTTATTTATTGCGGCCAAACGATACGATTACGATTTTGGGCCGAATAAAAAAATATGGGTCAATTATTTTTCAATATAGTTTCTGATTCCATCAAAAAATTATTTTTTTTTCAAAAGTATAATACCTACTCTATTTTGGAAGCAAACGTCTCAGTTGCAACGGTTTGAATGTCAGAGTAGATGTAATAAATACTAGGTAAGAATTGCTCAACTGCAGCAGATTGTTCAAGTACGATCGGCTATATCGTCTAGAGGTAGGTATATTATTGCAATTTTAGGTGTGAAATATAGAATACAGTGCGTAATCCCCAAGCAAAAGGCTGATAAAATGAATGAAGTAAATGTAAGTAATATGTAATTAATTTTATTGGCTAGCGCAATGCCCTGGAAGTTTAAAAACCGCGAAGGTCGCTCCTAACAGATATTTCATAAGTATTGAATAACTTGTTCTAAATCGATGCCATTGTAAATAATAGAATATGAAGTGTTGCAAGTTGCAACAATATGTAATGTATGTTTGTGTGTGTGTATGTGTGTGTGTTAGGTTGTTATTATGTTGTTATAAAATACCTGCCTAAATTATTATAAGCCATACTGGCATATTCATTGAGGGTGCCTAACGTAAAACAAGTGGCAAAAGTTCTCACGGGATGAGTTATACAGCCTATGTATACAGCGCATTTTTTGCGAGTAAAAGCAGTATGATAAGGTAATGAACTGATGAATAATGCTGTGAAGTTAATACGAGAAAAACGTACGTTTCAAGCCCCGAAAAAGTCCATCACAGTCACTTATGCAATAGCTCAATATGGTGATTGGTGCGCCAAGATGGCGGCCAGTTGTAAAACCGACCTTGAAACACGGATTTCTGAATATAGAGCTGAATAGCCAATCACAATATACTCCCACCACAATTTATGTCGAACGCTTGTTGGCCGCCATACTGTGCTAGTTTTTAGTAACTTTAATGCTTGTGGGTTGGCAATTGGCAAAGCTGCGAATAATTGTCATCCCTGAGTGTCACTTTGATTGCCAAATGTCAATATATTGTCATTTCTTGACGTTTTTCTTGTTTATCCGTTTCTTTGTGCGAAGTTTTCTTGGCGTTTTTCAGTGATTTGTGAAAAAGACTTGATGCCGTCCTGTTTTGTGTCCAGTTGCAAAAATAGCGACAAACAAAACAAAACCGGCATATCCTATCATGTGTAAGTTCGATATTTTTATCCGATTTTTCATTTATTACAAAAGAATTATATCGGTTTCCAAAACGATCAAAGTGGAGTGGCTCCAGGCCATCAGTAGGGATCAACAAACATTTATTTAGCAGCGTAACAATGAGAGCGGGTTTGTTCAGATCATTTATTGGATGAAGCCTTCGAGCGAATTGGATTGCTTAAGAAACTGAAACCCAATGTAATTCCTTCACTTGATTTGCCTACCCTGAGACCACGGTATACCTGAGACCCATTCCAGTAGCTTCAGAAAGTCAAGCTATCCAGGAAGCTCCAACAACCACAAGCCAAGTTATGCCGGAATCATGACCAGATCAAGCTATGCCGAAAGCATCAACAAGCCAAGCTCGACATTGTCGGAATTATTATTAAGCACAAATAAACAATTATGTTATACTTCAATAATTGTTTTCATTTTATTTTTGTGATATAAATCAGGTTCGTGTTTGTGTTATTTATAGCGTTTTCAAATCACTAGAATCGAACCAGTTCGACTCTAAAATCAGGAGATCCGATAGGTTCTCGAAAATCCTTGCCCAATCAGTGATAGCGATTTTCGAGCTGAACTGGCTCCGTTCTGGCCAGTCGAAAACGCCATTAGTTTTTTGCTTGAGTTTCTACGTTTTGTCTTTGAAACAATTCAACAAATACCTAACGTTTCCAACATGTATGTAGTTGACTATTCCAAAATAAAATGAGTTGCAATTTGTAATGAACAACATTAATGAAATCATAACCACTAACCAATAATTGAAAAATGAATAATAGGAGGATTCAAGAACCAAGAATCATTCTACGAAACAAAAGTACAAGCATCTTAGCTTTTTCCCTGTAGGACTCATCCAGTTTCAGGTAATTATTATTCATTATTATTTCACAATTAATATTTGAAAAAAATGTAAATACCAATGCACAAAAGACGGCGGTTTATATTTTGAATCCGATTTGTTGCCGGTCAGCCAATAACATTTTAGCACAGTATGGCGGCCAGCCGAGTTCGGACAACACGTATGTGTTGTATTAGCTATCCAGCTCTATATTCAGAAATCCGTGCCTTGAAATTATAAGTCATTATACGGGAGACGACTATGTTTCCAATTTTATCAAATCGGTGAACTAATAAAAATTCAAGAAGTTCAATATGGCGGCCAAGATGGCAGATGTTTGAGTGGAAATTTGTACCTATGCCTATATGCTATGCACTTCTCAGAGTGCGTGTTGTTGAAAAAATACGGTTTCTGCGGTTCTCCATTTAGGAACAGAAACTGGGCAACCGGACGGACGGACGGCAAAAAGCGGCTAATAGCTTTATGGCACATTTTTTCCAAAAATGGAAACGTGTGGCGGTTTATGAATCAGATTTCACTGCCTATGCAGTGGCTTCAATTACCTTGAAGATTTCACTAAGAAAAAAATTGAAACAAGAAAATGACTTTTCACCCTGTAAATTCAAAAGCAGCAGTTGCAGAGATGTGTCCTTTTTATATGTTCAGTATGACATTATCATCATAAGCTTGCAAAAGAACTGGAACCGGCTTCAATTTAAATCAGTTCCATCAAGGAAAAAATTGTAGATGAAAAACTAGTTTTCACCCTGTAACTTGATACACAGCAGTAGTTGCTGGGTGGTATATTTTTTATATGTTTATAGACCGTATTAATTATTCGCACTTTCCCCTTCTACTAGTCATTTGTAAGTTAGGTATGTGCCTGTGACCATGCGCACTGCAGTAGACGATCTCGCGCGCCACAGCATGGAAAACGGAACTTTGCTGTCAGAATTTACGATTTCGAGGTGTTTTCTTCATTCTTTGGACGTTTTAACCTTTTTAACCATACTTTTACGTGACGGCTGACGATCGGTTCGGTTTCAAACGCTGTCAAAATTCTCGTTAGCGGAAATTGTGCAATGAAATATGGCGGGTAATTTGAAATTGTTTTGAATTCAGAAAACTCCATTTCAAAATGCTCCGCATCAATTTCCCAACAAGCTTTTTTATTTCATTATGGTGAAAAGTAGATCAGGTATTTCTTTTTACACACTTTTTATGTTATACATTCGTTGAATTTGTCAATTGATTGATCATTTTGCAAAGTCATTTAACATGCATATTCTTACGAGAGTTTCAACCCAGCACATGTGGTTGTCTCTTTCCCCGATCTGCGACTGCGCTTTGAATAATTATTATGGTCTATTGGAAGACTATAGTCTATCAAACTAGCCTAAAGCTGTTTTTTTTCCGGTCATCAGTTTTTCAAGGAAGAAAGAAAGTTAATGAAAACAATACACTTTTACCCTGTATACTGATTTGTAGCAACCTCAAAGTTGAGGACTTTTGATATCTTGAAGAGGGGACTGAAAGCTTTTGCCATGGTGGAAAAATCGTTTTTGTTTTAATTAATTCCAGCAGAAATTCTATTTCCAATATACTATTTAACTTAATTTAGAGATCACATGATACAATAATAATTGATACATGGTTTCTTTCTAGTCAATGATAGTCAACTTGGCCACAAAAAATGCATGCAATCTGTAGTAGGTGATTGTAACCTATTACCTACCTACGTAGGTAGCCATGGGGTTGCCATGTATTGCGTAACGGGAATTTCAATTAGTTCATTGGTTGGTTAACTAGAAATAGTATTGC